>JAJHJD010000014.1:0-600000 GCA_020883615.1 Fusarium virguliforme | reverse complement strand
AGCCAGCCGTGGGCTTGTTCAACTTTGAACACGTTGTCCATTGAGGCCTGTGTTGTGCCCATTAGATCCTATTCATGTTTGCACAAGAGCGAGCAGCCAGTCTGTGCCATGGGACTTGCGACTTACAGTCATGGAGAAGCTGTAGTTGAAAGCGGCTTTGAACTTACCCTTACCATAGGCTCCAAAGCCAAGTTCGTAGTCCTCCCCGTCGAACTCACAATTTTCGACGGTGTCCCGGAAGAGGGGAGTGTCGACTTCTTCGCCAAGGTGTCTTTCACCTTCGCTCTTGCGCGTTTCGGCATTTTTACATGTCTCGCCAGCCGGCCTGGTGCTCGGCGAAGAATCGCTTTCCGATCCTGCGGGACAAAGTATCACCTGACTAGATGCAGGGAGAGTCGACAGCGGCGTTCCAGTAGCCCCCGACGCCGGAGCAGTCGATGCGGACCTTGGTGTTTCCATCAACCCGTTGTATGCGGTTCAGGTTCATGTCGAAGGCGAAGTCGAAGACCTTTGACGTAGCAGCTCTGGGCGAGTGGACGGATGGCACGCCTTGGCCTGCAAAACTTTAGTAAGAGCAGAACAGGCGGAGGTTGATGGATAGTTGCCGACCTTCAGAGTCTTTCAGGAGATGGCTCGGGCCATGGATTTGGGAGCGCACTGTGCAAGTATGTGTCAGCAAGATTGGCCAGGAAACAGAGTCTGAGGTGTTCAATTGACATTATTGGGCATCTCAACAATGGTGCCCTTGACACCTCGCTCCATGACCCGGAAGCGGCCCTCAATGTCCTCGCTCAGACACACAAATCTGGCTGTCTGGGTCTCGTTCTTGGGCTGTTCAAGCACGTTCAGAGGGCAGTCAAGGAGGACCAGAGGCTCAGGCTCGTCCTCATGCTTCTTGAGCGACGAAGCAGCGTGTTAGTCGCCGGTGACGAGGACGAAACCAAAGCCAGTCTGGTCGGGACTGATCTCACCGGCATTGGCTTGTCCGCCAAAGTTGATGTGACCATAGTTTGTCTCCACATCCTCGGGGGGAGCATTTCAGCGGGGAAGATCAGCTCGTGGTCGACCAGCGAGAAAGGAGCTTTGGTGCCCCCAATATGCTCGCCCTTGGATATAGATAGCCCTCAGAGCTTCGAGATTGTGTCGAGATCGATAGCCCAGATCATCAGACCCTGGAGACCCATTTTTCTGGCATAATCGATCTTTCATTTGGAATGTCTCGGCATCATCGAAGCTAGGTAGAGAGAGAAAATGAGCAAAGATAATGCATCTGTTTCGCCCATTCTTGAACTCGCGAGATCCAGCTGTGGCCGTCGTAGCCCACGTACGGTATCGGGCAGCGGCAGCCTCGTCAAAATACCGATAGGGAGTTCCGCTAGTTTTGTCCAGTATTTCCATGATCTCTATTGGCCAGAAAGTGGTCAGAGATACGGTTCCCTTTGTCAATTGGAGTGGTTCCATGCTTGCTTACCAGCATATGAGGGAATTTCAGTCGTGTTAGAGCTGCGACCGGTCTAGCCAGGGCCCTTGAAGCCACAGCCGGGCTTCCATCACGAAAAAGATTCGAGCTCAAAGGACCGGCCATAGAAGCCCTAGCCGAGTACGATGCTGGAAGACTCAACGCCAACGCGCCAGAACTGCAAGTGGTTCGTGTGTTAGTCAAAGGTGCCTAAAATGCTAAGTGTTCCAGTGGCACTTACCAGGTCCAAGGAGTAGTCGATTTCAGACAGGTTGATATGCGACAAAACATGGTTTCCGATAGGGTTGTCGCTGTCCCAGGCGCCGTGCAGGTCGTAGGACATGAGGTTAATCCAATCAGCAAGGGCCTCGATGCCCTTGAGATCGAAATGGCGAAGGTACCAGTATGAAGAGGGCGCAGTAAAGGTGACAACGCAATCGCGACCGCTCGCGTTAATGGCCTCCCGCAGCTCTTTCATGAGAGCCACTTACCGGTAGTTCTTACCATCCCTACCTTAGCTGCCACGGTCGTCAGCGCTGGGATATTCCCAGTCTGTGACAATGTCAGTACTCTTTCTGCAGGGGATACTCGTAGCTTAATTCAATCTCTGGAGACGTCGCTCTTTTTGCGCACAGCTAGAGTACAAAAAACTGTGACAAGACCGCCAGGGATAGGATATGAACAGTCCGCAATTGCAACACTCACCGAAATCCGCCAAGAGCAATCAATTAGCATCAAGTCCGAATCCCCTGTGGCATGATAATATATGATACTTACCGACACCGTCGTAGCCATACTGGGAAATAAATCCCAAAAGGTTGTTGATCAAGGTGGCCTTGTTCACCTTGGAGGCGAGCGAAGGGGAGATATCTTGCCAAGGGCCGGGGTCGCTGAAGGTCCAACCACCGAGGGCAATGACAATCTTGAGATCCGGGTTCCTGGCCTTGGCTTTCGATGGTCTTGTAGATGTTAGGGTCGATGGCGGATAAGGATCAGGGGTTGGAATTGACGGAAATCCCAGGCGGACTCACTTTTCTCTCATATCCGTACTTTTCTTATAGATCACTGTAGGTATCTTGATCACTTTCGCGTCCCGCCCAAACAACTACCTAGGGACTTACCCGAGAGTACGTAGGCTTGCTAGCCTCGCTGTCTCATTACTACGTCAACCAACAGTTGCCTGATAAGTCCTCGATTGACGGCCTACTCTCGCTCTTAGAAACCTCGCCACTTGATTTGGAGGTACCTTGCATTTCTAGCGAGGTCGCCACGCGGCTTTGATCGACGACCCGAGCCCCAGGTGAGGAATTGCTCAATAAAAACTGCATCGGCCATGCCAAAGGAAATCATCCCTGAATGATTCTTTGTTCCACCGAAGGTGGTATGCTGGAACAAATGTAAATCTGTCGGCTTCTCAAAGCTCAGTCGTATTTACTTACCGTCAATCGTTTCGATACTAACATAAATATCCAGCGGGTACTCAA
Organism: Fusarium virguliforme; assembly: GCA_020883615.1. Classification (NCBI taxonomy): domain Eukaryota; kingdom Fungi; phylum Ascomycota; class Sordariomycetes; order Hypocreales; family Nectriaceae; genus Fusarium; species Fusarium virguliforme. Next base: position 597,057 of record JAJHJD010000014.1, on the reverse strand, counting down.
CCTGGTTCGCACTTGCACTTGCACTTCAAGATTTACATAGCCCTTTGCTTACGATTAGCTATGCATGCCGTGTCCTTTCCTCGAAAATGCATCCTGCAGCTTCTGCCAGCCAAGGGGCTTGAACTATCAGAATGACGATCTACGTAGTTGCCGGCAATAGCCCTACAATCATCTGCGGGTACTGAGTCGCCAGCACGCAGAAATATCGAACTGACTACGATTCCAGCGTGGGCAAGTCCAAAATTGAGCCTCGGACGGTACGTCTCGCAAGCTGCTGACAGTTATTAGAATCACGCTTTCCCATCGATTGATCGCCGCGTGATGGAAGGAGGCCCTCTTTGTCGCTACGTAAGCACGTAAGCGTTTCGAAAGGTGATGCAGAAGATAAATGCAATCATTACCGGGTCGTGGGTTCTCACTGCCTTTCTAGACGAGAAGAGGAGTTCAGGCGAACAACCCCACGTTGCTAACCCTTAGCCCTTCCAGAAGAATTCAATCGGCTACAAATACTGTCCTACAAGGACGCCGGTTGGTTATTTCTCATTTCCGCCTTTGAGAAGGAGAATTACAAGTTGCGCGCCTCCTTGGAGGGCCTGCGGCTTTGCGGTAGGGGCGGAGACGATCTCTTCGTCGAGGTTTATGACAAGGAATTGCTCGAGAAGAATGGCCTATCATCTGGAAGCCTAGGTCATCTGGAGCTCGCTATCGGTCCAACGAGCGTACTCCATGACATGGAGGCAAGCTGTTTGCGTTTTCCCACGGCTAGCTCTACGACGGAAATACATGGTCCTGCCGCTTCCTAACCGTACCGTCCATGAGAGCGTCTTGAAGTACGAGGCTGATCGGATTCGCAAACCCGGCTACGTACGTACATCCGAGGTTCCCGCCGAGGTGATCGGACGGAAACGGTCTGGTGATGAGTTCTGCCACCTAGAAGTGTTGGAAGACTCACAGGAAGACGGACAAGACTTCAACAGCATCTCTAATACAAGTTGGGACTTTTCATCTATGGAGAGACTGCCACAACAACAGATTTGAACTTTTCCTCTTCGGGCTTTTCGGGGAACTTGGTGTGTTTTACTTACGGTTGCAGGAGTTAATGAGGGAAGTCAGCCGCCGGTCATTAGAGATACTAGATCTTGGATATCCTGCAGTTTTTCGTCTTCTTGACGTGCGTAACGAAGTCATAGATATTGGGCCGCCTTCCAGCAAAGTCTATATGTGCCGAGTGATGGCACTTGACCGCTTAGGGAGAGACAGGACTATCCTCCTGGTTACATCGCCTCCTTTCACTTCCGCAAAAGTGGCAATGAAAGCTGTCACCCTGTAGAGGAGCGCCGAGAGTATGGGAGGAAAGAAGACAAGTACAATAACGTAAAATATGAATAAAAATAAAAATACGGGACATACAAAGGCGTCCAGTAAGTCAAAAGACAAACCGAATTAAATCTCTCCCAAGCAGAAGTAGGGATTTTCCAAACCTCGTATTGGTTGATCTGAAGCCTTAACTGGTGAGAGTGAAAGAATATAAGGCACATGCTTCTCGAAGATAAAGCAAGTAATTCCCTCATTCTCCTCTCGAGCCGCGCTAAGGGACAAGCACAAGACCTTGCCATATTGTGAGTGAGAGAGCCGGGCTCGTTGTCTAACCTCAATCACCAAGAGGAACTGAGCGATGGATGTGTACTACTAAGAAGCCAAGGACTTTTGTCGCTCTTACCCTTGACTATAGCATAAGGGAATCAAAGTTAAGGCTTCGCTAGTTGTTAGTTAGTATGCTTCCCTCATTCAGCTAGCCACATGAGAAATTCACATTCATCCTCGGATCCACTCTGAGGAGAGGCAGCGAGTATTAGGGGCAAGTCGGAGTAGATATATATAGGAAATCGCCAGCTGTTTTAGGACACTTGACAATGAGGCGGAAAGCTTGACTAGGTACCTGGGCCGGTGTATATTGGGCTTCGGCGGACGGTATATCCTCTTTTTAGACGACGGACAGAAACGGCCCTCGGCCTCCTTGGCTAAAACAGCCGCCGTACTCGGACTGCTATTCGCGACCACTATCGAACAGCAGTGCCGTCTAACGAACCGTCCAATTTCAAACGAACCATGCTAGCCAGCTCAGGCCGTCCGTTCGAAAACTCCCCGCGGTCTAAAGAATCGGGTCAGCATCTTTACTGTGAGTTCTCCGATATGACATCCGGCGTGAAACAATCCCAAAGCAACTTTAGGATAGCTAGCGACAGGGGCTTCCAGAGAGATCTAAGCGACCGAAGGCACAACCTCTCATGGTCGATAATGAATATCCAATAGCCACTGGCAGTGTGCAGTATGAACTTTCTTGCGTCCGGACAATCAACGAGTCGTCGAAGCGGTACGAAGAGGAACACGAACTCGAGATTGAATAGAACAATACAGTTCATCTTCTCCCCTTGCGGTTGCCTTTAATGCGCCTCATATGATGTCGGATAAGAATGACACCCAATGACTTCCACAGCACTCTCACACTTGACAAGATCATCACGAAAGATTGACTACATTCTCATTCTCTCTGGTTGTAGTAACAAACATGGGCGGTCGAGTACATTGAACCAACGACCGGCGAGTCGCCCCGAACTAGGATTGCAATCAATCAATCAATTACATTCATCAACCTCAACCTCAAACGAAGCCTGTCGCTGCCAGCATCGAAACTAAGACGGTTAATAGCCCTGAAAAGGAAGCTTGTGAGCAGCTGGCGTCCTGTAGAGTTGAGAGCAGACTAAGATATGTTACATCATAGTATATTCTCCATCTTGATGTTTGTCACCGCGAATGCAACGTCTTCTTTATCCGACTTGCTCCCAATATGTCCAGCCTATTATAGCTCGAGTTTCTTGATCTCAATGCATCGAGCAGCCATTGAAGGAGGGACATTGGTACATTTTTTGAGGGCTTGAACTCGGTTTTACTTTAAATTTGAAAGAATCTTAATGTCTCCTGCAGGGCCTTCCACCTCTCGATTTATCGTTACATGTCATTGCAATAGGTGGCATGAGCTGCTAGATCGACTCGATTTAAAATGGAAGAGACATTACAGTACTAGATAATGGCCATACAGGGAGATGTCCAAATTCAACCCGGCCTAGGTGCCTGCGAGTTCTCCTGGAAATACAAAAGCTAAAAACGGCCTTGGTTTGCAATCATCGCTCTCGCTTCGTAGCATCGCTCCAGTGCCTATTGGCCAGTTTCCAAAGCTCTCAGGGGAAAGAGAAAACAATCTCGGTCCATTGCCGCTTTCGGTTTTGATGCAAACCCTGTCGAAGGCTGAGAAACGGCTTCATTGACCGGCTGCAGCCACAACAGCCCTGTCGAAGGGGTAAGCATGGCAGATTTCAACACACGCTACTCCGTACACAGGGGCTTAATGGTGGGCAGCTGACCACGTAGCGGATGCACAGGGCCATCGTGCGTGCAGTGACATTTGCGACAGACTTACAAATGCAGGCGAGCAACTCGAATCAAGGTGGCCGAATGGGCAATCATTGGCTGGCTGTTGTATCTTGCCTCAGTTGTGAGGTGACATGCTCACCCCGCACACCATGTCATCAGGTCGTAATTGGGCAGACCGGCCCGCTCCGCGGAGATCGCTGAGACCCGACCAGATGATCTGTATTATCGATTCGCCCTCAAAGAAAACCTCCTGCTGCATTGCAGGTGTTGCCTGTAACCGAGCTTCCTGTCTCGCCCCACACACTATGAATACCGACAAGTTTCTTCATATACGGCGGCAGCCAAGGTGGATAAAACCGGCAAGATGCGGCATTTTCTCAACTCACATTGCCCAAAGGTCATTGAACCATTGCTGCCTGAAATACAAACCTGCGATAACGCCAAAGCAGTCATGCACTTTGCCAGCCGTATTGCACATTGCCTTTGTCGAGCTGAGGTGGCTAGCTGCAAGTTTGCAGGGGACGTGATTCCGTCGTTACAGCCTGATGGATCTTGGCATTGTGGATCACACCAAGCTCAGTGGGGCTCATTACCCTGTTCTACAGATAGTGATCCACCATAATAATCCACAACACCAAGTGCTGTCAGGCTGCAATCACGACGGAATGGTCTCCCCTTCCAGAACCAATGTCTCATCAGGATGCAGGTCTTGAGCAACATGAAGAGGCTCGTTTGATCACTGGCCACCGCTCAGCCCCCCCTTTTTTCAAGCGTGGCACAGCCGATCACGCGCCCCCATAACCCCTCAGCAAACCACCTCAGCTCGACCAAAGCAACGCGCAATTCGGACGGCAAGGTGCATGACGAAGCAACTCACTGGTCTTCAAAGTGTGGGAGGCGAGACAGGAAGCCCGGTTACAGCCAACACCTGTAATCCAGCAGGAGGTTTTCTTCTTTGAGGGCGAATCGATAATACAGATCATCTGGTCGGGTCTCAGCGATCTCCGCGGAGCGGGCCGGTCTGCCCAATTACGACCTGATGACATGGTGTGCGGGGTGAGCATGTCACCTCACAATTGAGGCAAGATACAACAGCCAGCCAATGATTGCCCATTCGGTCCCCTCCATGCCTTGGCATTTGAGTTGCTCGCCTGCACTGGTCAGTCTGCCGCAAGTGTCAATGCACGCAGGACGGCCCTGTGCATCCGCGGCGTGGCCGCCATTTCGTCCCTGCGTTGCGTGTGCTGGAATCGGCCTTGCTTACCCTTCTACGGGGCTGTTGTGGCTGCAGCCAGTCAAGCAAACCGTTTTTGGGCCTTCGACAAGGTTTGCATCAAAGCCAGAAACGGCAATAGATCGACGCAGTTGTCTCTTTCCTCGGAAAGAAGACCATGTATAACATCCAATCAAGTTCCATGGCCCCCGAGCTTTCAATCGCTGAACGAAGCGGAAATGACGCTTGATGACATCCCTGGTACAATCGCTGCCTAGAGATCAAGTATACCTCAACATTATCTCCACGCTTCGTCCTGCCAAATTCCATTCATCGTCTCACGGTCTATGATGGCGGCGCAACCTTGTTTTGTATGTGCTCAGATGCAATCCCGTCGACCACAAAAGCACGGCAGCATGAGGCCGGCTGATAGCAAAGAAATATGCGTCTTGTGTAACCGGGGATTCTGCGACAAGCACGGCGGTAAAGAAGCAGGCGTTTGTGAAATTAATCACCAAACCTACTACCAGCGGCACTCAGGCCTCCCCAACGTTTACCCCAGCCTGAGTGCTAGGGCGGCGGCCCTTGAGCAGGAGAATCGAGTAGGTTTCCTTATTATCTTCCATGATCTTGCTAAATGCCGCCTAGGAAAATGCGGACGATTAGCCTGCGGTCGGGAAAGATAGGACTGATTTGCATCACTTTTTCGCTTTGTTGGGACATCGCGATGTTATTAATAAAGCTAATCATGTACTTGGCCTATCCGTCATCCTGCCAGGCGACTTCGTGTTGTTGTAGTCCGTGTAAACTGGGGCAAATTCTCCCCGGACCTAGGCAAATTGAAACATCTACCCTAGCTATACACTCAAATCAGTAAGGAGCTCGATTACACAACCTTCCTTTGTCATCTCACTTTCTTGGCATGCAAGTGTTAAGAAAGTGGCTTTATCTACACACTATTCCTTAATAAGTGCACAACAGACGTTCCAACCTGCGCTCTGCGCAGCCGCAAGCGGCGGCGATGGCATCGTCCACAACGAACCCGCCCGCTGCCCCGGACCCATTTGATCTAGGGATCCACACTCCCGCTAAGCTGAACCGAGGAGCCCGTGCAACCCTCTTGCAGAACAGCCCCGCGGCCGTGAACGGCCCAGTTGGTGTCTCACCCGGACCCAGGCGGATGGCTCAGACGCCGTTCCAGACCTTCTGCGCCAAGTTTGAGGAAGCCGCCAGAGAATTCACCACCGGGCCGGAACGAGAGTTCGCTCAACATTTTGCCAATAGCTTCCTAGACTCCTGGAACCGGGAGCTCGCCAGTGCCGCATCTATCCCTACTACCTACAGCAGCGTCGCCGCTTCGCCTCCTGCTGCTCATAACCATCCAACCCATCAGCGCTAACAACAAGCCGCCCCCTCTCGTCGCCAGGGGCGACAGACGACTACCGCCCCACCCCAAGAGGACCTCCGTGTCTTCATCCGCCTTGAGGCCGGAGCTCCGGCCAGAACCCAAAGTAGCTACGCGATCCGGACTCACATCTGCGAGAAGCTTGGCGCCGTCGGGGACAAGATTCGACAGGTATTTCCAGTCAGATCTAGATGGGCCGTCCAGACGACCGATCTTGAGACCCGCGACTTCCTTGTAGAGAAGCAGGCCGAGTGGGCAGCAGACTTTGGGGCCACCGCAGTGGAGACCAACAAGAAGTGGTTTACCTACGCGGTCGCAAACTTCCCCCGCAGACTGGCCGACTTCCGTGGCAATGAACTAGACAGCGAAAGTGTTGTCAGCGACGAAATAGAAATGCAGACGGGCTCAAGCCTGTTGACGTGCGCCCTTCGCGACACATGTCAGAGAACCCCTTGACTAAGACCTTACTCGTATCCTTCCTGAGACCGACCAAGAAGTACTGGTCCCTCTTTGGCAGCCGTCCGGCCAAGCTTGTCGACAAAACCGATCGTCCCAGGCAGTGTGAGACATGCTGGGACTACCACTCCTTCCGCATCTGTAACAGACAGTCTCCTTGCCGACTGTGGCAAGACTGGCCACACCCCAGATGACTGCACTGCACCAGAACAGTGCGTCAACTGCCTCGGCCCTCATGAAGCCAACTTCCACAAGTGCTCGGCCCGCCCGAAGAAGATACACGGCATCTTCCGCCGGCTGACCAAAGAACAGAGAGAACATGTCCGAACAGTAGGTGCTGAAATATACCGTCAGCGCAACCCAGAACCGCGACCAGAACCACAACGACGCGTATCTGCACCGCAGCAGAGTGATATTAGTCCATCACAAGAGCAGCTAAACACCCACGTGTCTAGTCCAGCCGCATCGAGAGCGCCCTCATGCATCATGGTGGCTATAACCTCCGAAGCAGAGGAAGAACCAGAGCACCCTAGGCCTGGCTCGCTAAGAAAGCGTCGCATAGTCCTTATCACCCGCCCTCATGACCAGGAATAGACACTCGCAGACACGAAAGAACGATAGAAAGCCGCTGAAGATCTTTTAGGCTAACGTCGGTAAGATCGCTCTGGCCCACGACTGCGCCCTGGCGCTGGCAGATACCGAACGATACGACATTATCCTTCTGCAGGAACCATGGACGACTTTCACAAACACCCGCTTTCTCACCAAAACCCACCCGGTATATAACACATTTACACCTGTCGAGACATGGGATGGCAACCACACTCGGCCTAGAGTTATGACATATGTCCGACGAGACCCGAGGCTTCTAGCGGACCAGATCCGGCCCTTCCATACTCGAGATACTCTTTGGCTTACAATCAACGGCATGACGATAGTCAACTTCTACTGTCAGAATGACGAGAACGATGCCCTGAACATACTGCTAAGATGGCCTGTTCCGGAACACTGCCTCGTTGCCGGCGACTTTAACGCCAGACATCATAGCTGGCAGACGGGACAAACTACTAACCGCGGCCGAGACATTGCAGACTAGGCGTCAGAAAATGACCTCGACCTACTAAACACTCTGGGGACACCAACAAATCCGCACGGGAACACCATTGACCTCGCCTTTACGAATATACCTCTCGCTGAGGCCATTGTCGAAGACCACCTCGCGACAAGCTCTGACCACTTCACACTTAGCCTGACTCTCCCTGACGCAAGACCAGCCCCGATGCAACCGGGTAGGATTTGTGTGACAACAAATGACGAGCTCAAACGGTTTGCTGAGATCGTAGAGCTTGGAGTCGCCGGACTTCCCACAGCCGATTCGACTCCGTCGGAGCTTGACGAGCTCGCCTCGGCGCTCGTGAGCCTCCTAACATCGGCAGCGAAGGCAGCCGGCTGATCTACACGGAAGGGGGCACGTACTGCTCCCTGGTGGACCGAAGAGTGCGCCGCCGCCGCGGCTGCATTTCGGGCAATCAGAAGACTCTACCCTCTCGGGTTCAACCAAGAGGTCCAATTCGCCAAAAGAGACTTCCACCGCGTGGTCCGTCGAGCTAAAAGGCTCTACTGGCGGAACCTCATCGATAGCTTCTCCGACAGTAGCTCCGTTTTCAAAGCCGCGCGTTGGTTAAGGTCCCCAGGGGCCTTCCAGCCGCCACCACTGCAGATTGACGAAATCGTCTATAAAACTCAGATGGACAAGGCAAACGCACTTTGGCGAGCCACGTTGGAACGACGAACCGCAGAGGACGATATTCGGGACCCTTGGATTCAAGTCTCTCCTCCTAGATCGATACCATTTCCACTTGAAATCTCCCTGGACGAAGCGCAGTATGCGACCCTCCATACGGGAAACACTTCCCCAGGATCGGATAACATCACGGTCAAACTTCTCGGAGCCGTGTGGCATGTCATCGGGACGCACGTCCGCCGCCTGTTTGAAAGATGCCTCTCTATAGGCCATCACCCAGAACCATTCAGGGAAGCGGAGGTGGTCATGATTGCGAAACCGGGACGAAGGGACCTTATAACGCCACGGGCCTGGCGACCCGTCTCGCTGCTCTCCTGCCTCGGCAAGGGGCTAGAAAGGCTGATCGCACGCCGCCTCGCGTGGGCGGCTATTTACTATAAAGTCCTCTACCCATAATAGGCTGGAGCGCTCCCTAAGAGGTCTGCAATAGACTTGGTGACCGCCTTGATCCACGATATCGAGGAGGCGTTTATACGCAGGAAGGTGGCCACTCTGGTCACGATGGATATCTAAGGCGCATTCGACACCGTTATGCGCAACAGACTGGTTCTGCGGCTACGTGAACAAGGCTGGCCCGACCACCTGGCTAGATGGGCTGGATCCTTCATGGGTGGCCGATCCGCCCGTGTCAGGTACCAAGACACTGTCACCCCCTCCTCTCCCCTTCAGTGCGGCCTCCCTCAGGGATCGCCGGTATCGCCAATCCTTTTTCTGCTCTACACGGAGCCCATCTACCGATTAAGTAACCCCCAAGGCCGCTTCAGCTATGCAGACGACACAGCCATCCTGTTTATAGGCGATACAGTAGACGAGACTGCCGCTGCGGCGTCCAAGTCCATTGAAGAAATGGTGCGTTGGGGTGCAGCAAATGGCGTATCTTTCGACCCGAAGACGACCGAAGTCATGCACTTCTCTCGCAGCAAACTCAGGTCCGCTCCAGCGGTACACCACGGTGATGTCGTGAAACATCCCGAATCGGCCCTACGCTGGCTGGGTATTTGGCTAGACAGCAGGCTATCATTCCGGATCCACGTCGAAAAATGGGCGGCGAAAGCGCAAGCCGTCGCCTACCACTTACGGGGACTCACCAGCACGAAACACGGCCCGCTTCCCAGCGCCGTTCGAAGCGCCGTCAGAGCATGCGTCGAGCCAGTGCTTCTCTACGGCGCCGAGGCATGGTACCCGGGCACAACCAGGCCACGATGGAGCCAGCCTGCCAAAGAATCGCCCTCGAGCAACAAGCATCTCATACAGAGAATGACCAAGGCCATGAACCAATCTATGAGAGCCATACTCTCCGTCTGGAAGACGACTCCGATCAACGCCCTCCACCGGGAAAGCGGGATACCACCGGTCGCCCAGCTCCTGGAAGCACGGCGACTCCGGTTCTCCGCGCGACTCAAATCGCTTGATGAAGCCCACCCTCTGGCGAGCCGAACGCTCCCACCCAGCCAACCTACTTACCACGATCTCATCAAGCGCAGATATCAAGTACAGGCAGAGAGTAAATTTAGAACACGCCTAAGACGCACGGACGAGCTCTGATGAAACAACACTGCGGGAGTAGAAGGTGTTGTGTAGTTAAAAGGTCTAAGTTGCATGTATCTGAGAGGAGCACAGCTCCTCACTTAGTATCCACATCCCAGCCACCAGCAGATCGGACCATCTTAGTCATACGGTCTCAACACTCCCACTCGAGCTGCTGTTGGACTTGATGTGCATGCCTGTCGAGCCTCGTTAAAACCCCAAAAACACCTTCGTGGGTGAAAACTGCAGGGAAAGAGCCATCTCGACCTCGGAAATTCTTGACAGCCTCATGCAATCTTGGGACAGTAGGTCTTCTTCTGTCCACAGAAGATCTCCCACTGAAGCCCATCTTTGCACGGTCTTGCAATCTTGGGACCGCAGGTCTTCTTCTGTCCGCAGAAGATCTCCTCCAAGCTCATCTTTGCACCTTCTTCCCAGTCCAGTGCAATCTTGACCTCATGGGTCTTCTTCTATCCACAGAAGATCTCCCACGTAAGCTCATCTTTGCACCTTCTTCCAGTCCAGCGCAATCTTGAACCCATGGGTCTTCTTTCTGTCCACAGAAGATCTCCTATCTATGCCCATCTCTGCAGGTATTGTAATCTTGGGACTGCGGGTCTTCTTCTATCCGCAGAAGATCTCCTGCCTATGCCCGTCTCTGCAGGTTCTTTTCAAATTCAGTGCAATCTTGAGTCAATGGGTCTCCTGTCTATGGTCGGTCTCCCACTTCAGTCCATCTTTGCACCTTCCTCACGTTTCAGTGCAATCTTGGATCTGTGGGTCTCCTGTCTGTCCATGGTAGGTCTCCCATCCATGCCCATCTTTGCACCGTCTCACAAACGTCGTTCTTTGAGACCCAATGCTTCCCGAAATAGTAAGAAGCGATCCTTCGGCAAAGCCTTCGTCAGCCCGTCAGCGACCTGCTTGCCTGTTGGAATGTACTGGAAGTCAACGGTTCCATCATTGACCTTCTCCCTGCAGTAATGATGTTGAATATCAATATGCTTGGTTCTTGCATGGAACTGGGGATTCTTCGACATTGCGATCGCTCCTTGGTTGTCCCAAAGATCACAGTTGTCTTCAGTTCTGGGACCTCCCTGTATTCTTTCAACAGTTCCTGGAGAAGGCTTCTCAACCAGACTGCTTCCTTTGCTGCTCCCGTTTGCCCCATGTATTCTGCTTCACATGAGGACAGGGCAACAGTCCTTTGTCTCTTCGAACTCCAACTAATAGCGCCCGTGCCAAGGTTGAACACGTATCCAGACGTTGACTTTCGAGTCTCCAGATCTCCCGCCCAATCCGAGTCGGTGTAGCCGAGAAGAGGTTGTAGCTTTCCTTGATACACCAGTTCCAGATTTTGCGATCCCTTGAGATATCGAAAGATACGCTTGACAGCCGTCTGATGTTCGTTGGTTGGGTTTCCCAGGTGTCGACTACATAAAGAGACGGCAAAGGCAATGTCGGGTCTCGTCCCAAGCATGAGATACATCAGGGATCCAATCGCCTTTGCATACCACTCCTTGAGTTCATCGGTTGCCTTATAGTCGGGGTCTGGTTCTCCGAACTTGCTTGTGGCAACTGGTGTGGCATTAGGGGCACACTGGTCCATTCCAAAGTCTCGAAGTATTTTCTCCAGGTAGGTTGTCTGCGACAAGGAAATCGATCGATTCGCCCTATCTCTTCTCAAGGACATGCCTAGGTAATATTTGCATGGGCCCAGGTCTGTCATCTTGAACTTGTTGCACAGAGCTTGCTTGACCGCTACGATCTCGTCCTTGGAGGGTCCAGCGATAAGCAGATCGTCCACATACACCGCAATGAACGTGTGACCTTTCACGAAGATCCCCATGTCTGAAAGTAAAGGCTTGAACCCGAGTGTCTCGAGGAAGGTCGAGAGGGTCTCGTACCACACTCTTGGAGCTTGCTTCAGTCCATACAGTGCTCTCAAGAGCTTACAGACTCTCCCACTTCCATCGTCGAATCCTTCGGGTTGTTCCACGTATATCTCCTCAGTTACGAGGCCATAGAGGAAGGCTGTCTTGACATCCATTTGTTCCAGTTCCAAGTCGAGTGCCGCCGCAATGGCAAAGATCATCTTATAGCTCATCGGCTTGACAACAGAGGCGAAGGTTTCGTTGAAGTCAATTCCTTCCCTTTGTTCCTCTCATGACAAAGCGGGCCTTGTACCGCAGAATCTCCCCATTTTCCCCTCGTTTGAGCTTGAACACCCATTTGCCTCGAAGGGCCTTTCGTCCTGGTGGAAGCGTAACTAGGGTCCAGACACCATTCTCGATTAGAGATCCGTGTTCATCCTTCAGTCTCCCCACCAGAGTCTTCCATGAGGACCCTGAGTGGCTTCCTTGAAGGTTCTTGGTTCTGACTGGTCGATGCCGCGAGCAACTATGTACAGCTGTCTTGCAATCGTTGCGAGGAAGGCGAAGTTTGTGCTGGCCAGTATATATCTCGATGGCAGCTGTCCTCTGGTCGATCTTTCGGGCAGTCGAGACTCTGCGTGCCGTTCTGTTGCTTCTGGTGGCACTTCGTGCTCGTCTGTGGCAACATGGATACTCGATCTGGTTGACTCTTGGTCCGGATCCCATCCTGGATCTCCCACTAAGGACTCATGCGAGGTCGTCTCTCCACGGCCAATCTCCTCGGCTCCATTTGCCTCTCCTGACGCGATCGGAAGGGACGACGGTTCTAAAATGATAGGATTTTCCACGTCGGTGTTCTCTTCTCTGTCTACCCGTCGTCGTTGCGATGGCCTCTGGTCACTCATCTGATGCGTGAGGTTGTCGAGTATTGGTTCGACACTTTTGATGTTTTCAGAGAAGACGACATTGTTAGACACAAAGACTCGTCCCCTTTCGTCAAGGAGAATATAGTTCGTACTGCCCTGATAGCCGAGAAGCTGACAGGGAATGCTCCTAGGTTGCATCTTCTTTCGTTTAGAGGATGGAAGTAGAGCCCATCCTCGTGAGCCAAGGACTCGCAAGTGACTGAGGTCGGGAACATCTCCATACCAGGCTTGGTATGGAGTGGTGGAAATGCTTGCCGTGGGGCAGAGATTTCGGATGTGGTTCACTGCCTTGAGGAGGTATGGCCACCATTTCAAAGCAAGTCCAGATTTGAGCAGTGTGGGCGTGAGTTTTTCTAGGATGATTCGATTGAGAACCTCTGCCAATCCATTTTGTTCGTGTTGCTCTGTGGCCGTGTAGGAGAGATGAATTCCTCTGTCCCGACAGAACATAATCAGGATGTGGCTTCGATTTTCTCCTCCTCGATCGAGATGCAGGAAGTGGCATCGTCTTTCCGGTCTTTCGAACTGCTTCAATAGATGCTGGAAACATTCTTCGAACTCTGACTTTTCTTTGATTGGATATACCCAGGACATATGAGTAAAGTCATCAATAAAGCAGGCCCAGTACCGGCTCCCGTCTACTCCCACTTCCGGGAAGGGCCCAGCAATGTCCGCATGAATGCACTCCAGGGGGTAAGTTCCTTTCTTGATCGGTCGAACGTGAGGGCATTCCTTGAGTTTGCCTTGTGCACAAGCTCCACATGGATTTGATGTAGACTGATCCGGTCGAATTCCAGTAGACATCCTCATCAGTCTCGTAATATTTCTCTGTCCCAAGTGTGCGAGTCGTTCGTGCCAAAGATGCAGTCGAGGGTCTCCCACTGAAAAGGAGGCCAACGCGGTTTGAAAGTGATCTTCCTCAGCTTCGTCGACCACATAGACGCCTGAGATCCTTGTTGCAGTGAGGACGACTTTTCCTTTGTTTGTGACCACTGCCTTCCCATTTCGGAAAAGAACTTCTGCACCCTTCTTCTCCAGCGCTGACACGGACAATAGGTTCGAGCATCCTTCCGGAACGTAGAGAGCGTTGTCGAGAGTAACATTCTGTGGCCCCTTGGGTCCTTGCACTCGGAGGGTGTAGGTTCCACGTCCTCCTGGCATAACTGTTGCGTTTGCAATGCCATTGATCGGGAATCCCTGGTACTTGTGGAGAACTGTAAAGTTCGTATGGCGGCAGAAAATATGTGAGGAGGCACCACTATCCAAGACATGGATCCGTTCGAGGGCCCGAGCTTGGGGGGATGCCTGAGATCCAGAGAGTCCGAATGACGAGCCAATTAATCCAAGGTGACCTTGGAAGTCATTTTGCCAAAGAGCCAGTCTCGCTTGATCGGGCTGGATGTACACAGGAGTCGCAGCCGTAGCAGATTCCGGTTCATCATTCGTCTTCTCCTTTTCCTTCTCTCGTCTCTGCGTTTTTCGTTGTCGTCTCTCGTGGGCCGTCCTTTCATGCTCTCTTCTAAGTTCCGGGTGAAGTTTCCAGCAAGTTAACTTGTTGTGTCCTTTTCTTCCACAGTGTCCACAACCTGAAGTATCCTGGGCCACCATGGCTCTATGTGCAATCCTTGCTGTGGCTCCTCTTTGTCTGTCCTCTTCTTGGGATGCGGCAAAGATAGCAGTTTCGAACGTAACGGCCTCTTTGAGGATAACGTTGCGATTGTTTGGATCTCGGATAGGAAGGATGTTATGGTTCTGATTGAATGCAGTGAGGAAGACTTCATAGTCTGGACCAAGCCCGCAGAGGAACTTGTTGACAAAGTGTGGTTCCCCAATCTGGCAGATTTCATCCATCTCTAGGAGTTCAGCCCTTACTTGACGAAGCTTGTTTGCATATTCCATAACCGAGTCACAAGAGTCCAGGGTGAGTTCTTGGTACCTTCGGTCGAGTTCTTGAAAGATGGCGCTTCCAACGGGGCGATACCGGGTTTCAAGGTGATTAATCATGCCCTGGGCCGTTGGTATCCCCGTGGTGAACACTCGGGCATTGTATCCGAGCCGACTTCGGATGGCGCCGCATGCTCGATCCTGACGACTCCTCCAGGCCTCAATCTGTGTTGTGAGGTCGTTCCCTTCTGTTGGTGGCTGAGCATTCCTGGTCAAAAGGTCTCCGTATCCGCACATGTCCAGTAGGTCGAGCATTTCTCTCTTCCATGTCAGCCACTGGCTGGTTTGCTCCAGCTTTGGAATGGCGCTTGAATTGCTAGCGAGGTTGAGCGATTCCTTTGAAAGTGACATGGCGAATTTTCGGAGAGGCTGATGTTCGAGGTACAGAGGAGACAGATAGCTTTCGACAGGTTTTAGGTCGAGGATTGGGTAGTCTTTTTGTCTTCGTTAGGCGATGTCTGCGGCGAGAGTTTTTATAAGATCGGAGTCGTTTGATTTGTCCCCCGACGGAGTAAGCTTGACAGTATCACTCCCGTTGCCTGAAGAGGAGTTGATAATCTGATTTCGACCATCTGACACACCACTTCAGGCGGTCTTGCATCGTCTGAGTCAGCCTGAGTGGCTGAGTGAGCTGGTTTTCCAGCCGTTGGCTGGCTCCGCCTCGCAATGTGAACAAAAATAGCCAGGCGTGACGCGTCCTCACGGGCGACTTTCGCGTCATATTGTTCATCTCGCGGTCAGGTCTGGCAGATCGAGGGGCTGGTCAAGATCTGTCAGCTTGTCGGCCAGGCTGCGGTCTGAGAATCCCTCAGTGATTTGGGCCGAAGGTTAGAATTTGATATCTTGGACTGAGGGGTTAAAAGGCTCCTTCTTGAGAAATTTCTAGACATATCTTATCAGCTGATCTGCAAAGTCTGCGAACACCAGAGAGGGAAGTAAGTCCAGGTATGCTGAATGTTCACGCGCAGTGGAAGGAAGTCTTTCGACTTCTTGTGCTGTCTAAGGAAAGTAAAATGAAAGACAGAAGACACTCAGCTTTTGCGGTTGGAGAAAGATGGCGCCCTCCGGGCTCATAACCTGTTGAAGCAATACTGCGGGAGTAGAAGGTGTTGTTGTTGAAAAGTCTAAGTTACATATGTCTCGGAGGAGCACAGCTCCTCACATAGTATCCACATCCCAGCCACCAGCAGATCGGACCATCTTAGTCATACGGTCTCAACATTGCAAGTGATGCGTCATTTGCCGATGACATCGAGACCCGACGCTCATCGCAGGGATATGTCATGACACTGTTCAACGGACCGGTCGTATGGAAGGCTGGTCTCCAAGACACAGTCACGACTTCTACAACCGAAGCAGAAATCTTGAGCCTAGAGAGAACAGCCAAGGAGAGCTACGCCCTAGACCGCCTGCTCAGGGACATCTCTCTTGATCTTGGACCTCTAAAGATATACTGCGACAATCTTCAGTCGATCCGACTTGTGGTGGAAGAGAACCAGAGAATCACAACAAAGTTGCGACACGTCGACGTCCAGAACATGTGGTTGAAGCAAGAATTCAAGAAGGGTAGGTTTCTAGTGGAATACTTGAAGACTGATCAAATGCCAGCCGACGGCTTGACGAAAGCCCTGTCGAGATCGAAGTTTGAGCACTTTCGGACGATGCTGGGCTTGATCAATATCAAGAGGCAGGTAGACTTGGAGGGGACTACCATGAAATAGGACGATGATGTTCATATGGCAGGTTGTGATAGCTTCCAACAGCGTTGACTTGATCACTCAACGCTGGGGGTGTGTCGCATAACATTCGTGAGACCGGATGTAACTATCCGGTTTCACATCTGGCCTGTCGCATAATCCTAACGACATGAGCTTAAATAGCTGTGCCCGAACACATGGCTGTTCGATTTCTTTTGTTCTTTAGATAATTCTCATCAATCGACTGGTGCCACCAATGATCCCTGCGGAACCAATTGTCTGACACCAACCGATAACCTTGAGGCTGTAAATAGCCTAGCGTACTAGTCCCTATGAGGTTAGTCCTTGCGGCCGGAATAAAGTCGGCATCTTGTCTTGGTTGACCCAATGAAAGGCAGATGCCTTTGTTACCTCCTTGATATCCAGAGCAATCATTGGTCAGAGGTGGATTGAGACAGGCGTGCCTTCCAAACAACAAGCCAACGATTCTGTTCACCATTCGCCCAATAGCGCCCGTCAATTACGGTGTGGCAGGCAAGGAGAGCCGTAAACTATATCAGCAGGTTGTGAAAGTAGTTGGGAAAAATACAGCAAAAAGATTTCATTTCACCCTAGAAAACTCCAGACCCTCGACCACGAGATGATAGATCAACAAGTTATTGAAATCTGTCCGTCACTCGACCCTCGATGCCAACTTCCCTCGGGCAATGGCCGCTTCTAAAACCTAGAATGATACATTTCCTTGCAGCAAGCGTAAGATATTCGATTGCTTGAGGCTGGAGCAACAAGCGGCGTCAAGGTCC
The DNA here is from genome assembly GCA_020883615.1 of Fusarium virguliforme. Lineage (NCBI taxonomy): Eukaryota > Fungi > Ascomycota > Sordariomycetes > Hypocreales > Nectriaceae > Fusarium > Fusarium virguliforme. The sequence continues at coordinate 579,976 of JAJHJD010000014.1, read as the reverse complement.
AGCTGGAGAGAGCGAGTAGTGACTATCAAGGCTGTGGCAAAGATGATCTGCCAGAGAGAGACGGAGCCAGGCTCGGTTGTTCATAGGAATTCAGGGCAATTTCTGAATGATGGCTGGGTTGCCGGCTCTCTGGAGGCCGATACCCTACTATCGAATTGATCATGAACAGGATGCCATGTGGCCAAACCAAGTTCGGGAGGTTTCCGGTAGTCGAAAGCGCAATCGCTGTCGCAAAGGCTGCGATAACAGCAACACCAATACCCATGGAATGGATGACCATGTGCCAAGGGGCCTGGTTCGATGATTTCCCGGATGGAATAACGTAAAGAGTGTAGGCGGTGACCAATACGGTTGCAACTTGAGACGTGAGTGGTATCACGTATACAACTTCGACAGGAATCGAATCCCCACGAACGAGTGCGAAGACGAAGATCAAAACGACTTCAACACATTCAAGGATTGCCGTGCATATCCACCACTCTTCCCGTCCAATCGCCCTCGCGAAGACATGGATAATCGCAGCGATCTAGCTCATCATCTCAGAATAACAATGCTGCAACCCAAAGACTTCAACTCACCTGAGTCGTGGCAATTCCCCATAAAGAAACCGCGACCAAGAGTGTGTGCACAGATCTGGCAAGAACCCACGGTAGCTTGATCCTTCCACTGTTTTCCAGGGAAAACAGGATCAAGACTGCCACTTCCAGTACGCCCCAAGTTGCCAGCAAGCCTTTCAAGTATTTCTCCCGCCACCACGATGCATTAAACTTGACGCCGATGAAAAGACAGACACAAGATATCGAAATGGCGGACAGCAGGTAGGTGTCACCTCTCTGGTATGTAGTTAAGCCGTCCATGTTGTTAGAAACGAATATGGTAGTAGGGAATATGAATCGCAGCTGGCGGGGAGGGACGACAAAGGGCTACACCAGGTCCTATTTATGCTTGCAACCCGAGGCCGTAGCAAGAACATGGCTCCACCGCACCAGACAGCGCGTGATTAATGAAACAAAAGGGCCAACACCAAGATGGTTGCTTGCCTCCACTCCATCCGGGTTGCCAATCTCAGGGGTTGGGGGATCATGACCGACTGCGCTCGAACGCCGTGGTCTCCCGAGAGCAGAGCCACGCCCACATGCTCAAGTGGACCGATTTACACCATGAACACACGAGTCCTTGGTTGAGACATCCAAAATTATGCTGCCGAGGTTGTCATTAGGGGAATACGGAGTAATGAGTGTGGTATTGCTTAACCTTCATGACAACAGACTGAATACGGTAAGGACTGACAAGCGCCTCCTCGACGGTAGGATCGACCTCTGGTCCGTCGTCTCATCCTAATCACGCTGATTCTTACGACCATCCTTCGACGCTACTTTCTTGGCCTTCTTTTCCCGGAGGAGATTATCCGCCCATTGGCCGCAGTTCTCTATTGCAGCAGCCGGGCAACGCCTGTGTCGCAAAAGGTACGACATGATCTCCGCCGGGCTGAACTCGGACTCCGGTATCATTGCAGCAAATTCCTTCGCTTGTCTCTCGACCTCTCCGTCGCAACCCTCCTGTTGACCATCCTCTGCAGTATCCCTTCCATGTCCAAACATGAAGCGGTAGATCCCCTTGGCGATACCTCTATCAGCAAGCTGGAATTCGACCTTGAAATCAACTCTACCAGGCCGTGTCAATGCCTCATCTAACTTTTTGGGGTGATTGGTTGTCATGATAAGAACTCGATCTTCCTGAGACGCAACCCCATCGAGGACGTTGAGAAGGCCTGAGAGAGTCACTCCTCTCCTTCGCGACTTCGAGTCTGTGTCGCTGTCTGAATCCTCTGGGCCAGAGTCCCTAGAGCAGGTGGCACCTGCTGCGTCAATGTCCTCTAACAAGACAACGCATCTGTCTGGAAGCCCAGCAAACAGGCCCTTCAGCATTTGATCATTCGTGCTGGGGATGCTGACGACGTAGATATCCATGTCCAATTCACCTGCAATCGACAAGCTGAAGCTCGACTTTCCGGTTCCAGGAGGGCCATGTAAGAGATATCCTTGTTTGTAGGACATGGAGTGTTCAGAGTACCAGCGTCTGGTTTCAGGGTCGAGAAAATCTCTAAGCTCTCTGATGAGAGACCCCTTCTGCTTTTCGTCGAGAATAACTGTCGAAAGAGGTCGAGCAGTCACTGCTTTCTCCTTCCTCCAGCATTCCTCGCGGTGCCCATGGATGGTCGTCTTGTTCTTTGATTCTTTGAGGTATTCAAGTCGACAGTCTTCCAATAGATCTTTCACGATCCTTGATCGCCCCACACAGGTGATGGAGATCTGCTCCTCTTTATGGAAGCCAACATCCACCTGTGTAGTCTGGTAATGCAGCAAATTGTTCTTGTACCAGAAGTAAAAGTTGTCTTCCCAAGGAGCGTATCGGAGGGCTTTTTTGGTACCGCTGTCATGGTCATGGGATGCTTTTTGCCTCGTTCGGACTTTGGCGAGAATGGACCGAGCAGCATTCTCCAATCCGCGGGATGAGATCCAGCATTGTATCATGTCGAATGTTTCGTCGGAGCGTTTGATGTGGACCGTCGATGCTTGCACAGGTGAGCCCAGGTTCTTTCAAGTCATTTCTAGCGACTTACTGAAGTGTTCAATGAACCAATATTTCAATTCAAACACATACGGTTTCAAGAACGCAGCCAATGCAAAGATGCACATCAGATGAGTGTAGCCAGTCAAGTTGCCACTGAGGACCTGACTGGCGGCACTGGTGATGTTTGTGAAACCAGGAAGAAAGAGGTCCAAGACTGACATCTGTTGGGACAGTGCCTCATGGATGAGAGGAGGGCTGATGTTGCTGAGAAGCGTCATGACGAACAAGTATGAGAGTGAAGGATTGCAAAGTGGTGAGTTTTTGGAAGTGATATGTTGAACGAGAGGGAAACAAGCACCATCCCAGGGGGAATATCAGCATTCTTATTCCTTTCAGCGTTCCCTTAATTGATCCGCCGAGGTGGATACAGGCCGCGGCGTCAACAACATTGATGTGAATGCAGGCCGCATCAAGAGCGGCCATGTTCTGTAGGTATGCAGCCAAGCGTGCTCATTGCAAGACACTCTGCAAGAGCAATCAGCCTGCGAGCCACATGCAGTTCCCTATCCGATTTAGCCCCGCATCAGTCTCAGCCGAAAACGCCGCGTATATCGCAATCACATCCAGTTGGATGATCTTGCATGCGAACCCATGATGAACTCCAGAGGGGGATGTGCGCTCCTACTAGCCACCGGAAGGAAGGGAACTGTTGGTACCAGGGTTTTGAATCTTTGGCCCCCAAAGTGGATTTGACAACAGCGCTCTGTTGTCTCACCCCAATGCGTCGACTCCCCGCAATAAGCCTCCAATCAATGAAGAGGAAGCCGATGAACAATCTACCAGTCATGATAATGGCGATCATAAAACCAACGAAGCACGAAGACGGAGAAGAAGGTGGCGATCGTTCGGGTAAGGGGGAGGCTGCTAGGGATTAACAAGCCTAAGAATAGTTAAGGCTGGTGAATCCAAGTGCCTCTATGATCTTGGACCTGTGGCCCAGGATATCAAACGCCGTCAAAAAGGAACAAACCTCGACTGTAAGCTGACGTATCCAGGAGTTGTCACAGACTCGACAACTCTCGTATTTTCATGGAGTAAGCCTGTCGACGCGTTATCCTGTAAACAAGTGGTTGCCCGCGCACAACGAATTGGTGCACACCCCAAAGCTAAGACCGATTACCCTGCCACTATTTTACCCTGCCACTATTCCAGCAAGGCTGCTCCCAGAATTGTGATTCTGGATCTGCTCCCAGATACGGTAGGTGACTACGGTACATGGGTAGTTACCGACGCGTAATGGCAGGGGTGCTCACAGATGTGTGATTCCCGGGTTGCTCACAAATACGTGATTGCAGGGGTGGTCGCAAAAGTGTGATCGGCGATCGCCGCCCTGTGGCACCAAAGTGCTCAAAAAACCTTCTTGTCCTCAGGCATCAATTTGTATTCTACCCCACTCACGATGTCAGGATCTTATTGTCACCGTATCGTCACAGTTGGTGGCCGCTTCAACGCCGCTTTCATCTTGTATCTGAGACTTACTATGCTCCCTTAGAACCCTCAACCCATCCCTTCCTCTCAACACCAAATAGAATATCATTCAGAACCTCCTTGCAACCAAAGATGCAGCCTTACTGCTTCCCGTCTCGCTCCTCAGGGTTTCGGACAGAACCGTGTTATAACATAGGTGAAGGAGACTCTGTCATTTTTGCGTACCAGGGCAATAGATTCGTCATGGTTTTGACTGGCATAGCTTCTGGGATGCTCCCGCGGTGTCAGCATAGTGGTATCTCTGAAATGATTTCCACCTACCTCAACTGCCCACGTGCTCGTTCACATGACAGAGGCTCCGCAACTCGGGGGAGTTCATTCGATTTTTCCTTTGCCTTTGCAATCGGTGCAAATACCACCATTTTTCATGCCCTCGCCATTGCAAGCTTCGCATTCCATCGTGCTCAGTGAATTGGCGGCCGCAGGTAGTAAATAAAGACCTCAAAGATGGTTGCGGCAACACGTTGCGTGACGGGGTACATGTTAGGTTTAAATGCGAGCCGTCGCCGTGCGTCGGGCAGCAGTTTCGGCCCGAGCCACTCCGCTGTGGGGCTATTTCTGCCATTGGTAGACCAGTTAGCCGCCCATAATTTAACACGCCATCCGTTGAACCCAAGCATCCACCACCACCTCTTTCTCTTCTGTCTCCTTCGCTCCCTAGCAATGGCAGACGAGTACAAAGAGCACCGTCAATGTCAGACTTGTTACGTTCAATTTCCAACAAACGAACAGCTTCGCGCCCATGTTGAGGATTACCGAGTCAGTAGCGCCCCATGAGTTGAGTCTGGCTTTAATAACCAACCAGTCGCGTGAACGGCTGCTTCTCGCAGAGTTGGAGCGGTGCCGAATGCATTTGGCTGCACTGGATAATACCAGCGGTGAGGAGGAGGAAGAACAAGAAGAAGACGAACCGGGGTCTTCTTCTCAATCAAACCCGCTCCTGTGCCCGTTCAAACCATGCAGCCGGAGCGAGCCGTACACAACCAGAGGGAACCTCGTGCGGCATTGCAAGACGCGTATGTCTCCTTGTTTTGCGTTATTAGCGTTGCTAAACATGAACTACAGATGTCGATTGTTTTGAGATGTGTCCCTTCTGTCACGAATATTTTGTGAAAGTCAACCAATATGACAGACACAACCACAAGAGCAGCCCTCATGACCCAAAGAGCATTTTCATGGAGGAAAGGACGATCAATCACAATGCGACTGTCAGTAAGAAGCTAGACCAATGGCTGGAGCATCGCAGCGCTGGAAAAAGAAGGCAAGTATTTCCAGCTTCAGGGCCGGCACAGAAGAAGATCAAGAATACTCCTATTTCCGATGCGTGCAAAGATCTGTCACGCCAACCCGGTAAATCTACGACTACAGCAACGGCAACGGCAACGGAAACTGAAACGGAAACGAATGGCCAATTGGGAAATCCTGCATGCAGAACGCTTACGACTTCGTGCCAAACCGATCAGGCACTCGACGAGATGATCTCGATCAGAGATTTGGATGATGGCGGTTTACCCTATCCTTCTTGGCACAGTATTGATGGTGAGCAGTCATTTGGTCACCCAGCCATAAGTACAACTACAAACAATGAGTGGGCACTGGGTGAGTGGGCATTTGCTAGTACAGCCATGAACACGGCAACAAACGAGTATCCCCTGGGCGAATGGGCCTTTGCTGATACAATCATGGGTGCGACTACAAATGAGTGTGTGTCAGGGGATTGGGCATTCGCTCACGCGGATGCAAGTGCAGCATCAAACAATGGTTGGATACTGGCTTCCACAGCTGCGAGCATGCATACAGACGACAACGAGTCGGCGCTACTTAAAGCAGCTCCATGATTGTGTTGTGTTCTCACTTTTTTTCAGATGGTGTCAAGGTTGGGACTTGGTAATGATAGTGCTCCATTTGGGCGATGAAGGCGCCGCAGTAAATCAAATCTTTGGCCACAGAAGATGAACAACTTTGGGAAATCGCCTTCTCAGCTTGCCTATTCCCAAACAAGAGTAAAATGGAACAATGCGAGAATTGTCCAGGGTCGCCACCATTAAGTCGTTCCGTCAAACTTAGGTCCAGTGGAACTACTTGAAGTCAGTGATGGAGGAGGAAACAGCCCGCCTTAAGCATACCTCGCTCTTAGCAACTCTTCATTTGCTACAAGTGTGAGACTGGCCCTGACCGTAAACAGCACCGCATTGGGAGCATTGAACTTGGTTGTTGGACGAAGGCATGGTTGTTGCTGAAGGCCCTCGAGGTACAAATCCAACTAGGATGTTCGGTATTGATTCGTTGGGTTCGGCGTGTAGGGAAGAGTCTGACTGTACGAGCTTATTGAAGAGAGACAGTTCGAAGAAGCCGGAAAGGCATGACTTTATACCTGGATGATGTTTCCTGTCGACGCTGTTGAGCCGGGTGTTGCCTACAAGGCAACCGTTGTTCGCCTTTCACAACTCGGTGATGCCAACGGCAGCCCGAACAACGGCAAGGAAGTGCGATGGCAAGCTGACACTGTGTGGGGACGGGGCACAAGGGTGCTCCTGAAAGTGTGATTGCATTCTTTTCAGGTGGCGCATTACCCCTCCTTCACGGACTTCGAGCTTCTCCCCACGTTCTCGACTTCCCGCGAAATTTTGTCGCTCGGACTCAGCACCACTTGATGGCATCGACCACGTTTGTCCTCGAAGACGCAATCAAGGCGATCGCAGCGAATGGCTTCTATCATATAGAAGACCCCGCAGTAGGTCAGCGCATCGCGGAGATGGAGAAGAAGCATCAGTTCTCGACCACCTCCACAGCGGGCCTGGAATTCTACCGTGACAACGTACACGAGGACCAGGTCAGTCAACTCTCCAAGAATAGCCCTTCGCGATTACACTCTGATATCGGCAGCGCATTCGTTCCGTCCTCGAAGGCTCCTTTGATTGGTGTGCTCTTGGAGATTACCGGAGAATCCAGGAGGACCGAGGGCACATCTTCCAGCTCAGGAGGGGTGGTGCAAAGGCCGACGTTCTCGTTGTTCAGCTATGGAAGGATGAATGTCGAGGGATCTATTGGCGCGGTTCTCACAGAATACCCCGTGAGACGTTAGAGAGTGTTCGTGCCGCGAATCGTATGTGGGAAGTCGCGTCTGCGAGATTGGAACGGGCCGGCTGCCAACCTATACCGCTCGATTTTCAAACAAGTGGCTTGTCAGTCAACCACTCCCTATCAAAGACGGTTGCTAACCAACCCGCAGAGTCATCATGGATGCACGGATTGCCTTCGAAACGGATCACGGGTCTCCGGTCACTTGTTCCTTCGCTCCATTATATCAGTTAAGAAGCTGGCCAAAACTCATCCCTCCTAAAACTGAAGATTCGGATAAACTGGTGGGGGAACTACAGGGCGATAGAGTGGGAGTGTACTTTGCAACAGAGAATGAGGGTTAGAGGTTTGGAAAAAGACGATGTTAAAGAGCTGGTCGCGATTCAGCAACGATTTTGCCATCATGGGCACACCTGTTCCAGTCCCAGACTTCTACCATGGTTACCTACAGTAGTAGCTTCTCGTATGAGCTTATATGACATATTCTCAACATACTGTTTGGATCTCTCAACATCAAACCCGAATGCCAGTCGCACCATCTCCCGGACGAAGTCCTCATCCTGCTCTGGTGAGTCTCCAAGCCTAGAAAAACAAGCATAAATCCTGGACGCCGCACTCTCCAACACCTCTGCGAATCCACCGCCGAGGCACAGTCCTTCCTGGTGAAATTTTGCTTCGGCATCCTGGAACTGGGTGCGGTATAACCGCCTGGCGAGGGCCTGTCGTGATATATTCTTGTGCGCGAGATGCTGAGGATTATCTAAGATGTTTTTGATCCTCTCATCCGGCCATAACAGTGGAAAAGGCATCGGGTAGTGATTTACTTGCCAAGGGGCAGTTTGAGCGAACTCCCAATCGATGACGGCCAGGAAGTTCAAATCATCGTCGACTATAATGTTTTGGGTGCCGAGGTCCATGTGATTAAGGGGATATTGTGCGTGAGGCGCTTGAAATAGTGTCGTAGACCGTACAATGTCAACGAAAACCAGCGCACCGAGCTTGCGGAAGTGCGACAGGTTTTTACCTGTACTGCCATCCGAGGAGTTCGCCCGGTACAAAGCTGCTTCTCCAAGAGCAGTGAAGTACTCGATAGCGTTAGAGAAAGGTCCTTGTGAGATAAATCCTTCCGCTGCAGCGGAAGACAACTTGTCGATGATGGGCTCTCCTGTTTTTGTTATGGCGGAGATGGACCCGATCAGTGGATATGATAAGGTTGCTAGCGACGTTTGGATCATTGTCCACTGAGCCATGATATGCTGTTGCTTTGCAAACTAGGACATGTTAGAATCCTCTAAGGCAATAAGAGAAAAGATTCACAGACCGACAAACTGCAAAGGTCTGGCACCATATCTTGCAGCGTGTTCCCATAAAAGCCTTCTATAAGCATGTAGATAGCGCCAGCATCGGCGGCGAGCTGTGATCCGGGACCTTCGTAGGCGTATACGCGAGGCACAACCACGGTCGGGAGCCTCTGTCTCACGAAACGCATTGTAGAAACCTCGCACGCGATCGAATATTGTTCGTCCGTTTCGTTCACTGTTGGTAGAGTGTCAGGGTGGCGAGGCAATCGAACACGTGCGATGATAAGACTGTCGTCCTCAGCGACCATCTCAAAGCAGATCCAATACTGCCCTGCCGAAAACGGCTCGCTCATACTGAATTTCTGGCCTTTGATGAGCTCGGCATGGTGTAGAAGCACGCCTTTGTCCAGCTTGGCAAGCAATCCCACCAATCGCTCTTTCATGCCGTTGTAGTCCCAGCCCTCGAATGATGTCCATCTTGTGCTTGGGGCAATTCTCGACATATTAAGTCTGCTGGGTTCCCAATGCTGTGAGGCTCACAATAACGCAACTGCTAATGTGAGAAGTGATGATGAGATGGAGAAAGTTTGTGAATCACACGGTCCCCGGAAAATTACATCATAAGAGCGGCGGCGGCAGATCATTTAGCCGGTGCGGAAGTCTCGAGCGGATGCGGGGCCCGGCCACGTTTCAGAGCTTGCATTGCTTCCAGGGGGGAACCAGCACTTAGGTTTTCAACACTACAACCAAGATTCCTTATCTTATATAACTCTTTCCGGAAGCTTAGTCACTAAAAAACATGAAAATATTTTTTTTTTATGATTAGATCTATATTCCTGTTGTAGTTGCTTGTTAAACTCAAGAAACAATGCCGTCATCGCTCGACCGTGACGATTTCCTCTTTTGGATTAGTACAGTTTTTAGAGAGCGTGACGATTCCCCAATTTGGCTAGCGCAGATAAGCTGTCCCATATTACCACGAGGTTCGTGCGACTGGATATGAAACGCCGCCCGTACTTTGCGGTCGTGCATCTGGTTTCACATTCAACTTGTTGCATCAGGGACTCCGTTCCTAACGACATAAGCTTAAATAACTATGCCCGAACACACGACTGCTCAATTTCTTTTGTTCTTTAGATAATTCTTATTAATTGACTGGTGCCATCACTGATCTCGGTGAAACTAGTTGTCTGACATTAGCTGACGAGAATTGTCTAAGTATACCTCCCTCATTTATACGAAACGGCACCCATGCAGGCACAGCAAGGGGAAAGGTGTCCTCAAGAAACCTGCGATTAAAGTAACGTGAGCCCCTATCACAATCCCCAGGGTCTTCTGTCCGTTATTGAGCTATCACCCTTTCTAAACTCTTCAATATTAATTACTTTAGTAAAATTCAGGACATGTCACTCATCGGGGAAGCAACAGTACGATTCAAATTTGTTGGCGCTCAAGAACAAGACCCCGCTATGCGACGTCGGCGTCACCTAGATGCGAAACGGGCCCGGGACTACCGGCTACGTCGAAAAGCAAAACAAAGCATTGATACCACAAGCCCTCGGGCCGAATCATCGTGTCAAGCATTTGAACCAGGGAAGGAGGCTAGGCAGGCGGGATCCAATAGTGCGCCAGTCGATACTAGGGAGTTTGAACAAGAGTTTATCCCTGCTGATGATATATCCATTACCTCTAGGCAGGTAGGTGAGGATTCTAATGCGAATAGCATTGAGCAGGATCCCTATGGCGATGAAGAACCCGTCTGCCTTCACTTTCACTGTGCTAAAGACCATGAAGCTCAGACGGAGCCCCAAATTCCAGAGTTCTATGCTGAACAGGAAGCAGGTCTTCCCGATGGCGACACCTGGTCAGACGTGGAATATGCCACCGAGAAGTTTATTCAGCAGTTTCTAGTCGGGATTCATGGCTGTGGCACTAAGAAACATCGAGAAGACCTAGCAACGCATATCGAAGCTGAGGGAGCTCATAACCATCATAGGTTGGATCAACTATTCTCAAGTAATGTCCCTCATACACTTGACAAACCGTTCGCGCTATCCTCTCAAGTTCATCATGAGACTATGCGTCTGGACCCTACTCAATGGCAAGAGCTATTCTCTGGCCATACACCTCGACAGTTCGAAGGCAAGCCTAAGCAGGCCTGTCTCCACACCGAACATTCACGACAGACTCCTCCGGTCGTTTCATTCGACATCGATAGCATCTTGGGTTTCGTGACTTCCCCTGCAACAGCAGTCCACGGGATTTGGTTTTATTCTGCTCCTCAGTATGGTCAGAATATTTCCACAGACGTTCACCTGACCTTGGATCGCGTGGATCCAGATCCAGAGTGGCCCCGGTTGATTCCGTCACGACTGAAAGACGTGCCGCATTTCATCTTCGCGAGGGCCGAAGGCGCTGATTTCATCACATTTCACCTATTCTTTCCACATTTGCCATGCTCCAACGACTTCAGTCGGTTGACTGACGAGCAGTTGTCGCGGTGGTTTGATGATATCTTCTATCCCGCTGTCCGTCAGGTCTACGATGTCGATCGACTCCAGCACTTGCCGGCAAGTTATCGTCACGCATTAGCTACCTGCCGCGCTCCCAAAGTAGAGGATCGTTTGCTTGAGACACCTAGTTATCGGACTCAACTCTAGATGACCTATTTCCTACCACCGCAGGGCTTGCAGCAACTGTGGGACCGTATTCTCGCAGCGGTACGGCAACCTGGATTGCAGGACTTTCGCGATCCAGAGCTTTTCGTCGAGGCAAAGGGCACCAAGCTTCTGTTCAAATACCCGGATGCGCCATCTGATCTGCTTGCGGTCATGGAGAACTTTGACTGTAAGCTACACCATGTTCTAGACTTCTCCCACATATGCAGTGACCGGTTGTACATCGATGTGGGCAAAGAGACCTGCCCACTGCACGACAGCGTTCCATCGCCTGAAGCTCAGACATACCTTTGGCGGCGTTGTTGCATCCGTCATCACCTCGATCACCTCTATGATGGGAACATTCCTAAGACCGGCCAAAACTTCTACCACGAGTCAATGCTTCGAGATGCTGGCGGCATGACTACACTGATACCTCCGAGCTCTCGACTCCGCCGCGGAGGTATCCTCTACGGTCAGATGTACAGTCTCACCAAGGAGATCATAGACGCCGCTCGCACGTTTCCATTTCAAAATCCAGATCTACGGCACTTAGTATTAGACCCTCAGCTTCGCAATGGTGTGCAAAGCATTTGCGGCAAGCCAGCAGCGGGCAAGAACATCACAGATCGAGCGTATCTGGCCAGCAAGCGCCGTTGTCACTATGGCCTAACAGATTCTAAGCAACGATCCTTCAGTGTCCGCGAGGAATATCGTATTTCGTGGGCCTTGTTTCAAAGCGTTCTGACGGTCCTACGCTCTTTGACCCCCGAAGCCCGCTCCATCAAGCTGCCGGGGCCTCCACCTCATTTATGGGCAGTTCGCAGTCCTGTTTTTGTTGATTTCGTCTGGCACAATATTAACAAGTTTACAACCGGGTTTGAGCTGGTCCAAGCCCAGTGTTCCGCGGGTCTAACGACATGGGAGCAAACCAAGATAATGGACATGTTTCTCCGATGTCTCCGAGTTGCAGTCGGAGGACATGATTACTCCCGAGAAGAGGCATTATGGTGGAGTAGACGAGAGCTACCCCAATCAGTGGGCTTGCCACAAGTGCGTTACGGCCTTGGCTTTGGTCAAACATTAGAGCAGTATGGCTACTGCTGAATTGAGCCTCGCATCAACTGGGCTCTGTTGAGGTTTCTTCCAGATATTACCGATTCAGTCTTATTCGGGAATGGCACTCTCCATCAACGATATCTCAAACGTGGTGGCCATGTTAAGCATTTCTTTGACCTCAGTCGCCGTGCTGACTTGGGCCTCGAGTGGCTCCGGCGGTATCCCAGGGAAGATGCTATAACCGATCAGATTGTGTCATGGCTTTGTCACATTTGTCTACAGCAAATGAGGGCTGACGTCCTTCATTCCATTCAAGGTGACCTCCGCCCGAAGGTTCGCTCTGCGATCCTAGACGATCATGTCCATTTTTGTCGCAAAGGTCTTTCAGCTGCCCTGGTCAATGGTATGACCGCGGTACCGGCCAATCATGCGAGTGTTAAGAGCCCCCAAGAAGCTGCCCAAACATTATTCGGTTTTAATGATGGTCGGCTGCGAGGCCATTGGGAAAATAAACCGTTTCGGAAGCTTCATCAATGGATATGTGCTGTATTGCAGCATATTCCAACGGAGCGTAGATTATCACAGGTATTCGCACGTCGACTTCAATGCTACCTATTTGCACACCACTGGGTATTGCCGTATCCCACGCCAGGAGGACTAGCGCCGAGGACCAAAGATGGCAAACGCCGGTGGTTTTCGATAGATATCCAGGGCGAAAAGGGACTCACAGTAGAGAAAGCTTCTCCGGAAAGCTGGTGTTGGGCGAGAACCCGCTGGCGGCCGGGACACCCTGCACCCCCAATACCTCCGTTGGAGCCAGGATCAATGGAAGTCTTGGATTGATCGCCACATCGGCCAAACCTTGTCATACGAAGTATGGGAACTCTGTTGCGATCAGGAGAACTTTGCTTCCAGCTTATCAAAGAAATCCAGCGGGTTACGGCGGAACCCCTCACGGAGCTCTCGTGACTCTGCTGTTCAGAATTTAGGGAAGAGTCGTGATATCAACTCCTTGATCTCAAATCCATCTGGTGTTGAAAGCGAGGCGTACATATCGACGAGACCACAACCGGTAATCCCAAGCCACCTGCAACCCGAACTGGAATTTCAAATGTGTCAACAGATAGAGCGGCATACAACGAGTTTTCGGAAACAGGTTGCGTATGGATGTGCGAAAGCTCTTAAGTCGCAAAAGTTAACCATAGCTCGGTCGATACGTGAAGATATAATAAGCTGCCAAGCACCGCCATCGGCTGTACAACCGCGACTTACCCCGAGGCCACTACTACCTAAACAAGTGCCCCCCTTGTTTCGGGGTCACAACTCACCGCCCCAAGTCTCCCCCGACCAACTATGCAAATACATCACATGATCTGCGCCAGCCAACAGCCACCTTGCGGCACAGAAAATAGACATCGATCCGTTTCTAAACGAGCTCGGCCTGTAAAGTACGCAAGTCGAGAAGAGAAGGCGGTGGCTGATGTTGCCCGAAGGCGAGACAGAAGGCGAGCCCAGCGGCAAATGGCCCTACTGTACCAATTACCACTGGTGATGGCACCTAATACCATTTTTTACGGCCCGTGCACCTCCCTCTTTCGGATTTTTTGGGACTTTGGGTTTGGGTCTGAATACAAGAATATCTGGTTCGTGCGCCCTCTCCAACTTCCCAGGACCCCGGCGCTGATTCCCTGTCGCCACAAATAGGAAGCATCTTTCGTATTGCAAAGGGTGCGCCGAAACAGCGAGAAAGTCCTCGTAGACCACGTCCAGAGGGAGCACCTCAATGAGTTCAGGGTTAGAGCCCGGCAGAGAACGCGCCATTGGCTACGAGATCACATCTAGCAGGGCCTTGCCTTCCAGAGCTGGGGCGCCAAAGACATCCACAGGTCATGGATTGTGGTTACAGACGACCGTTCCCGGCGCGGCCCCCTCGACAGCAGTGCCCTCCTTGAGGCGAGCCCTGACGTCGTCAAGGATTTTACGCATAAGCTATTCGCCGAAGAACGTGCGCGGCTATTGGCGGGTAGTAACAGTGGCAATCAGCGGTTGGATGAGAGGGCGCCGCCGGCATCTTCTGCCCTCCTCACTAACTGGATGCGCCGCACTGGCTGGCCGACGATGTTCAAGGATGCCCGGCGCGATATCCTCGTCTCTCTGTCGAGCTGCCCGCCCGTGAGTCTGTTCGGGCCTTATCGCTAGGTATCATCGATGGCGAAGTCATACAGAGTCCAGTGAGGGATGAACAGAAGTTGGCGTCTATGATGTCGGCACTAGACCGACTTCTGGACCAGGGCGGCGAGACCGCCAGGGGGACTGACGTTTGCTTGAAGAGGTGGCTGCGCGGCAGGTTTCTAGACTGCCCCTATAAGGCGCCCTTCGAGCTGGTTTCCAAGCCATCTTCTGAGCAGCTCTACAGGAAGTAAACGACATACACACACACACACACACACACATACACCAAATAAAACACACAGTTTCTCATAATCCTCCGACCAATTACATCATGTACACCAGGTCTGAAAGGCTCTTATTCTACTTGTTCATACCGACAAGATGCAGGAACTCATATCGCGTCTCGCTCTTGGCCTCAAAGCATCCTAGCATGCAGCTTGTCAAAGTCGTCGTGCTCGTCTTTTCAACGCCGCGTATTACCATGCACAGATGGCTGGACTCCATGACGACGGCGACGCCCTGGGGCTGAAGCACGTCTGTGATGGCGTGGGCAACATCCTTGGTAAGGCGCTCCTGGATTTGCAGGCGACGGGAGAATATCTCAGCGATTCGGGAGAGCTTGGAAAGGCCAATGACGGTGTTGAAGGGGATGTAACCGATGTGCATCTATAAGAGAAAAGTCAGCCGGCATTCTCGAGAACCAGTGTTAAGTAGATATGTGAGGAAGAGGGAGCCTGCCTTTCCGGTAAAGGGTACGAGGTGATGCTCACAGAGACTGAAAACCTCAATGTCTTTGACAATGACCATCTCGTCGTGGCCCTCGCAGAACAGCGCATTGTTAACAGTCTCCTCCACGTTCATTTGGTAACCCTTGGTTAGGAACAGCAGGGCCTTGGCATACCGCAAAGGGGTGTCCAGTAGGCCCTCACGATCGACATCCTCACCGATGCACTCCAGCAAAGTTCGCACGGCGCGTTGCATCTTCTTCAGACGTATAACGGCCTGTTCCTCATTTTCTTCTCGACGTTGC
This sequence comes from Fusarium virguliforme, assembly GCA_020883615.1. Taxonomy (NCBI): domain Eukaryota; kingdom Fungi; phylum Ascomycota; class Sordariomycetes; order Hypocreales; family Nectriaceae; genus Fusarium; species Fusarium virguliforme. The sequence continues at coordinate 564,554 of JAJHJD010000014.1, read as the reverse complement.
ATGGTTTCTGGCGCTGCAGGACTTGCGCGTTAGACATTAAACCTACCAAACCCCGGTTCAAGCCGTCAAGGCCCTTTTTCTTGCGTGTCAGGGAGGGAGGCAATAGCAACATACTGGGACGACTGAGACCATTAACATCGATTGCCCGGCTGAGTGATGAAGTCACTGTGCCATCCCTAGGTATAGCAACCTTATTGGCGGTGGGAGCTTCGCCATGGGGATCTCTAGCGACCTTTTCCTGAGAGTTGTGACTCTTGTGCCTTTTGTGCGTTGGGGCATCGCTGGTCAAGTCAGAGACACTTGCATTATTGCAAGCCCTCTTCTTGGAGAAGAGAACGCCGTCTTTAGGAGCTGGCATTGTTGCGCGATCGATGGGGAGCTAGTAAATGGTTGCAAATGATGAGGAAACAGGATGCAAGATCAGAGCTGGAGAAGTATTCTGAGAGGTGGTCTAACTTGGATGCTCTAGTAAACTGGTAAGGTTCGGGCACGAAGTCCAGAGAAAGAAAACCTGGAATCAGGCTAACTACTTGGCTGTAATGTAGCATTAGGTACCGGTAGTCTAGACAACCTCATTCACAGATATGCTATCATGCATTATCCGCATCGTACAGGTGCACGGAGCTAGCTCACACCGTATTGTAGCTGTAACAACCGCATGAGCAAACTGACTACTGAGTCGGTCACGAGAGTCTTCGATGATCCGATACCGTCCCTTCTGCCTTCTTCGATGCTATTTGCCGAGAGTGAATGGTGATACTGAGGCCGCTCCCTACTTCTGCCGGAGGCCGTCCATGTCACACTCGACACTCACAACCCGAGAGTACTGCATGATTATGACTCATATCGAATATGGACCGCTCTACTGCCTATTTATGTTTCTTATCCATGCCAAGACATTTGCAACATTGGTTGTAAGAATGACGATCTTGTCCTACATGTGCTTCTAATCACCCTAGAAACCGTACGAAGCATCGCAGCTTTTCGTTAATACAAATTCGACCGACCATTAAACATGTTGTTCGCCGTCCTATGGTGATAAATTGAATTAGCGCATGACCGACATGGTCTATGACTCGAGGGTTTATGCTTAATTTCACCATCAAGTCCCTGTCATTCTCTCAGGTGATGATGGGTTGTAGAGTCACATGTAATCTAATACTGGCGCATACGTAGCATCTGTATCTTTGAAATGTGGGTATCACCACACCTCGTATTTCATGCACCCTTCCACTCCTGGTGGAATTGAAAACACCATGTGACTATACTGTCACACCGGTATTGTCGTCGTACATAATAAGTCATGCGGGAGGCCGTCCACAACGAATTTGTTGGCGGCCGAGAATCCCGCAAAATCTGCATAGATAACGCGAAATTGATCCATTGGATGAGTTCAAAATCCCTTTACCTAATGATATAGCCATAATTTACATGTACTATCGTCAAGATAACGCAATGCGGTTTCAGTGGCTCTTTGGAGGCGGCGGAGAATGAGCTCAATCTTACACCCACTAAATAATCATGAAAATAAGGAGCTCAAGAATTATTGAGAAAAAATTCTTCGCTGACAAGGGATCCCTGACCGGCAAGTGAAGGCTGGAGACATCATCTTCTATGCATCTATCGTTCATCCTTCTTTCGCCTTGCAGTACTGAAGTGGTTAAATAGCGGCCACAACCAAGGAGGAAAACAGTCCGATCCAAGCCAGTTCGTCCCCTCTATTAGTATAAGATACACATACACACTCATACTAAACTGAGATGGCTACTCTGGACACCCTAAAACGGAATCTCAGGCAGAAGGCCTCAGCAACGACGCCGTCCCCGGTGCAGCCGTTGTCCGACGCACAGTACTGTGCTGGCTTCAAAATCTTGCGGGACTTAGAATGGGCCACGTACAGAGACTTCATCATCCCTCAACTATCTCTGCTGCTAGCCCCTCTCTTCAACTCACGTACCCATGCCTCCGTGCTAGAAATCGGACCCGGGCCGAGAAGTGTACTTGCATATCTGCCTAGCTACCTGAGACGGAAGGTCAGCAGATATACTGCGTTTGAGCCCAACGACTTGTTCGTGGCGAGGTTGGAAGAATCGCTTTGCTCTGCCTCGGACACGGAGTCATCGTTGCCCTGCCTAGAAAGCCGGCCAGACATTCATCGAAGCCCATTCGTTATGAACAGCAACGCAAGGGGCGGTATGGGTGCAGGAGATGGCGTCGGCACATTCGACATCATCCTCTTTTGCCACAGCATGTATGGAATGAAGCCCAAACGCAGGTTCATCGAACAGGCGCTGGAAATGCTCGTTAAAGAGCCGGAGGACGGAATGGTGGTGGTTTTCCATCGCGCAGGGTCCTTGCACCTCGACGGCTTGGTGTGCCATCAAACGGCCTCCTTCCCTACCGGAGTCATTCGCGTGGCAAATGACGACGAGGTCCTGGACTGTTTTTCCCCTTTCATCGCAGGCTTCCTTATGAAGGATGCGGACCTGGACAGAGCTATCCGAGTCGAGTGGCGTGAGATATGCCGCGCCTTGGGCCGTTGCGAGGAAGCCAGCCCAGGCCATCTTTTTCAGCTCGCCCAACGTCATGGTGGCCTTTACCCGACATGCTACCACATTGCAAGAGCTGACGGCGCAGGTGCCGTTAGTGGATGGGGACAAGATGGTCAAAAACCAGCAGGCCCGTCTCCATCATCCGGCCTCGACTCTCAGGCCCTTGGAGGTCCGGCACGTCCAACAGTGTGTCGAGTGGGCTCTGAGGCATAGGGTTGGGCTGACCGTCGTCGGCGGAGGTCACAGCGGCCACTGTCTCTGGCCTAACGTTGTCTCAATCGACATGGGCGCCTTTGACCAGATACACATTCTTGCGGGTGGGAGAGAAGGTGATGAATCGGGTTCTGATGCTGGACCTTTAGTCGTCACCGAGGCCGGCTGCAAGACAGGGGATGTCGTCCGCAAGACCTTGACGGCGGGCCTGACAGTGCCACTGGGAGCCCGACCAAGCGTCGGCGCGGGTTTGTGGCTACAGGGCGGCATCGGGCACCTGTCTAGACTGCATGGGCTTGCGTGCGACGCTATTGTAGGTGCCGTTGTGGTCAGCGTTTACTCTGGCCAGGTCCTCTGCGTCGGCCGTGTACCAGGCCAACACTGCCCGGCTGGTGCCGTGCGCCCAGACAATGAAGCCGATTTATTGTGGGCGATCAAAGGCGCGGGAACCAACTTTGGCATTGTGGTCAGCGTTACTTTCAAGGCTTTCGCGGCATCGACCTATTCGGTTCGAAACTGGACTATCCCGCTCTGCGACGACATTGAGGCGCAACTCAAGCTCGGCGATATTGCTCAACTTGCCAAAAAGCTCGCCCGAAGCTGTTCGGTAGACGCGTATCTGTTCTGGGACAACGAACAATTACATCTTGGCGTGACCATGTTCGGACCTGCTGCGACCCAGCTCCCTTCTGAAATGCCCACACCTGTGCGCACAGTTCTAGGCCAGGAGGATAATTCCAAGACCGTCGACGGAGTCGGTCTATTCGAGACCGAAATGTACATATCCGGGATGCACGGCGGGCACGGTGGCGGCAAGACTTCCTCGTTCAAGCGATGTTTGTTTCTGAAACACATTGAAGCTGTGAACGTTGCCAAGATCTTGGTGTCAGCTGTTGAAACTCGCCCCTCAGCGCTCTGTTATTTCCATCTACTTCAAGGCGGCGGAGCAGTCGGCGACGTGGCGGATGATGCCACTGCTTTCGGCTGTCGAGACCGGGACTTTGCCTGCGTGGTGACTGGTGTCTGGCCACGCGACCAAGACGGAACCGAGACCGCTCAAGCTACCGTGCAGTGGGTCTATAAAACCGCCGAGGACTTGTTGCCCTTGAGTACCGGAGCTTACGGCGCCGACCTTGGGCCGGACCCCAGAGATGCCGCCCTGGCGGCCAAGGCCTTTGGGCCAAACCGGCCGCGTCTGGCCCGCCTCAAATCCAGCTTAGATCCACGCAATGTGCTAGCTTATGCCTGTCCACTTCCGAAAGCTCCTGTGGAACAGAAGCTCGTCATTCTTGTCACAGGCGAAAGCTGCGCCGGCAAAGATTATTGCGCCGACATCTGGGTCTCCATGTTCGCCACATACGCTTACAAGAGTCTCAAAGCACGTGCAGTCAGCATCAGCGATGCGATCAAGCAAGAGTACGCGGCGGCTACCGGCGCCGACCTGAACCGCCTGCTTTGGGATCGTGCCTACAAGGAGCAACACCGGCCAGCTTTGACATCATTTTTCCAGGACCAGGTACGACAGCGGCCTCAGTTGCCAGAGGAGCATTTTCTAAATGTCTTGCACGGTGCAGCGGACATGGATGTGCTGCTCATCACCGGGATGAGAGACGAGGCGCCGGTCGCGACACTGTCGCATTCGGTGCCAGACAGCAGATTGCTCGAGGTACGCGCCAAAGCTACCAAAGAGGCGCGACGGGCTCGCCGAGGACGCCAAAGCAGCGGTGACAATTGTGATGATAATGCGGGCAACAAGAACAATGGCGGGTCGGACTTGGCTGTCTCAGGCTATTGCCCTAGTCTCGCCTTCAACAATAACGCAACCGGAAACGATGCAGCAAAAAGATTTGCCGAAAACCACCGACTTCCCTTGTTTCATGAGGACTTGGACCGTCTGGCCAGTATGGTACGGCCGATACCCGACTTTCCGTCCCTAGGCATCAACTTCCGCCACGTGCTTGGCATCTCGCAACAGCCGGGTGGGTTGGCCCTATGCACTTCTCTACTGCAGACTCACTTTGCGGGTGACTGGGCCAAAATCGATGCAGTAGTTTGTTGCGAAGCCGGCGGCTTTATCTACGCATCAGCGTTGGCTGCACGGGTCGATGTACGCTTGGCACTGATTCGCGAAGCCGGCAAGCTCCCCCCACCCACTGTTTCTGTCATCAAGTCGCCGTCGCATGTTGCGTCTTCAGCATCCAACAGTTCAATAGAGAAGACGATTGAGATGAGCCGGGATTTGATTTCCAGAGGCGCATCAGTGGTTGTGGTAGATGATGTGCTTGCCACGGGGAAGACGCTTTGTGCAGTGCTACAGCTACTATGTAAAACTGGCATCGGTGCTGAGGATGTCGGCATCATAGTTGTGGCCGAATTCCCTGTGCACCGTGGCCGGGAACTGTTACGCCAGAATGGCTTTGGCGGAGTCAATGTTCAAAGTCTTTTGGTCTTTGGCGGTGCTTAGGCAAGGAGAGGATCTTGGAAGCTTGGATGTCTGATGGGAATGTCTTGCGATATGTGCGATTTAGGTATGATTGAAATTTCTTCTACTCAAGAGGACACATCTCCTGCCGCGTTTTGAATAATTCAGTTCTATTAAATTTATAGGGGACGCCCTTGATATCACCATACTGGTGGGTAAGAGAGACGAAACGAATGTTGAAGGTGGTGACGGAGGCGCCAGATTTCGAGACCGAGTTGTATAAGAGGAACGGGTATGATGCCGTATCTAGAATAGGAGGATCTGATGAGGTTGAATACGGCATAGAAGATATATGTCCGAGGAAAGTTTGAGGACGCAAGAGTTGTTTGTGGAGTGTGTTTTGGAGGTTTAGAAGGAGATATTGTAAAGATTCTCTCGTCCGGCTTGATAGGGGACTTGAATATAGTGTCATCTCAGCTATTCCTTCATAGTCGACTCCTACCTATTGGGGAGCTTTGGCAGCACTGCATCAGTAACAAAACGATATCAATGATATACTGACGGCTGTGTGAATCTAGATAGGGATAAGAGCTAAGAATATCCCTCGTAACACGAAGCGGCCAGCAGATGGAGCAGGACATACCTTAATTTTTAACCTCTATCTACACGTTTCAGAATAAAGACTAGGCCATGCTAGCAGGTAGGCCAAATCTTACCTATTTGTTTGATTCTAGAGTCGGCAGTACATTGGACACCCTAGATTGCGGATATGGGCTTCAAGTTTACGTTATAGTCTTGACTAGAAACTCGCAATGATTAGAGGTGTTGCAGGATCGTCTCGTGATTAGACAGCAATGCTCATCCATATACAGTCTATTTCACATGGATGTTCAACAATGTGATGGGCTCCTCTGCTGGCATCAGATAATCTTGATACCAACGGTGATGCCGAAGTGATCACTAACCCAGACATCATTCAGCCCGACTTTAGTTTTGAGTCCTATTCCAAAGCGACCCAATCTTCCAGTAGTATCTTGAGCTTCACTCACGGGAAATGTCTCGATGGGGCCCGTATAGAGAAATTTGTCCAGTCGACTTCCGTAGTCTTGATACGGTCTTCCCTTAGACTGGTAGCCCCATGTGTTTCCAATAGCCTGACCATACGTGAAATCTTTGTAAAATGGCCGAAGGTTCGGTGGGGCCGGGGCCGACTCATCGTCCCAGACGTCCTTGAGGCCGATCTCAGGGTCTCGATGGTCATCATGTTCAGACGCAAAAATCGAATTCATGTCGCCCCCGACCAGCCCGCCGTAGACTTTCCGCCCTTGAATCAACTCGCTTTTCAGCAGCGCCGATATTGTAGCGAGCTGGCGAAAACGGTACTCGTATCCGAGATCAAGGGATTCAAGGTGCGCTGTGCACAGCCGAAGCAGCCCTTTTGGTTCATTAGGGCCATCGTCCTCTGATACGGGAAGGTGAACCACAAGGGCATCTCTCTCTGATTCTGAGACGAAAGGGACGCGAAAGCAATTTGATATCCTAAGGTTCTGTGGGATCATCATGAGTGTAAAGTGACGGGTAGGCATGCTGCCGGCGTCCTCTTCGCGGACATCGTTCCACTCCTCACGATAATAAAAGGGTGGCGGCTTGACGTCGGTGACAGAGAAGTTGTCTTGCGTCCACCGGTCCTCAAGTATCGCTTGCAGTGATTCTTGGCAGACTTCTTGGAACATCACCACGAGGTTGTCAGGCTCTTGCCCAAACAGTGTCCTGAGGTGGTCAAGAGCGGCCGAGGCCCGAGCCGCAGGCCCGCGAGAAGTAAAGAAAAGGTTCCAGGACGCAATTTTTAGTGAATCTTCCCGTTTGAGTGTATTGGTTTTGTTGTTCAAAGCTCTCCAGGTTGACACCTGCGTGTCATGAAAACGGGGCGTGCACATTATTGGGGCTTCCTCGTCGTTCGTGAAAGCGGCCATGGCCTCTTGATACAATTCTCTGAACTGGCTGATTGGGATCTCATGGAGCATACGGGGATCATTCCGGCATTGGAGTTCGTGGGATACTCGGTCCAAAAGGTAGGAGACTTGTGATTCGTATCGACACGGGTGGTGAGGTCCGATCGTGCTTGACTTCCAGCGACGATTCAGCCCTCTCCGATGTTGAAATGAAGAAAGCAGCAAAATCCCTCCATTGTTCCCAAATCGAGCGCCGCGAGCCGCAAGCAGGAGTGACATTTTCGGAAATACTGCAAGGCTCAACCTGGAGACTGTGGCAATGCTCTTGAAGATCGGCCCCAGCATGAGGATAATGGGGCCTACTAGGCACACGCTGTCAGAATCGAGGCTACAGCGACCGAGGAAATGATGCCCCACCGTGGTCCCAAGGTTCAAGACCAAGGACCTAGATGCGTTCAAGCAGCCGGATAAGCCGACAGCTAAATCAGTATGTAAGTAGGCAATTGTAGCAGGACATAAGCCCGCGGCTGTGTCGCCCTTCTCGAAACCTTCATAACTGTTACGAGCACTATCGTCATATTTACGCCTTCCATTTACCCCACGACCTAAAAACGAACTATCATTGGACGGCCCTAAACGTATCTACCAGCGAACAAACTCTAAGCGAAGGAGTTCACAGTCGCGCATTATTGCGCAACAACGAATGTGTTTGGTTGGACTTGAGGCTCGGGCTAATTAGAGGTTTGCGCACACTGAGGAGATAAGCAGTTGTGTAATTGCCACAATAGAAGTCACAGCCCAGTCTTTCTCCCTGTGGCATGACGGCTAAGGTGCGCTGTGACTCGGGTTATCTAGCCACAGCTTATGGCTGTGCTCTTCTTTAATGAAGTTATCATTATTATACATATCGATCTCATTTGCCTCTTGTGGGATCAATTAACCACTCATTGTTAATAGCGCTTTTGGGGTTAGGTCAATAGATCAAACTCCCAGTACTCTGCTCGTACTCTTGTTATCGGAGGGATTATGTGGGGCGAGGTACGGAGCGGAGGTTCATCAGCAGATGGGGGTGCCACGGATTAGTATTAATCCGAGGCGCTTCGGCTGTTCGCTGGACCCCGCTATCAGGGCATGATTAGTGGGGCCAGAATCCTACGCGCGTGTCGCGTCACGAGCCGCGACCAAAATCACCACAATGTAGAATGACCACGTGGAATCAACGCGATTCCAGCCATTACAAAATTCCACGCCGTGCTTCGCCTCACTGGGTTCTTCTAATAACAATGGTACTGACGGAGGTCTGTTCTGCTGATTGAGTAGCATATCGGGCACGGACCAACCTTCTCATGCATTTTTTGTCCCCACGCGTCTGCGTGCTTGGATATCCCTTCTTCATCATTGTTCAACTCCAGCTGGTGCCATGGAGGCTGGTGTTGAGGGAAAGTGGCACGTCGCCAATGGCTCGGTGGGATCGGCATCCCAAAATGCTCACCGCCAGCGCAAGCGCAAGCACTCCCCTGCTGAAACACTGAAGGCCAAGGCACAGCAAATCCCTTTTTCACTCCTGGGAACTCGAGAGCAGGACGAGTTGATCGACCATTACACAGTTGAACCCCGCCAACAATGGGACAAGATGGGCCGATACAAGAGCTTCATCCGTACGACCATGCAGATCATTTCCTTTATCAAGGCACTGACAATTTGTTGTAGTCAAGAACAAGAAGTTCCAGTGCGGAGACTTCGTTCTGGTTGCTAACGAAACGACTCTAGAGAGAACGAATAATGCCCGAGACTCGAAGCAGATAACCGGCGAATCGAGCCGCTTTTGGATCGCCTACATCCTAGAAATCAGAGCTGCTGATGAGAATAGGGTGTTTGCTCGGGTTTACTGGATGTATTGGCCAGATGAACTGCCGCCAGGTACGTTCAACGGCAAGCAATCCATCCAAGGACGCCAGCCATACCACGGTCGCAACGAGCTTATAGCATCCAACCACAGTGAGTGATACAACATAAGTGTCCCAATATGAGTTAGTGACACAATCCAGTGGATGTCATCGATGTACTGTGCGTCGAGGGGCCTGCCTCGGTGAAGCAATGGACGGAGTCCTCAGATGATGATCTCAATTCTGAATTCATTTGGCGACAGAGGTTTGATTGCCATCAGAAACGACTCACGGTGTGTCTTCTAAATCGAGCCATATCACCTCACCGCTAATCCACATAGTCTGCCGAACCAATTTGTAGATGTGAGCGTCCTGCTAATCCACACCGACGCACAATTGGATGCTCAGCATGCGGCATGTGGTTTCATGAATGGTGTCTCCTTTGGGACACTCTTGAACGTCTTCGAAATAGACGACAAGACTGCGAGGGCACTGCCCCGGGAAATGGATGAGAGTCAACGGAAGTGAGTGCCAGGGCGGTCTACTTTGCTCCGATGGGGAAACGGAGGACCGGGAGACGCCTGCCATGATGTCAGAGGATATGGATATCCTAGAATCTAGCATATCCCGATCATTGGCGCAGTTGCTGGAGCCCCGGTGTGAGGACCAGCAGACCGAAACAGTAGAGTGGGAACTCAATCCTTACAGGGCCCTACCGCATCCGTTCGAGGCCGAGCTGAAGTTAGATGAGGGACCGATCATGGTGGAGGTGAAAAACTCGGAAAAGGAAGGGCCCTCATCTACGTTCTTAGCCGCAGTTTATTGTTCAGGTTGTGGCGGCCCTATGACATGATTTTTCCAGTATCAACTTGAGGGTGTGGTAGTGGAGGCAACGATACGGCTCATGGTACGCCAGGGGCTGTGTATGTGGCATGGGCAGCCAAGCTGAGTGGGGAAAGTCTCGGACAATGGCGCATTTCTCTCAATTTATTTCTTCTCTATTATAATACGAGGGAGAACAAGAGGATGGCAGATTTTCACTCACCTGAAGATTGACTAAGTAGCACTTGTCGAGTCATATGAGCTACCTTGGCAATAGCGCCTAGCTTCAGTTTGGCTAACTCTTTTATATCTACGCAGCTCCACCTGTCGAATTGTGGAACAACCTCGTCCCTGGTTTCCTCTGTTATAGTGAATGCATATCTAGAAGATCTTGCGATTGCCTGTTTGGTGACTTAGACTCGCCCCGTTACTATCTCCCCTCTCGCTGGGTCATTACTTCCCTGTTGGACTGCTGCATTCCATGGGGCCTACCTGCGTTAGGAGGTCCCACTGTTTCCAGCTACCTGAAAGAGTGAGTCAGAAACGCCGTGCTCCCTCTCGAGAGAACCCTATACCGACACCTCACCGCTCAGGCGGAGACCGTCGTCGCAGAAATGGAGCGATTCAAAGAGAGACGTCGCCCCTCGGTGTGTCCTCCTCACGCTCTCGTCCGTTGCTGCGGTGATGAGACGACCTGCAGGCGGGTCGTCTGCGAAGATCTCATGCCACGAATCAAAAGTGATACAAGGACTAACGGGAAGACCCTCTGTCACGATTTTTCTCCCGTCTTGAGGGCTCCTATCATTGATCTTCTTCGCGTCGGGCCCATGGGCACCGGTCGCTCACGCTGGTCCGCCCCTAAAATGGACCGACCAGACACTTGGGCCGACTAATAAGAAGCCGCCTGGTATCCTCCTTAGGCCCTGATCATGAACTGGGGTCTGGCTGGATCTCGTTGTGAAAAGAGACATGCTGGCGTATAAAATTAGCGTGCGCAGCGTCTCGTACCAAAACCCCATTTAGAGCACCACAGTGAATCACAGTGATACTGTTAGATTGGCGCCTGTGTGCGGATAGAAGGGAGTTTGCTCCCCGTTATAATAATGTGTGGCTTGTGGCGGTGAAAACATCAAGAATGGACCAACGCCCCCGCACGATGACGAAGCGAGCAAGAACAAGATCATCAAGGCTTCAATCAATAAAATCATCAATTTCTGGCCCACAATCTACTGAATTCACCCCTACCCCACCGCGTTTCCAACAATTAAGAGTCTCAGGCCGCTTTCGAGCCGACTGCGCGATACTGACGATACGCGATGTTGAACAACAATCCTTCATCCAAGAAGGTGCTGTTGCAGACCTTCGAAGACTGGGAACGATGGGACGAAGAGTTCCAGACGAAAGCCATTAGCCTGCACCTATGGGAATTCATCGACCCAGAGAGCGATGAAACTCTGATGGACAAGCCCGAAAGACCGGAGGTTGAGGCGTACCATCGGAGGATCCCTGCACGGGCTACGGACCCGGATTCGTTCCAACCGGGAATGCAGACCCGCCGAAGTGGGCAATCAAGCCAAACCGTCAGCCAGTCGTCCGCTGGCGATCCGATCATCTCGCTCCCGGAGACAGTCGATCCTCACCTCCACGCTCGAAACGTATCGGAGCTTACGGCCGAAGACAAGGCTTCGTTCACGTTTGAATGGAGAATCTACGAACAAGCAGTACCTGAAGCAACACACGGGAACGCAGGATATAATCTCCTTTCTCGTTTGCTCTGGGTACGTAATTGAGGTTGATGGGGTAAAGTGACAGAGCAGCAGGAGGGCGTCACTGATGCGGTCAAAGCCACAACTTGGTCGGGCGCGTTGCTACGCGACGCGGTTGCTTAAATAGAAGAGGGGGCTGGTGAACAAGCCACAGGCAAGTATCTTCAGCCACACAGCCTCGAATGTGATGTGGAGGCTGTTGCCCAACCCAGGTATAATTGCTTTTTCTGATTCTCCGGATGATTCGTGGCTGCTTATTCTGTACTTCCGAATTGGTGATGAGTACAGTGCACAACTCGCCTCCATTTATGATTGACCGTTACACAAGATGCAATCTGTCATAATTAGATAATTTTTATGTTTTATGCAATTTATGAAAGGAGGCTTGCTTGGTTGTCGGCTATGCAGATGTTTGCCTCTTATGTTAATGATATTGATGTTTAGAATCGACTACCTGTCTTACGGCCGACCTTGTCTACCGTTAGACACCCGGTGGCGGCTTTCGTCGCCTCGGGCAGTAGACAGTCGAACTCAATGGAAGGCTTCGTCTGCTTGTAATGAGAGTGTTGCTTCGTGGTTTCTACTATGCCTGGAGCTTCGGCCAGATGATCACGATTGGAGCCATCTTGCAGTAGAGTGGATCGCATTTACAGTGGGATGATTTTGCCCTGACTGTCCTAATCTCTAGATAAATCTGGTGAACTAGGCGTAGGCTCGCCTGCATTTTGTGACCATGTGTCACGAAATTAGACGCTGACGCTGGTCGATGGTGCGACGCCGGCCGACGTCTGCTGCGATCACACCTCGTGGCCCTTGCCCGTGTTAGTTCCCCTGAATACCCCGTGAGAGACACGATCCCGGCGAGTTCAAGACAGCCCTCCGTATTGTTTCTTTATCAGCCCCCTCCCAAAGCAGAAGCTGCAAGAAGATCCTGAGTTGACGCGGGTGCCAGTCGCCTCCTGGTATTCCAGCCCCAATGCGCGCATTTGCCACATACTCTGACTGACCCTCAGCGACAAACACCATAACAACGCCGGTCTCATCCGCCAGCTTCTTGATCTGCTGCGCTGATGCTACCGGCCAATACCCATCTCCATAGCCCACTAGGACTATCCCCTTGGCTCCATTGGCGATAGCTGCCTCAACAAGATATGCGGGGAAGTCTTGGTGGGCTTCAAAGCGGACCACCTCTGGCAATGGGGTTCCCGGCGAGAGCCCACTAAGGTCGAACTTCATAGGAGCACAGGGGCCGGGGAGCCATCGAAAAAAATGGTTTAAAATCCTTGATATCTCCCAGAAACGACCTTGGTCCGGGCAAGAACTCATTGTTCTCCTTTTTGGTTCCCCAGGGAGCCATAGTCTTATCCTGAATGACAACCACGACCTCGCGTCCTTCTGAGCTCCACCCTTTGGTTGCAGCTGTTCTCACAGCGACAAGGATATTGCCGGGTCCATCCGCGCTGACGGCTGTGTGCGGCGATATGGCACCTGTCATGACGATAGGCTTATGGCTTGTCACCGTCAGGGCTAAAAGAACAGCTATCTCGGACTGCATTTTAATTCTACCTCATGCATCAGAGTCTTGCGTAAACTCAAGTATATCCCGGGCCGATAGCACATCTATCCTTCAATGGGCTCGAATCTGCTGCAGCTACAGCGCGGTTGCGTACGTCCACGCTCACTCTACTTGATCCAATGGCATTGACACTATCATCCAGGCCAACGCCGTGTCAATTTACGGATCACCCGTACAACCACGGAGACGCATCGCTCCAGTGACAAACAAGGATCAGGTGGTTGATTTCGAGCCCCCAAGTCCCTTCATGTCCGTAGGGCCATCTCAGTCAGAGTCAGACAAAACCTTGTTGCCAGAGTGACCCCTCTAAGACTTGAGAATGAAAGCATCGCACAGGTAAAGACGCAATCAAAGTCGGGATCGAGATCTGAGTGGCATCCCAAGGCCAGGCTCTTTTCTCACAGGTGATGTGCCAGTGGGACGGGGGGAAGGCAGCCCAGACGGTTCATCCTAGGTGCTTGCAATTAACAATCTAGAATCAATCCCAATTATTAAATAATAGTAGCTACCTGTCTGAGAAATTCCGAGTTGCCTCTCCCAAGAGTTCTAATTGATAAACTGCCAACGTCGGTGGCGGCAGAACCACGTGTTACTCCGGCTTTCGGCCGAAAACAACCGTAAGGAGAAGGTATGCGTAAGGTTTCCTCGTTCGCAGCTCTTTCCGAAGTCTAGATGCGAAAATAACAGCCTCTCCCAAACTGCATCCGAGTACTCCTGTCGCAGCACGGAGCATGTATGTATGTATGTGTATTTTTCGTCCGGGGGGCCGTGAGGCCCCAGAAGTCTCCTAAGGGAGCACAGGACGTGCTGAGCTAAGGGTCTATCTACAATCTAATTACATCATGCGAAGACACTTTCTGCAAGAAGCGACAGAAGACCACACTATCCAGCATATCATCGGCACAAAAGGCGCATCGTTTCGAGCCTGCTACCCGTCAGCGGGATGGTCAGGCGCGGCTAGTAAAAGGTAGCAGCAGGACGAAGCCTGTGACCAGGATGGCTATAGCAGAGCCATGGGCATGGCAGCTCAAGGCTGCCTCTGGTGGGTACGGGTAGGTGGAGGGCGTCGCAACGCTCTCTACCTGGCCGAGCCCAGGTAATAAGAAAGATAGCAAAAGGAAAGAAGAGGGGTTAAAAGAGAGAAGATGTCAATCGCGCCTTCAGTCGGCCGCGTCTAGTGACGAGGGCAGATCTTTCCAAAGAAGGCGCTTGCTTTCAACAGCTTGACAAACTTGGTGAAGTCTTTTCCTATGGCGAAGTTGACTGCCCTGTTCGGGGAAGGGGCCAGCCTCATCCGGTGGCGCGGCGGTACCTTTCTGCAGTAGAAGATATGATCCGGTGCTTTGCGTCGGTTGCACGAGCAGACCAGTCGTGCCTTACTATGGTCGAACCTTTCGTGGTAGGCGGCAAAATCCCCGTGAAGGGACCTTGCTGCGAGTAGATGGTGCAAGACTGTACGCGGGAGCGATAGCTCCGGCGGGCAAGCTACTGTCGCCTTGAGATTCAATCTCTTGTACTTCTCAGGGGAGGCGGAAGACCACCAGGCTTCGAATGCTTCTTTTGGTTTCTGCCTCGCGATTCTTCGCAGGTAGGCCAGCGTGGGTCGGGCGCCCTCGGGCTCGGGCAGTGAACCTGCTGCTTTTGCCAGTTTATCGGCTTGTTCGTTACCGGGGATGTTGGTGTGACCCGGTACCCAGCGCACCTGAGCAGCCCCATGGGATGCTGCTAGGGACTGGAACTCGAGGAAGACTTCCTGGGAGGAGTCTGATGGTGTGCCCCGCAGGCATGTAGCAGCAGCGAGGTTGTCTAGGCAGATGAAGATGTCTCGGGTTGCCGATTCCTGCAGGTTTAGGGCGGCTTTCAAGCCTTCCAATGCCCCTGTGGCTTCGGCATCAAAGACCTCAGCCGGTCCGAGTCGACCTGATCCGTCAAAGACCGGGAGGCTGTTTTGGTGGATGGTAAAGCCGTAGCTAGCGGCTCCGTCCGAGGACAGAGAGCCATCTGAGTATACGACCAGGGTGAGCGGGTCGAGTGTCTGGGCCCAATGAAGGAAGGCTCCAGCCGTCTCTTCTTTCGATGCTATCTGCAGCGGCGTCGTTTGCTCATCGCCAAAGCGTTGCTGGATGAGCTTTGGTCGTGCGCAGGGTGCGAGGAGCTCGTCGGTGCGTCGAAGACGTGTCCTGAAGCTGCTCCCTGGCGGTGCTTGGTATTTTCGTTTGATAAGCTCGTGGTAGGTAGGTTGGCGGGGTGGGCGTGTTCGGCTCGCCAGGGGGTGAGCCTCATCAAGCGACTTGAGTCGTGCTGAGAAGCGGAGCCGCCGTGCTTCGAGAAGCTGGGCGACCGGTGGTATCCCGCATTCCCGGTGGAGGGCGGCGATGGGTGTTGTCTTCCAGACAGGCAGGATGGCCCTCATGGATTGGTTCATGGCCTCGGTCATTTTGTGGATGAGATATTGGTTGCTCGATGGTACGTCTTTGGTAGGCTGGTTCCACCGCGGCCGGTTTGCGCCCGGGTACCACGCCTCGGTGCCGTGGAGCAGCACCGGCTCGACGCATGCTCTCACGGCATTTCGCACGGCGCTCGGCAGCGGGCCGTGTTTCGTGTTGGCGAGCCCCCGCAAGTGGTAGGCCACCGCCTTCGCTTTCGCTGCCCACTTTTCTACGTGGACTCGGAATGATAGTCTGCTGTCAAGCCAGATGCCCAGCCAGCGCAAGGCCGAATCGGGCTGTTTCACGACATGCCCGTGGCGTATCGCTGGGGAGAACCTGAGTTTGCTGCGAGAGAAGTGCATGACTTCGGTCTTTTCGGGGTCGAAGGAGACACCGTTTGCCGCACCCCAGCGGATCATTTCTTCGATAGACTCAGACGCCGCGGCGGCGGTCTCGTCAACCGTGTCACCTGTGAACAGGATGGCTGTGTCGTCTGCGTAGCCGAAGCGGCTTTGGGGGTTGCTTAGACGGTAGATGGGCTCCGTGTAGAGCAGAAACAGTATAGGCGATACTGGCGACCCCTGAGGGAGGCCACACTGGAGGGGAGAGGAAGCGGTGACGGTGTCTTGGTACCTGACACGGGCAGATCGGCCGCCATGAAAGATCCAGCCCATCGGGCCAGATGATCGGGCCAGCCTTGTTCGCGTAGGCGCAGAACCAACCTGTTGCGCATGACGGTGTCGAACGCGCCTTGGATGTCCATTGTGACCAATGTGGCCACCTTGTTGCGTGCGAATGCTTCTTCGATGTCGTGGATCAAGGCGGTCACCAGGTCTGTTGCAGACCTCTTCGGGAGTGCTCCGGCCTGTTGCGGGTGGAGGACTTGGTAGTGAATGGCTGCCCATGCTAGCCGGCGTGCAATTAGTCGTTCCAGCCCTTTGCCGAGGCAGGAGAGCAGTGAGATGGGTCGCCATGCCCGCGGCTTTGTGAGGTCCCTTCGTCCCGGTTTCGCAATCATGACCACCTCCGCCTCCCTGAATGGTTCCGGATGATGGCCCGTGGTAAGGCATGCTTGAAATAGGCGGCGGACGTGCGTCCCGATGATATGCCACACGGCCTCGAGAAGTTTGACTGTGATGTTGTCCGATCCTGGGGAGGTGTTTCCTGTGTGGAGGGTCGCGTACTGCGCCTCATCCAGGGAGATTTCTGGTGGGAATGGTATCGATCCAGGAGGGTGCACCTCGATCCAAGGGTCCTGGATATCATCTTCTGCGGTTCGTCGCTCTAACGTAGCCCTTCGGAGTGCGTTTGCCTTGTCTATCTGGGTTTCGTAAACGACGTCGCCAACCTGCAGTGGTGGTGGTTGGAAGGCCCCTGGGGACTTTAGCCATCGCACTGCCTTGAAAACAGAGCTACTGTCGGAGAAGCTGTCGATGAGGTTCCGCCAGTAGAGTCTCTTTGCTCGGCGGACGACACGGTGGAAGCCTCGTTTGGCAAATTGGACTTCTTGGTTAAACCCGAGGGGGTAGAGTCTTCTTATGGCGCGGAATTCGGCCGCGGCGCTGGCGCATTCTTCGGTCCACCAGGGAGCAGTACGCGCCCCCTTCCGCGAAGGTCGGCCGGCCGCTCTCGCCGCCGATGTTAGGAGGTTCACAAGCTTCGAGGCGAGCTCGTCCAGCTCTGATGGGGTCGAGTCTGCGAGAGGGATTTGTGCAGCTCCGAGCTCTACGATTTCGACAAATCGTTTGAGCTCGTCGTCTGTTGTCACGCGGATCCGGCCTGGCTGCATCGGGACCGGTCTTATGGCGGGGAGGGTGAGCTTGAGTGTGAAGTGATCAGAGCTGGTCGCGAGATGGTCCTCGATCGCGGCTTCAGCTAGTGGTATATTAGTGAAGGCAAGGTCGATGGTGTTTCCATGTGGATTCGTCGGGATATCTGGGGTATTCAGTAGGCTTAGATCGTTTTCTGAGGCCCAGGAGGCAATATCCTGTCCTCGGTTGGTAGTCTGTCCGGTCTGCCAGGTCTGATGTCTGGCGTTAAAGTCACCAGCAACAAGACAGCGCTCCGGGACAGGCCATCGTAGCAGGTTATTCAGTGCGTCTTTCTCGTCGCTCTGGCGGTAGAAGTTAACTATGGTCACTTCGTTGACACTGAGCCAAAGAGTATCCCGGGTCTGAAAGGGCCGGATCTGGTCCGCTAGGAGCCTTGGGTCTCGTCGGACATACGTCATGACTCTGGGCCGAGAGTCGTTGCTGTTCCATGTGTCGACTGGAGCGAATGTGTCGTACGCCGGGTGTGTCTTGGTGATGCATTGCAAGCTTGTGAAGGCCGTCCATGGTTCTTGTAGGAGGACGACGTCGCATCGTTCGGAATCGGCCAGTGCCAGGGCGCAATCGTGGGCCGGGGGGATCTTACCGACATTGGCCTGAAAGATCCTGAGTGGCTGTCCATCCTTCTTTAGTGTTTGCAGATATCTATTCCTGGTCATGAGGACGGGTGATAAGGACTATGCGGCGTTTCCTTGGTGAGCCAGGTCTGGGGTGCTCTGGTTCCTCCTCTACTTCAGAGGTTGTAGCCACCATTATGCATGAGGGCGCTCTTGATGCGGCTGGGCTAGATGCGTGAGCGTCCAGCTGTTCCTGCGGTGTATTGATGTCGCGTTGCGGTTCTGGGTTGCGCTGACGGTATGTCTCAGCACCTATCGTTCGGACATGTTCTCTTTGCTCCCTAGTTAGTCGGCGAAAGACGCCGTGCACTCTCCTCGGCCGAGCTGAGCACTTGTGGAAATTGGCCCGGTGGGGGCCCGAGCAGTTGGCGCATTGCTCTGCTGCAGCACAATCATCCAGGGCGTGGCCCGTCTTGCCGCACCGTTGACAGCGAGGCTGTCTACGGCACATCCGGATGGGATGGTAGCCCCAGCATGTTTCGCACTGGCCGGTTTTGAAAGCCAGAATGCGCTGTGTCGATCCAGGGTGGCCGGCGGCGTCAGCATTTACCCACGGCGAGCAGTTATGATAGATCTCTGATATTTAGGAATAGAGTGCCTAATACATAATGAAAATACGTGGGAGGTTGGACCACAAAAGATTTATAAGGAGATTTGAAGATCCGTTATGTAAGTAGGGACTGGGCTGGGATGGCCGTAAACGTCTGTCAAATCTCAATGCTGGCCAAAAATGACAATCAAAATGCGTCCAAAATCGACGATAGTAGAAGAAGCGGATAAAATAAGACGTAAGGGTAGGCCAAAGCGTGAGGAATCTGCTGATATGCATCAATGCCATTTTAATGCTCGTTTGCGTATTGCATCCTACTTTCCTTAGCATATTTCACAGTCAAATTCCATCCCAGGCTATCCGTTGTGTAAGTAGGGATCAGCGATGGGTTTAGGTTGTCGGTTTTCGGTTGTGTTTGGAAGGACTCAGCCAACAAGATGAGTGGTACTTCACTTCTCAGTCGCTCTAATATCCGTATGAAGACCCTGCACCTGCCGTCGTGCGATTCGAAATTGCTCAATGTAACCTTGATTCCTCTGTCTCCCGTGCTGCCTGTAATACCTGTTTCATTCTAAAATACAGGTCCAAATCTTCAGTTTTCCACCTCTCACCGTTGGGAAATACTTTCCTCCTCAGTCTATTGACACATGGGATCAATAGCTGGTAGTGCGCACTGAAGCTCTCCTCTGCAATCTTGAGAAATATACTTTCGTCGCCTATGGTACCAACCTTTGATCGAACTAGCTTGTTGTCACTCTCATAATTCCAGCTTTCAAATTCAGTTGGTCCAGTCTCTTTGCCCTGCCCGTCGTAGTGGATGCATACCCAGAACAGCACCCAGAAGAATGACTCAAGATCGTGCATAAAGGAATGCTGCTCGCCCAGTAGCGCCCCGATTGCCATGAAAGCCCGTGTTCCCGTTTTCCCCTTTGCCCCTGACGCAGCCTCTCGCGACTCTTTGATGGCCAGGTCAAGGTCGATCACAAAAGCAGGCCACGACGGATTGTCGTCATCCTCGTTGATCATGAGATTGTTGATCGAGACGTCTCGGTGAAGCAAGCCTGCCCGGTGCAGAGACTCATGTCCCTCGATGCAGCGCTCAAACGCAGCAAGCAGAGCCGACCGGGAGCTTGCCTTGTAGATGGGCATTCCATAGTCTCGGACAATGAGACGCCGATGTACCCGGTTTGGTACTATACTGGCGGCCTTTGTTGGAGACACAGAACAGGACCGCTTGCTGGAAGGAAGAGGAGCGCTGATTTGGCTAGATGACCGCTTCCTGCTGGCACCGGCTCTGCCGCGATCCCCTCTCGATGTGCCGGACGCGACGTTGCTCCCCCGCATTGATCGTTCCGGGCGGTAGTTTGCGGCTTGTGTAATGTCCAGCCCCCTTCGAACATTATTCTGGATGTCATCATCTGCCCCGTGAATCTGGACCGTCTCGTGGTGATAGTGCCGGGCTACGTTAACGACACCCTTGTTAGTCACCTCGCGTAGCAGTTCGCCTTCTTCATCTCGTTCCGGATACTGCCACGAATCCTTAATGACAAGCAGCATCTCCGGCTGTCCTTCGGGGTGGGCTTTCCAACATGTCGTCGCTCGACCAGCTATGCAAGGCGCCCGCTGCATCTTCTTGTCGATGATGATCCGCTCGGTCGAACCATTCCGGTTGACCTCGATGAAGCGCTCCCCGTTTGCCGTCATAATCGTCGGGTCGAACCCTAGCTGCTCCTCGTTCATCCAGAGAAAGCCAAGGATCGTGGACACAAACTGACGCCCATCTTTGTTAATGTCGAACTGCTCCGATGCGATGCCCCCGAGCCGGTCAAATGCCCATACCCTCATGAGGGACCCGCAGATGGTAAAGCCTAAGACGAAGCGACGCGTGTCCTGCGCAGTAAGCACTTCCCTCGCGTACCTCCCCAGGTCAAGCCACGCCATCGAGGCCTTGTCGGCGGATGGGTTGCTCTTCAGCTCTCCAGGCACCAAGATCTGCGACCAGCGGCACCGCGAGTCTTTCCCAGCGCTCGTATCCTTGACGAAACCGACGTCCAACTTGCGCTCTCCGGTGGAACCTTGAATTGGCTTATTGGGTTGGGCAAGAGGCCGTCGCCGATGTTGATGCGTCGAGATTGACCCGTGGCTGTCTACGAATGCCGCTAGCTTGTCGCTGAAGTCGGCAAACCAGCTCAGCACGTCATCCTGGTTCGCATCCCTAGGCCATCCCTTCCAACCGTCCTCAAAGAGTGGATCACTGCCTTTGACGCATTGCTCGAAGAACGACTGGGACGCTGCGTCAAGGCCGGCTACGCCTCCAAAGTATGTGTCATGAAAGTGACGGAGTCCGACATACATAGACCCAAGCTCCTCTTTCAGCACATCGTCCACGTATTTGCGGTGCTCGGACGAGTTTGCGAAGCTGCTTGTGTTGCGCAGCCATGGGGTCTGTTGGAGGGACGAGGCTATCGGTCGGGGGGCGGGGTGGATTCGGTGACGGCGTTGTAGACTTGATCCCAGATGAGGGTGTCGGCAGGTTTATCGGTAAGCGATAGCCGTAAGAGAGGTTTAATTCGGTCGAGGTCGAAGTCGTCCAAGTTGACAGCAGCATTGAGTCTTGACAGATCGCTCAAGAGATTCTTGCCGCTGCCGCTAGATCGAAGTAAGCGAGATATTCGGAGGCCTTGAAGTGCCAGAAGAAGGTCCACGATGAGATTCTGGAGATCTACATGACGGTTAGACGAGAGTGACCCGAAACAAAATACTTCACAACCACGTATTACCTTCTTGGCCAAGTTTGTCTATCGAGTCTGGAGTGCAGGAGATGCCCGCGCCTTCGCATGTCGAATTGAAAGACGCACGAAAGGCATCAAGGCCATTTCCAATAGGGTTGTCCTCAATGATCTCGGACTGCAACTCATCTCTCATGGCGGATGGGACACGTTCAGAAGGACAAAAAAGAGCGAACGTCGCGTCTGTGGCATGTCGCGTTTCTAGCCAACAAGTAGACCAAGCGACCGCCGGCAAAGCTTTGATCCGTCATTGACTGTGAATGGCCGCGTGTTTACTCCGCATATAGTTTATCTTATCTTATCTTATCTTATCATGCACCATTCAAAGAGCAGGGGTGCTGCTCAGCAAGGACTGCGCTCGCTGAGTGGAGACTGTTCGTTTTCTCCGTCATCTTGTTGGCTGAGGCCTTCCAAACACAACCGAAAACCGACAACCTAAACCCATCATTGATCCCATCATTGATCATGCGCTGGAATGGCTTCTGATCAGATCTTCTCCCTGGCTGTGAATGAGACGAGCATCCTGGGAAGGTCAGCTCTTGGCATTGCCTGCGCAGCCGCAAGCAGTCCCCTGCGCTCAGACCATGCTCTCTTCTTCACAGCGCGACGGAGGCCTTCTGCTGCGAGTTTCCTGGTCAGGAACGAGAAAGATGATTTTCGCGGTATCAATCATATAATTACGATCTTCTATTTCTTTTCGCCTAGATGTAGCTCTATGCTGTGTATAGCTTGATAAAAACCAAGTGTCCTGCCCCAATTCACGTGGGTCTTGCCGTGCCCGCTGCTGAAGCCCACCCCCTCATTTTGCATGTAAAGTTTGGGATACCCCGGTCAGGGGCAATGAACAAGGCGACGCGACCGGCTTAGACCGTAAGAAGAACGCGTGGCGCGCAAACGCCAGCCAATTTGCTCGACTTTGTTTTGATCAATGTTTCTCGACTCCTCACGCCCGTCGCACGTTATGACTACCCTCCTATCGCTTCCGGTGGAGACTATCCAGTTAATACTAGGATACCTCTCCGCCGATGACCTCCGTGTGTTCCGACAAACGTGCCGAGATATAAATGCAAAGACTTTTAGTCGATTCGCGCGTACATACTTCCAGACGCGTTATGTAATGCTGGAAAAGGAAAGCTTGAACACGCTTATCCACATCTCAGAACACCCCTTGTTGGGGCCGGAAGTGCGCACGTTGGGACTCTGCACCGATCACTTCCCGGAACCAGAAGATGACTCGAGGGAAAGCCAAAGCCTCTGGAGTATTATGGCTGGATACTCAGACTCGGATGGGCTTGACTTGTGGCCTAGCGGGGAGCTTAGTATGTGGCCAGAGGATGACGATGATGATGATGACGACGACGTCCTCAACCAATCTATGCAACTACATATCGTCGATACTTCGATGCCCAGAGGACTTTCTATCAGGCCCTGATATCGAAGCACTTGGACGAGCCATGAGTCGCCTCAGCAACTGCAAAACACTCCTCCTGACCGATGCATGTATTCCTTGGGGCGCCGCACGATTAGAAAGGGAAATATGTGAACTCGACAGAGGCCTAGGTTATGACGATGCTGATAGCGAACGGTTTGTGAAGCATGTGTTGCATGTCATGCTTACGGCTGCAAATGCAGGCAAGCTTCCTCTAGAGGAATTGTGCATCTACCTTGGTCAGGAAGATAGGCCCCAGACCAAGTCCCCAATAAGCTTCCACCTACTCGACTTGCCATCGGGGCATATGGCGCAGTCCGAGAGTCGCAGTTACATTACCAGCCTTACGACTCTAAAGTTACTTGCTTCTCCGCCGTTTGAGAAAACCTCCGAGGAGATGATTCCGCCCCTACCTGGAGCCAGAATCTTACCCGTTTCATTGGTCTTTTTCCTCACCTGGCGCACTTTTCTTTGGCCTTCAGCAATGACTTCGATCTCCAAACTATTTCTCCATGTCTTTACAACATATTGTCAATCCCCCAGCTACGGAAACTGGAATTAGCCCGGTTGGAAGTCACCGAATCGGAACTGGCTGGCTTACTCCTCCGCCATCAATCAACACTGGAGGAAATCAGTCTTCGGGAAGTGTGATGGATGACAAGGTTAGTTGGACGACGCTGTTGAAGAAAATCGAGCAGATGCCCCAAGTTCACGGGGTAACGTTGAAAGACTGCTGGCTCTCTGCGCTCAATCGCTGCGGTGTAACATATGATTATGAGCTAGGTGCGGTCTATATCAGAAACAGACAGGGTTTCAAAGAGGCAATAGCTATGGTGGAGGAGCTGGAGATGATATGGAATCTGGACTGAGCCATGTATAGGTCTTGTTGGAAATCCGAGGATCCCCCTTCCCTTCAGGATTAAGACCATCAGTCTGAAAGTCCTAGACTTAGAGTTCAAAGTCCTAGATGGAATCATTTAGAGATATAAACCCGACAGAACTCTCATCTCAACAATAACAATCAAGTTCATCAATACCTGCATTCAGCACCCCTGCGTAATATTTCCAACATAGAATCGCTGGAGCGAGTGTGTTGGACATTCATCTTCGACTCTAAATATAGCCCATTGTATCCCCCATCGACTTTGACGAAGCAAGCCGCCTAATTCGGCCAGGTGCTAAATAGTGACGCCGATACGAGCCTCGACGCTTCACATCGACACACTCTGATAAATACCAGTCCTCGCGCCGCTCACACCACACACTTCTAACACATCACAGCATACATTTCAACATGAATAAAGCACACCATGAAACTCTTCATATTTCAGTGAGAGTTACTGATGTTCAAGTCACTGGACGTGGGGTGAAGACCATTCATATTGACGGTGAACCTCTCAACTGTCCAGTACGCAGCTTATTCGATATTCGCCGCGTGTACCAGAAAGCGCTGCAGACTGCTGAGTTGGAGCCTCTATTGCGCCAAGCCGAGAAGCCTTCCCGAGGGATTGGTAACGATCGCGTAGCAAAACTCCCTCCTGGCATAGGTTTCTACGTGCAAACGCAGAAGACATTATACATCTTCTTGCTTCGAATCTAGGCGTGTATCCTACATGGAGTTACCACAACCATCACGGAAGAACAATCAGCTCCCATAATGACTACCATTACACCATCGCTTATTATAGGGCGCTCTTTCAGGTGTTGAAGGCCCTAGGCTACTGGTTGTTGTGGAGCAAGAGGGAGAGAGAGAGAGAGACGAAGGGCGAATGCTTTGAGTTTGTGGATGCGGGACCCCGATTTATCAGATTAAATAGTATCCTCCGCCAGTAGGATTTACTGATAAGGAAATAAGGAAAAAATGAAACCAAATTTAGCATCAATGTAGTCACACTCTAGCTTCAGAGAACAAAGACTGCCTCATGGCAGTGGTGACTACTCTTTAACGTCTCGACTCTAACAGAGCAACAGCAACCTCCGATCCCGTAAGCCAGGGCGTGAAAAAGCTCTCTGCTGCACTACGGCAGTAGCGATAGTGTACCTTGTTTCGAGTTTTGGGACTGAAATGGCCGTTGTATCTTGGTACAAAATAGACTTGCTAATCTAACGTCTTTCTAGGTTTTTAAAACCTCACAGCATTTTAATCCCGGGCAACCCTAGGCCCCATGCTTCCTGCATACTAGCCGACGGGTCTGACAAAGGACGCAGAAATTTGGACTAAAGCCCAAGTTGAGTAGAATTCGGCTAGGAGGACGACAAATCCAGAGCATGTAAATACTTTAAGATCTGTGGCACCCAGGACCAACGGCACCTCGTGCCTGGTCGTCCCTACGCACCAAGAGGGCGGAAGGCGACAGCCGCATCAGCATCGTAGGCTTCGTACATATGATAGAACTAGTATCTCCAGGTGCTCTTCTCGTTGCTAGAGCTGCGGGCGACAGACTGCCTGGTGGCGCGCAGAACGACCGAGGCATCGGCTTTGTTAGCTTCCTTACCGCCGTCGGCAGCGGATCTATCGTCTTTCTCATCCAGTTCTTTTTGTTTATATTCCTCAGAAACTATCTAGCCCGTGTTTTGTGAGTTTGCTGGCCTCCACCTGGGACCACACCACATACTGATACGCGCAATCAGCAAGTCAAAATTATATCTAGCCCCCCCGCACGAACGGCCGGAACGGCAACGCTACGGGTTCGTCACCACCGCCAAGTGGCTGTGGAACGTGCGTGACGAAGACACCATAAAGAGGTGTGGGCTTGATGCGTACTTCTTCCTCCGATACCTACAGACTCTGCTCGCTATCTTCTTCCCAATCGCCGTGGTGGTGATACCCGTGCTAGTGCCATTAAACTATATCGGCGGACGGGGTAGCCAGCTCAACTCTGACGGAGTGGGAAACTCGACGGGCGGGCGTCCAGACCATACCACCGGGTTGGACACGTTGGCATGGGGAAATGTGCGGCCGACGAGCACGCATCGCTACTGGGCGCACCTCTCAATGTCTGTCGTCGCCGTGGCATGGGTCTGCTTCATCTTCTTTCACGAGATGAAGAGGTACGTAGAGGTGCGGCAGAGCTATCTCACGAGCGCCGACCACCGGGCCAGGCCTTCAGCAAGGACCATATTGGTAAACTCGATCCCCGCTTCGTTGTGCACCAGAGAAAAGCTGCGGGACCTGTTCTTCCTGTTTCCCGGCGGGTGGAGAACGTGTGGGTGAATAGAGACCTCTCCTCTTTGGCAGAGAAGATTGACCGCCGCGATGCAATCCATCGTAAGCTCGAAGAGGCCGAAACGCTCCTCATAAAGGCTACCCAACGGGCCTGGAGAAAAGCTGGCAAACCGGTGTTGAGACCTGACGGCGTGTTGGAAGTCGCAACCAGCGGGTATGAGAGGTCGAAATCGGCGTCTTGGTGTCAGATACCCCGAGTTCCAGGCCTCAGTCGTATGGATTCCGAGAAGCAAGGGAAATTCTCCTTGAGAGACTCTGGTGATGGCAGGGGTGGCGGCGGCGGCACCGACTGCGAGAAACATGACAAGGTATGGCCTTGGTGGGAGATCCTGAGCAGAGACGACCGACCCTCCCATCGGCTGCCGCTCTTTGGCTTGCCATGGCTTCCCGGGATCGCGCCATTCTCGAAGAGGGTCGACACCATAGACTGGTGCCGAGAGCAGCTGGATGCTATGAACTCGGAAATCGAACTGCTGCAGAAGAACCCAGAAGATCGCTTTCCGCTCCTGGACTCGGCATTCATCCAATTCAATACCCAGGTGGCAGCTCACATGGCCTGTCAGAGCGAGATTATCCGTCTCCCGGGGCAGATGACCCCCAGAATCATCGGTTTCTGCCCCAAGGGAGTCATCTGGGCCAATCTGGGCCTATCCTACCGGGCGAGTTGGTTCCGATCGATGGCGGCGTACGGCATCCTGCTCGCCATGATCTCGCTTTGGTCCATTCCCGTGGCCTGGACGGGCGCTCTGAGCCAAATAGACCAGCTTGTCGAGGGGAGCCGCTGGGAGTCGCTTTTGGAGGACAGACAGATGCTCAGAACGGCCGTCCAAGCATTCGCAGGCCTCCTGCCTACCATACTGCTGGCACTTCTCCTCTACCTCTTGCCGCTGTTCCTGGAACTCCTGGCCGAGTTCAAGGGCGTCAAGACCCACGCGTTAAGGGACGAGTTCGTCCAGAGATTCTACTTCGTCTTTCTGTATATCCAGATCTTCCTCGTCGTCTCCATCGCCTCCTTCTTTACGGCGTCGATCGACGAATTGGCAGCCAACGTGGGAGAGCTGCAAAGAGCAAGAGACGTGCTCGACATGCTGTCCAGGAATCTGCCCAAGGCGGCCAACTACTTCTTCTCCTACATGATCCTACAGTCGCTCTCAGCCAGCTCCGCGACGCTCCTGCAGGTAGGCACTCTTATCACACGCTACGTTCTTGGGCCGCTGCTTGATTCAACGCCTCGTGCCAAATGGCTCCGCCATACGAGCCCCGTCTCTGTCAGGTGGAGCGCTGTTTTCCCTGCCTACACAAATTTTGCGTGTATCGCCCTGACGTATTGTATCATTTCTCCTCTCATATCTGCCTTTGCTATTCTCACCTTCGCCCTTCTCTGGGCCGCTCAGCGGTATATGATATTCTACGTCTACCAGTCTGACTACGACACCGGAGGGGTGCTCTACCCCCGCGCGCTCAATCAGACCTTCACTGGCGTGTACGTGATGGAGCTCTGCCTCGCCGGTCTCTTCTTCATAGTGAAGGATGGAGATGGGAGGCTCGCTTGCACGGCGCAGGGCGTGATCATGATTCTGCTATTCATTGCTACAGTCCTCTACCAGGTCTGGCTCAACAGAGCTTTTGCACCTCTCTTCCACCATCTGCCAATAGAAGGGAGCGATTGTTTGAACGAAACGCTGCGCCGGGGCTCATCCACCCAGGAGCATCGCGTTGCCGAGTGCAACGTCAATGACGAGGCCTGCAGCCGGAGCGACAAAGTCACTAGTCGCAAATACCTTGAGGTGGCCGCTGATAGTGCAGAATATTCCGAGCTTCCCACAAGGTTGGAAGATGTGCCTGAGGGTATGAGAGACTTGCTCGTCCGCACTGCCTTTGAACACAGAGCCCTACGTGCTCGGCGGCCTACTGTGTGGATACCTAAAGATCATCTTGGGGTAAGCGATTGGGAGGTTCGTCAGACGGCGAGGGGCGCTCGCCACGTTTCCATGTGTAACCGTGGCGCTTCTCTTGATGAAAAGGGTGTCGTATCGTTTGACTTGTGTCCTCCGGATCAGATGCAGTTTGATCGAGTCAGACTATAGACAGGGGTGCGTCTTGTAGGATGAAGCCATAGTTTTAGGGAGCAGAATATATACCGTCATCCTAGCGCCATGATGCATCGTTACCTATCCATGGGGGATTCGAAAATTTCGAATATCTCAGAAACTCAACTCAAGCAGACTAAATCTATTTCTGTTTCCAGAGTTCAGTCTCTGCCGCCCTAGGCTAATCTGCTGCTGAGTGTTGAACAGGTCATGTTCTTGTTGTTGAAAGGCTCAAGTGACACATGACTGTAAGGAGCTCCTTACATAGGTATATAGACACACTCGTTGGCACTCTCGAAAGTAAAAAAGAAAGAAAGAAAAGACGAAAAAGGCCTACAGCCATCGTTAACATTTCTTTTCGATGGCAAAGATTTCCCGCACTGCTCATCCGCTCAGAGACGTGCCTTTTTTATTACGCACAGAGTTCAGGTCCCTTGAACAATCAACTAACACGAGTTGATGCCGCTGATTTAGGGTAGAGCTCCAGTCTCTTCAAAGAATCCTATCTTTGGATATAACTGAGCCTGCTTGTAGCGTACGGCACTTGACAAACCAGACATCCGCTTCATCTTGCTATCGAGTACAAACAACAGTGAGCCGACGAAAGAGCCAAGTACCGCCGTGTTTATGCTGTTCTCGGGCGATCCAAAACGTCGTGCTCTCCAGACTCTATGAAACGACTATAAACGGCCGCCCCGGGGTTGGAATCTCCTCATGTCCGTCAGCGCCACAAAAAGGCCGGAATTCTTTTGAGCTATAATATAGATGAACGAGAGAGCCCGCCCTAGCCGAGCGTTTAAATCCTACGCTGCATCTCGTCCTCTCACGAGAAATCACAATGGCAGTCATGAGGCTGACAAACTTTAGGACGATAGCCTGGACCGTGGTTCTTCAAGTCCTATTTGGTATTGGGCACGCAGATGACCTTCTGCCATCCCGAAGAGCCGGTCTTTCCGAGCGTGACGTCAGCTACGTAAACGCCGTTTACTTCGTCAACTGGTAGGTGCTCAATGATGACTCGTCCTAGGGAAAGTGACCTTGTGCATGGATGTGATGATAGATCGTTGCTCAGAGGAAACTGGCTACAATTTCACTAGGCGGAGACGGCGAATGACGTTGGCGGGCTTCGTAGTCAAGCGGTACACACTAGACTAAGAAGCAGGCTGACCAAGCTCGGCGGTAGGGGTATTTATCAACGCAACTTTCAACCTCACGATCTTCCTGCTTCTGCTCTGACGCACGTTCTCTAAGCATTCATGAATGTTGGAACCAATGGAACAGTGTACGTGGCGTATAACATACTCAAGGGTATGAGCATCTGACTTCTGTTGCCTCTAGCTACCATCCAGGACCACCTAATGCATAGCCCCACCTAATGCATCACCAAAATTTCGATCCTCCCATACAAAATCTAAATTTTGGTGAACGCAAAAATAGACCATCGTGTCAATAAAAATCGAAGCTAGTAAAGAGACTCTCCATAAAATTGATCGAATTTTACTCTCTGCGTGGTTTTTTGACCTCTCGACCGCTGCGTGTGCGCTGGCAGTGCTTTGTTACGACCATGAAGTCCTCACTTTCGTCCTCTGACCTGACACCCACCTCAATCACCGACTCGACCTCCTCATCCACATCCACCTCTATTTCTGCCTCCTTTGAGTCGGGAAGAGCTTCTTCAGCCGCTAGAGCCTCCGCTAGAGCCATGAATCGTCGGTTCGGGTTCGGTACCGCCTTTCTTTTCTTCCCTCGCCGCAGCTGGGCCATCTGCTCCTCGAGGCCAGTAATCCGCGCATTCTGAACGGCCACCTTCATCTCTAAAGCTTCCAGCCCCTTTGCGATCTTACTGTACTTCCGCCTGGTAGGACGACTTCGGTGTTTGGCCAAATCTCTCACCTGGCGGCTCGTTTTCGGCGTATCATCTGAGTGCAGTTGAGGAGGGCTGGGCGTCTTAAAACGTTCCGGCACCTTTTCTTTGTCCGGTTGAATTTCCGGATGTGTTAGAGCTTTGCGACGATTTATTGGCCAATTTCCAGTAAATCTCCAGCCGGATAAGATAATCTCCTTCCTCATGCCCGCCTCTCTGGCTTTCGCATATGCCCGAATAAAGTTGACTTTGTCGACCGGCGCAGAATCGGTCAAACTAGCCAGCTTTTGGAGTTCTTTCCGATACGCACCTTTGATGACATTAAAAATCCCATTATCTAACGGTTGCAGACCATGAGGACAATGTGCTGGTAGGTAACAGCAGTAGACGTTGTTCAGAAAGCACGTAGCCATCCACTCATCCTGGATGCTCGTCAGCGATCTTATAGCGGGAGACTTTGCGGTGAAAACCCCAAAAGACTCACCTGTGCATGGCTTCCGTGACCGTCAAGGATAATAAGTCTCGCATCTGATGCATCACGAGGCTCTGTTTGAGGTAGATAGACGTCTTTCAACCACTCGAGAGCTATGTGGTTGTCCGTCCAGCCGTTCGGTGATGTGATGTAGTGCCAGTCCGCTATCAATTCGAATTCGTTAAGAAACCACTGCTTCTGTAGCTCTTTTCCTTTAAAGATAATTCCTGGTTTTAAAGCGCGACCAGTTGCGGTGACAGCCTCAATAAACGAGGTCCACGTGCGCGACTGAACGCCTTTCAACATCGCCTTCTTCTTCGGGTCGGAGCTCCCGATTACGAGGCTGTCCAGGCCTCATGGACAACCAATTAGCTATGTCCTATAAAAACCCATAGAGTACTTGTAGAAGACTTACCGAAACCCGCCATTATGCCGCCCTCGTCCACGTTAACCGTGTTCTCAGGCTTGATCCAGCCATATTCGTTCTCCCGGATATCGAAGTACCAATTGACCGTCTTCGGAGTAAACCCATCAAATCTGGCGGCTTCCTGACGTTTTCCAAGCTTGGTAGATAGTTGTGGGTGACGTTTGACGAACCTCGTGGTCCAGTGCTTGCCCAAAGGTTTGTTATCGCCTTGTTGTTGAAGGATGGCCTCGACACAGGCGCGGAGCTGGCTGTGCGAGGGAGCATAGCCCAGAGACTCTTGTCGCAGCACCCAACGAAGGAGAGCCTCCTCTTTGCTCTTTGAAATACGCAGGTGGGCCTGGATACGTTCATTCCTGCTTGCTTGACCGGAAAGTCGTCTCGAAATGGTCCACTGAGGTACTCCACGTTTCTGGGCCGCCTCAGTCTGCGATAGGCCTCTATCAGTAATATCGAATATAGCCTCAGCTACGTCGTCTTCAGTATAAACATGCCGAACCATTGTGGCAGGAGTTCCGCCACGTAAACTAGGTGATATGCCTACTTGAGTGTATGTAGTTGCACAGGGTAGATGAGATGAAAATGAAATTTTTTCAAAGGGCTAGAGAACTAAGCCATGCCGCGGAACGGAAAAAAACGAACCCGATATCAAATTTCCACGGAAAAAGTAATATAGTACATATCTTACTTTATGAGTAACTTTACTCAAGAGCGAATGTGATGTTGTTGAAAATTTAGATTTTGTATGGGAGGATCGAAATTTTGGTGATGCATTAGGTGGGGCTATGCATTAGGTGGTCCTGGATGGTACACAGCAGACACGTACGCCGACTTGGAGAAACACTATGAAAACGACTGTAAGTTACGCTCCGTAGGCTTCCAGATACCTGTCTAGCCGTTCCCGCTTTTTCCACTTTATCGTCTGCCATCTATAACCCTCACCCACATGAGCACTCCGCCCGTTCTCAGGCTTGCCCTCCACACTTTGACTACACATCCTGTCTTCTTCATTCGCTAACGTGTATTATGATGCCTCCGCGTAGCATGGAATGAGGGAGACGACAATGCCTATGGGTGCGTCAAGCAGCTCTATCTCCTCAAAAAGGCCAATCGAAACCTCAAGGTCATGCTTTCCATTGGTGGCTGGACATGGTCACAGGCGGGAAGCTTCGAAGCTGCCAACACCGCCGCGGGTCGCTCTACGTTTGCAAAGTCTGCCGTCACCCTTATGAAGGACTGGGGCTTCGACGGCATAGACATCGACTGGGAGTATCCCGAGGATGAGACTGAAGCGGCCAGCCTCACTCTACTTCTCAGGGCTGTGCGCGAAGAGCTTGACTCTTATGCCGCTGAATTTGCTCCTGGCCATCACTTCCTCTTCTCTATCGCCGCACCAGCGGGTCCTGGGCACTATGGGAAGCTTGATTTTCCTGCGCTCGCCCAAGTCCTTGACTACGTCAACCTCATGAGCTACGACTACCTCGGTTCCGTCGCTAGTCATACTTCCAACCTCTACAAGAACTCGGGCCTACCCGGCTCCACCCCTTTCAATACGCACGATGCCGTTCAGGCATATCTAGAAGGCGGCACTGGCCGACAAGATCATCCTTGGCATGCCAGCCTACGGTCGCTCATTCCAAGCAACCTCAGGCCTCGGCGAGCCCTATTCTGGCGTCGGCCTGGCTAATTCGGGACCTGGCAATTGGGAGGATGGTATTTGGGAGTACAAGGTTCTGCCTAAGCAGGGTGGAGAAACGTTCTATGACGACATCGCGCAGCCTCATACAGCTATGATGCTACTACGCGCGAGCTCATCTCCTACGACTCACCTCAGGCCGTTCAGGCCAAGGTCGCATATGTCAAGCACAAGGAATTGGGGGGCACCATGTTCTGGGAGGCCTCGGGCGATAAAACAGGGCCCGAGTCGCTGGTGGGGACCAGTTTCAGATCGCTTGGATCAATCGACCAAACTGAAAACTGGCTTGACTACCCCAACTCCAGATACCGCAACATTGCTTCAGGCATGAAGGGCCGATGAATGATGACTCTTTGCCGAGTGCCTGGCCAGACGAAGGGGAATTTGACATGTCTCCCACTACAAAGCAACGCGGCCACATGGCATCCCAGTAATCCCTCTCTTTGAGTTCCCATGCATTCATCTTGACAAGGGGTTTAGATGCCTTCTATTGGGTTTTTTTTTGGTCAGGAGTAAAAGAAAAATGGTCTTGCTATTATCTGTCAATTAATTACGCTCTTATCTATCTTCTCACGTAGATATTGTAGTATGCATGAGTCCGTTTGAGTTGGGATGGAATGAAATGACGCTGTCGAGCGCCTGCGTGAATTCCACCAAGTCCCCATGGCATCGAAAAGGATGTAAATTAATTTACCTGCACCAGGGTCAAATCCAGCTAGTTTACACTCAGCAATGCGGTCTTCGAGGTCCGGAATTGGACAATACCATGCGGTACCCCTCCACCGATAAGACCCCTCTACCGATAAGCCAAAAAAAAGTTTCCCCATACAAACTGCTATTTTTCAACCACCTCACAACGAGTCACCAGAAATACGAAAAACAAATCGATTCCTGTTTTTCTACTGAGATTTGAACGGTTTTTGATATTATCCTCGTCTTTTGACTGCGCGGCCCTCGCGAGTGCGTACGACAGGTAATTCTTCCGCCTCCGAATTTGTGCTCTCATCCTCTTCCACTCCTCCCACCTCGATCACATCCTCAACAGCCTGTCTCTTGAGCTGCTTGGTTTGGCTCTGAAATAGTGTCACCGGCCACTAGAGCCTCAGCTAATGTCATGAACTTCCTGTTGGGATTCGGTATCGCCTTTCTCTTCTTGCCTCTACTCAACCGGCCGACTTCCTCCTCCAGACTGGCTATTCTGGTGCTTAGCGAGGCGATCTTTGACTCTTGCGCTTCGAACCCTCTCGATATCACAGAATAGCGCCTTCTTGTTGACGGACTCTTGTTCTTCCCCAGATCTCTGATGTGGCGGCTTGTCTTTGGCGTATTATCAGAGTCGACCTGCCCGTCTCTGTGGCTGTCCGACCCGGGCGTCGTTTCCTTCTTGTCCGGCTGGATTTCAGGATGTATGGGCGCTTTCCGTCGTGAAACTGGCCAGTTTCCAGTCACTCTCCAGCCTGAGAGTATATTTTTCTTCGTCATACCCACTTCCCTGGCTTTGGCATAGGCCTTGATGAAGTTGACCTTGTCTACCGGCGCAGAATCGGTCAAGCTGGTCAGTTTCTGCAGTTCTTTTCGATAGGCAGCCTTAGATACATTGAAGACGCCATTATCTAGTGGCTGCAACCCATGAGAGCAATGTGCAGGCAGGTAACAGCAGTATACGTTGTTAAAAAAGCACGTAGCCATCCACTCATCCTGGATTTTTAGTCAGCGCCGTCAGCGGTATTTCCGATCTAGAACAGGCAGACACTCACAGATACATGGCTCCCATGGCCATCTAATATGATGAGCCTTGCATCAGACTCATCTACTGGTTGCGTTTGAGGCAGATAGACCTCCTTGAGCCACTCGACTGCGATATGGTTGTCCGTCCAGCCATTGTCGGACGTGATATAATACCAGTCGGCCACCTCTTTGAGCTCATCGATAAACCATTGTTGCTGAAGCTCTTTGCCTTTGAAGATAATCCCCGGCTTCAGAAGATGGCCATCTGCGGTGGCGGCTTCGATAAAGGTAGTCCAAGTGCGGGACTGCGAGCCCTTGAGGAAGGCCTTCCTCCTAGGATCGCTACTGCCAATTACCAAGGAATCCAAGCCTAGATTCGCAATGAATTAGTTAAATTAATGGCCGGAATAACAAATACTCACCAAATCCAGCCATGATACCGCCCTCGTCAACATTAACCGTGTTCTCCGGCTTGATCCAGCCATATTCGCTCTCCCGGATATCAAAGTACCAATTGACGGCCATTGAGGTAAAAGAATTGAACCTTGAAGCTTCCTGGCGTTTTCCCACCTTCGTCTTGATATCGGAATGGCGTTTAATGAATCTGGCTACCCAGTGTACACCGATAGGCCTCTCCCGGCCCTGCTGTCTCAACAGGGCAGCTATGGTGGCGCGAACTTGACTGTGGGAAGGAGCATAGCCCAAGGCCTCTTGTCGAAGTATCCAGGTAACCAGCCTGGACTCCTCCGACTTGGATAATAGCTGAGCAGGATGGGTGACCTCGGACTTTGACGGCAGGCCTCTTAATCGGTCAGAGAGAGTGGTTTGGGGCACGCCATTCTTCTGGGCGGCTTGGTTCTGGGAGAGGCCATTTTCTGTGACATCTAGTATGGCCTGGATAACATCCTCCTCCGTATAAGATAATTGAGGCATGTTTGGAGAGATTACGGAGAGATGGGGAAGAGAAAATTATGGATGAAGCTTCGGGGAGGCTGGTTAATAAGCGAGGCATTTTGAGACATTTTACATTAGTGCTGTGCGACCGAACCGCTTATGCAATGTAAAAAGAAATAGGCCAATACGAAACAGCACGAAACTTTCGATAAGACACAGCTTGTTTTACGTAAATAAACTCAATTTTGGCCCAGTACCGTGCAAGTGAAGTTGGGCATTTTGTATGGGGGAATTTTCATTTTGCTTACCGGTAGAGGGGTCTTACCGGGGGAGGGGTAGCGCATGGTATTGGTTTATCCCCGTAGCTTTGCTCTTGCACGTATTTGTTCCCCTTCACTACAAAGCGCGTACCCCTATGAGGCGATGTTTCAGACATTACATCGTCTATGAAATTTGTTCGCCGCCTCCCAACCCTTGCGCCTCCCTTCCTCACATTCCTTCCTGAACATACTCGTCGTTCACAGGCCGGGGTGGCTTTGAAGAACGATCATGCTCTTTGATCGTTTCTAGGCTAGCCAGCCCTAGCCATAGCAACGCACACATCAGAGTTCTTTCCCATATCGACATGGAGACTTCGGAGGCCCATGACCTATCGACGGGATTAGGTTATTGCTTCAATAGAGGGTAATTAATTGTTACACACCTGGCTAGACGATCGGCAACGTATCGGTTGAGGACCATGACAGCCCCTACCATACCGATGTAAACAGGAACACCAGCGGGCAGGCCAGAATCATGAATGGCTATAATAGCACCCAGGAAAACAGCGTGCGCGTAGATCGTGGCGTTCGAGTGAATCTTACCCACACCAAACCTCTTGGCCAAAAATATGATTATTCGAGTGTAAAGGAAGGCGTGGAGAAGCTTGACCGATGCCCGATGTATAGAGGGGCTTTGATAGACAAGTGCAGCGAGTCCGATGAAGGGCCGCATCAGTGCGGGAGCCTGGTAAGACGGTCGTGTCGTTATGTCGCCCCGCACCAAGGTCTTTGAGAGGCGTAGAGTTGTGAATGCCTGGGCGAAGCATGCGACCGTGTCGAGGACTTCTGGAACCACATCCCCGTCAACAGCTCGGGTGTAATATCGTATAAGCTCGAACGAACCGGCTAAGATGTGTAGTACCAGTGACGAAGAGCTTTGCTTGCGAAATTTGACATGGTAGACTGGCAGACTGCGCCGGGTATGGTACGCAAAGATCAAGAGGTACACCGAGCATATCAAAAGATATTGTGTCTTCTTGTCAGACGTCAGCAACTCCCAGTAACCTTCCAATGAGTGCCGGGCACGGCCCAAGACACTAGCGGCCGTCATAATTGTGCAAGTCACCAGTTCTCACGAAGACAATGTTGATTAACTGCCAGGTGAAAATAGTGGCGTAAAACTGATTGAAAGACCAAGGCAGATGGTGACAAGGGCAGTGGCGGCAGCGGGGAGGAAAGAATGGTAGGAACAAAATCTCAAGGGGAGGAGGGACACTCGTTTATTGGGGCGAACGGATTGGATGGTTGCAAATCCCAATCCAAGCAGAGCAGCCGAGAACTACTGTTTGAACATGTAGGCGGGAGCCGTTTCAGTCCGTCGTCTGAAAGGAGGATACACCGGCCGTCGAAGTCCAATTTGCACCACCCCACAACAGATACCTACCTAATCAATTTCGCCTCATTGTCAAGTGTCCTAAAATGGCTGGCGATTTCACTATAAATATACCTGCTCGGGCTTGTCCCCAACATTCGCTTCCTCTCCTCAGAGTGTATCCGAGGATCAATGTGACTTCATCCTGATTTCGAATTGAAGGCTTGTCAAATGACGTCTCACAAGCTCGACCAGCTGATTGAGGAAGCATGATGATCAACAACAAGCGAAGTCTTACCTTGATTCCCTTGTAGTCAAGGGTAGGAGCGACAGAAGCCTTTGGCTCCTCAGAACTACACATTTCTTACTCAGTTCATCCTGATCACCAAGGCTAGACAACGAGCCCAACTCGCTCGCTGACGAGACGGATAGGGTTTTGTTCCTACCTCTTGGAGCGGTTGGGGAGGAGACTGGGAGAATGATTTTCTTTACCTTCAAGAAGCATGTGCATTGCATTTTTTCGCTTTCACCAGCCAAGGCTTCGGATCAAGCGATACGAGTTTGGAAAACCCTTACTTCAACTTAGGAGGGACCTAATTCTATTGGTCTTTTGACTTACTAGACACCCTTTGAAGCCACGGCTTTTTTATTTATTTTTATTTTTATTTTATTTTTATTTTTATATTTTTTCTCTCTCTCTCTCTTTATCCTTTTATTTTACCTTACTTCTCCCCTCTCCTTATTAGAAGGGAAACTATCCTCTCAGTTCTCTTCTACGGGGTCGCAACTTTCATTACCGCCGTTTGCGAAAGCAAAAGGGGGCAATGTTACCAAGAGGACACTACTGTCTCTCCTTACATGGTCCAGTGCCGTAATTTGGAAGAAATAGACTAGTTGGAAGGCCACTCAGGGTCCATGATCTCACCACGCACGCAAAGAAGACAAGAAATCTGTCAGGTGTTTTACCAAGACCTAGTATCCCGAACGACGCGGCGGTTGACTTCCTCATTACCTTGTGACCTTACCGGTCCCACCATTAAAATGTAAAACCAAGAAAGTAAGTAGAAACACCAAGATCCCCCTCTCCCAAAACCCCTCGAATAGGTAAGGTTCAAATTTATTGTTGTGGCAGTATCTTAAATAAAAGTCCCGGTTAGTATTGAAGATGCTGTTAAAGGCTTGTCCGTCTTCCTGTGAGTCTTCCAACACTACTAGGTGGCAATACTCATCACCACACGTCTCCGTTCAATCACCTCGGCAGAAACCTCGAATGCAGGTCAGTAGCCAGATCTGTGAAGCTGATCGGCCTCTTATTTCAAGACATTCCCAAGGGCGGTACGGTTAGGCAGTGGCAGGATCATGTACTTGCGCCGTAGAGCTAGCTCTGGGAAAACGCAAACAACTCACCCCACATCATGTTACCGTAAGAGAGTCAGACATCCATCTAATTGAGTGCGTCCCGTATATTCGAAATTCGACTCAATTCGATCGAACGCATGACTAATCCAGGTTTAGGTAGAATAACGTCAGAGGACTGGTGACTTCGGAAGAGATGTCTCGGAGCATAAGTCCATTGGCTAAAAACGGGTCTAAGCTGATCTGACTAGATATCCCTCGTTTCCTTCAGCGACGCAATTGCATCAACCCATTCGTTACCAATGTGGCTTAGCAGCGGCATGAAGGTATGTAGATCCCAGGCCTCGAATGCACTAGCCATCGCCATTATCTCACTCCCTCATCCGGCATCTCAGCGGTGCCATCATACATCCTGCACTAATAAACGTTCTAAATCTAGATAGGCTTCCCACCCCCCACCGCCCTCTCTATCGCATTCCTTTCATTCTACCGAATAATCGACATGCATTGAGCATGATCCCGTCGCGCATGTCGGAGTAAGCTCGGGGCGGACCTACCCTGTACCCAGATGATGGAGGATACCAAGGTTCTCACCTATTCTATCATGAAGGCCCTAGCACCTCTTAACTTCTCTAGCCGCATTTTACAGCCGAGTTGACACGTTCTTCAGCCTCTCTCATACGCGCAACATGGTCGCCGTGGAGATTGGTTAAAGGCCCCATTTAGTAGATTGGCATTGAAATTTTATAAAGCAGCCAATTGTGGGTTGTCATAAGGATGATGGCTGCAGCTGCAAGAGACCTGGTTTACATTGGAAATCTTGGGGTGCTTGGATGTACTGGCTAACTGATCTTAGCACCCACACCGCACCCTGGCCTTTAAGACACCAATCATGCTCAGCCGCGTAAGATCGCGCGACGGGCTTCTCAACGCGACAGGACCGAATCGAACGCGAAGAAATTCGATTCGACATTCGTGACTTGGCGTCGAATGACTATCGATTCAACTCACATTCGATAGATGTCCAACCCTGGTGGCATGTAGCACGCTCTTTTGATTGACAACGGGCTCCAGACGACCTTGGCCAGCGCTGCCGTCAAGCCGAGTCGGCTTGAGTAGCTTGGGCTCGTCGACACAAACAAGTCAAGTAAGTTAAGTATGGCCCCCCGGCAGCTTGACTTGTATGAGGCATTACATATTTTTTGATGTTTTCCGTATTTTGCTACAGTTTCCACTCTCGATCCAACATGAGACCGAAACAGTGTCCCTTTTACATCATCATCGCCATTTTTTTTTTTTGGTGTTTTGGAGCGTATTACACGAGCCGGCCACGATCGTGGCTCAGGCGCTGCCCGAGTCAACACATCACAAAATTCCACGGATTTCGCGCTTTCAGCCATGAGCTCCTTCGTCCTTAGGTCTTTTGATGGCACTCTACTGCTACTACCTCCGCCACAGTCAGTTCCGCCCAGTTATGCTATTCGCACTCTGATGCTTCATTAGGCCGTCATAACGAAGCCCAAGAACCCCCTCGCCCTTCACGACGCCTCAGAGCATTCCAGAGAGCACCCTGCGCCGTACGCCTTCACCCTCCTTCGTCGCCAAGCGCAGGCACGCAAAACTATAGCCCAGCAGCTGGACGAGCTATCAATTGAGGCTTACCCGCAACCGACGACATGCAATCCTCTCGCGCTCTAATGTAAAGGGCCGGTCACATGTACTAGAAGATAAGGCCCGCAAGAAGGGAGGGCAGCTACGGACGATTTGGATTAAGGACTACGGGGTATTGTTGCTCGAATTAAACCCCATGACACTACTAAGCCGAGCCTGTGGCAAGATGGGGAGCCCTATGCTCTTCCAACATCAAGCCTCGACCTCCGCATTAGCACATCTTAGAGAGTATCTATCCCTCCTCCCTCTCAGGTCTTACTGACGGCCTTAGTAACCACAGGATCCTTCTAGGAGACCCCAAGGCCCCAGTGACCCCAATGCCGCCGACGGCCACGATTCCGTCTTCGACCTTCAAATGGCCGCCTCGAAGCGCCCCTGGCTCGGGCCCATGACGGAAGCAAGCGCTGCGCGTGCCGAAGAATTATGACCTGGCGTATATCATCGACGCCGACCAGCCTTTCTCAACTTCTCGAATAAATACATGATAGAGCTGCTCAATTGTCCGTTTCGAGCCTGGACGGTCAATTGGCCCTTGGGCGGACCTCTTTCCCAGAGAAGCTGTCAAAGCTATTCGAGAAGATGACGAAAGAAGGGCTCCAGGCTGACTTATAGGATGTCCTTTTAATAGTTTACCCCCTTCAATCTCTGACCTCTCCTAACCGGCATGCGAAGACTGCTATATCGGATACTGCAGCGAACAACAATACAACCATGGAGGCTCTCTACAAGGTATTAGGCCTACTAATAGATGTGGATGAAATCAAGGCCCACTGGGTACACTGTTTTGGCCATATCTTCCGCCCATCGCCAAAGCTTTCCTCTCAAGCTTCGGGGTTGATGCCTTCGATGATGAAGTTAATATGGGCGATGCTGAAGCTGACTTCCAGTAATAGCGCAAGAATAGCCCTATCGTAAAGCGATATAACATCGTGAGGTACATTCGGGCATCGCCGCAGCGGTTGAAGGCGTTGGTGGATGTTGCAATGCAGCTTGAAGCCGAATCCAACTCTGAAGACTGCTATTGAGCTTGAAGTCACCAACAACGAGACTAAGTTGGATTCAACCTACCTGTTGATTGAATGAGCCATGCGGAAGCGGCGTGACATCGTCGGCTCCCTTGCTCGAGAGGCACAATAAGGTAGCGACCCCCCTCACGAAATATCACCTTGAACCTGACGATTGAAAGCTTCTGAGTGATACCAGGCATATCCTTGAGCACCCAT
Organism: Fusarium virguliforme; assembly: GCA_020883615.1. Classification (NCBI taxonomy): domain Eukaryota; kingdom Fungi; phylum Ascomycota; class Sordariomycetes; order Hypocreales; family Nectriaceae; genus Fusarium; species Fusarium virguliforme. Next base: position 523,446 of record JAJHJD010000014.1, on the reverse strand, counting down.
ACAAATTGACGATGTAGACACAAGGCAAGGTAAACGCAGTAAACTCGGAAACCTTGGAAGGTTCTGACAGGGATAGAATACCTAGCTTCTCGAGCATCTCAAAGTCTGAAAGTAGCATTATGACCCAAGTACAGCCGAAACCGTGGTCAATTTGTAAGCACCAGACCATGCAGACAGGATACTGACGATGATACTATTCAGAGCCCATCGTCGCCAGCCAACAGGCACGGAGGGCGCCCAGTCCGGTCTAGCAACTTACCCGCCTAACTCGAGGCTTACGAAGTTAACATCACTCGTCATAGCCACCGCCTTCAACCGTATCCACAGTCACAATTAAGTTAAAATGCCCTAAGCAACCTGCTTACCTCTATACAGATGAATACACCTGCCCTTTCGCCCGCGATGTAAGTAAAAGAGAGGGCATCGCTGCCGCCAAGGCCGCTATATCTCTGCTTCCATCCAATGCACCTGTTCTGAGCTCACTATCTACTACTAAACTTGCTGACTGGCCCTTATTTGCGACCTCCATTATCCTACATCGCGAGTACTTAATGACGTATCTGGAAGGTCTGTAGAATGCAGATTTTCAACACGAATGAATCCGCGATGCTAAGAGGGACTACAAGGAACACTTCGAGCGTTTGTATACCACTGTCTCCCATATTACCGACCGTAGAAAGTAGCCGAACCACTCTGCATCGCGAAGCGTTAAGTAAGAGAGTCGTTGACAGGGTTGGCTAGATGCTCAGAGGCTCCGGATGCTACAGCAACATTAGCAGCCAGGTTCCTTACTAGTAGAGCTTCAAAAAAAAACTACGAGGCAAAGCATGAGGCCACAGATGACCCTTGGGCGGCGGTGTAAGACGAAGAGCGAATATCAGGCGCCGTCACAGATTACCCTCGATATCTTGGCTATACCAGCGATGGCTGCTACTGTGAGGGGTCTTTAGTCTGTCGAAGCTCGCGATGACGTCACAATGTCAGACATGCATCCGGAGGCCCTCGAGTTCTTACAGTGCTTTAAGAATTGGGACCGGACTCGCGGCATACGGTTTGGCAATCTCCTCGCGATCCCATTGGGAGAGAATGCCGCGAGGACAGCGGTGAGCTCGGATGATAATCAAATAGAGCCAATCAGGATCAGAAAGCGACTCTCACTGTCACACTAGGTCAGTTTGCCAAGTTGAATCGAGTAAGTCAAGTTCAAGTAAGTTTGGGCTGTTGAGGAGTCAAGCAAGTCAAGTTGGAGGCCAACTTGACTTACTTGACTCAAGTTGACTTGGCGGCAACGCTGACCTAGGCTCCCAGATGATAGGCCATTCTTCTCGAGCAATTCCTTGTCGCAAAGCTCGAGGAAGAGTTCGTCTTAACCCTGACTGCCAAGCCGCGGGCTCTCGAGGAGGCCCGTCACTTGTAATCTATTTAAAGGCAGAAACGAAAGATGGCTAATCGGCAGGCTTGTAGGACAAAATTTGTAACCGACTGAATCCTTCCGGAAAGCCGAAGGGCTAGTAACGCTGGATTGATCGCCTGAACTCCTCTTCTCGTCTAGAAAGGCAGCGAGAACCTACGACCCGGTAATGATGGCGTTCATCTTCTGCATCACCTATCAAAACGCTGATTTGTTTACGTAGCGAAAAAGGGGGCCTCCCTCGATCACGCGATGCTTGGTCGATGGGAAAGCACGAATCTAATAACTTCCAGCAGCTTGCGAGGCGTACCGTCCGGGGCTTGATTTTTAGACTTGTCCGCTTTGGAATCATAGTCAGTTCGATATTTCTACAGGCTGATGACTCAGTACCCGCAGATGACTGTAGGGCTATTGCCGGCAATCACGTAGATCGTCGTTCAGACAGCCCACATTCCTTGGCTGACAGAAGCTGCAGAATAAACTTTCGACGAGTTGACACGGAGTGCATAGCTGATCGTCAGCAAAGGGCTATCTGAGTCTTGAAGTGCTCGTGTGAACCAGGTTGAGTACCCGCTGGATATTTGTGTTCGTATCTGAAATGATTGACGGTAAGTAGGTACGACTGAGCTTTGAGAAGCCGGCAGACTTACATTTGTGCGAGCATATCCCCTCAGTGGAACAAGGAAAGATCATTTAGGGACCATTTCCTTCGACATGGCGGATTCAGTGTTTATTGAGCAATCCCTCACCTCGGGCTCGGGTAGTCGACCAAAGCCGCCTGGCGACCTCGCTAGAGATGCAAGGTACCTCCAAATCCAGTGGCGCGTTTCCAAGAGCGAGAGTAAGGCGTTAATCGGGGACCTGTCAGGCAACTGTTGGTGGGCGTGGTAATGGGACAGCGAGGATAGCAAGCCTGCGCTCTCTCGGGTAAGTCTCTAATTGTTCGAGCGGGATGCGAAGGTCATCGGGATATCTACAGTGATCTAAAAGAAGGTATGGATAAGTGGAAAAGTTTGTTCCCCTGGGCTTTCCGTCAAATTCCAATCCCTGAAGATCATCAGCCATCGAATCTAAGGTTTACAGGACCATCGAAAGCCAAGGCCAGGAACCCGGACCTCAAGATTGCCATTGCCCTTGATGGTTGGGCCTTCAGCGAACCGGCTCATGGTAAGATATCTCCCGTCGCTCGCTTTGAAGAAGGAGAACATGGCCACCTCGATCAGCAACCTTTTAGGAGTTTTTTTTCAATACGGACATGGCGATGTCGGTAAGTATCATATATTTATGCCACAGGATTCGGACTTAATGCTAATACCAATCGATTGCTCTTCACAGACTTCGGCGAGGGCTGCATTTGGGGGCTGTTCATATCCCGCTCTGGTAGTCTTGCCTCAGCTCTTGCCGCTCTAGTCGTTTTCGAGAAGACTCTCCGTGCAGAAGGATCACTGACATTGTCACAGACTGGGGATGTCTCAGCGCTGACGACGGCGACGGCTCAGACGGGGATGCCAAGAACTATCTATAAAGCCTCACTGGAGACTATTAACGCGAGCAGTCGTGACTACATTATCACCTTTGCAGCGCCTCTTAAGGTTAGTACTTTCGCCATTTCGATCTCAAGAGCATCGAGGCTCATATCAATTAGGTTAACCTCATATCGTACGACTTACACGGCGTTATAGGACAGCGGCAACTCTATCATAAAGAATTACCGCATACCAACCTGACCGAAATCGACTACGCCTTAAACTTAGTAACTGCCATTAGAACACTCAACATCTATCTAGCACCTTTGACTGACACACGAGCTCTTTGAAGCTCTGGTGCGTTGGCGTTGAGCCTTATAACACCATTCTCGGCTTGGACTTCTATGGCCGATACGTTGAGCTCGGATCTTCTTCGTGCTGGAAGCCCTGAAAGCCCGGCTGCGACTTCAAGGGCTCTCCCCTGGTCTTCTTTGACTGCCCTCCGTACATGCTTGATCTGCCCTAGCACGAGACCCAGACAGCCAGAGTTGTGTGCCTGGGCGAGGATGTCGAGGCCGCTTCCGGGTGATGAAGCGAAATGTTAAGGGCACCATTCTTGAGATGCCCGATAGTGTCGATTGAACATCTCGAACTCCGTTTCCTGCCCAGTCTTGCTGACATGCATTTGCACAGTGGGCTCCTAACTCCTTGGCCGAGCGATCTCCTGAAAGAATCTGAAGACCGGCGCCTATCTATCAGCCTCTGCCTGTTCTCCTTCTACTAAAATCCTTTGCAGATCAAAGCCTGTCATCTGTCTACCCGCCCAGAGCTGCTACGCCAAAGGTCTTTGACTTCACCTTCGATATGGACCTGAGCCGCACACGACGTGATGCTGGAAACACCAAAGTCCGCATCGACAACTCCGGGGTCGGAGGCTACTGGAACGCCGCTATCGACCCTCCCGGCATAGAGTCAGGTGATCTTCATGCCGCAGGATCGCAAACGATTCTTCGCCGAGCGCCGGGCCGGCTGGCGAGATATGTATAAAAATGCCGAAACGTACAAGAGCGAAGGAAAAGACGCATTAACGAGGAGGTCGAAACTCACATCTTCTGGGACACAGCTGGGGAATTGTGAGTTCGACGGGAGGACTACGAACTTGACTTTGGAGCTCATGTTGAGGATAAATTCAAAGTCGGTTTCAATTATAGCCTCTCCATCATTGTAAGTAAGGCTGAAGTCCCATGGCACAGACTGCCTGCTCGCCCTTGTGCAAACATGCATAGGATCTAATGGGAACTCAGGCCTCAATGGACAGCGAACTGGAAATTGAACAAGCTAACATCTGGCTCAACGTAGAGGAGAGTCTGATCTGCCTTTCCGTCCGATGCATCGGCGATGTTGACCTTGACAAAGCCCACGAGGGCAATCCAGCCTATACCAAAGTCAGCCCACAAGCTCAAGGCGCGCACGCTGTGCCCACCCGGAAACACTTGGATGACTTTCCAGCCGTAGGGGAAGTCCACTGCATGCTCGCTCGCACCCTTCAACGACACCGATGGTAGGTGCCAGCGGGCACAGCGCGCTCTACTTTGACAGAAAGCTCCGCACCCGCGTCAACTCGGACTCTGGAGACTTCGGCGTGAACTTCCAGCCTAATCCAGAGGATAGGCTGGGCACCAGGAACGCCGAGTGACGACAACAAGGTTTCCATGGACAACAACGACGAGAACGTATCTACAACTCTGGGGGCGACGCTGGTAGATTTGCACTGAACACTGACTTCGAATTCGGTCTCAAGGTCGACCCAGGCTTGCTCAGCGACCTTAGCCTCTTCGAGATTCCATTATCGATGTACGTGCTCTGTTAAGCTGCCATAGTTTAGAAATGTCAGCTGACTGGAACAGATATCGATGCAGACGGAAAGTTCTTGACGTGGAGCTTCTTCCTGTCTCCAGACCTTGCTGCTGCGACGTGTTTGAGCACTACCGTCACAGGTCCCTTCATCCATCCTTAATCGGGGTGGTGGCTGTAATGCTCTGAAAGACCATTGTGCTATCTCAAATCTTCGAAGAGCTCTCGGAACGCAATGCCACGACGTAGATGACGAGTAAGTCTTCGGGCCCCGACTCGCAGGCAGAGATGGCTAATCATGAACTGAGCTCGGTCTAACAGCCGAACCATCGCATAAGAGGAAAAGGACGTTCGTCCCTACATTGTCAGTGACAGCATAAGCATTGCAACCTTCTGGTGAAATGCCATGCCTCTGACCTTCTGCAAAAACACTTTGGCATTCAGCAACAACAAAATGGAGATGACAGCTTTGAGATAGTAAGTAGCCCTTCATGGGCCAGGACAGAGCCTGTGGCTATGGCTCCAGCTCCAGTGTCAACTCGCTGATGCATTTAGATAATGATGCGGCAAGTTCATCCAAGACCCCAAGAAATCGTTTCCGTGCCCCAACTGTCTTGTGTGTGGTAAGGACCGCAAGAAGGGTAACAAAAAGAAGTATACTGCGGTGCGCTAACATGGGTCTCGGCTATGGCTAAGAGATATTCCGAAGTCCCAGAGTGCCAACCCAAAGTTGACCAAGGGCCCTTGACCCTGAGATCTCTCGGCCAGCTCGCTGTCAACTAGGGTAGAATCCGCAGATGATCAGGGCGTACCTAGACTGGAAAAGCGCAAAGATGGCAAGGCGACATTATCACTGAAGAAAATCTAGTGACAGCAATTGAAGGCACGCACTCTATGAGGGAATCATAAATAATTATCCCGCATTCCCAGAAATGGTAAAGACCAATGGGAAGGTATCGAACAAACAAAAGGTGGAGTGGCATTTCACGTCAACGGGGCAACACCTTCCTGGTATGATCGGACTGGGAGGTGGGAGCCTTGCAACCGCACGACACGGCGTGGGTGAAGGATGCAAACAGTAACCTTGAAGAGGTTTGGGCAAACTATCAGAGTAAGTTACTTTCATCAGTTGAGATGATGCTGCAGCAGAGTCAGGGGCATATTCCACACACCTGGCTCCCACCGAGTTACCTGGCAAAGACACTGACACAAGGCCAACTCTCGCAGCCAGGCACGCCTTAGAAGGCCAGCTTATTGTCGACTTCTTCAGCCAATGGCTGGACAAGGGTTAGATTGAGAACTAGGGTCTGATGTTTTCAAACTCTTAGCCTAATGTCCCCTGCAGCATTACAGCTAAGTGGATCCTGAAGGCGGACGGCTCGTAACCCTTGGAAGCTCGACAGTCCCAGAGCCTTCGTCTTCCTGCGGCTTGCCGAGCTGGGCAACGTAAAGAACCACGGTAGCCTCACCATTTCGAAGGCCCGAGTCAACCGCATGAAGGGCCCCATGTTTAGCGACAAGCAGTCCACAGCCCTTGACACAGACGCAGGAATGTTTGCGGAACAGAGGCTTCTCGCCACCAACCTTCCCTACCTCGTTGTATTCTACTCAACCCGCTTTTCCGCTTCTGACTGTTTTGCTCCTGGCTTCTAGGCATGGTGTTCAAGTAGTTCAATGGCCCAACGGTGTGGAAGAAATTATGTGATGCCTACGAGGCGCTCTATACCGGTAACTATTTTGCGAACCTTGATACCTTTAATGCGAGTCGAGGTTCTGGCGTCACGATTCCCTCGCTCCAGGACGAGTGGAAGGAGTTTCTCGAGGTAGTACTGACCTCGGTGGTACACAGGCCCAAGACCGCTTTTGAGCTTCTAGCCATCGTTGCCCTCAGGTAAGATTCTCCTCCCTTTTTATGCCGTCCCCTCTTAGAGGGTATTACTCGCTAATTACCAAACCTCAGAGGAATCTTCAACTTTACCCCCAGTATGGAAATTCGTGGGATCCACTGGGTTCAGGAACATGGAGTCATTGGAGTCATTCAGCCCAAGATTTCGCATCGACGGTGTCAAAACGCAGATGGAAAGATGGGGTCTAATATTTTGGCCTTTGACCAGGGCCCAAGTCGAGGGGTGCGAAGGTCCCAGCTATTTACGTCGGGACGCCTCCTCGACTGTGGTGGAATATCGTTTGACAGAGGAATCGTGTCCGCACCTTGGCTTGATTAACGACAAAGGCTAACTATCATTTTTTCTTCTTCCTTTCCCTTTGATCGTTGAGAATGAAACCATACTGTAGGCCCTCGTATACGGCCTCGCAGCGTTTGTTGCCGCTCTTTGCGACAATAAGACCAGAGATATACCCAAGAAGACACGTACCCAAGAAGACACGTACCCAAGAGGACACTTACCCAAGGACACTTACCCAAGAGGACACTTACCCAAGAGGACACTTACCCAAGAGGACACTTACCCAAGCTATGCTTGGGGAATGTCAATACCCACGTACCTAAATGAGTTTCGGAGGAGCGACAAGAAGAGAGCAAACCTCCTCGACAGAGATGCAGGTGACCTCCGTCGAGATGAGTCCACCTCCAATTCTGTCGTCACAACATGGCAGATCACCTTCGGGGTGACTGAGGGACCTGGCCCCAATGCACAAGAACGAAGGCATTCTTTATGCCATCCAGAGCTTGGCCGGGGTTTATATCTATGATTACTTACCGGATGAGCGTATCCGGCAACGGACCAACGAAAGATATACCACGGCAAATGAGTATTTTAGGAGGCTTCCTGTCACCCAGGAGAGTAGGACAATCGACGAGAGGATGAAGTCATTACCATGGCCATTCTTCTCTCGATGCAAGACGTACGTACCGGGAAGCTCCTTGCGTTTTTTGGTCTCTTTGCCATGGCGGGATCTAATGTGCACCCAAATCGTGTTGACCGAACGACAGCTCAAGATGCCATACAAGCCTCGGTGGATAGAAGGTTTCAAGCAAGGAGAGGACTTCCTATAGACTACAGATCTTCCAGTCCATCATCGTCGACCGGGCCGTCATTCTGGCCCAACCGATGATGGCCCTCCCTTCGCCAGCGATGCTCGACCCCGAGGTTGAGTCGAGTAGATTTGGCTGGCTACTCTATGGGACGAAGAAGTATATGTTCGAGGTCCACGGCGGCTGTAGCTTTCGAAGAAACTCCTACATACCACAAGCCAAGCGACATACTGGGCGGCCCGTCTGCAGCAGGCACCCAAGAGCACCCATCCTTCCCATCACGGCATGGTTCCTTCACCGCGAACTGCAGGAGATGCGGCAATGGAGTCGCGAAGGCATCACTTGGGAGGTTGCGCAAAACTATCGCCAGACGATAGAGTGGGGTGAGATAGAAACTAGACGACACCATCATCGACACGAGCTAGGATATGACGGGTGTGACAGCCGAGGCGCGGACGCTTGCCGCCATCATCTACTTACAATGCTGACTCTTGAGGTAAGGACAGAAGATCAGAAGTGAATATGTGGAAGAGATGTGTTGCGGCGGGGAGGCTTTGCATCGGATCCATGATGAGTGCGATGACTGGTTTGCCAGGCTTCCTCGAAACCATCCCGACGTGCTTGGAAATTTGACGGACGTTGCGAAATGCATTCGTACCATGCCCACATCTGGCTCAGACTTTACGGCCCAAACACCGCTGCTACCTGTCTTCTTGGGCATGTTCGCCACTATCTCCGACCATAATAATGTGTCACGAGACTTGTTTCAGCGGGTCATTCAATCGCCGGTTCGGGGTGTGAGTAGAGCGTTTCGATTCTGCCTCTTTGTCGAGTCCGTTGTATTGGTTCTGCCACTCTTTTTTGGATCTTCTCTCTATCTATGGGCGAGCTGGTTCCAGAATCAAGGCGCTTACGATCCTATTAAGAGCGTTCCTCCATTATACAGCACCCTGGGATACAACTGGCCCTGCATCGGTACTGACGTCAAGACCCCCTGTTGAGCCCACAGCCCTTCCCAAGTCTATCGACAAGAGGTACCCCTGGTGGGAACAATTCGTTGGAGGCGTCCATCAGCGGGAAGAAGGGACTCTGTGCCCAGTATAGTTGCTTGCCACGCCTCTTATCGCCGGGCTAGATGGGCATGTCGCTCGGTTACGTAGATCTTGTGGAGCAGCCATCGAGAACGGGAACCAATGTGGCTATGCTTGCTATTTGAAGGGGTGGCGGGCAGAAATTAACGTTGGCGGACAAGGAAAACCGGGAGGTGGAAGAATGCTACACTGTCAGATGCCAGTAACTACAGCATAAGTTGTAGGGCCACAGAGCTCGTGTGATATCATGACGTTTATCGCTAATCAACTCTAGACGTTGCGGGAAGTTTAGAGCCGATAAGGCGCCCCTCACTTCAAGACGGAGGATTCATTTTGTCGTCCACTTGCTTCTTAACCGTCCACTGTCAGCCTCACTTGGGCCTGTGTTACACGCTGGATAATGCAGTGCGGGTGGCGCGAGTGATAGTGTCTCTGTGTGAGTCGTTTACGTTTGTTCACGTTTCATTAGCAGCTCAGAGGCGGTTTCTCACAAATTGCGTACCTGGACATGCATACAACACCAAACTCATAGATTGAGGCTCCTACGTGTCCACCGCATATACCACCTTAAGCCGTCTAACCACCCTAGGACGCTTCTGAAGCTACTCCCTAAGGCCTTGTTGCCTCAATAACCGCGGCCACTGAGCAACGAGGCTACCTAAGAAATCTTCCTTTACCGTCGTAGTAGCCGAGTCATCTCAGGGGCCCAGCGGTATAAGACCTGCCGTTGCTTGCAGGGTTTCTTTGAAACCCGACCCAGCCTCTCCCGTGGTCGGTCAACATTCCTTCTGTGGGACTTCTGCCTGCTGTTGGCCGTCTTATTCAAGTCATTTTGATCGCCATGAGAATTCATGAGTGACTTTGCCACATGTTAGCTTCTTGCAGGGTGGGTAGAAAGTTGAGTCATTGATACGCTTACCTTTCTCCGACGTTCGACGTCGTAATCCGAATGATGTCGTTTTACCCACTCCTCCACGTCCTCATATGCTTTGTACTCTTGTTTCCTGTTTTCGGATAGGAAACAATAGAAGAGCTTGGCGCGTTTGTGCTCGTGGGCGAAGGAGACGTAGACAAGAGAGATAGTACCATCGTCATCATCGTAATAGATGACCGCGTCTCGATCCGCTCTCGGCCAGGCTAACTTTTCGGTATGTCCTGCCATCAAGACCGGCGAATGTCCTGCTTTCTGGAGTTCAGCAGGGAAGTATAGTCTCATGAAGCTGTTGACATCATAGCCATTCGAAGGTGATGTCTTTGAATTCTTGATGGCACCCGCCGTCAAGCTAGGGCAATGTTCCATGGCTCTTGTTGTGTTGTTGCTTGAGGGGCAGAGGATGAGTTAAAAGTGTCGGACTATGGCAGCTTTTTATTTGAGAAATTAAGAGGTTGGTGAAGAAGAGTGAAGGCAACAGGCCGCCTTAACTCAGGGGCGAACCATCCGTCGCTGTTTTGGGTCGCGGTCGTAGTGTGGCTGCTGAAGACCCCATGGCACCAGGGCTGGTTAGGTGAGCCTCTCTAGGTGGCTGAAAACTCGCTGTTAGGAGAACTGCGCTAATCTTAATCGCTCGCGGTTCATCGCCTATGCCTTGTCCTTCCCTCCTCCCCCTTCCCGCTTTTTCCTGCTTCCGTGGCTAGACCCTTGTTCACGATGCGACCCTGAAAAGTATGGAGGTAATACTAACTGAAATGCTGTCCAACTCCCTCAAAGAGCTGGTAATTTCGAGCAACCGGCTATGACTCATTGCACCTCTGCCAATTTGCCATCCAGACGATTTCAGCTGGTGAGTCCGTCAAGAAAAGCGGCCCCCTGAAATACTCAGCTGTCTGCATCGTAGCGTGTCGACCCACTTCCCTGCATCAACAGACAGACCAATCCACTTTTTTTTCCAGACAACAAACAAATCAGTCTCCTGTCTTTTACCCGCAGCGAGACCGATCCACTCTTTTCTATTTCATCATTGTCACTCAGAACTTATTCATCACTCGACGTATGTCTGTAGCCGACCAGACACTGAGTACAATGCCCGGGTGCTACAGCCACGTCATTTCATTGCAAACCCAACTGCTGCATGCGACGGCCATACCAGGACTACCCGCAGCACGAATAGGGAGGTGAAGACTGATTGAACATTGTTGGTCAATCGGGAATCGTTTCCGGTTGGTGTCGTCCACGTCCCACATGTCACCTCCTGCAGCCAAGGAATGAAAGTCTTTTAGGGTCAAAGAAGCCCAAGTCATGACCACCCCCATAATCTCCAGCAGCAGACCAAAGCAAGGTGGTCAGAACGAACGGGACGTGCGGCATGCTCGACTTGAGCCATGCCTGCGTGCTGCTTCCACACTTTGATAGTCATCAACACGTCTTCCACGTCTTGTCATCTATCACTTGACTCATCAATGTGCTACTTTGAGCAGACGCGGTGGACATGTGGCTACTGGCGCTGGGGCACATTCCGACAGCAGTGCAACAAAGAGTACCGAATAAGCGAGACGTGTGGGCTTAAGCTCGTCTACGAGACCAAGACAGAGCCCGATGTGTGTAAGCTCTGCCACGACACCGAGCAAAAGCAGCGTCGGTACGACAAGATGGACCGGGACGTCCAGCGTTGGCGGCGCGATGGCAATCGAATTGCCAGGGTTGAACAAACGTGCGATGAGATGCATGTTGTGATGAGCCAAATCCGCCAGATGAGAAACGAGCACGAGAACAGGTTACAATCGCTGGGACAGTGTGAGTAATGTCCACGGGGCGTTTCAAGTCAAAACTATGATGCACTAGGATCAAAACGTGGTCGACACCTGGGGGCGCCAACGGCGACGATGGCTCCGCTGATGAAACTTCAGGGCGCGTGGGCAGTGGCAAATCATAACCAAGAGCGCTGATGTAGAGCAAGGCAGTCTAGAATTGGGTGGCTCTCATCGGGGCATTATTCGTTATTAGAATATCAGTCTCCTACCCCTTGGACGGTACAACCCCCCCCCTCCCCCTCTTTTCTTTTCTGTTTTATATCGTCTGTTCAAGAAAACCGACAGACTCAACACCCATACCCAAGCTTCTGTCAGCCTGGACTAGTCTTGATTGTAACTTCTTACCATTTCTCCTAAACGGCTAGATTCGAATACGCACATTTCATGCTACAACCTATCAAATATACAAATCTTTCATTACCGCGCTGCCATCAATTCCAAGGTTCGCATCACAACGTCTGCTGACACCTTCCCACTCCAACGGTGCTTCTTGGCGACTAGGACAGGCTCGTCAGCCGGATCTTCCCCGAGGCTGCCCTTAGCAACCTTTCGCTTGCCTCTTCCGTTCTTTGATTCCTCCAGAGCCCTCATCCAAGTTTCCATCTCGTCAGCGTTGAAGGGGCCAACAGCATCTTGCCCAAAAGCCTTGCCGATCCTCTCTCGGAGACCTTGTTGGAAGAACTGAGAGTTCCCCCTTAACTTCAGGATCAAGATTAAAGTTTGAAGTCCTACGACCAAGGTTCAAAGTCCTAGATGGGATCATTTAAAGATATAAGGCCCCAAAGGGCCTCTCATTGAGATCATGAAAGCTTAACTAAGAATAATTACAATCATTACAACAAGAACTACCTTTTGTCAAGCGCACTCAGCATCCCTGCGCGACACAACAACACTTTCTCGGGCAGGTCTGGGGTGCGCTGGACGTGAACCTGGTAAGGCACGTTGGAATCATCGCCGGGGAATTCCATGAGGTTGTCGTAGACTTCCTATTGTTCGTTCACCAGCAGGGCTTGTACAGAAGAGGTCGGATCCTTCTTCTGTTGCCCCAAGGCCTGTCGGCTCGTGTGACATCTTCCATGATCGCGTCACCCAGAGAGCTTAGCGCCGTCGGCGTGAACAATGAACCAGTCAGCCTTGGCTGTACAGCCCCGGCCGCGAGGGCCTCTACCTGCGGAGTCAGCTCAAAAGGGGCGTTGACATCGACTTGCTTCGCAACAGCGGTAGTGGTCGTGGGTCCGCTCGAGCTAGCTTTGGGCGAAGCAGATGGGAGCGTGGCCATGGCGAGGGCTGACAGAGCAGTTGTCCAGCTGGTTGAGAAGTAGGTCTCTTCCTCGTCGCACTCCTCGATATTCCCAAGCTTCCGCTTACCCTGGAATTTGATCTCCTTGTCCGTGGTGTTGACGATCGTCACACCAGAGGGCCCTTGATGGTCAATGATAGCCCCCATCGCCGACGGGACTGAGCCACAGAAGGCGAAAGATCTGTCTTTGGGGACTTCCTTCCACACGGCGGGGATCACACGCGTTTCCCCAGGGGGAATTGTGACAGCTCGTGCTGCGTTGACTCGTCGAGTAACCTTCTTCCGAACTTGTATAGCCTCGAAGGGAACGTAGAAGTCGTCAAGAGTGTTGCAATGGAGTCTGATCTGGGTGTTCAGAATATCGACCTGGTACGGAATCACCCATCCGTTGCCAAGCAGGGCGGCTGGCCCAGATGAATTCTCTTGTACCCACGCCCCGCAAGTGAACTTGGCCGTTCTCTATTGCTGCCGTCCTTCTTGACGCCATCAACGTAGAAGGTGAAGATTGCCCAATCGCCATGCAGCTTCCCGATGGTGTCGTTGACTCCTTTGATATAGACTCCACGTCTCTCTTCTCAATGGTGTGCTCCAAGGTCTGCAACCAGTCTTTGCTGACGCAGGGCTTGCCACAACCTGTATCAGCGTAGACGACAACGACTGGTCCGTCCTCGCGTGCCCTGGCGGGGAACCGTAGATGAGTGTAGTTGCCGTCGTTCTGTTGTGCCTGGGGCTCGTGAAGAGTCCTCCCAGGAGCGGTCTGTGCCTCACACGAGGTGCCGGCGAATTCCTCGACGCGTGCAGGGCGGCAGGAAGACTGGAGATGTCGGAAGAGCTTATTGGGCGATGCGAAGGTATGTCCACAAGTGCGACAGCGAGTAGTCTTCTCGCTCAAGATAGTCTCAGCTTCCAATTGTCACGGCCGCACACAGCTCCGAGCTCGAAGGTGCTCATCAAGGATGCCTTGTGTGAGGGATCTTCGGTCACAAATGGAACAAGGGAAGTCCGTGCCTTCGACAGCGGCACTAGGGATTTCCTTCCCCATGACGATCGTGGTCCTTGTCTCTGTAGCGGTCGCGATCCCGGTCGCGATAGTCTTTGTCCCTGTGTGAAGAGCGGTGATGATCTTTGTGACGATAGGAGTCACGCTCTCGGTGATCGTGACGACGGCTGCGGTCACGATCCCGATCTCTGCCGTCACGGCTCTTGTCACGATAGCCACCGCGATAGTCATCAGTACGTCGTCGATCATCACGTCAGTCGTCACGGCGGTTGTCTCGACGGTCATTGTCGCGAGGGGCGGAGTCTGCCCTTGGGTCGGGAGACATAGTCGTCGCGGCGTTGATCAGACGATGACCATGGCGGTCAGGCTGGAGCGTAAGGGCGTCGATTGACGAGCGTCGGTACTCGCACTCTTTGATGAAGTCAGTCAGGGTATGATAGAAAACGGGATATCTCCACGTCAATCATGGTGAAGAGGGCCTTGACGGTAGACACGTCAATCTTGTAATCGAGCTGCTTCGCGATGCTCGCCTTGCGTTGAGCCCATCGTGCCAGCGTGATATCCTTTTCGACTAGACGGAGTGTGTACCTTCCGCTATGCAACTCATCCATCAGATCAGCTTCAGAGCGCTTGAATCACTTGACGAGACGGTCGCAGAACTTGTCAATGGACGAGTTCAACACCCTGTAACGACTCACAGCGTCCAGCTCGGACATCAATCAAGCAGCGGCATTGCCACCGAGCATGACGAAGTAATAGTCCTTCAGACAGTCTGGTCCAAAGCGATTGAAGATCTTGATATGCTCGCAGCACGTGTAGGCACCCGTGTAGGTCTGCTTCCCGTTGGTGCCGATTACCAGTCCGGTGTTCTCAGTATCGCCAGGACAGCTGGGGTCGAAGGCTCCAAGAGATTCCTTCTTGCTTCAATTTGCAGCATCTCCTTCCGACATTCCAGAGAATGGTGACACACCGTCACGCAGGCCTCGATTGTTGCCTCCTGCGTCATCTGAACCGTTGTCATCCGAATCCCCTCCCGGGTTTCCGGCTGGACGATGTCTGGGTGGTCTAGAGGTCCGAGAATCCTCTCCTTCATCACAGAGGCTAGGAACTTCGTCTGATGTGGCATTGTCGATGTCCACTGGCTTTCGGAAGGTGCTCAACTTCTTCTGGTTGTCGTCGTCAAAGGCGCAATGCTCGAAGACCTTCTTGATAGTATTCCGCCACCAGTCCATGTGCTTCAGGTGTGATTCTCCTGCTCGCTTGAGCTGTGCCAGCTCCGCTGCGACGGGTTCCATATGTATGTGCCTTCTGACCAAGGTGTGTAGCTGGAGAAAGACGTCTGAGTTCCGGACGGTAGGTGTCGAGGACTAGTGCAGTGGGCTGTTCCTCCAGGAGCTTATTGAAGCGCAGACTCCAACCAACTGCCCTCTTCTAGTCTCTGATGAGGGCTGCCTCCTCTTCACGATCACGGCTCGGCTGATACATTGAGGCTCTTCGCGCAGGCTCCTCGTCATCTGTATAAGAATGTTAGTCGGTCGAAGATCTGAGTGGATAACGTCGTGGCCGTGGATATGGCCAATAGCCGGACAGAGTTGGCGACATAAGGCCTGGCGCTGATGAAGAGATACAACTCGGTCACCATCTAGGTAATCCTGGAGATTGCCATGTTTCGCCTCGGCGAGAAGAATGCCGTCGTCCTGTAGTGGAAGCTGAAAAGAGAGTTAGCCATCGTTTCTTGAGAGGTCATTACGGTGTCCATATTACGGGACGATGTTGGGATGTGGACTCAGGCTCTGGAGAATTTGTATTTCGGCGGCAAAGGAGTTGACGATTGACTTTTTATGTGTGTCGGCCATCGAGGCGGCGGTTGCCTCGTCACAATGGTCCACGAACATATCCCCCAGTGACTGTTTCGACGCGACGCCTGGGCGAACACGCCTGACCAAAGCCGTTTTGCCAATACGTCGCATTTCTTCTCCCAACTTGAAACTTGGTTCGCATAAGCAAGGTGGGCAGAATAAGAGAAAGGCAGACCATAGAAGTGGACTTGCTAAGACTGGCCAGGTGGGTGCCTGTCAGTGCCCAGCTTCCTGTCCTTGCGCCACAGTCTCCACCGTCTCCTGTACCTGGGCCGGCCGGGGTTTCGATGGACTCGATTCGGCGACATGCCAGATCGACGCAAAGAGGCAAGGAGAAAGTCCACTCTCACATCCCCGCCGAGAACATCAATGACCTCGCTGACATCAAAGCATGCCAACAAGGTTGCCTTCCACTGATGGCTACTGTGAGAAGGATGAAACTCCAGACGCCTCGACCTCTCCAGATATGCTGGTGGTTCGCGAACAGAAATAAGTAGGTACGAATAGCAAACCAGCACTTGTGATAGGGGTTTCCATATCGACAGAGCGGTTTGCCTCCACGCCCATGCCCCTTGTCAAATACGGCAAACCCCAGTGGTCAGAGGTAGCTCCGCAAATTGAGATCGAAGATGGAGACAGGGCTGAGAAAACAAGGCCAAGTGGGGTCTAGGCCCACACACTCATCCTCTGAGATCACGCCGCTTGCCTCGACTGATCTCACTCACTCACAGGCGGTGGTGCTATCCGAGAAGGTTCCCTGTATGGGCCGCGCGGTGGTCAGCCAGCCACTTGACGCCATCCGCGCCAATACATAGCTCCGTCTCAAGCGGTCGCCGCTTACGATTCTTGTCGCGTTGCCTCTGCCTGCGTCATTCGAGGCCATCAAGTCGGCTTCTTCCCCGTAGATCCGCTTAGCATCAAGGCGGCAAGCCCAATTCAGAAGCAGTAGGTGCCGAGTCACTTCGCTGAGCCGCAAATTCATGCACACCAAACCAACGACGAAGACTTGGCACAAATCAGGCTGTCACTACAACTCCGGTGGAGCTCGTTCATTGACACTATGTGAGGGGTCCGCCACTCGTGATATCTCCGTCAAATTGTGCTCCACGGGCAACGTCAACAATAACAACAACGACAATGACCACAGTCATCAACTACAAAATTCTTTCCGCATCGATGCCGATGACCGTCCATCAAAGTGAATGGCATGATCAGCCCGTGCAGCTCAAGGGGCCTCTTCTGGGGCAGGCGAAGTTTCTCTGTGGATGACCAGCTGAGGACTGTTCGAAGAGTTTGTCGGCAACTCCTCACTGGGATGACCGCCGCCTGTTTCATTGCGTGACTGATATCGAGCTCTCAGCGGGGTTGGATGGGGGTGTGTCTCTTATCTTGTTCCGCGAGTCGAAAGGCGTCCTCATAGAGCCTTTTGAGCCTGGGATTTGTGGTAGCCCGAATGCGAGGCAATGACGGATTCTTCATCGTCGGGTCGTCCTTGTGGTCTTGGTCTAGGGGCAGGCCCTCAGCACCAGCAGAGCGAGCAATGTCGGGGTCTTGCCCGTTCCCGAGATACCCTATCAGAACCGCATCGCCACTCGTGGCGCGGCTCTTTTTGAGCCCGTGGTCCTCGTGGTTGTTGATCGTTGAAGACATGTGTTCAGATGGAGGAATGTCTGGGGGCGGACTTGGGGCAGGTACGATGTTGGGGTGAACAGCAGCGGGGGGGGCTGCCTTTGCCCAAACCGTCAAAGTCAGAATCTGCCATTGTCTGCTTGATGTGGTATAATATCGCAGGGTTCTCGGGAAGGGCAGGAGGCGACGGTGGAAAGCGGGGCGGCAAGAAGCATTCAGAGGGCGAGATTGTATATCGACAACGAGACTCGAACGTACTCCGGAAGATAGTACGGGAGCTGAGAGACTAGAGTGGGAATTGATGAGGAAAATCGTGTTGGGTCGATGTGCGGGAAGACAAGGACAAGGAGCCTGTCACTTTTTGACTCTCGTTCACCCTGGACGTTACATAAGGGGGCCTGGAGACCAGCCCATCTGCCGAGCCTGGTCTTTCCAACAACATTACGGAGTACGCTCGGAAGACAAAGCCACAGGAGGTCAGCTCGACGCCAAGTTCTATTATTTGCAGATGCTGCGCCTTGAAACCGCGCTCGTCCTGCAGAGGATGGCCAGGTGACCGAGGCGTGATTATTCCAATACACCCGGTAGGCATCTCCACTTTCCCTCGATGCCTTTATCTGAACTCTAGTCAAGACTTTCGACGACATTCCCATTCCAGCCTGTACCATGAAGTCTAAATGGTCGGGATATCTGCCCCGCAGCGGGCTCAACCCCGGCGCAGTCCACATCCACACATCAAGGCGTCACCGTCCGGACTGAATAAAATCCATCCACTTCATCTAATGGCATCGATTTGACCTTCCAAACCCCTTCACTCGCCAGAAAGAGGCAGTGTGATATGCCGTGCGTTGAGCGCATGGCTTTGATGATGGAACAAGCGTTTGAAATTTTTTTAGCAACCTTGTCGAGTGTTTCATCCATCGATAGGAACTGCCGCCCGAGGTGAGACAAGGCCATGATATTTCCTTAATCCCCCAGGTCAGTAAATAAAAGAATGAGTAAGACCGAGAGAAACGCCTGCCCGATGGTCCGAATCGCCGCTTTTGCCTTTGTCGACGCTGTGTAAGCGGCTTGCGCCTGCTCCGCCGCCAGGGAAGGTTTGTCCCTTTGCAGTGACTTTTGGTTTTCGATTGTCCTTGGTGTGTATGGCACATGTCTGCCTCATATTTGCGTCCGAGAGGGTCGCGCCGCCGCGCCATCGCTGTGGGTGGAATCAACGCGGACTGGAGAGAAGTTCACGTGAGGTTGTTGTAACTTTACCCAAACGTGGGCGGGGAAGGGGGAGATTGTGCGTCAAGAGGTCGGCCAAGACGGCGTTGGAGGGAGAAATCGCCTCCACCGGCGAGCCCGACAGGCTCGTCTGAGCCATTTGGAAAACAGACAATGAACTCTCCTACACGCACGCGAGGGAGCTGAACATCTGTCCGGTACAATACGGCTAGGAGCTTTGTGCAAGGACAGGGCTTTTTGTGCACCCCATCATGGAGCAATGTACCGTGACAACGTGGCTGGCGTTGTACTTTATGGATAGGAGGTGGGAGGAGCGGCCGACGTAGGGCTCTCAATCGAGCACGGCGGCTAGCTTATATACTGTGTACGAACGACCGCCGTCATCGTCCCCGCCATCGATCGGGTCCACGGAGTAATCAGAAGCAACTACCGAGGGCTAGGGTCAGTACCAATAAGCGCCCTGAATGTGCGTGCTGGCGAGTTGATTTGGCTTAACCCTATTGGAGAATCAGAGATCAAGGTTCTAAACCCACCAACTCCGCTTGGATCAGTGTCCCTCCGATTTCTACTATAACAACCTTGAGCATGATATTCTATTTCACCTAGCCTCTGCACTCAATGTAAAGCAACTGTCGCCCTCATCCGTTAGATTACAGCCATTCACTTGAAAGCTAGTAGTTGATGTCGATACCAATTTTGGCCTCGATATCGAGATTCTCATAAGCATGAGGGGGGGAGGGCACGTACGGCAACGATAAGCTACTCTGTGTTGCTACCGACCCTGCTCAACGTTCGGCCATTCACTCCGTAGAAGCCAGTACGTCATATATAAGGGTGCTAAGCGCGTTGAAAACGTAAATCTCCCAGAAAGTCCCCCCAGCGAGTGCGTCTCAGGCATATCATCGGTGTTTGTGACACCGGAGTCAGCCGTCAGCAAGGGGTGGCATGTTTATACGGGCACAGACAGCAAGACACGATCAGGGGAAGGTTATCGTCTCCGGCGCCATAGTGAAAAGAGTAGAGGGGATTGCCGATAGGTTACGTTGCGTGGCATATTGGCGAGGGGTTGGCAATGCGACCGAGAAGGCGCGGCGGGTTCAGGAGTAGATAAGCAGCAAGGGGGTGCGCGGCGGGGTAGATAATGGCAACGATTGCATGGGGGTTAGGGGTTGGTGATCCGAATGTGTGGTTGAGGGTGCACGCCGGCATGCCGCGACAGTTGGTTGATTTCGCGCGAGGAGAGCGGGTGAGGGGGGCGATATAGGCAGAAGAGCGAGTTATTGGTGGTGATATGGCGGTCATGGTCGACGCACTCGACGCACTCTTCGTCGAAAACAAGTGAGGCACCTGGACGAACAGGACCTACCTTTCTCATCCCCTTCGCTGGGCAAGGCAACATCAATCTGCCCCATGACAGAACCGGGGCCCTCGTGGCAGGACCTGTTCGGACAAACATCGTACCAGGCAACTGCGAAAGCACTCAGAAGCACGAAGATTACCAAAAACCACTTTGTACCTATATGGAAGCTTCCCATTTTTCTCTTTAATAGCCCAACTTTCAAACACGGAAGGCATACTCTTGCGGATCCCTCCGTACTCAACGGCCTCGCCGAGTTATCCCACTGGGAACTAACCGACTCCAACGAGACTCCTAGTCACCAATCATCCTCGAACTTTAGCCCTCTTGCGTGGTCGTCCTGGGCCACGTGTATTCTTGCGTTTCTGAGAGCCAGCGGCACCGCTCGCTAACTCCTTGACCTCAAACTTTTCCAACTCGCTCGGGCAATCTCTTGAAGCTTGGACTCGTTCTCCCACGTCGAGTCAGTGCGGCTGTAGCCAACCCACTGGACCTGATACATGTACTGGGCGTCCCTGGAGTTGTCGGCAGGCCGGGCACTCTTGGGGTTCTTAGCACGCTTTAAGATCTTGAAGACGTGGTAAACCGCCAGGCCAGTCGCACTCTCGCGCCCCTGGAGATTCTTCCAGTACTTGTAGACGAGGGTTGGGACGTCTTCCTGCAGACTCCATTCCGGTACCCAAGTAGTCTCACCACTCTCCTTCCGCTTAACTTTGAATTCAACAGTTGAGGTGCCCTTATTGACGCGATGCTCAATGAGCTCGTCAACCTCGCTGGTATCTCCAAGCCCGGCAACGGGCTTGCCTACCGAGCCGGATGCGGCAGGGGCGGCACCATTCACCTCGGCATCCTTTTTGCTCTCCTTCTTATTGATGCTCTTCGGCTCGTTCGGTTCGGCGGCGCTAGGTGTGAAGCGATCGAGGTTGTTGTCTTTGGCGGGGGTGCTAATGTTGGGAGTTCCTCTGAGAATTCTTCTCGGGTTTCTCCTAAGGGTTCCGATTTCAGCAGCAGGCGACACTTTGCGACTATCGACATTCTTGTCGTGAACCGTGGCGACGTCGCCATCCTTGATGGGAGTGCCTGTAGCCATTGTCCAGTCCCTAGCTCTCAGCGGTGAAGCATGAACGTCGTAGGGATCTGATCACGGTCAGCTTGATGTCGCGCGATGACGAGGTTTGCGCCGAGACAGTACTTGAAGCAACACACGAGAGCGCAGGACGTGATTTCCTTTCTTGTCTGCTCTGGGTACGTGGATTGAGGTTGATGGGGTAAAGTGATAGAGCAGCAGGAGGGCGCCACTGACGTTGGTTAAGGCCGCAACTTGGTCGGGCGCGTTGCTACGCGACGCGGTTCCTCAAAAGAGGCGGAGGTTGGCGAGCAAGCCACAGGCAAGCATCTTCAGCCACACAGCCTCGAATGTGACGTGGAGTTTGTTGCCCAACACTAGGAGTAGTTGCTTTTTCTGATTCTACGGATGATTCGTAGCTGCTTATTCTGTACTTCCTAGTTGGTGAGGGGTACAGCACACAACTCGCCTCCATTCACGACTGTTACACAAGATGCAATCTGTCATGATCAGGTAGAGTTTTCGTTTTCGGTTTTTTTTGTTTTTTTTTCTTTTGCATGCAACTTGCGAAAGGAGGCTCGCTCGACAGCCGGCCATGCAGATCCACGCCTCTCCCGGCAACGACAGAGATGCCCAGAACTGACTATCTATCTTACGGCTAACCTTGTCTGAAGTTAGACACCTGGTGGCGGGTTTCCTCGCCCCGGGCAGCAGATTGTCGAACTCAGTGGGGGGCTTCGTCTGCTTGTAATGAGTCCATTGCTTAGTGGTTTCTACCGTGTCCGGGGCTTCAGCTAGAAGATCACGATTGGGGCCATCTTGCAGTGGAGCAGCTCACATCTAGACCGGGATGATTTTACCCTCACTATTCTAATCACTAGACAGCTCTGGTGAGCCAGGCGTAGGCTCGGCTACACCTTGTGGCCAAGTTTCACAAAATTTGACGCCGACACTGGTCAATGGTGCAACACACGCCAATGCCTGCTGCAATCATATGTCACGGTCCTTGCCCGTATTATTTCCCCTAAATACCGTGAGAGGAACACGATTCCGGCGAGTTCGAGACGGCCCTCCGTATTTTTTCTTCATCAGCCCCCTACCGAAGTAGAAGCTGCAAGAAGATCCTGAGTTGACGCGGGTTCCAGTCCCCCCCCGGTATTCCAACCCCAATCCGCGCATTTGCCACATATTCTAACTGACCCTCAGCGGCAAACATCACAACAACGTTGCTCTCATTCGTCAGCTTCTTGATCTCTTGCGCCGATGCTGCCGGCCAATACCCATCTCCATAGCCAACTAGGACTATCCCTTTGGCTCCATTGGCGATAGCTGCCTCAATAAGATATGCGGGAAAATCTTGATGAGCTTGGAAGATGACCACCTCTGGCAATGGGGTTCCTGGCGAGAGCCCACTGAGGTCGAACTTCATGGGAGCACAGGGGCCGGGAAGCCATCGAAAAAATGGTTCAAAATCCTTGATATCTCCCAACAATGACCTTGGCCCGGGCAAGAACCGATTGTTCTCCTTTTTGGTTCCCCAGGGAGCCATGATCTTGTCCTGAATGGCAATCACGACTTCGTGTCCTTCTGAGCTCCACCCTGTTGCTGCAGCTGTTTTCACAGCAGCGATGATATGACCGGGTCCATCTGCGCTGAAGGCAGTGTGTGGCCATATAGCACCTGTCATTACGATAGGCTTACTGCTTGTTACCGTCAGGGCTAAAAGAATAGCTATCTCGGACAAGAGATCCGTGCCGAGCAGCACAACGATTCCCTGTACGTGTGGATCGTTTGCCACTTCTGTGACGCGCTGGCTGATGTTGATTGCATGCGATGAGTTTATGTTGATGCTATCAACATTCATAAACTGGTCGTAGTAAACAATCGCATTGTTACGCCATGCTTCATCGATACCCTGGGTGATGGCACCAATGTGCAAGGCGCCAGCCTCATAGTCCGTTGTCTTTGCTGAGGAATTTGTTGCACCGGCTATCGTCCCTCCAGTCGCTATGATTGTGATGTTGGGCAAGGGGCCCTTGTCCTGGCTCGGCTCTATAGCATCGTGTGGAGGATGCCTATCGTCACCAACCAGCACAGTCAAGGGATGCCGATCGTAACCAACCAGCACAATCATGGCTAGCGAAAATACGAGAAAGAGCAGCATCTGAGTCCCCATTGAGCTTGATGGTGACCTACAACAAGAAGTTAGTCATCACAGACTTTTTCCCGGCAGGGACGTTAGCCGGCAAAGGGACTTACACAAAGATTAAAGTGGGATAATAGCCAGGCTCAAAGAATGGGGGATAATGAAAGTAAGTGACAGTAGGACAAAGTTGTTCGTAAGGCGTTGATGTTGAACGTGATGAATTTATAGTTGGCGAGCACGTCCCCTAAATTGTCAATGATGGTCTTGGGAGGGGAAAGAGGGGCGAAGACGACAAGGTGCATTGCCTCCGCTGCCCACATGCAGACTACGAGAGGGAATACACCGGGTTTGGAAATCAATCCATAGCGACCTAGCAGACCAATTATTTCCTCTTGTCACTCTTGTGTAGCTCCAACCGGTAGGGGCAGCGGACTGTACGTTATGCTACAATGCTATCGACTCCCTGCCCAAGCAGAGGAGTGAATCGGATCCTTCCCCCACTTATCAGCAAGATAACACTGCCAACCAATATTGCATTCTCTGTCTGGTCACATGCCGTGGGAAGCTTCAGATTCATATGTAGCTTCCAAGATAGTTTCTAACGCTGTGCCTATAGACGCCCTTTCAGCCAGCCAGTGCTCGCGAGCAGAGACACCTATATCGGGCTGGTTAATAAGGTTACTCAACAAGTAGACAACCAATCTTACATGGTCTAAATTTGAAACAGGGCCGGTGACACCCATAAGTCCCAAGGCCATTCAAACAAAGTGCGAGGAACAGTCGTATTTGGTTGCGGTGGCCAAGGGTTGCATCTCGATGGCGTGAATAATATTGGTCATTAGAGTCTTACATAAACTAAAACCCATGCTGAACTACCTAGAGACTCGGGAAGGTTCAAGAGAAACAAAAACAAAATAATGCCCAAGGAGCCTAAGGCTGCCTGCCCCGTTTTCGGTCCCATCCACCAGTCGTTAGGCCTTTAGTCGTCAGGCCTCCAAATATGGCGCGAAGAGATGCTTCCTGACGTTCAATCACTTTGGCGACTTCAACCTCCGTCCGTTCGATGAAATCAGCATGCCCACGTCTCTGGTCAACTTGCGAGTCGTCTGGGATACTTGAAATTCCGTCTTTGGCTTCCCTCGTCAAGTTCCTGTAACGAGATCCAAAGACCTCGTAGGATTTATCCCAAGCAGCCTCGTGGAGAGGATCATCGTGCCTTTTTGACAGGAACTTGTAGACAGATATGTCTCCGTTCTTAAGTACTGACGAGCCTGCCCAATTCCAGACTGAATTGGCGCTGTCCTAGTGATAATTGTAAGACCACTTCTTCTTTATCAGCGAGAAGATGCCTCCGTGCATAACAATGACGATTCTTGGAACCCCGCCCCTCTTGGACCTGTGGTGTTCTTCTGCGATGTCTTGTGCGGCATTGTACAGATCTTTCTGGAAGCTGCCGACGCCTTTTTCAATCTCCTCTAAGGACCGAGGGGCCTTGAGTGCTCCCATAAGGCCATCGAGATAACTAAAGCCGGAAGGGCTCTTCTCAAACCATGTGGTGTTGGTTAGATCGAACTTGTCCAAGCCCAGGACCTCGCCAGCATTGACGCCCTCGCCACCTTGAACCTGGATGTATGACGCGTAAATGCGGCCATTCTCCTCCCAAGTCACAGGGGCATGGTCCTGAGGCCAGTTGGTCGCTTCTCGAATCCGGTTATCGCAGTGGATAAGCAGGTTCCCATCCCTCGTGCATCGTGAGCCCACTAACCCGAAGCTTTTGCTCATATAATGCGCAGTTTGTATGGCTCTCAGGCATGAAGAGGAGGTGACCATGTAGACGTTGTCGAGTGGGATTGGTAGCCCTTGAGATGCTCGGGCTTTTCCTTCTTCGGTGAGAGCATCGGGATAAAAGTCACCGTTATTGATCCGGATTTTCTTTCGGTGGCCTTTGGTGCTGTGGTTGAGGCTTTTCATTACATCTCGAGCCTCACTCTCTGAGATGGTCTCGATGTCGATAGCTTCATTATGCGGGGAATTGACATTGGAGATGGCTTGTTCATGACGAATAAGAACTAATTCAACGTTTGTGACGTCCATTATCACTGAAATAGATGGAAAGAGGGGGGTGGAGGTGCGGAACAGGAAGTGATACCCAAGAAGAGGTTATATTTGTAGCATATATATACCCGCATAGCTGCGTTATGCGTTCGCCAGCCCAACTGAACATGCATTATATGCAGCTACGGCTGCAGCGTGCGTACACCATGTGAGGACAAGATTATGTAAACAGAGCCTAATGGGAATACTGTGGAATGTAATGCTATGCTAACCGTAGGAGAGGTTTTCAAGAAGGAAACTGGTGTCCAACTTGTTCTTTCATGTACTGTCCAGCATATCCATTGGCGGAGCAGTAGGTTGACTCTCCATGCCTAGCGCTCTAAGCTCTCTAAGACATCGCTGTGAGGTCAGGCTGATAGAGACTAAACACTGTCATAAATAGCCACGTGTTTCATGGCTCGGCGAATAACCCACGTTCAAGGCGATAGTGATGTACTCGCATGGCGACTTTGGGAGACCACGCAACCCTGACTGAAGCCGTCGACCGCCACAGATCAAGCTCACGATTATGCTAAAACTCAATGACTTACTACCCAAGTAACGAGGATAATCTAGTCTTCTCCACAAGTCCCCGGGATATACTTGCCGCCTCCGCTTCCACTCGATGCCCTCGTCCAAACTCATAATCGTGGCGCCGCCAGTATGGCTCTTAGTCATTTGACATCCTCATTCCATCCAATACCTTAGAGTCTCACGTGAACTCAACCCTATGCCGAGTTTCTAGCATATTTGGCCTGCAATGGGCTCGGCTCCGTTGCAGTTCCAGGGGGGCCGTGGCGCTTTCATACCAACTCCACTTGATCCAACGGCATTGGCGTTACCATCCAGACCCTTTCGCTCGCCAGAAAGAGGTAGTGTGGTACACCCTGCCCTGAGCGCATGGTCTTGAGGATGAGGGTGGCCTTCGGGTAGCTTTGAGCGACCTTGTCGTATGTCTCGTCCATTGACAGGAATTGATGCCCGAGCCGAAGCCAGATCATCATGTTGCCTTCATCCGCCAGGAATTTAAACAGAAGGACGATACCAGACAAGAGGAACACCTGCCAGACGGTCCTGTACTTTGCCTTTGTCTTTATTGACGCTGTGTAGTGGGCTTGTGCCCCCTGTGCCTCTGAGGAATTCGTTTCCCTTATAAAGTCAGATTCTGAATCATTTCTAAACGAGTCCAGGGGCGTACAACTTATCATCTCTCGACGCTTTGCGTGCTTGTGTCGCCTTCGCCAAGGGCACAAAGAAGAAGACGTCATCATCCCCATCGCTATAAGGCTAGCGACGGCGAACAAGAGGGAAGGCCAGGCCGAAAGTCCAGTCTCCCTTATGGCGAGAATGATGGTTGTAAGAACCGGGATGACCTTCAGGAGGAGGCCCTTCAGAACGACGCTCAGGGAGTCCGACTTCCGAATTAATCGCTTTTCTCGCGCGCCATCGGAATCACACAAAGCGATATAAGACGCATCGTCCAGCAAGGAAACCAGTGGACGCCAGCAAATAAGCTGAATGGCATCTGGGGCAAACAGAATCACTAGTCGTAACAGTACCGGGTTCGCTGAAGTCATCTTGCTCAAAAAATGGGTAGGCATCAGTGTAATGAAGCTGGAAGAGAAGCAAACAAAAAGAAGAAGAGCGTAGGGAGGATGCAGATTGGGCGTGACCGGCTGAGTCGGCCCGTCCCCAGAAGGGGAGTTTTTTCATCGTCAACCACGGGAAGGTACATCTTGTTGAGTGAGGAGAGATGGTTCTCAACAACGGAGGCCATGCGCTGTTATGTATAGCTTATCTCGGGCTCGACATGCCCACCTCTGAGTGAATCAGGAGACGTCTGCTGCTTGGTCAATCCAACCAGACCAACGCAGCCGTGCGACGTGTCTGTTCCATATTACCCCTCCCGCGGAGGTGCATCTTCCCCCGCGCAAATAAGGATTGAGCAGTTCCTTTTGCCATTTTCCAACAGTAAGACAGTGCAACGCAGCCAGCCTCAGCTGCTGAGACAATCGGGACAGCCGCAGGATGGCTTGCAGCAAGCCGTATCATGGATGCTGGCGGGCCGGGAGCCTCGGGGGAATGAAAGAGGTGCCATGGCAGAGACTCAAGGGCGCTGTTGATGCCAGAAGAGAAGGAAAGAGGATTGCACAAGAACTCATAAGCGTACATTAAAAAATCAACACAACTTCTGGTTCAACGGTGCCTTATTTAGGCCCTGATCATGAACTGGGGTCTCGTCGATATCTGTTTTGAGTTTTTGGCATAAATGCCTATCGGACTCGCTTGGCTCAATCTAGCACCTGTTTCCGCCGCCGACAGAAGCATCAACTGTCATAAGTGCATACTTGCACATAATGAGCGGCGCCATCATGTACTGCGTTCGCCACGACCTCCCGCACGTTACGGAATTGCTCTTTAAGGTGAAAATGACGATGATCATGCCTGATATCTGGGTTCAAACTGAACCCGCCGTGAGGGGGTGTAACAAAGTGTATCACTGTGATTCACTGTGGTGCTCTAAATGGGGTTTTGGTACGAGACGCTGCGCACGCTAATTTTATGCGCCAGCATGTCTCTTTTCACAACGAGATCCAGCCAGACCCCAGTTCATGATCAGGGCCTTAGGGTTCACCTCATGGACCATGGCATGTATCTAAATCAACCCAGATGGCCCTCCGGTCTCTCTCCACTTTGCGGCAGCTGAAAGTGACTTTCCACCTTGTACACATATTCGGGCAATGAAGGATGCAGACGGCAAGCGGAAGGGGGACATGCCCTCTTTAGTACAGTTCGCACAGCGAGGTCATCTCATGAGAGGAGCAAAGGCCCATCCTGACCGTGCAATCAACTCCGCGGTCACATTGTTTGGGAATGTTGTCTTCGATGACTTACAAGACGAGGAAGGGTGCGAGTCTAGCATCCAGCCGGAACCGAGGCATTGTTGTTCATCATGACACTCCTCAACAAAGCACTTCTCAGCCACTATATCGAAAAACATGTATCGCATTGTAACATAATAGCGGGACAAAACCAAGGTGTGACCGCAGCGCTAATTCTAGTCAAACTGACTTGGGAATACATCAAGTTTGCCCCCGTCCAAACACACATGGATGAAGCGAGCGGGAGTACCAATAGCACACCAATAGCCATCGGTCCCATATGATGATTGTGTCCCCCCAGGCGTTTGCGATCATTGTGACAAAGCTTATCGTGGATATCGTCGGGGAAAAAAAGCGTCATTTGGTCACAGTCATCCATAACCACCGGTGTTGCAGTCTCGTTGTCGAGGCGAAAGTGACCGAGCTTTCGCGACGCCGTGAGGAGCGTTTTCTCTGATGGTGCGAGGCCACCGGCTCTGATACCCTCTAGCTGGGCGGTTTGGTCGTAGATGTCTTAATGGTGAAACTAGGCATGCGTGATGGCAGAAGGACATCTGATGTGGCTGGGTCATGACCGCATTGAATGCTGTCTCGCTTCTTGTAGGTTGTCGCCTCGGTTAACGGGATATAAGACATGGAGACGCGCTTGTCGTCTGCTTGTTTGAGAAGCCTTTTATTGTGAGCCAACTCCTCCAAAAGAGAGGATGGTGAAGAAAGATGATGCAAACTAGCCGATCGGATGTCATTGTGACCGCTGATGCAAAAGTGAGAGGGTGTGGTGAGCTGCTAAACTGTTGGGGAGATTGGCCCTCTTTATGCTCGTATGTTCCTACTTCAACTTACCTCGCAGCGCAGGACCTTGCTTTCGCGATGCAGGGGTGGTGATGCCGCAGGGGCAGAAGCCCACTTCCCTACAGACCAGAAGCCGGTAGACCAAGTATCACTTCACGATCGGCAGCCCGCCGCCCTGTGCGTCGGACAGGTGGGAAAGTGTACTGGTAGTTATTCCCCCTTCTGCAGCCATCCAAAAGCAATCGAGTGCACCAGAGCGAGTCTCGGCTGCATTAGTCTGGTCTCGTCGGCTGCCTTGTCTTTGTGCGAATTCACCCACAGTGTCCCACATCCGACCGCAGGGGGGCCAAAACCAACAGACACCTAACAGGATGTTTGCACTAACTCGAGTGTCATGGGCGCGTCGAGTGATCCGAGCGCGGCAGGGATGGCGAGGGGCTGATCGCTGAGAATGGACTCGCTCACCCATCTTTGCTCAGTATAGTGGCTTGCTGGGATTTCATCGGACCTCCCCGAACCTCGTGCCCAATGCCGGAACCAAAGCCTAAATGACAACCCAAGACCAGCCTCCTTCCTCACCTGTGATGTGCCAGTGAGACAGGGGCAAGGCAGCCCAGACGGATCTTCCTGGGCTCTTGTAGTTCACGGTCCAGAATCAACACCAATTATTAAGTAATAGTAACTACCGGTCTGAGAAATTCTGACTTGCGTCTCCCACGAGATCTAATTACTCAATTCCCAATGTCGGCAACGGCCGAACCACGTATTACTCCGGCTTTCGGCCGAAAACCACCCTAAGGAGAATGTATGCGTGAACTTCCCCCGATTGCAGCTCTTTCCGAAGTCCAGCTGCGAAAAGAATAGCCTTTTCCGGACTCCATCCGAGTACTTCCGTCGCAGGACGGAGCACAAACCCTTCGAGATCCGTAACTAGGGCGGCACGGGTATACCGGCCAACTTCTTTCAGCCGTGAGTCTTTTGGCCAGCGACCGACGGGCATCTGTAGTGGTTGCAATCCTCGTCAAACACAGGTCTAATCGCCCCGAGGTCCTGAACTCACCTTGTAAACCCGTGTCTCGATATCCGTGAACCCCGCCGACTCCATTGACTTCTCCAGCGTGCCGTCTTCCGCGACCGTAAATGACCGGTTCAGCTTGGTTCCAACGTCCTTCCAGAAGCCTCCCCACTGTATCATCGACTCGCAGTCCTCGAGAGTTCTGTCATCGCTTATAAAACGCATCGATACCTCATAGCACTCGAAATATCCGCCGCGTTTTGAAGCGCCAAACGCTTCGTCCGCGAACTTGCGCCAGTCTGTGATGCTCCCAGCCATTCTCCGAGCGTGTATGAATTCGAAACGTTCTCCGAAAGTCCATTCTAGGTTGACATCATCGATCTGGCTGTGCCCGAATCAGCATTCGCTCCCGTGTTGAATGTGTTGCAACGTACAACTCAAGGTTGGGTGGGACCCAGGAGGGTTGAATGGGGGAGATGTCGGTGCCGATAACGTGAGCACCGGGATGGGCCTCGGCAAAGTGGCTGTTTGACGGTCAGCTTTAGGCTCCTGACGCTGGCAATAGCTTGGGAATCATACATGGCCCAGGTCCCTTGGATCAGCCATTCGCTCATTAGCCCAAGATTCCGACATGAATAAGCCTATACTTTACTCACCTGTTCCGGTCCCGGCATCAAGGACTGCCTAGATGGATTCATTCATTAGCCCCGAGTACTCCAGTCTGTGATCACATGAGGGCTACCTGCACGTCGTCCTTGATCGGCGCCTTATATAGTTGATCGTCGAGCACACAGAGCGCGGCCGCGTGACTATAGAAGCTTGTGAGTAAGACGCAGGACAATGCCATGGGCTCAGATCTTACAAGATGTCTAATGATTCCTTCTGCCGTTCATCGTTCGGCCAACTTCTCAACTCGATTAGCAGGTGGTCATTTGGTAGGCATACGCTATACTGACAGATACCGACACGACTCGCCTTGAGGTTCTGCATGATACTTTCTTCCATTTACTTCAACGTATTCGAAGGACTTAGAATCTAGAGACAACGTCGAATCGGCATCCCCGTCGTCAGTGTAGTCCGATGCCCCAGGCAGCACAGATTCGCCGTCTCGGTCGTCGTTGAAGTCCGATGCCGCAGAAGACGCCAATGTGCCACCCTGATCGAACACGGAGATCCGTGCATCGGACATCGCGGATTCATTATCACTGTTGTCAATGGAACCTTCGTCTCGCTCGAGGTCGGAGCCATATCCGTCCCTCCAGTCGTGCATGGTGGAAATGTTGGTCGTGGGTTTCGACGGTGCGTCCGGGGAGCCGCCGGGCTGTGGTTCATTCGCCGCGTCCGCCGCGCGCTCGGCATCGGAAGAGGGCTCAGTGTCGCGAGCTACGTCGGACGGCGACACCGGACTATCGCACGGCGGGACGTTTTCACCGTCGTCCAACGCTTGTGCAACTTCTGCAGCCGTAGGAGGCTCTTGCATCTGCGTTCGGGTGCAATCGCCCATGCTGATTCGGGAGGGGATTCGACTGAGGTTCGCGAAACATTCCTTCGATCAAACTGTGGAAGCCGGTCCGGTCAATACATCAGTACACAATGTCGAAGGAGAACGCGAGGGAGGAGGAAGCAAGAATAAGATAGCACGCGTCGTCCTATTTCCGAGACGAAAGAAGTACGTGACATGGATAGAACTAGCCGGCAAGAGAGACGGGCATGCCGCGTCCCGAATTAGGACGATGGGCTAACTGACAACGAGATCAGGTGAGTGGGGTGGCGACGTCTCGTCCCGCTGAGTCCACTACCAAGCTGAGTTCTGACTCTTAGCGTATTGAGGTGGTTGAGGAAGAGCCGGACCTGGTTTGGTAGCCAACAATCACCCTCAGTCGGACGAGTCCCGCGCCGCTAAGTGCCAAAGACGGTGCGGGATTCGCACGGTATTCTAGGGCCAAGGTTCCAGGCGAAAGGCGTGTCCATCTTCAGGGATGTTTTGACGAAACGGGCTGAGATGCTGGCTAGCATCTTTACCGACATTACTTTTGTCGAGAACAAAGAGAATCATGACCAGAGAAATCCACGCGGATACGACCGTGTTTATCAAGTCCCTAAGGCCAGGCTGAGGATAACGACCGTCTATGTACATGAGGGTTGAGTCACACCGACTCCCAGGTATGTACCCCAGATCTGAGGCCTGCCCGCTAAGCCTCCTCCCCCAGTAGCGGCAGTTTCTCGTCTCCTTCGTCCATATCATCTACGCCACAATGAACCACTCTGAAAAAGTATTTGGCCCTTATCCAACAGAAGCCAAGGAAGCACGTCAGGGAGATGGGGGTTGAAGATGGCAGGGCAGAGTCGGACCACACCTTGACCTCGAAGGTTGAAGATGGCGGGCGAGAGTCTGACCACAGCTTGGCCTCGGAGGGCGGCGATTCAAACATTATAATCTGATGTCAAGATCAGCATTCCACAAAAGGCGAATGAGAATCGACCTACTGTTTGATGGACCTGGATCTGCTTGTCAGGTTTTTCATTGGTGTGGGAAGACATGGTTCGCAGAGTTCATTCAGCGGGAAAATGAGTCAAGAACATCAAGGCAAACAAGGCGGCGGCATATGGCTTGCAAGTGCACCTCACATGTGACCCATCGTCCACTATATACTCTCACCATGCCGGAGAGCATCTCTGCGTCAAACCCCTGTACACGTTCCACGTAGAACGTGTACAGGGGTCCTATTCTTGGCGAGCTGCGATCAACTAATATAAGTGGGTCTGAAAAAACCCGCCCCCCGTACATGTTCCACGTACAACGTGTACAGGGTCTCATGGGAAGTTCCGGGCCTGCGCCTGCATGTTTTTCTGCTTGCTTCCCCGTCATGCCTTCCCAGCCTTCACTAAACATCCAATGTTAGGCTCGCAGCTCGACGACGATGCCAGAGGCAACCATGCTTTCTCTCTCTCAGACGGCGAGCATCGGGAGGTCATTAATATCCAAGATATTCTTTTTTCTCTACCCTATACTTCAAATCACTATTCGAAGTGCGATACCAATGCCTTGCGATGCTGCCCGTCTGGTCTCTCTCGAGAGCAAGTTGAGCAAGATACACAGAAAACCTGTGATCAACTTTTCGGAGTAGGGCGCTGGGTTTATGGCGAGTAGGTGTTCGGCGACGGTCTGTCATTCTATTGCTAACCACAGATCAGGTTTTCTCGAGAGTTATCTGATAAGCCGACTATAGTTACTTGTGCGAAGTAGGCAGATGCTCCTCACCCAGCTAGCCAAGAGTAACGCGGCTCAGGGCTCAGCTTCCCAAGCATGTTGCTCCTCAACACGGGCTACACCATCCGAGGCACCTCACCAAGCGACGACCCTGCACCGCCACGTACAAACGTCCCCAGCACCCCCGAGAGACGATGCCGAGAAAGTCT
Organism: Fusarium virguliforme; assembly: GCA_020883615.1. Lineage (NCBI taxonomy): Eukaryota > Fungi > Ascomycota > Sordariomycetes > Hypocreales > Nectriaceae > Fusarium > Fusarium virguliforme. The sequence goes on along the minus strand of JAJHJD010000014.1, from coordinate 490,091 downwards.
CCGAGAACAATCCACGCCGCCCTGCAAAGCGGAATCGGGTCAACGATGGCTCGAACGTCGAACCCGTCGATCGCGACAACTTAACTACTGAACCCTCAAAGAATGTTGACGATTTTGTCCATCAGTTTCTCGGAAAAGTTAACACCGGCTTTAAACATTTGCGCAAAGGAGGCGCCCCATCAACCAAAGCGCTCGAGAGTCTCGGGTCGTTGCTACTTGAGTATCGACAAAATGCGATCAGACATCGACAAAACAGGGAGCCACATGACACAAGCCAGCTCGAAGCTTTGCTCAAAAGCCAAGGACGGGAACAAAAGAACGGCGCGTGGCTCTCCGACATGCTGCAGCGTTTTACGTCTTTTCGACGCCGGCGTCTCGATAAGGGGTACTCCAAAACCAAAGACTTCGATCAGGAGCGCAGTGTCAAAAACCATGAATTGATTTGCGATATAATCAATAGCGTTGTCAATGGCCTCGAGCGACATTGGGGTGCGTGTGCGATTCTTCTGTATAGCACCATGGAAGGTAACGATCCGTGAACCCATCTATAGAGACCATATTGACATGTCAAAGCAACGAGGTTTAAGGGATCTGCTTTGTATCAGACAGTCAATAAAGACTCTTTCGAAACGGTGACGAAACAGATTATAGAATCACTATCCAAAACACAGGAACTCACACTACCGAGAGAGACCAGAGTTCTGAATCCTGCTTGTTTCATTAGCTGCACCGGAGACATCCCGTGAGTTTCCTTGCTTTCCTTAAAGCAAAAAGTCACTGACCGTTGTAGTTATTCAGATGTTTGTAGCCAGATTGGCCTCGATAACTTAGCCAAGTATGATTTCCAAGTTGACGTAGATTCCGCCGCCGCCGATATCGAGCAGCTCGCCTTGGAATGTGCTAGGATCCCATTGTCGTCTCTTCTATCCAGCGCATTGAGTTCGACCGAAGACCCGAAATCTGATACAGTAACAATCCAGTTTCGGTCAGCACAGGCATCCAACCCCGATAGTCAAGAGCCTTCGACAGTCCAACATCACATCGCCACTTCAAAGCGGAAGCGTACCCAAACTTCTATCTCCCATGACGATGAAGAGAGCACCACCGTCTCCGATGACGAGACAGTGAGGGTGGCGTCTCCAGTATACATACCGCATGATGTAAGAGAGCCTCAAACAGATGCCCCGGCCAATTCCAGCCCTTCCTCAGGGTCTTGGTCAGTCGATGGGGGCCCCGGAACCGCGCTACAGCCCGCAAGGCCTCGAGGAGCCAACGCTATCGTCAGGAACGGCAGGCCAGTCTGCCACACACGCCTGCATTGCCACTATCGACGAGCAGGTGCTTGAGTGCCCCGCCAAGTTCAATAGATATGGCACCATTCCAACAGCAACAACGGGATCAGACTCGACACTTTACTCGTCCGAGTTTCAACAGAATTTCCCCAGGGAACGACCCGCGAGAGCCACTGAACCATCGCGCACAAACACAAACCCCCGCTCCCCTCGCCCATCATGGGCCCAACCTCCCGCCGCTGAGTCAAACCATAGGGTGGATATGGGACAGAACAGTGCCGGCGCCAGCCTCATACCGAGTCCAACAATGCCGTCCCCACCAACCCTCCGTTCCGGAAATGGGGACCGGCACTCAAGAATCGGAGCCGCTTGTGAGCGCCCGAGATCCCGAGATCCCTGAATTTGGCTTGCCGAATTTCTTGCAGGAGGACACTACACCAACATCCGACAGAACATTTCGAGAAGCTGACAAGCAAGTCCCCCAAGACATGAACTTCATGAATACTGCAACATTCGAGCACCTTTGTAGTATGTCCTTCGATCGTGAGGGAAATGCGCAACAAGACCCCCAAAACATCGACTTCATGGATCCTGCAACAGAGCGGTGGCTTTATGATATGTCCTTCAATTGTGATGGAAACACGCAACAAGGCGCCTCAAATGTTAACTAGATTCAATGTTGACTTAATTCAATGTGCCTTGCCCAACGTCAGAACGCCTACAAACGTGCTCGCCCCGGGCCCGTTTCAACGAATCCTCGTGATCTTATACCGAATAAGAATCAGAGCAACACCGCCAGACTTGGCCTCAATACACTCGTGCGCGTTGAGAACCACGATATCACCAGCCTGCAATAGGGGCGCGCTCATGGGGGATTGGTCATCGTCAGCCAGTGATCTGATTTCAACATGAGGTTTTTGCTCCAAGCTTCTGGCCGAAATACGGGCAACATCTATTGGCGTCTCTCCTACAGCCAGGCTGAGGTTTGTCTGCTGCTGATTGCCCTCCGTGTGTTGTACACCATCGGCCAAGTCGGAAGATATTATGGTATTCGCTTCATCCTGGATGTTTTGTGGATTTGGTAGAATAATAGCAATAGCTATTTGGCCATGCTTGGGGAATATGGAACCTTCAAGCCATAGAATCTCTGGGCCGGCGTCGAAGTGTATATCGAACCCCTTGATTTTGAATTCTCGGGCGATTTGGCGATACTGTGGTGTTGGTTAGCGTGGGAGGGAAACTACTCAACGCCGATGATCTACCTTGTCCTCGTCCAAATTGTACGATTTCATGAGAGATATGATCTTCTCTGGTAGTCGTTCCGTCTGCAGCCGCCAAATGCGAGTTCGACCTGGTATTGACGCAAAGTCCTGAAGGTTCAAGCCGGTTTGCCTCGCGGCATCACTGAAGGATTCAGTAGTTGTGATGACGTGCATGGTTCGAGATTGGGTATTGGGCCAAAGGTATTGTTGATAGAAATCAGATGCTGGGGGATGGGCTTTTATCTAAAGATTCGCCGGACTACCGCGCTAAATAATGTTGCAGTCGTCATGTATGACGGGCCTGGCCGAGCTTGGGCTTCAGAGATCGCCTTCCCGCTTGGTTGAAAAGTTAGGCCCAAGTCAGTCAGTTGATGTGGAACCACTATGTTTCGCGCTCTGTCATGTGACATGTCGCGTGACTGTTTAGGCAACGGATACCGCAGCATGATGAGACTTCATGAGGACACAGTCAATGATAGTTGACCTTGCAAAAAAGTAAATTTAAGTAGCTAAGCTCGTATTTTGATATGGTATCAGGCTGTACATGCGCCAGGTCCGCCTTGGACATGCATCTTTTGCTGCATGTAAGTGCCTTCGCAACAACAGAGGGGTGGAGCATGTTGGTATTACTTCCGAGCCGCATTCGGGGTTCGAGATGCTTGTTTTGGTGGATGTTAGTTGGGAACCGAAACTCAAAACCCTCGTCTGCCTTTTTATTAATCTTTCTTTGGTCGAAAGTGCATGGCATCCAAATCACCATCACTCGCAGTCTTCATAAAATCCAGTCCTCCAGTTGAACCCTCTTGGGAGGGACGAGGAGATGGCGGAGGCGGAGGCGGTGGAGGGGGCGCAGGCGGTGCTGACTTGTTTTCTTTCTTATCTCCGTTACGAGAGTCTGGCTCGCTCATGTTGAGAGGACGAGAACGACGTAGGTATACGCTTGAAGGTGCTGCTCGATAAAGCTCGTTGGGGGCTGATGGTTGGGATACTGTTAGTGCTTTGAAGGAACGACGTGGTCTGCCTCGGAGAAGAGATTAAAATGGTAACATACGAAAGACAAGACGGAAACGTATATAACAAAACCAGTTGGTTGGGTTCGGGTTGTGCGTCGCACAGCCTTGTGTAAGGCCAAAGACAGGTGGTAAAGTCTCGAACACCCAGGAGTATAGGAGTAGTCACGAAGCTCGTGCTTGAATTGGAATCGAATAGGATGAGTTCAGGACTTGATCTGCACCTTTGATGAGGCGTCCCACCTCATCTTATACCTGGGAGAACATGTCAACCAGGCCCCAAGGCCTGAGGAACTCTAGGCCGTCCCAGGGTATCAGTAATGGGACGGGCCACTTCTTCCGCCGACAGGTACATCAAGCAATCCTGCAAGGGGAAAATGCAAGCAACTACGACGAGAACTGATCAATCAATGATCCCACCACATCAGCTTACAGGCCATCATATGCGGCCTCGCTCGCCTCGAGCCGATCTGCAGCAACTGTTGAAGGTGTGGGCCAGGTCACTCAGCTAACAAGAACATCACAACAACCTTGCAGTTGCAGCATTGAGCTCGCGGCGACCCTCAAAGCAGCAAGATACAGGGTTAACTGAAGGCAATTGGTCAATCTTAGACACGGGGGAATTGATCCGCAGGCCACCTTGTGCGGCCCCCTCCTGTTATGTTCTAGTATGCTTCCGGTGTGGTGGTGTGTCGTTCTCAGCCGGGTCTTCGTTACAGGCCAGAGATACACCATTCCGCCTTTCTCCCAACAGCCATACCGTATAACTGACCAACAGTCCGCTACGAACACGTCAGGAACCTGTTCTTGTTGTCTCCCCGTCGTCGAATGCGAGAAGATCTCGGTCTAGTTTCATGCAGGCTGGTCGCGTCCTCGTTCGACATTGCATTGACCTGCAGCAACTGTTCAAGGAGGCTGGACCGGTCACTCTTGTTCCATCAGGGGTGGTCGACGATGACCGAGCAGTCGACCATACAGAAGCTCCTAACGCAGCCGAGAAGTCCTCGTGAGCTGAGCTATACCGCGCTCCACCCTCCATCAGCAGAATGAGGCGGCCTGACCAAGACCGGCCGAGTGGACTGAGATCAACACGACTGCGCGCATGCATTAAGCCTCACTAGCTGTCTCTCATAAGCAAACTGTGCGTCACAGACTAGACTAGGGTTCTGTTCAAAGCGGCATCCCTTTGATGTTGGCCGTTTCAGTTTATACGATTTGACCATTGCTATCACTTTCCATTTCACTTCGTGGCAAGAGGCTGTGAGAGCAGACAATTGGCACACGAACCTACAAAGCACTGGGCTGTTCTGACAACATCAAGGATACGCCATGAAGACAGAGCCATTGGCCATACAGAAGCTACGGATACAGCCCAGGGTTTTTATGTGCCACGATCCATCCTCTATTCGCAAGATGAGGCTTGCAATGGGGCCCAAGGATGCGTCCCGTCCGTGCCATCGATCACCAGGATGCCATGAACACGTCAGGAACCTGTTCATGTTGCCTCCCCACTGTCTGATGCGAGAGTATCTCAGCCTAGCTGTATGCAGGTTGGTCGGTTGAAGGTTGGGCCATGGTTTGCAGCTTACTCAGTTACCAACGTTGGTCCTTCCTGCGTTCCGCGTTCCCCACCACCTTGGCGTTCGCCTTAGCGTAGGTTCCCTCTTCCATAAGCGTCCCCCTTCCATAAGCGTCCCCCCACCATTCCATAAGCGTCCCCCACCATTCCATAAGCGTCCCCCAACCATTCCATAAGCGTCCACCTTAGCGTTCCAGCAGCCCGCTCTGACGCATGTTCCCACTCGAAATACTCGAGTGGCCCCACTGCTCACGAGAATTGGTGCCCGGTCATGCATCCACGATCCATTCCGGACCTGAACACACCACATCGAGAACCCAATCCTGCCCAACTGGCTCACGACTGCACCAGATCGCTCATGCTTCTCATGTCTTGACTCTTGCCCAAACCCACGAACCTCACTGATAAGGACCAAGAAACGTGCCCGAACAGTTCATCTGGCAGGCATTTTCGCCACCTAACAAACTTGCGCACGCCGACGTATTTAGAGCACCCGGCTGAGGTGGAAAGAAGAACTTCACGTCCTACAACAGCGACAGCATTGCACTCAAATTGCCAACGTTCGCCTGGATCTCTGAGACTTGACTTCAATGGTACGCCCTCCATTATGGCAAGATTCTTTCCTAACAGCCTTCTAGTCCTTTGACCCGAAACCATTGTCCCATAAGGATCCCGATTTCTTCGACGATGCACAACTCGCTCCGACCACGGTCGAGGGAAAAGGGCAGATGATATACTGGACAAATTGTTTTATACATATCTACAAGACCTCCAACCGCCGACAACCCGTCAGACAGATTAAATCTTGCTCTGGAGAGGGACGACTGGAGCACGGCGAAGTCTTGTGGTTTGGACCGGGTGAAGGGACGGATACCAGGGTGAAGGAAGTCTGATATTTCTACGCCGTTGGCTGATACTGGGGGAATAGCCTATTCTTGATCTGTGTTCCTGATAGCAGACCAAGAGACAAGTGTATGACAGCTCTCTTCTTGGCTTGGGCCGGGATCTCCATTTTTATACCACACGTACTGGTGCAACGCCGTTGGGCTTCGTCAAAGTAAACCGGGTTCATCATGATCGCCTCCGCCAGGTCGCTACCAAAGGCAGAGTGCATGATGTCGAAGCGACAACCTCGAAGCACGAAATTTGCAGACGTCAATACCTGAGATGCACCCTTGGCAAAGTTCAAGTATCGACTATCGGAATCGGTGAGAATGGGCACGCCAAACCATTCCTGGGCGAAGTACGACGCCATATGAGGCGCTACTTCCAGCGCCATGTCACATGTAACCGTGCCATCTGAATGATACGTCAAGTCCATCGATATGGCAGCTTGATAGCCGTCATTGGTCGGCTTTATGACCCTATGGATTGAGTTAAAGAGGTCGCCAAGGAAAAGTGTCGAAGCGACATCAAGATCGGCTCCATGAAAAGTGTCCCTTCTCGGCTCCAAAGCAGGCGCAGGCAATGCCGGCGCCAGGCCAATGTGTGCTGGCTGTAAAGGCGCGACAGCTGGGTCGTGATGCTCGACAACGACTGGGAAACATTAGTATAGTGGCCATCACATACTGAGTGGCAGAGCGCGTACGTTGGCTTTCATCTCTATGCTGGGTCATGGTAGTGGCCTCGCGGGCTCTGCGAGCCTCGTTACTCCGTTCTTGATCTCTTTTCTTGCGGGTCTTTTCGATCCGAAGCCTCACCTCTTCAGGCGTAGCCTTAGCTATAGCTGTGGCGAGTGCTTGTCTGTAAGCTACTGGCGTCTCTTCGAGACTCGGGAGCAAACAGTTGAAAGAACCCTTTGTCTTCTTGTACCGACTCACACTGATGTCGTGCTTGGCCAGATAATACGCGAACCAAGTTACGAAACCGCCTTGCTCGGCAAAAATATTCTCCGTCGAGTCTTGTCGACCTTGAAGCTGATCCCAGCTTTCCCAGACCTCTTTCGGCGCACGTTGGTATGACTTAAGGCGATCGACAAAGGCGCTAATAGAAGCTGAGAAAGGGCTGCGTGTTTGACTGTTCGACTCGTCCGACTCGTTGTCTGAAGTCTCTGGCATGTGGAACGGGATGAGGGATGGATTGGAAGCCCTGGTACGGTAAAGATACGGTAAGCAAAGAAAGGCCGGGTCGGGCAGGCAGCCCACACCTAGAATGCAAGATTGGATAAGTTGCTCTTAGCGAAGCCAAGCAAGAAAACGGCGTGGCAATAACGATCGGATAGGCTCGGGCAAGGTGCGATAATAAATCTAAACGCAAGGGATGGAGTGAGTACGTTAAGGAGCAGAAGCAGCTCGTGGACCGGTAGAGAGAGCGGTATTATGTAACAAATGTGATGCCTGAACCAATCGGATTAGGACTAGAGCGGAGATGGAACCGTCCGCGTGATGACTTATACGCGCTTGTGTGCTCTGATGTACGTATGTACCCCGCTCATCCTCGTGTTGTATCAGGGCCAGATTGCAGCAACCTGTTGGTGCTGGTTTCAGCCCTCACTCAGCAGCGGCTCAGCCTAAAACGGTGGAAAGGCTCGTTACTGGCAGGCAGACAGACACGCCATCCGTGGATCTCATCGCATGCAGCGCACCCCAGCTTCAACCGCTGCATGGTGTTGCGTTTTCTTTCAACAAACTCCTACACGCAGTCGTGCTGGTGATTCGTTCAATTACACCGAAACTGGCCCCTGCACGCCACGGAGCCGTCCGTGCACGCGACGCGTCTATCGAGGCGGTCGATAGAGGGACGAGGCTCGTCTCAATTACTACATTACGCGTCGCGGTCTCCAGAGGTCCCTCTATTACAAAGGACCGCGTCAAAAGTCCTTACCCGGATCCTTCATTGTCGGAAAACTGTAACCTCTCAAAGCTGAGCACAGCTATCTACTTGAGAACCTCACTTCCAAGGCTCTTTCAGATTTTCTATCCGGAAAATTACCTCGGAAAAGGACGAATACTCTCTCGAAATCTCATTTTTGATCATCTTTATATCTTTTGGAATACCTTGTATCCACTTGGCGGTGATCCACGCCTTTGGCGGATGTCTGGTGCTGCGAACCCCGCTTCAGACGTCATCATCGTCATGGGACGCGAACCGGACATTCCGGGCGGGGGACATCATCGTCCCCTGCGTAAAAGAGCGAGAACGACGAGGGCAATGCAACTAGAGCAACAAGATGATATGGAATGGCAGGAGGAGGAGAGCAGTGAGGGGGTGCCGAGCAACAATCGACCCAGGAAAAGGACCACGCCTAAGGCGGCCGACAGTATGACCGACGCGATTCAGGGCCTGAAACAACTCCTGGAACAAGACTTCAATAAGAAAATTGAAATCATGAAGGCAGAGTTCCAGCTCGAGTTCACCAAGCTTAGCGACCGTATGACTGAGGAAGTCGCTAGGACCACGGCCCGGATGGCACAGGAATTGTCGCAGGTGCGAGAGCAGCTTACTCAGGTTTGCAGCGAGCCGGAGCGTACCCGACTGCAGCTGGATACCGTGAGCGAGGCTCATGCAGCACGATCGCCTAGTCAATCATATGCGGATGCTGCCAGGATGACGCCTATTAGTATTACCACTCAAACTCCATCCACGGTTCGATCGGCAACCCCGGAGCTGGTGTTCTGCACAGTAGACACATCCAGGGTGCCCGAGGATCATATCGGAGACGCTACGCCAGCAGTGCTTCGCAGAGCCATTGAACAGGAAATGCGAATGTCTAGCGACCAACCTAGTTGGCGATGTGTTGCAGTGACCAGAGATGGACGAAATACCAACCGCCTGAGGGTCATCGGTAGGAATGAGGAAGAACTGAAGAAGATCAAGACCATTATTGAGGTCAAGAAGGCTCCAGGTGCGAGAGTCCTCCGAGACCAACTGTACCCAGTCAAAGTTGACAACATCAACCGTGCGGCCGTCCTCGACCAGGAAGGCAAGGTCCTTCCAGGAGCAATGGAAGCTTTGGGCCAGGAGAATGAAGTCCAGATTGCCAAGATGGCCTGGTGGAGTCGAAAAGACAGCGTAAAGGCGTACGGATCTATGGTGGTATACCTCACCAAAAACAGCGATGCCAGGAGACTCCTACAGGAACGCTACTTCCTTGCAGCGGGTGAATCGGCATATACCAGCGCGTTTGAGCGGAGAACCGGACCGATACAATGCTACAACTGCCAGGAGCTTGGCCACAAGGACTTCTCGTGCAGCAAGAATCGGGTATGTGCGAGATGCGCCGTCGAAGGCCACCATCACAGTGAGTGCCAGACGCAGGTACCCAAGTGTGTACCCTGTGGTGGACCGCACGAGTCGTTCAGCAGAAGCTGCCCGAAACTCTATCCTACCCGGCATGAGTAGGATGTTTCAGGTGATCCAATTGAATGTAAGAAAACAGGATATGGTACACGAAGGCCTAATGAACGACAAGCGACTCCAAAATTTTGCAGTTTTGGCGATCCAAGAACCACAGGCACGAAAAGTCGATAGCAAACTACGTACAGTCCCTATGAGACACCCCAAATGGATCAAAATGGTCCCCACAATTTGGAGAGATGGCAGATGGGCGGTCCGGAGCATGTTGTGGGTGAGCAAGAATGTGGAGGCGGAGCAGATACCGATTGAGTCACCGGACATGACGGCAGCCGTCATAAGGCTCCCTGAGCGGCTGGTCCTGGTAGTATCAACTTACGTGCCAGGAGGAGACGCTCAGGCGCTACGAGACACTTGCAACATTTTACGCCAGGTTATCACAGACACAAGAAGAGAAGCTGGTAAGGTTGTGGATGTGGTGGTTGCCGGAGACTTTAACCGGCACACCAGCTCTGGGGAGGAGATGACGTTTCTTTAGTGAGACAGGGTGAAGCGGACCAGATCATTGACCTTATGCACGAACTTGGCCTCACCAGCTTGCTCCCCAGAGGAACGAAGACGTGGAGTGGCGGAGTCTTTGAGACAACGGTCGACTTGGTCTTGGCCTCGGAGGAGTTGACGGCATCAACTGTCAAATGCGCGATTCACGGGACGGAACACGGCTCAGATCATCGGGCGATTAACACGATCTTCGACATTTCGGTTCCCGGACCAAAACAACAGACTCGGCTTCTCCTGAAGAATGCGCCATGGAGAGAAATCAACGCAAGAATTGCAAGCGCGCTGGAGGCATTGCCGTCGGAAGGCACCGTACAGGAGAAAACTGACAGGCTGATGTCGGTGGTCATGGAGGCGGTTCATTCCCTGGCACCAAAAGCCAAGCCGTCGCCGTACGCCAAACGGTGGTGGACGACGGATCTGATGCAGCTTCGCCAAATATACACGAACTGGAGGAACCGCGCTCGAGCCGAGAGGCGGGCAGGGCAAACCAGGACGGAGCTGGAAGAGATGGCGAAAGGGGCTGCAAAGCAGTATCATGACGCCATCAGACAACAAAAGAAGAAGCATTGGAACGAGTTTCTGGCGGACAATGACAACATCTGGAAGGTGGCCAAGTACTTGAAGTCTGGGGATGATACGGCATTTGGCAAAATTCCGCAGCTGGCCAGGGCGGATGGGACAGCCACGACTAACCATAGGGAACAAGCTGAAGAGCTACTATCCAAGTTCTTTCCTCCCCTGCCGAACGACATCGAAGACGAAGGCCCTAGGCCTCAAAGAGCCCCTATAGCGATGCCAGATATCACAACAGAGGAGGTAGAACGACAACTGTTCGCGGCAAAATCTTAGAAGGCCCCCGGGGAAGATGGACTGCCGATGTTTGTTTGGAAACAGGTGTGGCCAGTCGTCAAGTACTGGGTAATGGCGATATTCCGGGCTTCATTGGAAGAGGGAACGTTGCCCCACCAGTGGAGGCACGCAAAGATCATACCGCTCAAAAAGCCCGGTAAAGGAGACTACACGGTGGCAAAGGCCTGGCGACCGATTTCCCTACTAGCTACACTCGGCAAGGTATTGGAGTCGGTGGTCGCGGAAAGGATCTCACATGCTGTGGAAACGTACGGCTTGCTCCCGACGAATCATTTTGGAGCCCGTAAGCAACGATCAGCAGAGCAAGCGCTTCTGCTCCTGCAGGAACAGATCTATGCCGCTTGGCGAGGTGGACGGATCGTGAGCCTGGTCAGTTTCGATGTCAAGGGAGCTTACAATGGAGTGTGGAAGGAAAGGCTTCTTCAGAGAATGAAGGCTCGTGGCATCCCGGAGCGGCTAGTTCGCTGGGTAGAAGCGTTTTGCTCCAATCGCACGGCATCGATCCTAATCAACGGAGAGTCATCGGAAATTCGAGACCTACCACAGGCAGGCTTACCCCAGGGCTCTCCGCTGTCTCTAATCTTGTTTCTTTTCTTCAACGCAGATTTGGTACAGCGACGGATCGACAGCAACGGAGGAGCGATCGCCTTTGTGGACGATTTTACGGCCTGGGTCACAGGGCCAACAGCGCAGAGCAACCGTAAGGGAGTCGAAGCAGTTATCAAAGAGGCTTTGGATTGGGAGAGGAGAAGCGGCGCGGCATTTGAGGCGGACAAGACTGCTATCATACATTTCACCCGGAAGGAGTCCAAGTCCGACTCAGAGCCCTTTGTGATCAAGGGGCAGACAGTCCAACCGAAAGACCGTGTCAAGATCCTGGGAGTTATCATGGACGCCGGGCTCAAGTACAAGGAACACATCGCTAGGGCAGCATCCAAGGGGTTGAAAGCAGCAATGGAACTGAAGAGGTTAAGGGGCTTATCACCAGCGACAGCAAGACAGCTATTCACAGCTACAGTAGCCCCGGTTGTGGACTACGCCTCCAATGTGTGGATGCACAGGTGCCAGGACAGAATCATGGGACCAATTAACAGGGTTCAGAGAGCGGGAGCCGAGGCTATCGTTGGAACGTTTAGTACAGTGGCGACGAGCGTAGCGGAAGCAGAAGCTCATATCGCTTCAGCACAATAGCGGTTCTGGAGGAGGGCAACCAAGATGTGGACGGATATTCACGCATTGCCCAGCACCAACCCTCTCCGCAGGATGACATCCCGCCTACGAGCGTTCAGAAGGGCTCACCGGTCACCACTCTACCAGGTAGCAACGACACTCGGAGATATACCAATGGAAAAGCTGGAAACCATTCAACCATTCGCACTAGCGCCATGGGAAGAAAGAGTGGAAGCCATCACCGACGATGCAGCCCCAGGAGAGTCGGAAGCAGGCTGGGCCATACGCATCGCAGTGAGAAGCTCTGCGCGAAATGACGTAGTGGGTGTTGGTGGAGCAGTCTAGATTCCGCTGTCGGTGCGAGGCGGTCTAAAGCTCGAGACCTTCTCATTTACTCTTGGTAAAATACTTCGAACACCCGTTAAGTTGCCAAGGCAAGGGACTTAACGGCTGAATATTCAGCCCGAAGGGTAAATACCGTATATCTGCTATTAAACTCTTCTGGGGGAACCCCCTTTCGACTGCGGCGGTAACCAGCTATTAAAACCACTTCAAACCTGTAGTAAGGGAGTTGACTGATAGACATAGGGGTCCCTCTACCACTTCCTGTCAGGCCCAATCAACCATACATCGTAAATTGAGTTCCCCTTTTCCTGTAGCTTAACTATAGGAAAACGTCATTTAGTCAATGTACCGTGGTGGATACGGCGGATCGATCAGCTGTTGAGCCTGACGGTGTTGTTGGTCAGCAAGGCGCATCTTCATCCCTGCCTTGTAGTTAGCCATAAACGCAGTATGTAGGAAACGCAGGCGTATAAACCTTCCGTGGGCGTGTGGTTATAGAGGTTCTGACGATCGAAAGGCGCCTCGAGGAGTAGGCCTTTCAGCGAGGTAACTCGTGAGACTGCAACATAACTTATACCGGCCTGGAAGTCGCGTAAGTAGCGAGGTCAGTAACTATCTGATCCTTCGTTAGGCTCTGGCATTTGTGAACAGTGATGGCAAATGCCACGATCAGGGGAAACTGCGTGCGGGCGCAGGTCTCGTTGCCCACTAGGAAACCACGCGTGACTGGAAGGATGGGTACGATTTTCCTGCCCTCGTTAGTTGTTAGATACGGCGGTCCGTCGTAGCTATCGAAGTCCACCATGATAACGGCCGAGGGGTCTTCCCATGGGTTGGCGCCTTCATTCCAGGCGACATCATATATCGTACCCTGGGCGCCATTAACCAGGCCAGCTGGTTGCCATAAATTGGTTGTGAGCATTACCCTGGCGCCTCTAGCAACAGGAAACTTGTTGGATAGATTGCCAGCGTTGTCGCTTGGCGCCTGCCCCGCGCCTCTGCCCTGATTCTTTGCCTCCACCTGTATTGCCGGGGCGTTGAGGTGCACCATATGCTCGTAATTGTATTCGTTGACCCGGGCCTTTGTAGAATACACCCGCATAGCGGCCTTGAATCTGTCAACCTCGCTCTGCGTTAGCTTGGCCTGCACACGACTGCTAAGGAGGTTCCAGGAGGGTATAGATAACTTGACTTCACGCAGTTCTTGCAAGGCCTGACGGAACCGGGCCTGATCGTCACCAGTCTGGCGCTGTACCGTGGTCAGGAAGACGGTGCGGTCAAATAACCGGTAGGCCATCTGTCCTCTCCTTTCCAACGAAAACAGGCCAGTGCTGGTGGTTGAATACAGGGGCTTTTGTCGGACGGGTGGTAGCTGGAAGAAATCGCCCACAAGCAAGACGCTCACACCACCAAAGAACTCGAGGCTACGCTGTGGAAAGGCCTGTCGCAGGCGAGAATCAATTCGCCCGAGCTGTTCAAGTCCTAGCATGCTCTTCTCATCAATGACGAGGTATTTGACGTGCCGTAGGCGGGACTGAAGGGCGGCTGCGTCAGCTGGGCGAAGGTCGGTAAGGCCCTGATCATGAACTGGGGTCAGATTGATCCCTGTTATCGAGAGAGACATCCTATCGCATAAAATTAGCGCAGCCACCGTCTTGTACACAAAACCCCGTCAGGTTCATAGCTATTCCTCAACGGGCGAAGGCTCTGACCGCCTTCCCCACTTGTCAAGGGGTCATCGTGAAGTCATCACGGCCGTGATGTTGAAGAGGTAAACTCATCGCCTTTGAACCTCAATTTCAACACCTTTGGACGCGATTTCGAAGAAGAAGAGTATTATCCCTACATTTCCCATAGTAAATACACCTAAATCGAAGAGATGTCTCCGTCAAGGACCCGGGGGCAGTCCAAGAAGGATCGCAAGTCGCCGCCGGCTACACAAGAGGTATCACAGATGCCGCTCACCTACCCCTCCGACCCAGACGTGCAGTTCATCGAGTCACAGCCTCACAATAGCCGGGCTTGGCGATGGACTGACGAGCAGACCTTATACTTCCTCGGGAGGCTACTCGAGGCCCGTCGGAATGGTGAACTGAATGTCAATAAAGCCCTGCCGTACCGGCATGTGTTGGAGGGCTTTATTCCTGACTTCCAAGAGAGGTGGACGAGGGTATCGTGGTCTCACGATACGCTGAAGAATAAGCTGCGCAGCCTGAAGGATTTCTGGCGTACCTTTCGTGATGCTGCTGACCTATCCGGAACGGAGTTCGACGAGGATTCTGGGAAGCTTTATCTCAGCAAGGATAACGCCGAGAAGATCAGGGAAAGATGCCCTCAACACGGCAAAAGAGTCCCATCAGAAGGACTTCTCCTTAGTCCGTATATCACCTTCGAGTCATGGGAAGAGATCTTCACAGATGACCCGCCGGCAGGTCGTCTGATCGCCGCAGCTAATGACGAGAGAGCTTTCACAGGCCATAAGGCAAGAGGTGCGGCGGGGGGTCAGGATTCGGATACTATAATAGTCGACGGCGATGACGATGATAACGAGGAGGACGAAGACGAAGACGAAGTGGTTGAACTGCCGCAAAGTCAGCTTCCCGATTCTCAGCAGCTTCCCGATTCCCAGCCTGAAAGAGGGGATTCACAACCTTTATCTCAGACGCCCCAGACGCCCGTGAGAGGCTTGACTCCGTCTTCGTCACAGCTATGGCAGCGGCAGCGCAATGCCATCTCTGACTATCACACGCCGGCTTCATCACGGAAGAAGCAAAGTCAGAAGAGTGAGGGATCAATCACAGCGGCGGAGTTGAAGGAGCTCTTTCATGAGGACTCTCAGAGAACCCTTACAGTCTCGGCACGGCAGACCGGGTCAGAAGATCTAGAGAAGGCCGTCAGCAACTGCTTAGAGGTTATTGGAGGGTCAAAAGGCGTGCCTTATGCCGTGAAGGCGATCTCGTTGTTCAAGGATGTGAGGAATGCAGTGATTTGGAATGCCTTGGGTTCGAAGGAGGTCAAAGAAGCTTGGGTTGAGAGTGAAATTGGCCCGGCAGAATAAGGCTGCAGGGCCTTTGTGCTTGGAAGATCAGGCTATGTAGTATTACAACAGATGATGCAGCTTTTTACATACAAATTGACGTTGGATTTGGTGCCTCATTACTGACTTCAATCAAGCTATCGGGCCCCTCTCTTTATTCACTCTCACCACCTTCCTCACTTTCTTAGCCCTCATTGCTTTCTGCACTCTCACCAGCTTCCTCGCCTTCATCGCCCTGCTGATGCTGCCTCCTTGGCCTTTCTTGTTCTGTTCTTCTTAATATATCATGATATTGCTGCCAAAGCGTTTCGGCGATAACCTCACGCAAGCCAAGCGACGTCTGACCCGGCACGAAGTCATCCGCATGCCCTTTGGCTACCTCCATCGCCGTGCGGGCATCAGGGAAGCAATTCAGGTACGACTGCAGATCGAGATCACACTCATCGGGCTCTATGCCATCTGCTAAGATGAAATTCCACAGGGCCGTGACTGCAAGCACAATACGGTGTTGATCTCGAATGGCATATTCTGCAGCGCTATGCCTGATGATCTTGAACTTCCTCTTCACCCGGCCGAAGATCTGCTCTACGATAACTCGAAGCTGGGCACGGCGAAGGTTATATAGTTCTTCCTTATTCTGTGGTTGTTAATCTGCAGCTTCCCAGTCTCGGAGATGGTATCTCGTTGCTGGGAAGGGGATCAGGATGCCTTTTCTAGAGCCAAAGCCGGCATCAGCTACATAGAAGCGTGCTGACGGGATACGCAGGTCAATCGTCCTCGCGATACGGATGAGAGAGGAGTCGTTGATAGAGCCCTCGGCGCCGACAAGCACGTATACGAAGAAGCCTTCGAAGTTAACTGCTGCGAGGATATTCTGTGAGATGTTATTCTTCCTTGACCAGTATCTTCTCTGTTGACTTCGAGGCACGAAGGCAGGTATATGACATCCATCCATAGCCCCGACGGCACCATTGAACGCCTTCATTTTCGGGGATAACTCCACGAAAGCCGATAGATCGAGAAGATGACTTGTTTGCTGCACAACGAAGCGTATATGCAGTCGCCGAAGAGGTTCAATAAGTTCATGGAATATATTCGAGACCGTGCCCTGACTGACACAGAAGCGAAAGGCAGTATTCCTCTGCGGCTCCCCATACGCGAAGATCCACAGCATGATCATCATCTTCTGTTCGAGAGATATCCTTCTGCTATCATGAGCAGAGGTATTGATCCTCAACCACCGTCAGAGGGCCCAAAATAGGGCCTGTGACATACGAAAGAGGTGCTTAAACATATCATCCTCCCCGCCGAGCAGCCAAAGGACATACTGACGAGCGAGCTGAGTGTTCGTGCGTAGCCGGCGGCGCCGGCGGCCTCGCCAGTTGGGCCTCTCTTCTTCAACAGCTCCGAGGAAGCGTAAGAGGATGAGAACCCGGTGACGGCTCGTGATGACGTGATCTTCTATTGCCAAGCGGCGAAGAAGGTCCTCATTGTCAAGGAGGCCGTCGTCATCGATCAGGTCAGTAATTCCCTCATTGCCGTCGTCTTCTGCTGCCATTTCTGACGATAATCAGAATGTGTGAATAGCTTCGTTACACCTTGTTACACCCCCTCTCGATGGGTTCAGTATGTATCACAATTATCAGTGTGATCGTCATCCCCGGCTGCCTTCACGGGCAACCCGAAGCCCGCGGAAGCTCCCGGCTAGCGCGGTACATGATTGTGGCGATAATATGCAAATGAGACGGTCAATTCTTATATCCCCCGCTGGAATTAGTGCCAAATCAAGGAAAGCGTGTCTTGGCATTCATCTATTGGAAAAACACGAACCCGGGTTCAGTCTGACCCCAGTTCATGATCAGGGCCTAAACGTCCCGTCCGATCCAGGCGTTCCTGTCAGACTGCTTCATCTGTCCTTCCGGGACTTCCTTGTACATCCTAAGAACCGCGATAAAAATCCATAAGGCTCCACGGAAGACTCGCCGCGGCATCATTGCGACTTATTTGGATGCTCCTCCTTCAGCGAAGACTGCGCCTCCCACTCCTTGCTCGACACCACCATAGCCTCCGGTATAGGGCCTTGCGACGTTTGCATCGTGATTCATGCCGTCGAGGACGTGGCCACCACGATAGTGAGCCCGCGAGGCGTCTGCGCGGCCACGAAGGCGTAGTTGACCAGCGGCGAGGAGATGGGCGGCGTCACGATACCGACCGGGTTCAGCACGCTGCTCGTGTACGAAGTGCAGTTCTGGCCCCCTGGGCCGATCCCGCTCAACCCGTACCCGGCCGCCTTGATGGAGGGATCGGCGTTGCCGCCCCTGGCGGCTGCCGCGTCCGCCGCCGCCGCGGCTTCTTCCGGCGCGACGGGCACCTTGATGGCCTTGTAGCCGGGGCTCGGGCCCTCGGGGACTTTGCCGACGAAGGCATCCCCGCCCTGCACGAGCGTTTTCGGCGCCTGGCCCGGCGCCCCCCGCCCGGCAGCTTTACCGCCTGGGCGTTGTCCACCCTCAGATCCGACCAGGCTGCCTCGTCGGCCACCTCAGCATCCACGCCGACCATGACGTGGCCCGTCGGCAACTTGGGTTTGAAGGCGATGCTGACGCTGGGCCCGCCGGGCCCCCGGGCAAGGATCTTGGGCAACTTGGAGAAGGCCGCACCGGCGAGCAGGGCGGCGCCGGTCTTGGCCGCCGTGCCCGTGTTGCTGTCGCCGAAGAACATGCCGACGCCAAAGCTGTTGAGCACGCCCAATGTGCCCCACCACACCGCCGACGGGTAGTTGCCCTCGCGCCAGTTCACAGCCGCGGCAGTGCCGTCGACGGTGGCGCGGTTGAGGGCGTTGACGCGCGTGGAAACGTTCGCGCCCGCGGCCTTGCGCTCCTTTTCGTAGACGTCAAGCAACTTGCCGGTCGAGTCCATGTCGAGTTTGTTCTTCTCGGCGTTTTCCCACGGCGCTTTCAGCTCCGGGGAGGCGTTTGGGGATTGCTGCTTCTGCGGCGGCGGCGGCGGAGGCTTGACTCCAGCGGGGTCGTTGTAGACGACGGGGTTGTTGTAGCAGTACTGGTATCCGTTCCGGGCCTGTTGGGACACTGCTGGGTCAGGGGCGGTCCACCGTCCCAGCCAGGCGGCCTAGTACCGCGCATCGTGATAGCCGAGACCGCTTTCCTCGTCTCGTTCTTTGCCAGTGTCCCGGTACCGTTTCGGTGTCTGCGTCTGGCTCCTTACTGCCTGGTAGGACGTGCTGCCAAAGGGGTAGAACTCCTCGTAGGTAATCACTTGTGCCTGGTCATCCAGCTCGAGGTAGGCACTTCCGAGGTAGTTGTTGAATTGGTACCGAACGAGACGCGTTGGTGAAGCATCGTTTTCCGGACTTTGGGTCTTCGTCTTGATCATCGCAACGCGCTGCTGGTCGTCTATGATGTGGAGCGTCTCTCTCTCCAACGTTGCCGAGCCGCTGGAACTGCTAAACTGTCGGAATACCTCGACGCTACCCAGATAGATCCGCTCGCGCAGTCTAGCGGCGTCCTGCCCGGGAGCTGCTTCCCGCTCCGTCACTTTTCGTACGCGCTTCCTGCTGCTGTCGTAGATATAGTACGTCGTCTCGGGCGTGCCTCCGTTGTTGACCACTTGGCGGACTGTGGCCTGCAGTCTGTCCATGGAATCCCATCTCATGTCGTTTAGGTGCGGCATCTTGGTCATATTTCCGTTGGCATCATGGCTGTACGCGTCTCTGACTCGACCTACGCTAGTACGGGTCAAGCGATTTCCCACCTTGCGGTTGCGAAAGAACACGGTTGCTTGTCCATTATTCCGTACGTTCGAGACGTTGCTGGATGGATCATATGTGCACTGGAAATCTTGGAGCAGGTCACCTCGGCGTCTGGCCTGCTGACGGACCAACCGGATGTCTAGTAGATCGTAATCGTACGTCATGGAGGAACCGTTGCCGTATTGTATCGCGAGCCTCTGGCCCTTCGCATTGTAGTCGATGTTCACGACGAATTGTGTCCAGATCCGTTGTCCGTCTTTTTGTTCGCCGCGGAGGTTGACTTCGAGCCGATCCAGGAGGCTAGACTCATTGTAGATGGGTCTGATACCACTTGAGTCCGGTGTTGTCGCTCTGCACGGGTGCATGACTAGCTGACGACCGGGCAGAAGGTCCCTCGGTGAATCGGGCAACGAATGACTCTTAATTTCTCTATCTAATGAGGGTCTAAAGATTAGTCTTTTATAGTTAAAGTCTACTGCCAGAGCTGAGACTTCTATGTGTTTGATCCTTCGGATAGTCTCTATCCGGCTCAGATAGGCCCTATCCGTGTCACACTATTGAATGAGCGACCTGAACTTGACAGGTGCCGTATGAAACGCGGCCCGTACTTTGGGGTCGTGTATCCGGTTTCACATCCAGCTTGTCGCATCAAGGATTCCAATCCTAACGACATGAGCTTAAATAGCTGTGCCCGAACACATGGCTGTTCGATTTCTTTTGTTCTTTAGATAATTCTCATCAATTGACTGGTGCCATCAATGATCCTTGTGGAGTCAATTGTCTGACACACTTAGCGCACTCGACCCTATGAGGTTAGTTCCCCTAGGCGGAATAACTTTCATTCATTTGGTCACCTTGACGCTGTTACATAAATACCCCGCTTTGGCCTCGAGAACGAGTGGCAATATCGGTGATTCTCACTTTTCCACAGCTCCGTCCCAGAGGAAGAATCCAGTCTCGTACTCGATAGACAAGGAACCAATGGCTCTGGATACTTTGCAAAACCAGTTGCAAAACTTGAACCTTGTCGACCCTGAATGTCTGCCATTTAGCCCCACGGAAGCCGCCGAACGGCAACACGGAACATTTGATGACGTGCCGCGGTACCTGTTTCGAGTATTCACTCCAAGGTCCCAGGGTATAACTGATACGTCTTGGACAAAATCCATGGATGTCAGACACGGGGCCAAGAATAGCAGGGTCGACATATTTTCTAGAGCCGACCAGAAGCACACGGCGCAAATGCTACACAGGCATCTCCGATGGTGGGAAGGTCCTGACGATAACCTGGTGTCCTGGACGAGCTCGTTGTTATTTGCACTGATGTACATCTTCCACCTCCGCGCCAGTACAAGAGACGGGTCGACCTTTGGCAATATACATCTCTGTGTCATCGACACGTCAAGCTTTCCCGACGGGGCCTTCGTTCGAGATATGGACCTCATCCGGTTCTATCGTTCGGCTGACGAGGGCCTACGGGAATTTGAACGTTTGCGCTCAAGAAAAAGGTTCGGGTTTACGGGATACTATTACTTTGGGGAGTACTTATCGCAAGGCGCGTTGAAAATCGAAGGCAAATGCCAAATCGTGTCAGCACGGGATATAATCGACAAAGGCTTGTATGACATACGGTCTGAATTCCGGGAATTTGCGAATTGGGAACCCAAGCTAAGGCCACCCTGGGCAAACCCCGTCATTGAACTACGCGAAACGCTTTATCACAAGACAGAAAGGTCGGGAATCACCGGGAAAGGACTCCAGGCAGCTTTCAATATTTCGCAACTCTTTGAACCAAATTGGAGGTTGCCTATAGCAGCTAGCCTCATTGCGTTGGGCCCTCCTCGTACCAATGATGAGAAAGTCCTACTAGCATTCCGAAAATCGATTTTCACAGGTTCGTATTCTCCTACTTGACCATCTCCATGCTGACAACGATAGACCGTAACCGAGAGAACTGTTCTCCTTGGAGGACAAAGACGATGGCTTACGAGAGCCTACCAGAGGTACAAGAATATAGTGTCCTTATGCAGAGCATTCACAAGGATTACTGCCTCGTAAAGCTCAAGGGCAAGCCGCTACTCCTAAACTATTCTACTATCGATATAAGCAACACTGACGCAAACTTTTGGACAGAGTTCCTTGGAGGAGCTGAAAGCTTTCTGCGCCGAACCATTATATTCAAGTTGAACGAAAATCTAGATGCACATGATCCAAACCCAGCGGAACAAGGCTTTGTCTTGACCGACGTTAGCTACAAGGCTATATTGCGGAAACTGCGTACGATCAGTTTTCTGAGCGACTCCCTTCACCGAGCTTTGGAATACAGAGAGGAAATGTGAATATGGAACATGTACGAAGTTGGAGTCTTAGAATCAGGCAGCAGCGTGTCCAGCAGATCCATTGGGTTGAGGAATCTGTAAAGTTCCATGTGGCTGGGGCGAACTCTACTCTCCCGACAAAGCTAGGGTAACGAAGCCACTTCAAGCTGACGAGTACCATGTACAACCACTCTTTCGCCATACCCACTCTTTCGCCACGCAAAAAAAAAAAAGCACCACCAAAACTCGTCAACTTCACTTACACCAAAGTTGGCCAAAGTAAATAGCTACCTAAAAGAAGTTGGCTCTATTGATTATAGAAATGATTGGAGATAATTGTTTTGCCTCCGTAAGGTTATGTGGGGCACGCGACATATGCAGGCTATGCTATTGAAATATTGTTAGTCTGACCACCAAGCCGCTCACCGCTCCTTGTCGTGTTTTTTGGCCTTTATCTTTGACGACGACAGAAAAATGCCTACCTCGCGGCCTAGATGGGAATATACAGAGGACGACATGGCTGACGCCATATTGGATATTGCCGATAATGGCTTTTCACCTCCTCAGGCGGCTCAGAGACGGGGAGTGCCGCGAAGGACTCTAATCGACAGACTCAACGGCCGCGGGGTGGTGAAAGAGCAGATTCACCCTCGCCGACGTCTGTCCAAGAATCAGGAGGACAGGTTGGCTTTCTGGATCCTACGCCAGGAATCTCTGGGCTATGCTCCGTCCCACAGTCAGATCCGCGCCTGCGTCATGGGCTTGCTGAGACAGCAGGGCGAACATCCCGAATTAGGACGCAACTGGGTGACCAGATTTATCAACCGCCGCGCAGATCTGAAGACTAAGATGGGTAGACGCCAAGAAGCCAAAAGGTTCGACTCTTTCACGCCCAAGGCGGTTCACTGGTACTTTGATATCAGGGAGGGCCAGTATGGCTGGATCAAGCCTGAAAACACCGTCAACGTTGACGAAGGAGGCATTATGACTGGTTTCGGCAAGCATCCATCCTTATATTTTGCTAGCTCTCAGATTCCGGCCGACTAACCCTTTTATTCAGGCCTGGATGGCCTGGTTGTTGGAAGTGCGGACCCAAAGCGGAAGGCGTTTCTCAAGGGACCACAGACTCGAAACTGGACGTCATTTATCGAGGCCGTCACTGCTGACGGCCGCGCCTTGACCCCTGGCATAATCTTCAAGGGGAAGGAACTCCAGAAACAGTGGTTTCTCGACGAATTCAAGAAGATAGCAGACTGGTATTACATAACTTCGCCTAACGGGTGGACCGACGACCACATTGGCGTTGAATGGCTTGAAAGAGTCTATCTGCCCCAGACAATGCCGGCCGACGACTCTGATGCGCGTCTGATCATACTAGATGGCCATGGGAGTCATGCAACGGTATGTCCGCCCTTTTCCTTGCCTCAAGGTCACTACTAAATACCGGGAGGATGAATGGATGGCCACGTGCTTTTTGAACAACGTTTATTGTTGTTATCTGCCAGCACACTGCTCTCATGGGCTCCAGCCTTTGGACAATGGAGTATTCAATGCCTCCAAGGCCGCATATCGACAAGAGCTGGAAAAGTTCGCTTCATTGACTGATTCCACCCCGATGGACAAGGTCAATTTCATCAGGGCCTACGCCAAGGCTCGTCAAGTTGGAATGACTAAGAAGAACATACTCTCCGGCTGGAGGGTTACTGGAAATTGGCCCATCTCACGTGCCAAAGCGCTTCGGCATCCAGAAATCCAACAAGATAGGTCAAATGGCAGCCCAAGAGCGACCCCCGAACCTGCGCCGTATCTTGACTCGGACGATACGCCCAAGACGAGCCGTCAAATTCGTGATCTTGGGCTGAACAAATCACCAAAGACACGAAGACGGTACAGCGTAATAGCCAGGGGCTTTGAGGCTCAACAGCAGACGGTAGCGGCGCATACTATGAGGATTGCTAGTCTGGAGGAGGAATTGGCTCGCCTAAAGAGAGGGAAGAAGAGGAAGGCGGTGCCGAATCCTAATAAACGTTTTATGACTCTTGGGGAGACTCTAGCTGGTGGAGAAGCCATAGCCGAAGAAGAGACCCAAAATATGCCTGTTGTGGTGGAAGCTGTCTGTTCAGGCGAGGAGGAGTCAGAATCGGAGGCTGGCTCGGTCATCGAAGTCAGAGACGAAACCATGTCCTATCAACCAACCACGCGATCAGGAAGGGTTATCAAAAAACTCAGGATTTGATGTAGAAATTTTATTATTATTTATGAGATTAAAGATTTTACACACATCCCTCATTTTGGTCAAGTTCTGTGTAAGTAAAGTTGATGAGTTTTGGTGGTGCTTTTTTTTTTTTGCGTGGCGAAAGAGTGGGTATGGCGAAAGAGTGGTTGTGCATGGTACGGCATTGATAGATGTAGTGTTGTGGTGCACAAAGTGCTCCGTACCATCTAAGGTATAGAACCTGCCATATGCTTCGGCCGGCCTGCGCACTGTAAATGGCTGGTAGCGGGGCCCAGTGGCTGCTTGTTGTCGACACTCGACAGCGGGTCCGACGACCGCAAAAAACCCAGACGTCGCCGCGGCAAAGTCGAGGGTCTGACAGGAATGCGCACTGCCATCTCGCCATGAAGGCACAGTGCTTGTACCAAAGTATCTTCAGGAGCGCCCACGGTGTTCGCGAGGACGGGCTTGATTGGACGGGGCGATGCAACATGGGGCGCAGGCAAAACAAGCAGGACTCGCGCAGGTTACAGCAAGGATGGACCCGTTCCCGAAGAAGAAAAAAAGGCCAACAAACGACGGAGTCTCGTCAAGGGATTCATGGTCCATGGTCCATGGAGGAGTCCAAGTAGGTCCAAGGAGGTGCCCGCTCGTCCTTCTACACCTTCAGCGGGTTAAGCGGGTGGTCCCAGTGGCGCCCAGTGGCCGTGTGGATGCCGCTTGGTGGCTGCAACTCCCCACTGGGGCTGGATGGCCTTCACCGCTTCTTCCCCCATCAACCCCATCGAGGATAGGTTTATTGAGCATTCCTTGATGAAAGACACGATGGTGTGCATGGAATTTCAGGGCGTTGGGCGAGCTCAAGTGGGCCGGACCTTCGTATTGGAGCGGATTTGTTTTTGCAACTCAACTGATGGATATCGAGGATTTCTCGGTAGCTACACAAAAGCTCAGGGTTGCTCGACGAGTGCCCTAGCACTGGCAGCAACAAGTAACAAAGATGATGATTTTTACTTGTTGCAGGTTTCCTGACGCTCAGACCGTCGCTTTGAATCTTGTGATGGTCGGGTTAATGATAATCTTAACTTATGATGACTCACATGACTCAAATGGTTTGTTTGGTGTTTTGAGTGACTGGGAGATGCCCTGCCCTAAGGTTGTATTTCGTAGTGTGATCAGGAGGCCTGCAGGGAACAAGGTGAGACAAGACAGCTTCACCGTTCCTTCAAGAGAACAGATGTGCCTGTCGGGACTCGGGCATGTGACGAGCCCACGCCGCGGATGCAGCCTGTGAGATGCCCGGCCATTGCCATTTGGTTGAATGATGCCGCTGAGGATCCGCGTTCGTGAACTCCCGCTTAAAAGTGGGTGATGATGGTGGTGTAGATCTTGCGAGAGGCGGGGCGTTGCAGATGGGGTGGGGTGAGGCCTGTCTGTTGTAAGCCTCATGTTCCAGATATTAATAAGGGACTTGGGGTCGCCCGAAACAGACGGGCACGGAAAGAAGTGGATCGATAGATAGGTTTGTTTTGAGATACGTATTGCTTCTACGGACACGGATGCAATGTTTGTCTTGGACTACTTTCCCAAGTCAAGGAATGGAGGCATTCTTGTTCCAGACAGCTTTATGCGGTGAGACAAGGATCAATGTGGCTGGCTGATTAGCATGTTGAGACATGTTCTTCGTAGAGCAGAGACATTTAAGGCTACATCCTGGCAATTGAGAAAGCCCTTGGGGTTACTTATCACCTCAATTACGAATGCCTCGAGTCTAGGGAACAATGGGAAATATGCCCGTCCACACTCAAAACGCAACTGCGGAGTGGAAAGCATCATTTCTTAGAACTGCCGCCAATGACCTGTACTTCTCACCTAGCAGCCCCCAAATATCGTTACTTTTTCTATCACATCTCATTTTCTTACGAGGCCATCGTTGTAGCAGCAACAATGGGTGGGTGTAACAGTGGCTGCGTTGCCAGGATGCAGACAAGGGCTGTATTTGGAGGAGAGAGCATTTTCTTCCTGATTCCTCCATCATTTGAAGGCTTCAAAGGTTCTTTATACCTTGTACTATCAAATCACGGATGAAGAGACAGAGACATTATCTTTCTGGTACCTCCAAGTCGAGTCCTTTCGTCTTTCCTCTCTCCTTCAAGCGTCTTCCCCCGGTCAACTCCTCAGGTCATCACCCCGCACCCTTATAATCGTGGCTTGCATTAAGTTAACGAGGTGTTCACTCGTGAGCGGCCGGTGATATGCACTTTATAAGCAAACCTGCATAACTCAAATCCATCCAGGTCTAGCCGCTTGTTTCTCACCAAGCAAATAAGCAAATCCCACGGCACCACGGCCATGACGGCCAGGTCATGGCTCTGCGTCCTCTAGCACTCTTCTCCTTCGTCGACTGCTCCCAAACCTCTTCCCTTCACCTCTTCAGGGCCTGCACGAAAGAGCACCATCCGCTTCCTTTCCCTCCACTCTCATTCTGTCTCTCGCCCAGAATGACACTCGACTTCAACAACGGCGAGGATGATGCTTTTCTCGATTTGACATTCGACCACCGGGATCGCAACGCTGCCGCTTCAGCCTACCAGACCTACCAGACGCCGACTTCCCACTCGAGTCCCGAGGCTGCTTCAAACATCATGCCTCAAAACACTCGCGCGTGGAACGTCCCGCTCGATATGGCATCGGGAAGTTCCCAAGACCACGGCTCTGCGAGCCCCGAGGACTTCCAGTCCAATTCGCCTCTTTCTCAGTCCTCGAGTCCTCACAGCTACTACTCGCCGCTTCAACAGTCGCCTTACCAGTCCCATGAACCCTTTGACCGACTGGACTCTTCAGCAGCAACAGGCGCAGCAGGCTCAACTTCCCGCACCTGACATGTCCCAGTTCATTCAGGATGCTACCCTCATGAGCTTCAATGCCTTCCCGGCCAATTTCCAGCCCAACCCTCTCGACTATCTGCCTCCAACTACCCAGGCGGCTCTGCAGGCCAACCCGCCCGAGTCTACCTTCAACGCCATGCCCGCCATGGACGATCCCACCCAGGCGGTTCAGTGGGGCAGCACCGGAATGGAGAACTGGCAGGAGTTTCAGAGCAATTTGCAAATCGACGGTCTTCCCCGCCTTGATAGCGTCGGAAGCAACTCTCCCACCGGAACCTACCTCGAGGCTCTGTCTTTGCCGTCGTCTTCCGGCGAGGGATGGGCCATGGTCGATTGGAACCAGCCCAACTTTGACCAGTTCCAGCAGGCCCATGCCCAGGGTGCTGCCATCTTCAACTCCTCCCAGACTCTGCATTTGAGGACCATTTCCGACTCGTCAGAAGGCGCCAACTCCATGAACTTTGGCAGTTTCGAGGAGATTCCTCCTTTCCCCTATTCGCCCTTCCCCCGAGTCGTATGGCTACGTTAATGCCAGCAACCACCGCAACTGCTTCTCTAGAGAGCACCACCTCACCCACGACACCGTTGGCCCCACCGCTGCCGTCGCTCCCGTCCCCATCAAGTCGGAGCCCTCGTCCTCGTCGACCCGTCACAGCCCCGGAAGCACCACCACCCGCCGAAACTCCGGTCCCCGAAAGAGCCCTATCGCCAAGACCAAGGTGGTTCGACGCATCTCCAATGGCAAGAAGGACGGCACTGTTGAGAAGAAGGTTGGCCTTAGAAAGGGACCGCTTTTGCCTGAGCAGCGAAAGCAAGCCAACGAGATAAGAAAGCTGCGAGCTTGCCTGCGATGCAAGTTCCTTAAGAAGATGTGTGATAAGGGAGAGTCGTGTGCCGGATGCCAGCCTTCCCACGCTCGTCTGTGGCAGGTTCCCTGCACTCGTATCGACATTAAGGATATTGGCTACTTCATGAAGGACTGGAAGGTCGACTACGAGAGGCACATGGACCGTGGCGTCTCCGTCTACAACATCAAGGGCTTCGCCCAGAAGGAGACTCTCATGTGGATCACCCACGGCTATGGCTTTGCTCTCCCCGTCATGGTCCGCGAGGTTTATGTCGCCGATGACAGCTGCTTCTCCGTCGACTGGGTTGAGTCTTCCCTCACTGACCAAGAGCCCATCGACTTTGAGACCAAGACTGAGAAGCTCGACGTTGGTGCCGAGGGTGTTCGTCATGATGCTCTTTCCGAGTACCTTGATAAGCACATTGACGGTCCCTTCGAGGACTTCATTGATGACCACTTTGAGGGCACCCCTTCATCACTGAGATTCTCAAGACTGCGCATCGCTACCTCGTCAAGGAGAAGATGCCCGCCATCCGCAAGGCCCTCAAGCTCGTTCTGGCCTACAACCTCACCATGCACATCACCATGATTGAGAACCAGAGCGATGAGGTCAACTTGGATGGTCGGATCGATGACGAGGACTCCAAGTACTACGGCCGCACCGTCGCTCCCGTCATGATCAACTTCCAGGTCAAGTGTGCCCTTGCCGATATGTGGCGCGAGTTGCAGAAGGATATCCTGGAGGAGCTCTCTGCTCTGTACTCTGGTGTCTACAGCGGTGAGAAGATGAAGAACTGGCCGACCATCTTCATGCTGGCTTCCATCCTTTTGGCCGTGTGGGAGGAGATGCAGTTCGACTGCCACTACCGCGTCCCCGACCCCATCGCCGTGAACAAGTTCTGCACCGACATGGAGACGACTCCCGTTGGCGTTATCGTGGGTCTCTTCCACGCCATTTCTCAGAAGCTCCCCTTGTTTACCGACTGGGACACCCGCAAGCACGGTCACCTTCTCCACAACAGGGCCGTCTGTGAGGCCATGACTGAAGTGCGACAACATGTCATCAAGCACGGTATAATTTAACTACAAATATTTCGTTTAACAGCGCTAACATCATTGCAGAGGCCTACCTCAGAACCCGCAAGGAGACTCGGTTCCACCGCTACGACTTTGACTCCTTGTCCAACAAGTTCCTTTCCAAGCTTGTCATCCGGGCCAACTAAGTAGTGTCTGCCTGATTAGCTCTGCTTGAACGTCGTCGTCACAGAAGCTATTTATCCGGCGCCCCAAGGCCCCTAATCTTTTCCTTTGTATTTGATTTTATTTGTTTTAACCGCTGGTGTTGGCAAGATTTCAACAACCACCAATCTTTGTCTATTCAGCATCACTACTCCGATGGTTTTACCTTCTCTCACGGCTGGTCACCGCCACAAAGCACGAATTACCTGATCATGGGAAATGTGTTATGAAGACCTGATTATGACTTTCTTCTATGATTGTATGACTTGCAGCAGAAGACAAATCTTTTTAGTTTTTATTTTTTTCAAAGTTTCAGATAGTTATGGAGATGTGGAGATAGGGAGATATGGAAGAAGACCTGATAAGATAGATACAGACGAGAACAGACCCTTGAAGGGGCACATTGATTGATGGGATCATGGTTCATTATATGGCATTTGTTGAAGGACGATATGATTTGTATATGGATAGGTTTATTGAGCATTCCTTGATGAAAGACAGTGCTCGCAATAATTTAACCAGTCCGTCTAAACTCCCCAGACTGTCCATTTAGTCAGTCTGACTTGGTCAGACTAGACCAGCAGTCTAGTCGAGATGCCCAGACTGGACTATTAGTCCGTCTATCACTTCAGACCAGACTACAGTATAGACTACAATCTAGACTAACGTACATGATAAGCGAGTGCACCGGACAAGTGAGTGCACCACTTTGAAAGTTCTTAGGATTTACACCTTAATTTTTAATCTCTTTAAAAAATTCTCTAAAATTAAGGAAAAAACTTAGAAAGCTATAATTTTTAACTTTAATTATATAAAATGAGAAAAGTATTTATTATTTTTTATAAATTTTTTAAAAATCCCTTAGTAAGCTAGTTTAGAAAAACTCTTATTCGAACTGTATATATCGCTATTTCTTTATAAACGGATTTTTTTAAAAATATTAAAAAATCATTTTTAGATATTATGTAGAGTTATATTTATAGAAATACCCTTTTTAACTTCATAGCTATTTTATAGCTATTTTTAGAGACTTAGGATTTTGTGATTTTAGGTTATACAGTATGCTGGTGCACTCACTTGTCCGGTGCACTCGCTTATCATGTACGTTACTCTTTTTAGATCTATAGCTATTTTATAGAAGTTTTTAGAAATTTAAGGTTTATGATTTTTAAGTGCACAGTATGGCTGATCCACTCGCTTGTTTGATCCACTCGCTTATCACATACGTTACGTTATAAGATACTAAATAAATTATTTAAAAATTTAAGGAAAAAACTATCTCATGACTTTTTACTTAAAAAGGTTAAAATACCGTTTTTTAGACCTATACCTATTCTATAGCTAGTTTTAAAATCTAATATTCTTACTTTTAGCTGTACAGTATTAGTGTATCACTCGCTTGTTTGTATCGTTCGCTTATCATATACGTTAGAACTTTTTTCTATGTGTATTTTCTATGTGTATTCCGATATGAATCAGTGTTGCAATGAAGATATGGATCTCTGAGGTATAGGTTCCTCCCCAAGTTCGCAGATGTGATGTTCGACCCATCGGCTTTTTCCAACTATCCACCCACTCGTTGGCTTTGACCCACGAGACCCAGATCTTGGTGTAATGCACCCATTTTCAACAAGGGAAATAGGTAAGAAAAGCTGGAATTGCTCGAGAGGCGTTAGAGGCGGCGTAGCGACGTGATATTCGCGCCTTTGTACGTTGAAAGGTTCAAATCGCGTGCCGCGGTCCTGGGCAGCCAGGAAAACAGTTGTGTACTCATTGATGATATCGAACTGTTTCAGGGCTTTTTCAGTGGTGGTGTTGGGGGGGTTCAGGTTGACGGATCAAACTTCCGGTACCCCGCTCGTACTCTCGTCATAGCAGACGTAATGTGGGGCTATGTACGGAAGTGATGCGATCGGACCGCTCTTGAGACAGGGAAGACCGAGAGCGGAGGCGCTATACCAAATGTAGTTACTTTAGACGAACCGGAGTACTATTGATCGCCCAAATGTGACCCGGTCAAGCACGGGCCGCCTGCTTCCGCGTCCCCGCCGCCCCTGTCGCGGTCCGTTCTCACGAGTTGGAATCGAAACCGTTCCACCGGTTTAAACGCCTCAAAGCATGAACGCCTTGATAGAGGGCCATTGCAGACGTCAAAGCCATCAGAGCTTCACACCACATTTAAGTGATCCAGCAAGCCGGTAGCTTTGACACGGACAGAACGGTCTGGAAGCGTTTGCTACGAGGCAATGACGACAGTACCGGGCGATCAGCCCACCCTCGTCTAGACGCCGACCGGTCTTGTGCCTTGACGCGTTGACATTCCGCTGAGAAAATACCCGGCTGGGAGGATGAGACGAGAAGTTAGTGGTCTTATTTGGCACATCAAGATCTGCTGACTGCTAAATGTCCAGCTTAAAGCCGTCCGATAAGGTGTTATCGCCTTCGGTCCGGACACCCGACGATGCCTCACAAGCGCTAAACACGCCTCGGATACCCCGACACGACTCCCAACAGATCCGAAGACGTTTGCTAATCACATTCACGAGCCACACCTCATGGAAGCCATTGTCTGTGTTTGTTTGAAGGACATCGACAACACGCAAAAGTAGCCCGTGCTCCAACGGGTCTAGAGCGAAGTGGCTCTGACAGTGCAATCGTGTGATGATAGGCCTCTCGGGTGAACAGTGGCGTGGGTGATGGTCGTGGTCCACGGCAAACAACCAACAAAAGTGTACTGATAGAGAATGAGTCCAGTATTCACCATATCTTGTCTGTCAGCAGGGGGTGGGGTTTGCTGAAATGCAACACAACGCCGACGTGATCAAAGAGATCCCGACACTTTTTTTCTGCTCTCCTCCCTGTAGGCCTCGACAGAAGGGATGAATGAGATGGGTCGCATGGCATCGTCTCGCAGGTCTGGAGCGAGCAGCAGCAAAAAATTCTCCGCCCAGATGAACCGGGGCCTGACCGTCCAATCCTTGTACGGAAGAGCCAGGAACCAACGCCGGTCTCGCCCAATAGACAGTAGACATCGCCAGCCTATTCGAAGCAGGACTTGATTGTGATAGCTCAAGACAAAACATCAGACGGTCACGCCGCATAAAGAACAAGGGAGAAAGGAACCTTTTACTCTCGCGTGTCAAGGGCGGCTCCTATGCCTCAACGAGATTCTCGACGCCCTTGTCAATGGCAATCATGCAGCGCCACGGGGGGAAATCAGGTCACAACTTCGTCATGGCGGCGCCAATACTGGCCCTGAGCGCATTGTCGACTTGGTGGCGCGATGTACGGAGCGCCAGTTGAGGGCTGCAAAAAGGGAAAACGACGCGCCGAACACTCGTCGTGGCTTTTTCAGAGTTTGGCACAACCTTTCCCCTCCCAAAGCCCAGGGCCACCGTGCACATTGGTTGTCGCCCTTTACCACTAGAAGGAAAGGCACTAGCCCCAGTGATCGGACTCCCGACCAGATACCAAGTACCGGAATATGGTCGGGGCTATCCAGTCCGCATCCCGCCCCAGTGTTATACGTGTTGTTATTGCTTTGTAACCAGTCTATTCTTTCCTGGGGTGGAAGACAGTGGAAACCAAGGTATCGTCACTAAAAAGTGCTCTGATTGGACCGACTACCCTGTCGTGACCGCCGCGGAGGCAGCTGAGGAGATAGGCCGCGCCATTTCTATCTTCTCTCTTGGTGGCTTTTTGCTTCTCGTGCTAGGCTTTTTTGTTCTCTCTGCTGGAACCAGGGGGTGGCTTACATTCCATCAATCAACAATACATAATATGTTGTCACCTCTCCTTCTCCCCTATAGAAGTTGCGGAGGCTACACATCCCTTTGCGACCACATTCGTTACTTCTTCCCTCCCCGCCGGCCCTCCCATCAATCCGTACAGCTCCGATCCCCACCTTTCTCTCAATAAACATCGAATAATGGCGGAGTCGGGTTCCAAGGACACCGCAAAAGCCGAGCCGCGGCTTGATGCCCTCGGCATCTTCTGGATGGTCTTCACCTTCGCCTGGACCTTCATGCTCGCCGGCGGGATGTACTTTCTATGGCGTCGTCGCAATATGCCTTTGTTAAGGATCCGAGGCCTGCCGCTGTCCTTTACTGCCATCATCCTCCTCCACCTCTACTGGGGTGCCGTCCAAACCGCTTACGTCTGGTTCCCTCTAGCCACACCCCAGGTCGAATACTGGGTCATGAGCACCTATCTGCCCTTCGGCATTGCTCTGTTTCACGCTTCCAACAGCCGATTCCTCCATGTAGCCAAGACCCAGAAGGAGCTCTTCGCCGCAAGCTCACACGAGAAGCCCCGCCGATCCAAGTCCGGCCCGAAGGGTCGCTTCCAAACACTCGATTACACCAAGAAGATTCTTGTCCTTGTCGGTCTCGGCATGGCCTTCCAGGTACGACACTATGCTGCACCACCGGTCTGGATGCATGGCTAACTTTCACAGCTTTTCCTTACAATCTTTATGTTTCTTATCTCGCGAAAGTTCCACCCTTCCTTTGGCATCCCCGGCACTGAAGTCACCGGCACTGAGGACTACCAAAAGTCTCAGATGGGCCGCGGCTGGGAATGGCACGCCCAATATCTCCCCGAGAGCCATTCAAATACTGACCCGTACCCAGGTGGCCGTCCGTCTTCTGGCAGTTCTTCTGGGCATGGATCGTTGCCCCCTACATTTTGTGGAAGTCTCGTGATATCAACGATACCCAGGGATGGAGGACTCAAACCATAGCTTGCTGCATTTCCAGGCCAGTCTCCCTTGAGGCTATGCTCGACTCCAAACTGACCTAGACATAGTCTTCATGCTACCCCTATGTGGCTGATTGCTTTGTATGTTCCTGGCATGGCTCCCGTCAACCACGTCTGGGTTCCTCCCCAATGGTAGGCCCATTTTATGATACTTCCGTCAGGCATTGAACTCTCTGACTAACCGTTTGCTTAGGATTGCCCTCTCAATCATATTGCTTGAGATCTTTACCGTCTTCTTTCCTTGCTATGAGGTTATCCAGCACCAGACCCTGCGACAGGAGACCCTTGACTCTATCGCCCAATGGCAGCTCAATAAGAGAGTTGTCGATAGGGGCGCCAGGTCAATCGCCACTGGATCAACCACCGTTGCCGGCTCCGCCTTGACTTCCTGGTCCAAGGACAGCAAGAGCAGTGGCTCCGGCGAGAGTATTCTTACTATGGAGGCCCTGGAGTACGTCCTTAAGCGAGACCCCGAGCCACTACAGCAATTTTCCGCCCTCCGAGATTTCTCTGGTGAGAACATCGCCTTCTTAAGAGCCGTCGCCGAGTGGAAGTCCTCGCTGCCCGCTGCCGTCCGCGACTCCGAGAAGGTCAAGGACACCTCTGTCCAGGAGCTCGTCCGCGAACGATTCAACAGCGCCCTCCGCATCTACACCAACTTCGTCAGCTCCCGCGACGCCGAGTTCCAGATCAATCTGTCCTCGCAAGACCTCCGAAAGTTGGAAGTTGTCTTCGAGAGCTCGGCCCGTATCCTTTACGGCGAGGAGCGCCAGATCGACCCTGCCACGCCCTTCGACTCGTTCCAGATGAGCTTGACAAAGGCCAAATCGTCTGCGGCGTCGGCGCACGGCTCCGAGACGGGCATCATGCCGATCGAGTCGATCAACAACGAGTCGGGGTCCATCAGCGACAAGGCTCTCTACTGGGGGATATCCCCGAGGGCTTCGACGCCACCATCTTTGACGATGCTGAAGGAAGCATCAAATACCTCGTCCTGACCAACACGTGGCCCAAGTTTGTTAAGGACCGGCGATGCTCGACTGACTCTAACGATACCCTTGAGGCTGGAAACGGTATTCCTGCGATTCGTTGATTGAATGCATTGAAGCACAGTATGGGTGTTTTACGGTGAATTTTCTAAGGGATATGCCACAACTTGGGAGGGTTTTTAATGCTTCTATTCTATTAATGAAAACGCGACTGGAATATCAGTCTTCTTCCGTTACTCTTCTGTTAACTGCCTCAACTCGTGTCGTGATACTCTACTTTTGGCTGTTAAATCTACCGCTGCTTGGCTTCAATCTATCGTCTAATTTGGCACGCCGGGCTGTTGCCGAGACCTAAAGCCACAATGACGACGGTTCTCCCGAAGCTCCTTTGCTGATGAGCGAGCGATCTAGTCTCTGGCTGTGGCTGACTGAAAGTTTGGTTGCGGTCAAGTCGTGGCGTTGACGACAACCCGGTCCACTTTCCCAATACCCTGGCCCTGAATAACATCCATCCATGCGTCACGTTTACTGAGATATTCCTGCATTGGGGACGGCTTGCATAAGTGTGAGTGGGGCAGAGAAACATTGAATCGTCGTTTAACTGCGATTAAACGCTGTCACATTCAACGGGGTATTTTGACTGTGCATTGAAGCTCTTAGTTTCTAACTAAATGAATGATTGACGCTGGTTTGTTTTATTCTTCTTTGGATATGGTCGTATTCGTCAGCTGTGGCGAGGTTCTCCTGACGATCTGTTTCATCAAGTTTGATCTTTTGTTCATCCGACCGTAGAAACTCGAGAAATTGGCCCTCTTGGCAAAGTGGATCAGATCAGATGCACAATCAGTCAGTGGCTGCTCTAGGTATGAGAAGGAGATAGCAGAAGCACCTGCATCTCTGATTCGAGAAATCTTGGGCCTGGCTGGCCGCTAGGCTGTTTAGCGTACATAATGGAGCAAAAAGTGGAAATGCCAAGAGGGCCAATTTCTTGAGTTTTATGGTATCCGATTCATGAGCCTCATCGCGCTTGGCCCGAGAGGGCAGAGCGAGCGGGGTGGGCGACCCGGATCCACTTTGCCAAGCCCCGAATTTCTCGAGTTTCTACGGTAATAAGGTTTGTACCTAATCATGTCCGTTGTCTCGGCTAGATTTGTACAGTAAACACAGACACCAAGAATCGAAGATGCGCCTCCTCGCCAATTAAGGACCCAGGGTATCGCGAGGCTGCAGATCTAGGTGGAAGCGCTGGGTCTCGCATAATGTGCACACAACACTGTTTTGGCAGCGCCAGAGCGCATGGATTTAGCATTTGAACACCATGAGCCTCCCGCCTATTGCCACAAGCTTGAGCTGGGGGTGCACGGACCTTTCCATATGCACAATTTGGCCAGCAATTCATCCCACCAGGCGCTATTGAACCCTGGCGACGCGTTATTCCTGTCGGCAATGTGGTTACGCTCGGCGAGCCCTACGGCTGATATGGACGTTGCAGCCAATATCTTTTTCCGCGGCTTAGAGAGAGTACTCAACCGGCCGTGATGTGTATAGAAACAGGGATCTGGCAGCATACAAGAAGGGGAGACAAGACATGGCACGCGTAGTAAAATGCTTCAGAGGCTTGCCCTGTGAAATCCGCCAGTTCTATCTGGCGAGGCTTGCGGATGAGCTGGTACACAAACAATCCCGATGAAGAGCTTTACGAAGGGGACCGTTGCAACCGATGCAGAGACGGCGTAGTGCCAGCTTGTATCTGGGCCTTTTCAGAGGGGGATGCCGTTCTCGTCGCGTTGGCGCCATTTCCGGTTGGCGCGTTCGCTTGAGCCACTCAAACTTACCGGAAGTTTGTGGGTGAATAGCGCCGTAGAAAAGATTCGGGTGAATGCTGGAAATGGCATAAATATACGAATGCGGAAAAGCATTGACCAGAGACAAGGACAGAGTGCACCGAGATCGTCTCCAGGCCTTGGTTCTCATGATGATGGTGGGAAGAAGCGGCTGCCCCTTGCAGCAGCCCCCGACGTTAGTGACGAAGGGCGCACATCATCAACTGCCAAAGCTCGGGCGTCAAGAGGTCCACTTCTGATGCCCCTCAGTTGCGAGCACGGTATTATTTCCGATCGAGCACAAGCGACGGGTAAAACCCTGGCGGAGCACTTGACCGCGAACCGGACCCGCCACCAATTTAAGCCTTTGGCTCGGCGACCAGGCATGTTGATAGGCTTTCCGATGCAACCACAATCCCTACATAAAAGCATCCTGCGCCCGTTGTATGAATTCATAGCTTATCTTAGCGCCGTCATCTTTGTTTCATCTGGGCAGCGCTCAAGCCACCCCTACGCAAGCCTGCTCGGTTACCATCCCCCGATCAGCTAGCTCAACACCCCAGGCGGAAGAGAGATCGTAGATGGCGTTTCAGACTCAATTCCTAATGGGTCCCCGAATCACAGCCAAGCTTTCACCCTCCTTACGTTAGCCCACCTGGCTAGTCCTTGGGTGTTAGTCCTGGTCTGATGGTGGCCAGGGTGGCCATCCTGGTATAGCGGGAAGGGCATCTTGCATCCCAAAATGGCTTCCGACTTCGTAATGAATGACCAAGTCATCTCAAGTGAATCCCAAAGTGTGGCCAGCCTGTCCGAGCAACCAAACTCAACCAGAAGCAATGCTACCGAGCTTCTAAACTCCGTAAGCCGTGCCACCGTTTGTAGGTGTTAGTTAAGAGCCGCCCGAGTCGCATTATGTTCCACCCAGCCAAGTAAGGATCCTCGCTCTCTACTGCACGGTGTCAGCAACTTGTCATTGCTCTTCCGCGGGCTCTAGTCTCATCATGACTTCCTACGACTTACTTCGTGAGTATCAGAATCACATCGTGCCCCAGAGCTACAATGCCGGCTTCGTCGCTCTCAGCTACGTTATCAGCCTGGTCGGCGCAGGCTCGAGCCTTGAGCTTATCAACAGACGAACCGGCTTCCGAGGTCTGTTCAACCAGTATGTTCACGTGCTTGTGATACTCAAAGTCACATATTATGTCTTTGAATGATCGCACTGACCAAATAAGCCTGTTGCTCGTGAGCTCGGCCGTTACCATGGGCGGAGTAGCCATCTGGTGCATGGTGAGTAACAATAATATCCATCTTCATCGCGTAGTCCTCAAATGCTCACCATCTGTTCTACCAACTAGCATTTCATTGGAAATAGAGCCATCGATCTTGCCAACGGAGAACCCGAGATGCAAATAGCCTACTCGAGAGGGTTCACAGCTGTATCCTTCTTCATCCCTATCCTCGTCTTGCTGGTCGCCTTTCTCGCAATCGGCACCAATAATGCCGTTTCCTGGTGGAGAGTTATTGTCGGCGGTGCTCTCTGCGGCGTTGCTGTCTGCAGTATGCACTATCTCGGAAACGCGTCTATCAAAAACTACACCTGTGTATATCGGCCAGTTTATGTCGTCGGATCTGCCATCATCGCCGTCGTTGCCAGCAACGTTGCCCTCTTCACGTTCTTTGTCTTTAGAGCTATGTGGACCAATTCGTGGCAGAAGCGAGCCATCTCGGCTGCGGTCCTTGCAAGTGCTGTATCAGGGATGCATTGGTGTGCCACTACTGGAACTCGCTATCGTCTCAGAGATATCAAGTCTGAGGGTAACGAGCCCTCTAAAGGTGCAACTGTCATTGCGGTTATCTGTTTGGTCAGTAAGCAACCGCAGTTGACAATATAAAGAGTGCGGCTAATCCAGAACAGTCTCTCGGTGCCTGTTTCGTCGTTGCTACCTCAGCCATTATTCGCGCGAGGAACATGAGAAAGTCGGCCCTTCGAGCGCAGCAGGTCACACTGGGAGCGGTCGTCTTTGACAAGGGCGGAAGAATTCTCATTGACCCTGATGGATTCATTCCCAGTACTGTTGTCACCGACTCCTTTCTGGAAAAGGTAGACATATATACTCTGCCACGTTGTGTATGAACCTCGACTCACTTCGCTAGAATACCAAAGACGGCTTTAGCATCAGTCACCCAATCTTCCAATGGATGTTCCAGGCGTCAAGAAACTGGAGTACTATCTCGAACTTTGTCGGCGGTATGAGGCGGCACATGTCACAGTTGCCGCATTCTAGTACTCACAAGGACGGACGACGTGGCATTCAGCTCATTAGCGAGCATGGAGAGATAATTGAACGTTACGACGTCATTTTTAAGGAACTTTTCTGTCTTGCCGCAGCCGAGCTTGCGGACCGGTTTCATGAGGATTTGACCTCAGTAGGTGTCTTGTGGGATGAGATTCTCCCTACAGGCCCGGGCGGCAAGTGGCCACGAGCCCAATCTCGCATGGGCTCTCATCTAAGTCTCTCTTGGGGAATGGGAGACGCTCATGAGGACAATCAAAGGGGCTCCGACATAGCAGAGAAGGGGCTCAACGCTCGACAGCAGGACTTTGGGCGCGGCTTATTGATGTTGTTAATTCGCCGCGTCGAGTCGGATCGGGACGCCGAGCGTTTTGTGTCAGCCGGTTATCGTTTCGCCGAGCTCCATCAGGTCAGCAATATCATCAGGTCGTGTATGCAGATTCAGAGTTCCGAGTTTGAGACGAAACTCCGATCCATGTCGACATACACAACCAAGCACAACGAGGCACCCCCAGGTGTTCATATAGGATTCTTCGCCATCCGAGCCTGCGTCAGCTCCGGATTCGAGGTTCTGGCACAGAAGGACGCCCGACATCTTCTCCCATCCACGGCTCTTCCACTTAAGACACTCGAGAACTGGCACGTACAGTTCCTCAGGCGGTTTGAAAACATGCCAGTTTCCAAAATACTTCAAAGTCTGAAGGAGGAGATCTCGGCGCGGCAAAACGCTCAGGAGAGCGAGTTTGCGGGTCAGCTATCAGAGACCATCAAGACGCTGTGTGAGTGGACACAAGAGCCCCTTTTTGAAGACGCAGTCCTCGCGTCTACCATGGTTCGTGTACCCTGCCGAGACGATGAAGAATGGGTGCAATCGACCATGATTGTGATGCGGCGGGTGATTCCCATCCACTCGGTGCTGTCGAGCCCCAACTGTGAATTTGTGCCTCTTAGCTTTTTCAAGATGCGCCAGTTGTCAGCACAATTTCAACAAGAATTTATACGAGGGGTACACCAAGAGTTTGGGCACGTCGTCAAGTTGGCGGATAGGCGTCATGGGTCCCCAGATAGAGAACCTGGCTTCCTATCCAAGTTCTGGCCGTTTGGGCGGTCCGACAGTTTGGTGGCCACAAGGATGAATAGCAAGACTATGGCGGCGGTGAGTGGACGACGCGCCTTGTCGCCCAACTCTGCGCAGTCCGATTCGACTATCAATATTTGCCCGTCTGGCAACGTCAACCGAACCCGGTCGATTGATTTGGCGGATAATTCGGGAACGTACCCAACTCGAGACAATTCACGACAGGCCCGGCCGTCACGTGGAGATGTCATGATGTTTCAAGATATCACGGTCGACGTTGAAGAAAGAAAGCCGAGAGCGGAGCAAGGGCCCGGATCGGAAGACTCAGACACGCTCATGATCGCACCGACTAATTCAAAGACATCACCGGTAGCAGGGATTGAGCTCCAGTCGATGGGCCACTTCGGAACCAACTTGCAGGCAGACTTACGGGTGTCCAACGACATTGGGGCGCGTAAAAGTTTAGTGAACCATACGTTGCCGTTTGTGGATATTCTTTTTGTCGAGACTATTGAGAGCCGCGAGAAAAGGACGGCAGGAGAGGCGAGCGGTTGATTGCGCAGGCGCACGAACATTGTATATCACCCAGACAGATGGATAAGAATCACCGAGAGGCTCTTGATTTTCCTAACTAAATGAATGTCTAATGGTCAGTCTCTTATAGTTGGCAGTTTCATCCCTGTAATTGGGCTGTGCTGGAGGCTATGCTGGAAGGATCTCATCCCCCTGATCCTTCTGATCCTTTGCCCTAAGCGGTTAGATTTCCACAACAGGACCATTATAGTCTTTCCTGGCCTGTACGAAGTAATAGACAACGCTAAAAATGGCAACTGAACCAGTAACTAGAACGCTGTAATTCATCATGTCGGGGGTTGGGTTCAGCACTGGAGGCCAAAAGCTGAAGAAGCCAACCACCGTCAGATAGCAGATGGTGAATATGTTGTTCGCAATACCGAAAGCGCCCGGAAGATGGAAGGGACCCCAAACGAGTTCGGCGCCTGTGGTGTTAGCCAGGGCTGGGAGGTCTGAAGTAGCTGGCAACGCGAAACCTTTGGTGGTACGGCGGTAGAGGAGCAGAATAGCGGCCATGAGGTAGGAGGCGTAGAGACAGGAAATCGAAAGGGACGTAACGTTCATGAATGCGACAGGAGACCCAAGGTTGATGAGAGATAACAGTACCGAAATGGTGGTAGTGACGGCGACAGCCCAAACGGGAACAGTGGTGCGGTCGTCGACCTTGGACAAGGTGGGCCAGAAAGGGAGACCGCGGTCACGGGCGAAGGACCAGAATACTCGTGAAGTCGAGGCAAGCATGCCGACGGTAGCGCAAGCTCCAAGGATCATGATAATTGTAGCCATGACGGTAGCACCGGCCGTGGAATTGGTTGCCTGCTTGAAGATATACATGTGTGGAAATCCTAACAGGCCGGGACCAGAGTTGATAGCCTCGTCAAAATTACCCATGCAGAAGACCATGGCAATGATCATGGCGAAGCCGCAAGCACCATTGATGAATAGACTCAGTAGGACGGAAGCGGGAACCACGACAGACGGGTTCACAGTTTCCTCGGACATCTGCAAAAGCGAGTAAGCAACGACCTCCACCGGGTGTATATAAGCAAACTCTCAAACAGGGTAAAACATACGTGGAAAGCGGCATCAGTACCGACAAAGGCGAAAACATTGCCCATCATACCAACCATAAAGGATAATCCCTGAGATGGCCAGCCGCCGTTGTTCACGAAGGTCGTGAAGAGCTCTTCGACATCTCCGTGAGGGCCTAGAATGACGAGGGGAATAAGGATGGCGAAGAAACCCAACATGTGCAGAATCAGGATCAAGCCCTCGAATTTGGGCAGCACCGAACTGACAAGGGTGTTTATGGACACGGCGAAAGCGAATATGGCCCAGAAGAGCAGAGTGCCTTGCCACAGCTTGGGCTCAAAGCTGTCGTTGTCCAAAGATATTAAACCCAGAATCATGTTTCCAGTGAGAAGAGCGCTAGAAGCAACGGAGCCTTGCCAGCCGCCGACCGTCAGAATCCCTGTAAGGTAGCTCAAGAACTTGGCGCAGGATCGCGGTGCCATCATGGCAACCCAGTGGTATTGTCCACCGGATGTGGGAGCCATGGAGACTAGCTCGCACATTGTAGAGAAGACGCTGAAGTTGCCGACCCAGACGATAAGGAAACTGTAGATGACGCCGGCAGTGCCGCCGTTGTTGAGGCCCTGAGCGAAGAGAACTGTGACAGCTTCCCAGGTAATCAGAATGGTACAACTAAAGCCGAGAATTGACATGAAGCCAAAATTTCGCTATTTAAGCGATGTAGTTAGTAATGGAATGAGGCTAATGTAATAGAGGCTGAAAGTTGATGACGAGGTAGCGTACCTTGAGAACCTGCTTCTTGCCTAGTCGCGCCAATTGATCACTATCAGCGTAGCCGTTCGAAGACCGAGCAGAAAATGGCTTGACCTCCATCGAGACGCCGGCTTCATGGGCCTCGACGGCCACCGTGTTGCCCAGCTCATAGCTGGAGTTGTCGCTACCCATCATAGCGGTGCGGGAAATGGAAGCAGAAGGCGAGTTCAAAAAATGATGGATTAAAGAGGAAGGATGAGAGAAGAACAGGACAGAAGAGTTTAAAATGTAGAGAAATGAAAGGGAGACAAAAAAATATGATAAAAGGAGAAGTCATGAATTCCAGACGATGTCAGGATGACGGCAAAAGGAGGATGTTGACGCCACCACCTCCTCCCCAAGGCGAGAAGTTGGTGGTGCTATCAGATGCTTGAG
This sequence comes from Fusarium virguliforme, assembly GCA_020883615.1. Classification (NCBI taxonomy): domain Eukaryota; kingdom Fungi; phylum Ascomycota; class Sordariomycetes; order Hypocreales; family Nectriaceae; genus Fusarium; species Fusarium virguliforme. The sequence goes on along the minus strand of JAJHJD010000014.1, from coordinate 447,664 downwards.
GTTGAGTTTGTTCTCGCGGTTTAACCGGCAGCCTGCTCCGGTGCCCCGGTGCATAGCTGTGGAGATTAGCAACCCTGGAACCTGTCCAGGAGCCTTGACACTGCATTAGTCTACCGAGGACGGCGCCTTGATGTAGCAGGTGAAGAGGGTCAGTGCTGCAACGTCCAGGGTTCATATTTGCTGACAGCCAGGCTACCATCGCTTTTTTTACGTCTCTCGAGTGTCCAGCACAAGGATCTCTACAGAAACTTTCAAGGCGGTTTCATAGACTAGACACTCAACTTAGCCTATAGAGCTGCGCAATTCGGCTTCAACGGAGGGAGCACTACTTCCCACCCTGACTCAAGGAGACGGTTGCCTCGGGCACCGGAGAGATCATCAAGCAATTGAACGGCGACGGCATACGGCATTATGAGGCGCCTTTGGGAAGACGCCACATGGAAAGTTGACATCCTTCATGCTCCATTCCAGGTCAAAGCGCCCCCTTGTCCGATCTAATACCCAATCGGCCCTTTCCTATCCAGTCACGTTGCCAAGTTGGCACCTCCTCCGTTTTCACCCTGCCCCTGTCATGTCCGTGCTACTATGTATACAAGCATTCTCTTAAATGGCTGCCATCCCGAACTACTCCTGTGGCTAACATGCGGCAAACATGTACAAAACCTGTTCCCCTATGAATTGAATTACCCCTGCCATGGCTCATCTACATATTGGGTCCTCGCTTTGGCCCCCTGCAGAGTGGCGCATCATCTTGATGCCTCTTCACGCCCTCAGCTTCCCGGGTGATTTCGCTCTTGACAAGATTGGGGATTCAAGCTGTCCGACCCCTTGATCGATTTCCATTCACGACGCTGGTCTACAATGTTTCCCTGTGCGTGAGATCCAAAGCGCTGTGTCTCCTTTAGCGGGGAAAGAGAAATTCTCTTCAATCTTCCCCAAGGGCTCTTTCGTGCATGCTCCGCACTTCCACTTGCCATGTCTGGAGGATGAGGATTGACTGACTTGAGTGGCTCGTGCGGCGGCTTTGCCCCTCCGAAGCAGCACCCTGCTGCTCCGTCGTCGTTTTTACAGCCCCTCGTGAGTTTGACTTAGAGAAGTCAGCCAACTCGAATACTTGGCTATGCTGTGATTCAGTCGTAACAGGCTCCTCGATCAACCTGAACGGCCGTGACCCAGTGCCCAGAGGGGTGCTCCGGCTTGACTTGTTTCCACTGTATCCCGGCCGCCCACTCGGGTAGCCGTTGGTGCTAGTCTTGCCCTGTCGCCGAAGGTCATCCATACGGATCTGGCCGGATTCCACGCTGTCGAGAAAGGGCTTGAAGCTGGGAATGCAAACTGTGAGGATGGAGAGACACTGGACTAGCTGTAAAGCGATAGCGGCTTTCCAGATCGAGAAAGTGAAATCGGTGGCACCAAAAGCCTTGTTGGAGTAATAGATTTGAACCGCAATTGCGGGTGTAACACTTTTCCGTCTTTTTTAGCGTTTTCTGTTGCACGAAATATAGATAGAACCATCGCAATTGCGGGATTAAAACGTACAGGATACGGCTGCCAAAAACACCCATCACCAAAGCCTTCTTGGACCATGATGTTTGGATTTTCAGAACGCTTTCGCACATGATGACAACAATAGCAATGTCTGAGGCAATATTTGTGATGGAATAATAAGTCCAGAAAGCAGTTCGGTCGATGCAGTCTTTGTCGTCAGCGTACCTCCACGGCGTAGGTAGTCGGCACTGGAAGATGTTGACAACGAGCGCAGTGAATCCCCACCCGCCGACGACAGCCTCACAGCCAAAAATGATCCATTTCTGGCTTTCCCGGCTCATAATCCGGAGATCGACGATGCCTGATAGCTTGCAACAGAAAAGGGAGGTGATGAACATGGTGTTGGCCGCGTATTGGCTCTATAGTCGCAATACTCGATCAGTTCTTCTGTCCATGATTCTGCGGGTTGTGGTCAACGCATCTACCTTGAAGAATGTGTCGATTTCGCGGGAGTTCAACGTGTTGAAATGCCGCCCCAGTCCATTATCACATCCTACGAACACAGCGATGGACTGGCCGATTGCAAGGACCTGCGGGTACGGACGTGAGCACACAGCGGTTGGATGCTTCGCTAGGTGAATCGCGCTGACAGGTCTCTCTACTCACACTTGCGACAATGGTGAGGATATCATCGGCCCTCAGGGTTTTGATCATGCGGATCTTGGTTCCCGTGCGGACAGAGCATGCGAGAAGAGCGATGACGAGGAACACCAAGGTTAAGACCTGGACTAGCGGAGACTTGTTGGTGTCGGTGATAACCTTTTGCGTAGGATTCATGTCGGGCGAAGTAGCGGTTGTCACGGTTACAATGGTGGGAGTAACGGAAGAATCGAGTGAAAAGGATTGAGGGGAACCATGACGATTGAGGAAAAGCACGACGGTTGAGGGAGAACAAATAGAAACAATAGCTGCCCGCAGGAAAGGTGAGGAAGAAAGTCAAGCGCCTCAACACCCGAGGTTGGGGAACGTTGATTGTGTGAAAAATCCCAGAGCCGCTTCTTGGAAGCGGCGCGGGAAGAGGGCAGGGCGGCATTGTTGACCAAGATAGCAGTTGAGATTGCCAGAATCGCCTTCACTTACTTGGCTTGGCACAGTTTGTCGGTAGTGTCTGGGCTGAGCCTTGTGGGTGCAAACGAGACTCGGCTGGATTCAATCACTGCTCCTCCCCCGGCCCAAAACACTAAACAGGGGCACGGTCCGCCGACGACGGGCCACCAATGACGGAACACCTTCGGCACCCGGCCGAGGTCTGGAACAGCCTCCTGGAAAGGACGTAGCTAAGTGGTTCCATGATGCACCGTGATGAATTGAAAAACCTGCCCGTGGCTTGCTGGTCTTTCAATTACTCAGGACCAGTTCATAAGGGTGTAATGTTGACGGATGTCCAAGCTTCCAGTTCGAATCAAGGTATCTTGGAAGAAAAAGTGTGCGGAGAAGATACTTCGCCACCAATCTGCAAGCTTGGCCGAAAACAGGCAAGCTTCGCCAAGACTGAGTTCAGGCACAGTGATAAGAGCCACATTTCAAGGGGTTCATACCCTTGTGACATGTGCATTGACACTCCATTCGATCAGGATGTGAGATATGAGATATGATATCACCAAATTGCCCCGTGCGTGCCTTTGCGGCTGTCGATCAATCGGTCCGCGGAGAACTGTCCGGGAGGGCCCGCGCAACATGTAACCTTCATGATTGGTCCTAAACCCTAGGCCCTCAAGTTTGGCTCAGGCATTTACTTACCTTAGTTCAAGGTTAATATCAGAGAACACAGTTCCCGTTGGCTATACTCCGTTCAAAAGGCACAACCACCGTCCTGCCGTGTGCTTGGACGCAGGAGAAACTGCATAGGGGTAATTCCCGTCAGGCGTGGCGCAGCACCCCCTCGATCCATTTGTGGAACCAGCGCCGCGAGAAAAAATGGTAGAAACTTTTGAGGCTTGAGAGGTAATCAGTCGATCTTTCGGGGTCTCGGCATGCGTTGACTTGGGCCCTGTCTGGACTGAAATGAACCCATCTTCGTATGCGATTCTGCGCATCAACAAGCTCCTGTCTCAACCCACAAGATCAGCATCATGCCTTTCAAGTTGCTCGAGGTGGACACCGCCACTGACTTTGAAGAAGTCATCGAGTGCCAATGGGCCGCATATGAGAATCCCTTTCAAAGTTTCTTCCGCCTCTTCTGTCCAGTTCATGGCGATGGCCCTGCTGCCCGAGCAGAGTCACTTAAGGAATGTATAGCTCGCCAGCTAGACTGGTACAATTCAGATCCAACGAGTTACTGGGGGAAGGTCATTGATGACAACGGCAAGATTGTTGGCGCTTGTCTATGGAAGATCTGTCCAACCAACCCTTTCGAAAAGCACGATGGCTATCCTAAAGCCTATTGGTACCCGGAAGGAGAGACGCGGGAATATGTTAGCAAGTGTTTGGAGCAGTTCGACGCACCAAGACGCAAGATGGGGGCAAGACCGCAACTTTGTAAGTCAAAGCCCAAATATTCCTTTCGATCCTCTCTGTCATCGAGCTTCAAATTGGTCGCTACTTAGTAATTTGGAAAGTTTGCTGATAGTGCAAGACCTCAATATCATCTATACACACCCCGACTTCCGGCGTCAGGGCGTGGCAGACTTGATAATGGACTGGGGTAAGCAGAAAGCTGACGAGATGGGCGTTGAGATGTGGCTGGATGCCACCGAGCATGGTGTACCTGTCTACAAGAAGCACGGGTTCACTATTGTCAACGTTAACCGACTGCAACCGACAAAGACGGCCCCTGGCGAGGCGTGGAGGAAGATTGACGAGGAGTTGCAACCCATGACCTTCTGGCAGATGTGGAGACCAGCTGGTGGCAGCTACGACGGGGGTAAAAGTGTAAAGCCGTGGGAGTGAGCCGCATTCGCAGCCCCTCCAGAGTCGTCACGTATCCCAAAGTATCCGACGATACTATTGAACGAGGCCTGCATGCTAGTGTCTGGGAGGGAAAAAAAAAGGGGGCTCGTACAGCCGGGTAGGTCCAGATTGCGATTTGGGTCATGTGACCCACCTACTAAGAAGGACTTCCAGTTGCGATTCAGCATCGCACAACCATGCGTTGAATTCATTTAATTTAATTAATCAGAAGCCCATTTTTGTCTTTTATATGTTTCCCTGACCTTCTGTTGCAGATCTGGTCTCGTGTTGTTTTTGGGCTCTGGTGTTCTTCCTCCCCAACAAACTAGCATTGTTGAAAATGCTAGCGAAGGTGAGCTGCGCAGCAGATAAAGGCTAGGTTGTTTAGATTCGGGATAATGTGCGATGACTGGACTTTGCAACCAGGAGAATGGGGACAACAGACATACGGGCTGAAGATAGGACTGAGGAGAGTAATTAATCCTGAGCTAGATGAGAGAGAAATGGAAGAAGTCGTAAGAGGAGGCATTTTTACTAACTCCTTTGTCATTGTTCTGTTTCCCTTCCTCATACCCTCAAAGGATAGGCCAGAGCCAACCAATAGCAAAAAGCACAATGTATTTCCAGTAGTAGTATCATGTTCCCTTTTCACGTAGCAGGGTTTGTCTCATAATGCGCTCACGCTAGGAACATGGGAGCAAAAGACGTTGTCTCTAGCAGCTTCAACACTGAATTATGGCATTGATATGAAAAGTTTACCATGGGAAAGAGCGCATTTCTTATGGCAAAAACACATTCGGCGAAAAGCTATTAACTACGCCGCCCTTCCAACCCTTGAAGCATATCAACTGCCGATCAAAGTAGACTGCGGTGAATGGGGGTGCGGGACACAAAAGGCGTCGCCTTCCGGCAGATTATTTGAGGCTCATTTGGCTGCATCGCCGTCACGGCGGAAACTTCTTAGAGGGTTGTAGTAGGACCATGAGGGCTTCAAGGTTTAGAAGTGATTTCAAAAAGGACGAAAACAATCACCGACGGCAGCAATTGTGCCTCAATAGTACTACCGGTAGAAATAGTACTAGACATTGGGATTTCTTGGCCTTAATCTTGATCTTCGTCTTAGTTTTGAGCTACTGCAAGCCAAGGCTCGAATAGGGACGTGGACAGGGCATCTTCCGGCAACTACAGCCACCGCTGTTTGACTATGTTTAGGAGACCCTGGATTGCGCTAAGTGGCGTCACAGCTTCAACGTCTTGTGTTACTCTGGCCAAAGCCGCTTTTTCGATGCAATGCAGTGCAACCTTGCTTGACCAACAATGGAAAGGGGTGGGTTGGCAACTCGATTTAAGATACTTCATTAGATGTCTGGACCTTTGCGTCTCGGGGTCAGATCATGCTATATCCATGTAGACGTCGCTACATTCATTCCTGAGGTACTGCAGTGAGGAGTGAGAAACTCAGATTAGATGCTGAGCTTGCTAACTTGGTGGATGCCCCGACTTTAGTGCCCAAAAAAAGCACCAGTATCACCAAAACAAGCAGGTTTATCCCCTGAGTGCGCGAAAGGCTCCAAGCCGTAACTCGCCCCAGTGTTAAGCCTTTAACAGCTAGCGCCCTATTTGGGGGGTCTCAGGGAGCATGACTGTTAAGGTCTTACTATGAGTCTACTTACTCCCTCAGCGAGACTTGGCGCTAGAATAAGGTATTGCCCCTAACGAGAGCTCTGATTGGTCTGACACTCCTGTCGTGACCTCCTTGGAGCCTTACGCGCACTCAGGAGATAGGGCGGCAAGTTTCAATCAGGGATACATTCATACGACATAACAAAGGCACCTCTTTCGGCATTCGCTACACCACGTAGCTGCGGGCATCCCTGCGGCTAACGTCGATCCGTCACTATAGAAGTTAGACACCAGAATGAATAGTTATCCTTTGTTTGGCGCCTTCTGATTGGACCAGACCCCTCATCGTGACATCTTGGGAGGGCTACGCGCACTCAGGGGATGGGGTGTTTTCCCCCGGGTGAAATAAAATCTAAACTAAACCAGAGACAATGTCGCGGCATGATACGGAGGAAGCTCTCAAAAGTCTTCGGCCAAGAAAAAGCAATAACGACGCCACAACAAGAGGTAAGTACACAAAGTACATCAGTCTAATTTGATCCCGCTATATATGAGTCAATTATAGCAGGCTTTAGTTAGTAACTAGTGGCCGCGCTTCCGCTAGGTCCCCTGAAGTTATAGACGCCTCAGGCGGAGGTGCTCTGTAGCGTATTCAAGCTTCATGTACTGGCAAGTAGCTGACAAGGATTCGAGGGTGTGGCGTTGTTAGCTTGGCCGAAGACTTTTGAGAGCTTCCTCCGCAAAGGGATGCAGAATGTATTACTACAAAGATGACTACGTAGCTGTGGCACAAGCCACCGTTGGGGACCATGAACCTTGGCCTTGGGTAGGTGTAGCATGATTTCAGAGAAGGGGAGTTCAGGGCTGCTCTCACCCTCAAAAGCTATCAGCCCTGTGCCTGTCAAGTCTCCCGTCGTCGTCAACTCAGTTGAATGATTACACAAGTTTCTTAAACCAGATAGCACCAGGCTTCCTTATCAATGCACGATGTTGGCGTGCGGTCGGTTGATGCTATTGGCAGTTCTGCTGACCTCGCCTGCAGGTATGTTAATGCTCCAGCATCAATAATGAGCCTTGACTGAATCTACGACTCAGTGGCACAGTACGGAGTCATGAATCGTGAAGCCTTACCATTCCTTGAACAAAGAGCCGTCCCAAACGCCCCCGATAGCTACGCTCCAGGCCAAATCTCATGCCCTGAGACACGGCCAGTCATCCGCAGGGCGACGACGCTGTCAACTAACGAAACGGCATGGCTGCAGCTTCGTGGCAATAACACTATTTCAGCTTTAAAGGACGTTCTCAGTCGAGCCAATATCGGCGAAATAGACACTGATGCTTATGTGGATAGCCTCGTTAGTGATGGCGGCACGTTGCCGCGAATCGGCATAGCCATCTCTGGTGGGGGTTATCGGGCCCTGATGAACGGAGCCGGTACGATCGCCGCATTTGACAACCGGACCACGAATTCCACGGAGAAAGACCAACTGGGAGGCATTCTTCAGGCTGCAACCTACCTCAGTGGGTTGTCTGGCGATAGCTGGGTTGTTGGAAGCCTCTATGTGCAGCGCAGAACTTCACGACGGTGGAGTCTATCATCTACGCGTCTAGTGGCTTCCTTAACAGCCTTTGGCAGTTCGACGAATCAATCATTGAAGGTTTGTTGGGCATGAATTTCTGATTGGGACGATCTCGGACGGCGTTTGCTGACTTCGATGAAATCTAGGGCCAGCAGAGTTATCTGTAGCACGGTACTATCGCGAGCTGTACCAAGATGTCAAGGACAAAGCCGATGCTGGTTACAACAAGACTATAACCGATTATTGGGGCAGAGCTTTGTCATACCAGCTCATGAACGCCAGCGACGGAGGGCCGGGTATGACTAGTTAGCGTCTATCGGGAATAGTGAACTAACAATTGCCTTAGCCTACACCTTCTCATCGATTGCTAATGACACGAGTTCGCGCAGGCAAGGGCACCGATGCCCAGCATCGTTGCGGTGGAGCGGACGTCGGGACAGCTTCAGATCGCGGACAATCCCACCATTGTGGAGTTCAACCCATGGGAAATGGGGTCCTAAGACCCGGGACTTGCCCCCTTTGCGCCTCTAAGATATGTCGGCTCCGCTGACACCAAGACTCGCTGGCCGAACGGCACGGCCCTTGTGGCAACGTATCAGAGATCCGAGGAGGGCATCTCGACACAGAATAGCGAGTTCCCAAAGGTTCCAGATCAAAACACGTTTATCAATCTGGGCCTAAACAAACGTCCGACCTTCTTCGGGTGCGACACGGACACCAACAACTCGTCAGGACCGCTGATTGTCTATCTCCCCAACGCGCCGTATACATATCAGTCCAACTTCACGACCTTTGACCTCGAATATAGTAATACGGAGCGGAACGAGATCATTCGCAACGGATATAGCGTCGCAATTATGGGCAACAGCACAGTGGACTCTGACTGGCCCGCCTGTGTAGGTTGCGCGGTGTTGGCACGCAGCCTGGTCCGCACTGGTACGGATATGCCATCCAAATAAGAGAGGGCGGCCTATCAATAGTCCGCCAGGGTTACTACTTTCAGCCAGTAGCCATCGCCATATGCTTCGGCCGTCAGCTCAAGCCAGAAGAGAAACCAGGGATAGAGCAGCTCTACCCCATGACACGTGCTTCACCTTCGCGAATAATGGGAGGGATGTGAAGAGAATTGAATTTGATGAAGCCTGTGCCGATACGGGGGCCGACATGGACAGTGATATCGACGGCCTGCCCTTTAGACACCTCTGCGCACGCCGGAGCGTGTTTTTCGAAACAGAGGCTGGAGTAGCAAAATTCTCAAGCCAAGTCACTCCGAAAGGAAGGTAGCACCATGCCCCCTCAGGCCCGGTTTGAATGGGTGTTCTAGCGAGACAAGTTTGGTTCTGCCGATCAACGACGGGCCTAGAGACCATGAAGAACTGTGCTACCTAGTTTAAAGTAGTGGCACATGTTCTAACAGCTGGAGACAAAGAATAAAGTAAAAAAAAAAAAAAAAAAAAGGTTCTTAAACGCGCTCATTTTGGCGGATCGTGGTGTTGTGCTTGCAAGAGCGAGGATGTGGTGTTGTTTGTATTGCGCAGGGGTGCTGAGTGAAGATGTTGATTGAACTTGATTGTTTATTTTGAGATGGGAGTTCTTCTCGGGTTTATATCTCTAAATGATTCCATCTAGGGCTTTGAACTCTAATTCTAGGACTTATCTGGATCCTGAAGGGAAGGGGGATCTATGATTCTCCAACAATCCCGGGACTCCCGCCTACTCCCGTCTCTGCACCTGGTTGAAAATCCTGGGTTTCCCCCCATTCTCCCGGCGGACTTTCTCTACTTGGATGGCCTGCTGCACTGCCCATTATGTAGTCAGAGCAAGCTGTTCACGTCGGTTTTATTCGACATTTACGGAGAAAGCACTGGGCTCAGATATTGCTGTTACTGTCTGAGATCTGATGAAATCGGCATGCTCACCAACACAATCCCCTGTCTCTGCCTCGATCAAGCTGCTGTACCCGCCAGCGTGTAGTCGTACGGGTGCGATACATTGCCACTCACTAACCGCTCAGCCAACTTCAGCGCCGACTTACTAGCCTCCTTAGATCCCTTAAGGCCCTGATCATGAACTGGGGTCTCGTCGATATCTGTTTTGAGTTTTTGGCATAAATGCCTATCGGACGCGCTTGGCTCAATCTAGCACCTGTTTCCGCCGCCGACAGAAGCATCAACTGTCATAAGTGCATACTTGCACATAATGAGCGGCGCCATCATGTACTGCGTTCGCCACGACCTCCCGCACGTTACGGAATTGCTCTTTAAGGTGAAAATGGCGATGATCATGCCTGATATCTGGGTTCAAACTGAACCCGCCGTGGGGTGCAACAGAGTGTATCACTGTGATTCACTGTGGTGCTCTGAACGGGGTTTTGGTACGAGACGCTGCGCACGCTAATTTTATGCGCCAGCATGTCTCTTTTCACAACGAGATCCAGCCAGACCCCAGTTCATGATCAGGGCCTTAAGGCGGCTCTTAATCCTCTTCCAAACTGATGCCACCCCAAACTTCAGCTAAGCACGGTTCAACATTGACCATCAAAGAATTCACTGTTCTGCTGCCTGCTTTCCCACACGATCCCAACGTCTTTTCAGGCACACATGGCCGACGAGCATTCCAAAACACAGGAGCAGCGCGACCGGGAGGCCCGGGAGGCTGTCACGAACAACATTGTCGATAATGCAGGCATGGCTGCTCTTGTGCAGAGCACGGGACGATCTTCCCAGAGGAAGAGAGAGGAGAACAAGAAGGCTAGAGAGGAGAAGGAAAAGAAGAAGGAAGCGTGAGAAAGAGGCGGAGTGCGAAGAGGCATGTATGCATTGTAATCATTAAGACTGCTGATTTACATACTGACCCTGAGGTATGGCCAGAGTCCGCTCGACTAACTGGTGTCTCTTGCATCGCATCATAGTTGGACAGCTAGCGAAGGGCCGACTTCCGTGTCGTTCGTTTCATTCTCCCAGAAGCTGTAGGGGGCTTCAAACAACAGTTCAAATTCATCACCATTGAAGTCGTCAACCTCCTTCTTCGGGATCGCGTCCACGAGGTCATTGAAATCAGGTATCGCCGCCCGAAGTTGTTGAAAGGGGACGTGCGTCGGACCATTGAAACCTTCCCAGACGATATGGTGAAACCACATGCTGCCATTAGTTCTGCACTGCCTCATGAGGGATGATGGCCTGTCGTCCAGGAAGGCCTCGTCGCACCCTACGGCTTCCTCCTCTTCCAAAATGCGCAGGTAGATGTCTAGATAGCGATTGTATTCTGTAAGCCTCCCCTCAGATCGGCTCCAAGTGTTGGGTGTTTGCATCAGCAGCCACCGGGGAGGGGACCAGAAAAGCTGGAGGGGACCTGCATAGGACCACTCCCAATCGATTACCGAAACGATCTCAAGGTCTTGCGCGTTGTTGACAATCATGTTGGCCGGGCCGAAGTCGTCACATATAAGTTTGAATGGTCCCTTGTCGTATCGTGCGATGACGAAGCGTGGAATCAGAGATTCAAAGACGCTCCAGTGCAGGTACTTTTGTCTCGCATCATCCTCATCGTCGACCGAGTTTAATTGGTCACGGAGATGGCGCCAATCGTTATTGGCAACATGGGCGAAATAATCGCTAACTGACGAGAAGGTGGTGGTTGGAGAGCCTAAAATGGCGTGTCAGGACATAGCTGCTAGGCCACGATTCTGTTGTCAACTTACAGAATACATCAACACCACTGACATTGAGAGTTTCGTGGACCTTCCATGACATGGGCCGTGCGTAGATCATTGCCGTGCACCCATCGTCAGCCATTTGTGATGTCTTTGATAAGCTCCCAATGTGGGAGAATCCAAGCTTTGAGAGTTGCAAGTTGAAACGCACAATCTGCTGATAAATGGTTTCAATATTGGCGTCGCTGATGTTTTGCCTCATCCGGCGACTGTCGGGATCGTCGGGGTCCTGGAGAACATCGCCCAAGCTCACACCTTCAATGAAAGCCGTCATGATGAAGGGGCCGATCCCCAATTCGTTGTCCGAGGACACTCCCCAGGCCTTCACCTCGGGAATGGGGATGTCGGTATGCTCGCGAACGAGATTCATAGTGGCCACTTCGATCTCGACCTTCTCATCGGCATGTTTGACCTTGCCGCCCCTCGGGAACCGCTCCATCCACTTCTCCCCATTCGTGAAGATGACTTGGCACAACCAATTGAACGAGCCGTGCTGATCGTCGGTGATGTTTTCGTGTGCGAGCCGGCAAGGCAATGCCTCACTGTGGAAAGTCGACACCCAACTGGTGAGCCGTTCGCCGCGACAACGAATAAACTTCTTCGCCCAGTTATAGGCTTCAACCGTGTTGTCGATTTCGATACGCTCGTCCCAGTTCATTCCGTTAAGGTGTTTGCTTCGTCGAATGGATGAATCCTAATTAAAAGTGCGATTGAGGCGGAAAATACGCTAGAAATAAAGGCATGCGGGTGCAACTGGCTTTAAATGTAGGGTAAGATGACGAAAAGTATTAACGTAGCTAAATAAGGGGTTACGAAGACGGCAAGCGTAGAAATAACGCAAGATCACGTGAGATGCTCTTATTTCATGAGTGCCCAAGGACCTCCAATCACGATGAGGGCCTGTAGCCAATTAAAATCCTTCAAATTAGATGTACAAGATTCCCCACCTAAATTATATGATGATAGAAGTCCCAACAATTTTGGTTATTACAAATTGCGACATTGCACAATTTGCAACCATACCAAGTCTGCTTGCGAAGCCTCCTTTTATTGCCGCTGAGCTCTCCAAGAGAGCTTCTTTTCTGGCCCTTTGCTCTTATCTGCCCTTGCCGGAAGCCCTGACAAGCTATGCAATCTGATTTAACCTTCCGATTGACATGATTGACCCGTCGATTGACGTGTTGCCGCTGTAAATCGGGCTCTTGGAGGTCACGCTCGTCTCCCGACCGGTAAAGCTGCCTTGCCTGACTTTCCTGGCCGTAGGCGTTAAATAACGCGTTATAAATGCACTCTCGCCACTCTCTATGAGTCGTGAATCGCTTCCACTTTGGCTGTGGCCCGCGTAGCTGAATAACATAGCTATTGACGAGGGCAACGTCAAGAAGGAAGGTCCAACAGAGGGCTTGCCAAGGGCCCCTTCGGAGGGGATGATCAAATGCGCAATATGACCTCAATTGGTCACCCCGGTCAACGTGATTCATCTCGTCATTATAAGCAGCGGCGGCTGTCGGGATCGAGATAACCTTGACAGCTTCATCACCAAAAAAACGGCGTATTGGCTTGGCCTTGGGCTTCTGTGATGACGGCTTCTTCCTCTTCCGATCGACACGCTCTTCGCCTGTAAATACGGTAGTTAGGAATAATATAAGGCGGTTGTCTTTCAAAGCTATCTGATTGACCTGATCATATTGTAAAAAGACCGATTAGTAGGGAAATCACATATAAAAGTGTCTCAAATAAATACCTGATTATCAGGGGTCGGGATTATCTTGACCTGATTGAAGTCATAGCTAGCCTTGACCTTTCCATCGGCCTTTTTATCCTGTTGGAGCTCTTTATGAATGCCGCAGTTAGGTCGATCCGTGCCTATAGCCCCGTGGCCGTGTATACGGAGGCTGCGGAAGAGGTCTGACGACGAGAAGAGGTTATCCACGAAGATGTGATATGTCGCTTTTGGCAGTGAATTTGCAAGGGCAACGACGACGCTTTGGGTCGAATTCAAGGGAATGGGCTTGTCTTCTTCTGCCGGCTCCTTCTCTTTGGCTTCAGAAGCCTCCGTACGGGCTTGTAATCGTGATAACTTCGTTTGGGGAAGTTCAATGCCAACAGAGCCGTATTTGGCGCCTGACATATGCCACAGCCAGTGGATAAAGAAGCCCTGTTGTGCGATGACCCAGATCCTGAACCCAAGAGGGATAGGCTTGCCTTTGACGACCGTTGTCTCTTTGGATCTCCCTGTATAGCGGATTATACACTCATCCACAGCCAGATGAGAGCCCGGGGAGAAGACCTGTGCAGACACAGCCTGTATGAGATTAGGCCACTCTTCACAGGCTTGGAATACCTTCGGAAGGGGCCCGATTTCGTTGATCTTGGTGTGGTCAAAGGGACGGAGATGGCGATGAAGGATCTGGAACTTCCAATACGGCATGAACTTGATGATTGAGTGCACAGGGCGTTGTTCCCCCGGCTTTGGGTACTCCAGTGGCTCTTGATCGTCTTTTCCTTATGTATACCCATATACATTAGCATTCCAAGCCATACGTATACTTCTGCAACAGAGGTCCCTTGCCAAGCTCACAGCCTTGCATTCTTCGTCATCGGGTGTTTCCAGCTATCAACAACCTCATTTTCCTTGAGCCACAAGAGCCAGCTATGGGTATATTGAATCCATCTCTCAACGAGGGAAATAGGAAGGAAAAACTGGAATAGCTGCAGCGGCGTTGGCGGCGGTGTGCTGATGTGAAAGTTGCGTGTTTCTACGTGGAAAGGCTCGAATTTGGTGCCGCGGTCAACTTCGGCCGGAAAAACAGCCACCCGGGTAGGGTCATTAGGGTGCAATTGATGGCTATGATTCTCCTTGATAAAGCTCTTGTCATCGTAGGCATTGAGTGCCTGTGCCTCCTTAGGAATTGATTGGGAATTCATCGTTGAATTGAAAATGATTTCTATGGTGTTTTGGCGGGAATTGCTTCATTGAGCTAACTTTTCGTACCCCACCCGTACCCCCCTCGTCACGGACCTATGTGGGGCAAGGTACGCCTTGGAGGTCCTTGGGCACTCATGAGATAAGAAACTTATAACGTGCATGATAAGCATGCCGGTCAAACAAGCTTGCCGGTCAAAAATTATCACCCTCAATCTAGAAATTAAATAAATACACAACAAAGCATCTAATCAATTAGAACTAATTGCTATACTCTTCCCCAGACATCGCAACAACTATCTGACATGTCCTTGCGTTATGCCCGGTCTTGCCGCATGTTCCACAACGCCTTTCCTTCGGTCGCGCTGACCCTCCTTGACCACCACTTCTCGACGATTCGGCCGCTACGTGCGTATTGGCATCCATCTGATCAATTGCTTCCCTTCCTTCACCTAGAGTCATCTTCCCTCTATTCTGCAGGCGGGTTCTTTTTGCTCTGCGCCGCTTGCTAAGTACCTCATTTGACTGTCGAAGGATCTGGTTCTCAGACTTCAGTAATGCTATCTGATGCATTATTGCCTTCGTTCCTTTCGAAAATGATTCAAGTGCCTCAAGAATAGATGCCGGGGAGCTGCTCTGGTGCCTTCTAATTCGCCTTTTGAGGTATTCAGACTGAGAGCTAGCCTCAAGGACGGTCTTTGGGGTCTTTGAGACCCAAGGGTCGGGGAGGTTCGCCTCCTCCCCCACAGGTGTTGGAGTCCGTAGCTGCACATCAAGCTTTGATTATAATACTTTCCGGGTCTAAAGGAACAAGCCCGGCCCCTCTAAAACCTCCCTTGATATTGCTTTCTGTCATAGCGGCTTGGTGGGCGGCGTAAAACGCTGGAAAGAACTCGGTCTTTGAAATGTGGGTTATTGAGCATCTGATCAAATGCTCTATTTCCCGGCCGTAGGCTTTTTTGAGCGGTCCAAAGCACCCGACATCAAGAGGCTGGAGTAGATGAGACGAATGAGGGGGCATACAGAGCGTGATGATATTGTTCTCCTCGCAATATGCCTCGAAGTCGGCCGAGTGGTGGCTTTCATGCCCATCGAGGATCAGAAGGCGATAGCCACCGGTTGATCGGGTCTTTGTGTGCCGATCAAAGTGCTTGATCCACTCAAGGCCCGTCTCGTTGTCGGTCCAGCCATTTTTGGTCGTGACGATAGCCCAATCGCCCGGGAGGTTGCTTTCTTGGTACCAGCTGGAGAGGTGATATTGCCCCGCGACCACGATAAACGGCTGGATCGCCCAGCCTTCCGCATTGATAGCCTGGATGACTGTAACCCATTCCCGATTTCCGGGCTGGACTGATTTCGGTCTTCCACGCCTTTCTGCGCCTGTGACAACCATTCCGCTTGCAATCAGACCCATCATAAAGCCAGTCTCATCAAAGTTGTAGATATCAGCAAGGTTGATACCATACTTCGCGATTATGTTCTCCACAAGCCTGAACCAATCGCGAATAATAGTCGGATCTTCGCATTTGGCTCTCTGGTAGTCGTACTTACGGAGAAAACGCGTCTTGAGGTCTTTGTGTCGCCTGACGAAGTTGGAAGCCCAGCGCTTGCCGACAGGTGGCGCGTCGCGGTCAGCGAGCAGTCGGTTGGCCATTTCTTCAACACCACGCAGTCGTGGGGGAAATCCTCGCGAATCCAAGGAGAATGAACTGAACAATGATCTGTTCCTCTAGATCGGATAGTTTACGAGATTTGGGGATCCAATCGCAACGAGCAGTGACGCCATTCTCTCGGTCAAAGAGAGTACTATACTTGACTTGATAGATCTTTGCGGCGCGTCGGAGACTTAATTTTGGGTCATTTCGATAGGCTTGAAGCGCAAGAAGGATATTTGCCTCATTATTTGATCGTGGCATCTTGAATGGTTGAGAATTGATTGATTAAGTAGGAAGATGAAAGGTTGAGGGATTTTTGACCGGCAAGCTTGTTTGACCGGCATGCTTATCATGCACGTTACTCACTCGTTGGACTCTAATTATTGATCGACCAAAATGGCTGGTCTGTGCTGGACATATCAAGACTTAGCCAAATACTTCGATGGGTCCCTGCGTCGTGCCAGCGATCTCAATCCAATCATCAAGCAACTGCTTATGACCTGTCCTGGCTCGTGTGTTTTTGGTATTGGCGGCCACTCCGTCGTGCTCTGGATCTCCCCCGGCATAGCGGCAAAGGTTGCTCTCAAGCAAGGAGACGGGCGACTACGTCACGAACAGGAGGTATTCGAATTGCTCGATCAATCGGAATGCCCACAGCTTGTACAATGTTTCTTTCGCGGCATCGATGTCACGTTTCTCGAGTTAATCGCCAACGGAACTCTTCACGACCGACTGAGCTTCGTCAGTAAGCCTCAACCAGTTTTGCAATGGATGCTGCAGCTATCGTCCGCTGCTGCGTGTTTGGAAGCCATAGGCTATGCTCACGGCGATATCAACCCACAAAATATCCTGTTCGACACCGATGACCAGCTCAAACTTATCGATTTTGATCATTCACCAAAGGTTGGTGATGATCTCAATGTTGGCTACGAACCCTATGTTCGACAACACAGAGAGATTCTAGGTGGCCTCTATGGGATTGCTAGTCCAATCACCGATCAGTTCGCCCTCGGTTCAGTCTTTTGGTATATGACACGCGGCTCGGAGCTCTACTCAGATCTCGAAGGTCCTGATCAAGTAGACCGCTTGCTAGACGACAACCTTCCAGCAACAGACCCGCTGGACCCTATCGACAGGATCATAGGAAATTGCTGGAATGGATACTACCCTCGGATTGCAGACCTTGTGGATGATATTAGCAAAATTGCAGGAGGGCAAAGACAAACCAAAGAAGCCATGTGCCCGGTAAAGAAACATGAAGGAAGGCAAGCATGTGAGAGTTACTACAGCAGGATGAGGCCCTTGTTCACTGAATTGAGGTCAGCCAAAGAAGGCCCAAGCAGCAACGAGGGAGGCAGCAACGAGGGAGGCAGCAACGAGGGAGGCAGCAACGAGGGAGGCAGCAACGAGGGAGGCAGCAACGAGGGAGGCAGCAACGAGGAGAAATACAGAGACTAGAGGCGGACTTGTCCTGATGGAGGTTGCTTGAATGTCTGTTAAGGAGGCATGTTCTTTTCTCACTCTTCTAGGATTCTTCTAGGTATTTAGATGTTGATATTCGCGGTGCCTAGCGGTTGATGAAGGCGGCCGCCTGTGTAATCGCAAGAGGCATACAGTCGAGAACACGTACCAAGTCAGCTGTGGCTCCATTCTACGAAAATTGTAGTAGATTCAAAAACAACAAAAAATATAGTCTGATCTGCGGAGAAGAGGTCGGTACGGGTGATGGGACCGAGATTGCTTGTCTCCGAGCAACCTATCGAGTATCCAGACGATCGTGGGAAGGTTTCTTCGCGACTGCATACCTGAGAGGTCGTTGGGACGGGATGATCGATCTAGCGCGATCGGTGTCAATAGGAGCTCTTACACTTACGTGGAATTCTTCGGTTTTAATTAGATATACGTCCTCGGTCGACGTTCAAAGAAGGAGAGGTCTCTTAGATGGGCCAACGACACTTGCTTCAACGAGGACAGCTGTTTCAACAAGAACACCTTTGCCTGACAAATGTTAGTCAGCACTCGGCTCCTCAGGGTACTGCGGCCAGACATTTGATCCGTGCCACCCCACATTTCCTTCGCTTCTGGCTCACAGCCCCAGAGTGCTCGGCTAATCTAGGCAGATCGGCAACAGCTTGTATGAATGTTGCATTAGGTCAGCAAAAGCCACCCTTGTGCAAGCCGTTACACGCCTCAACATACCGATGAGCGCGCAATATAAATCAGGTCCATGTGTTGCCAGGAGCTGGCTAAAAGAGGGAAGGTTACTAAGGGCCTAGATTGCGATAGGAAAGGCCAGAAAAGGTACTATCTGCTGGCTCAGTTATCCCATCAAGGGCCGGGCTTCAACTATAACAAAGAACACATTGCGAGAAAAGGTATATCGAGAAATTTGCATAACTCTAGAGGAGTATATAATAGGGTTTTTGGCCAAAGAGAGATTATTCCGGCTGGCGTGGCCGAATTAATACTCCACAGTCAACACATCACACGAAGCTATTGCCGATCTGAGCATTAGTGCTGGGTGCTGGGAATCTTTCTTGTGCAAAGTTTCAGTGGCCGAGCGTTGACACAACGCGACATCATAGTAGACATAGAGAGAAACATGCCGACACCCTTCAACGTTGATTAATATGCCTTGCCACAGGCGTCAAGCTTGGCAGGTGGCGGTTTAAATTACAAAGAAAAGGACCAGTTTCAACACTCCCAACTATTGCGACCCATGAAGGTAACGCCTGAGTTGGACCGTGCTTGTTATCTGTTGCGTTAGCACAAGGCATCCTAAATACCATTCCGTGATAGTTGACGAAGAGGAGGGATCCAAGGAAGGATAAAATAGCCCAACTTCAGTCACTCCTTCAGGAAAAAGCCAGGCGCCTTTCTTCTCTACGTTCCCCTTTCTTGCAGGCGCTGAGCAAATCTCTAGTCGCTTACCCTGTAGCAGCTAGCTGGCTCGCAGCGGTGAGCACGTGTCGCATATCACCGCTAGGTTCGTGCGACTGGATATGAAACGCGGCCCGTACTTTGGTGTCGTGTATCCGGTTTCACATCCGGTTTGTCGTATCAAGGATTCCAATCCTAACGACATGAGCTTAAATAGCTGTGCCCGAACACATGGCTGTTCAATTTCCTTTGTTCTTAAGATAATTCTCATCAATTGACTGGTGCCACCAATGATCCCTGTGGAGCCAATTGTCTGACACATTCCCTTCACCGCCAACGGAGCCGCCATCACCACAGCACAGCAAGTAATTCAGAGAAAAAGTTGAATGTGAAATTAGCTGACTTGTTTTAATGGACAAGTCTTCGCGCCTCTTCTATGACCTTGTATATGGCATTCGCTGCATGTAGGCAGGGTTTTTGATACGGTATTAGGCACCTCTGTACCACTTGACCCGGCTGTAGTTGGGTTGAGGGTTTTTGGGGGTTTGGTAGTGACTGACCCCGCTGTAGCCGGGTTGGGGGTCCCTGGTGTTGGAGAAGTGGCTTGCACGATGGTGTTACACAGGCATGCCACCTCAAGGAAGATGACATCACGATGATACCAGAATTGTCAGAACAGCAGGTCTAGTATCTTGGCCTGGTCTTTTCAGATAAAAAAGAGGAAGAAGGAGAGAGATCAGGATCATCAATCAATCATCCTTGGGTCTCCATCTTCTGATCACTTACTCCATCATTATACGAGCACGCGTGTCTAACAACAAGACGACTAGTCAGTTCTAGATGGCTCCTGTCGTCTAGGGCCCGCTGAGGTCTTCGACGCTAAAGCGACAGGAGCCCCAGAGGCTTACAAGCCGCCCTGGGTCGCCCCGACTCAGCGACACAGGGCATTCTTGTCTACCCGACAGCCTGGCGGCCGCCTCCTGCCTGCGAGGAACACCCTACTGTACCAATTATCACTGGTATTGGCACCCAATATCTACCACTTTTTCTGGCCCGTGCGCGGTATTTCTCGGAACTGGTGCTGTGTCTCGATACAAGAAACTTGGCACATGCGCCTTCCTTGGTCCCCAGCTTCAATGCCCCCGATACTGATTCCCTGTCGCCGTAAATAGGAAGCAGCTCAATCGGCTCGATTTTTAAAATAAAAGAGAAATTACCGGGTGATATCTTAATTTAGAGGTCATTGCCCTTGCAATCGTACTATCGCTCAAGTACCCTTTAGCTAGCTTCTAAAGCTGCGGGACCATGAACCTTGATGGGATGATCTACGTTATCTCCTCTCTGGGAAAAGAGAAAACTGCGTCGATCTATTGCCGTTCTTGGTTTTGATGGGAACCCTTGTCGAATACCCATTGACGGCTTGACTGACCGGCTGCAGCCACAGCAGCCCCGTCTTTGGGGTCGAGTCTTACAAGCAGGCAAATATGAGCACACATCAGACACTCCAAGCTCCGAAGTAATAACACTAGTTAGCGATTGGTTGAATTGGGAGCTGAAGGACCCGTGATGGTCTCCTGGTGCCAGGTCACACATGCCTCTGCAATGCATGGCAAAAACTATTGGCATCTGTGGCTGTGGTGGCTTATTAGGCAGACACGACAAGGCTTACTACGTAGTATGTATTTCGTCTGTGTCATTTGTGGCTTTTTTTCTTCTTTTTTTCTTTCTTTTTTTTGGGCTCTGCCTCATGTGGGCATGCTGCTGCTGATTCTTCCAAGCCAATCCCCTCTGATACCTACCCGTTGGCTCATGTGGGGCTAGGGCCCAGGCGAGCCAACGTAGCAAGCTAAGTTGGTCACAAAATGGCGGGACAGCCACAAAACCTCCTCGCCTGGGCCCTAGCCCCACATGAGCCAACTGGTAATAGTATTAGCGTTGTTGCCTCATTTGTGCAGCCCTACTCCGTACAACTTCGTGATTAGGCGGCATACCATGCAGTGATTCCTGCGCTTTGACGCCCGGCAAAACGGGACGCTGTTTTAGACATCAATTGCAGTGTTTCTCAGCCGCTGTTCCGTCGGCTTCAGTTGTGGCGTAAGACTGAACAATTGTTTCTTTCAGGGCCATGCATGCATCATTACAAGTAACTGCCGAGCCTCGGCACCTTGCAAGGGAGTCGGCTATGCCCGATCGGTAGGTTAATCCAATTGCGTGTCTGTCGTACGGGCTGATCTTTGCTAAACGGTTCACGGTCAGCTCGCAAGGCTGTTGAGCTAGTTGGCGTTGGTCGGATAATATAACATCTCTATGCCTTTCTGTGAGTTCAATAGAAACAGAGAGAAAAAAGAATCTTGTATCAGTTAGAGCGCCCCCGATTTATATCCATTGCTGCCCTTGGCCAAATAACTACCGCATGCTTGAGAAGTCGCTCCATAAGTGACAAACATATTATCACGGAGCGCTGAACGCCACAAAATAGATGACTCGCTCGTTGAATGAGCCTCCTGTAGCAATCCCCACTGCCCATAGCCATTTTCTGCAAAGCGCTGCAAGCTAGCCTGTTCACGGAATGGTTAGTCTCATATGCGGGCACGGACCGACCTGCTTAGATCGATAGTTTGTTGCCATGTCGGTTGGTCACGATGCGAGCGCTATCGCAAAAATCCGGCAAGGCTGGGGAAGCTTGATTGTAAGAGGGCATAAAAGGGTAGGGAGAAGGGTAATTAGCAAAGTACGGACAAATATACCTTAAAACCTACGTCGCACATCCATCAAAATCCAGTAACATTCCCATCCGTTTCGCCAGAAGATCGCCATTATGATAGAGTCATCGTCCACTTTTATCGCATCCTCGATCCCCCTACTGCACAATGCGGTGAAATCCATGGTGTTCAAATTCGCGGAGCTTCTCATGGCGCTATTCATCTACAAACTCTTCTCCCTCCTTGCCGCGCGGTCTAATCAATTCACATCGTACCTTATGTTCGCCGAAGACTACATCCAACGCTGGCTCTTCCTCTCGTCCAGTGGCATCCCGCGCCGGCTTTATCGTTCTCCTCTTCAGCATTCTCAGCACGCTTGCGTCTCTCTATGGGACCCTACTCTGGGCACTAGATTCTCCAGGATACATCTTCAGGGTATCCAATGTCACAGTCCCCCAGTATGAGAGCTTGCGCAACCGGGATTCCCCTTACATTATTCAGCTGTATCTTGATCCCAGTACCCTACAAGGGACGGAGGAAACACTCGCACAGGTTGTGGGATCTGAGCTTTTCAAGCCAGGCCTGAACTACACTTTGACTGGTGAAGTTCAAAGGGGATCTCCCGAAATCACGACACCGACGCGGCACTATGACGTCGGGGCGCGAATCTGGCTTGATGACGACGGCTTCTCTGTTTCACCAGATAGTTATGCCATGATACCAGAGTCCGCCGTCGCTGATGGCCAAAAGTTTCCTGCCAACTGCATATACTTTGGCGGAGGCTCGGCCCTCTGGAACTGCACCTTCAACAACACGTTCTCCCAAAACATAATGGAAAGCATCATTGGGAGGCCCGAGGTACACTGGGACGACGAGTCGGACCTGAAGCTCGATTCAAGATACGTCACCCCAAATAGGGCCGACAACATTTGGTTTTCTTTCGGGCAGGGTGGTGGGTCTGCGGCTATGATGCAGGTCTTTACCGTGACGAAGGGGACGAGACGTCATACGTTTGTTGAGCATGTATCTCGCGTCACCATGCTGACCAATCCGGGAGTTCCATTTGCTGCGCATGACGTTGGAGATTTGGTACGACGGACCTGGAGCAGAAACGAGACCGAGAGGAACCACCTGCTCATTGACCAGATTGTGGAAGATATCATGAGCGCGCAGGATCAGAATCTCAGCTACCATTTCGGAGTCAATGCAGCCGATAACGGGAATCTCACGGTGCTTCAGTCTAGCTGGGGCTACTTGACTGTCTCACTCAGCAGTACCGGGGAAGACCTATTTTCCCTCATCAGCTTCGCTTCGGTCAACATCACGCTGATAAGATCTGAAACCATCGACAAACCACCAACACCATTTGAGAAATGCGCCCGTGGATCATTCCAGAACGAGGCGTTTGGTGGAAGGATCACCCAGACTGATTGCGTCGGATCTACAGCCGATAACAACAGTAACATGTTCTTTGGCCAGGTAGACACTGCCGCTGTTCTGATTATACATGGCCTTGGCAATGGCCGTTCCAACGTCAGCTCAGAGTCCCTTAATGACAGCGTCATGTCCTGGACTCGGAACATGTCGGCCACGATGGAAGGCCTGCTTATCGCAAGGGGCTATATAGTCAGCGTCGACCCAGCCCTGGTCATGATCAGTGTTGATAAGTTGACTGTTGCTATATCTGGCCTGCAGCTCCTTCTAAGCATCCTTGCTCTGGTCCTCGCGGGAGCCGCATGGCTTGCGCTGGCTTTCTTTGCGGATTCACACTGGTCTAACACGTTCTTAGCAAACTTGGTACATGCCACATCAGAGAGGGATGGGAAAAAATCGAGACCTGGATATATGCACGACCCTCCCAGCGTTGAAATGATAGCAGATGGGGATGGGCATTTTATTGCGGTCTCTGGGAAGGCAGTTGCCCTTCGAGACCGAGTTCTGGTTCATATGGATTTTTTGAATGAAGAACCGCAGGAACAGGGTAGGCAAAAGCAAGGTTTTGGGAGGGACGTCTATTCGTCACTGCACAATGGGAGAGACCAGGCTGAGGTAACTTGATAACAAACTATAGTGAGAGGGTTAAAGTGTAATTATTGAATGTCTCTATGCTGATGCTCTAAGAGATACGGTTGGAGTCATAAATTTATCCCTATTTTGATTTATTTATATATTTATTCATTACGCCCGGCGGCTTAAACCGAAAGGGCACCAATCACTAATATATCCATACATTTCTCAAATTGTGTCCTTGTCTCCTTGAGCCCGTACCGTGCCCGCTTGTTGCTTGTGCTTCCTTACCTATTCTCTCTCTGCGGATTCCCGTGGTTTGGTAGCGTTATTAACGAACTAGCTTGAAGCCTATTCTCCAAGTGTTCAGTGTCCTATCTACGGCGGCTGAAGCGGTGTTCGCTTTTATTGGCACGGGGTGAGGGTCGAGTGAAGTCGGGAAATAGTTGGTTGGTGGGGAGGGTTTTGGTGGGGGGTTCCTCTCCCCGGTTAGCATGCATCAAGGCGGCCCGTGGCCAATGCAAACCGGATTGTCGCTCGAACAGCTTCCAAGTTTGGCGTCCATTTTTGGTCATCAGATGGCGACTTTCCTCCAAGATAGAAAGAGATGTTGCCTCTCTGGGTATCGGTGCATTGAAGCATCTCTGTCCGGTATGCTGTCCACTTCCGGCATCGGAAGAGGAAATGTTCAACTGTCTCTCTCGCTTGTCCACAATCACACCGATCCGATAGTACCGCTTTGATGTGGAAGAGATATGCATTCAATCTCGCTATGCCTGTTCTGAGCTGGGCGAGTACACTAGCTTCTTTCCATGACAGCTGGCCATAGAGTTGTCTCGTGTGTTTCCCCGGGAGTGCCGCATCGACTCTTTTAGAATGTCTTCCAACCTTGTCTGGCAACAACCCATTGGCGTTGAATTTGGATCGTGCAATCCTGAGCATTGTCGATTTCATGCCAGGAAACCACTTTTGAGAAATGGCTCCTTGCTGTGTTGCCTTCCATGCCTCTCTGCCTTGGCCTGCTTCAGAAGCTCGTTTTCATCGCTTGAGGGTAGCCACAGGACCCTTACGACGTTTCCGTCTTCCCGCAAATCTTCAATCGAATCGTAGATATAGCGTATGTATTCTTGCCCGACTGCTGACGGGGTTGCTTGAGCGTAAGCGCAGCAGCCTTGTTGCTCGTTAGCAGTGCAAAGCTGCGATATTTCACCCTTGGTGGAGTTCGCCTTAGGACATACGCCATCGCTGCTAGCTCTCCGCTATATGGGTTCTGCTCTGTTCTCATACCAAGAGTAAATGAGAAGGTCTCGAGCTTTGGGCCGCCTCGCACCGACAGCGGAATCTGGACTGCTCCACCAACACCCACTACGTCATTTCGCGCAGAGCTGCTCACTGCGATGCGTATGGCCCAGTCTGCTTCCGACTCTCCTGGGGCTGCCTCGTCGGTGATGGCTTCCACTCTTTCTTCCCATGGCGCTAGTGCGAATGGTCGAATGGTTTCCAGCTGTTCCATTGGTATATGATTCGCTTCGAGAAAGTTTGCCGTGATATCGGTCATAGAGGGTAGTAAAAGGGACTTTATACATCCTTGCAGCGGGTCGGATCCGTAACTTAGGGTCATTTTGAAGGGCACGAAGTGCAAAAAGAATATTTGCCTCTTTGCTTGATTGTGACATGTTTGGTGGTTGAGAAATAATTGATCAAATGAAAAGAGAGGAGGTTGAGGGATTTTTGATCGACTCGCTTGTCTGATCGACTCGCTTATCAAGTACGTTAAGCTAGCAAGAGAATGAAAACAGACTGGAGTTTAAATTTTTCCGCCCGAGATAAAACGGGTGTTGGGGTCTGAGGGCAATTTACAGGGGGGGGCAACCGACGAACAAGGGCAGGCGATGATCTAGAGTAGAAGAGTAGGGACTCGCTGGCGTAAGGCATAAGTGTCAGGGGACTTTTGCGAAATTCCATTCTGCCCTTCTCTATATATTTCTACTCTCGCCCTCATTAATACGGGACAACTGATCAGCCTAACACAAACTTGAACTTGAATAGAAACAATTCTTCATATCCCTAAAGAGATGCGTTTACACAAGGGTGAGAGTCTTGTCTTGGGCGTCAGCGAGCCATGCCTCAGGATTGTCTCCCTCCTTGTTAAGTTGCAGCACGCCGATCCTCTCATACAAAGCCTCACTTGCATTGGCTGCAGGGCCACTGCCAGCCTTCCCACTAGCTGTCTTCTGCCGGAGAACCAAAAGATAGAGCGCTTCAACGGTGTAACCATACGACTTAAACCGAAGCTGCCTCTCAGTGCAGATCGCCAGCAGCATTATGCGCCCACAGTCGAAGGGCCGACGGACGCCACCATCCCCGATTTCGCAGGGAATGAGATTTGGTTAGTTTTTAGCAGAGACCGTAGCATCCGCCTCATCGGGTTGCTGGAATTGGAGACCCACAACATCAGCCTCCTCCAACAGCGGGATATCGTTGATGATCCTCCGGAGCTTGCCACCCACCCGAACCAGGAAGTATGCATCCGCTGCTGACGTCTTCGCCTGTTCAAAACGGATATGCATGTCAACCTCTTGCACTGGCCCCATGAGTGTGATGGTCGCGTTAGCCAGGTAACCAGCATAGTCATTCCCGGCGGGTGCATTGAAACGCCGTGACAGACGCCAGCGCCTTGCGCGCTGAGGGAAATGTTTGCTCCAGAAGGAACGACACGCCATTGGCGACCTCCAACGAGGCAAAGGACCACGTCGGTGCCCGACGCGGCACCGCCCGCCGGTTCGTTCTGCTATACGTGCTCCAAAGCAGCTGAAACGGCAAATGATCTCTCCACATTCCAGCTGCGTACTCGCCAAATCCACCCTCATCACGCAGGCAGTGTGCTAGCCCAGACAGCGCCGCGAGCCGGTCACTCTCCTCGGTGATCTTTCGGCTGTAGAACTTGCAGAGCATGTCCATCCACGCGTCGCAGCGCACGCGGACGTCGGCACTCTTGGCGGAAACTTCGAAGCGCTCGCGAAGGCCGACGGCGTTCTCGCGCCGCGACAAGACGATGCCGCCGCACTCGCGCTGCGCGCCGCGGTTACACTCCCAGACGAGCTCGTCGCGGTTGAAATGCGCGATGCGCGTCGAGAGGATGCGCTCCTGAAAGCACCACGCCCGGTCCTCTATCGGAAAGTCGTCGGCTGTGTGCCGCGTATGGAAGCCGTACGAGTAGAGTTTGTGACTCATGACCGGGCGACGGACGATGAGCACTGGGTCGTTGTCGTCGGTGGAGGCAGCGATGAGGTGTTCGCCGGGTCGTTGTGTGTCGGAATCGTTACTATCCTCTACAGGGTCCGGGAGCAGTAAGCGGGTAGCTTCGAGGCAGAGCTTGATAGGGTTGCCTCCCACCGGTCGCTCTCGCTCTTGATCGTTTGGGTCTTTGCCGTCTTTTTGCCCTTCTGATGCAGCATCGCTTGGCATATCATCCGTGCCAGGCTGAGACTCATTCCATGCGCTCTTGGAAAGGGCCGGAGCTGGAGCGAGTGCCTCTTCAGAGCTGGCTTTATCCTCTCCATCCTCGCTTAGCCGCTGTGGAACTTCCACAATGTTGATGGCACCCATTGCGACAAGTTCATTGCGTCTTCTTGAATAGATGCCTCCATTGCCACTCTTTGAGCTGTCTGCGGCGATTGTCAAGGCCGAATCGCGGTATATCTCCCACATCCTCGCCGCTTCCGCCGCCCAGTCGGCGGTGTCGTCCTGCACAATACAAAGGGCGTCGATCCACAGGTACCGAAACCCGAGACGACGGGTGAGGTCGATGGCATCCTGATGCGTCTTACACAAGGCATGCAGAGAAATTCCAACCAGCCTCTCTTGCAGGTTAGTGCTAACGGTTTTTCCATTGCTGATTCCTCCCCAGCAATAACTCAGGGTCAGATACTCGCCGAGTTGGCTGTTTGTTTCCACAATCCTCGGATCTTGTCCTTCGCTGCCGACGTCGATGACTCGCGATGGGAGCTTGACTTGATTGTTTGACGGGCAGCCAGGATGGCCTTCACGGCATTCCCTCAGCCATTCCTTGAGCATGTCCAGGCAACGCTGGCTGCTTGAGGTTGTCTCAATCATTCTCAATCTTCCAGCAGCTGGGAGGAGCTCCGAGAGCCATGATTCCTTTGCAACTAGAGGTGTGTCATCAGCAGCCCCTCTTGTCAAAATAAATCCTAGGCCCACATACCTGATGGCACGAAGAGCTCGATTCTATCCTCCTTGCGATATTGCGGACCGATGATTAGGCCGCTTGAGCCCGGCTTCGCGTTGATGCGTACCTTGATTAGGTCTGTGTCCCCATCCTTCGCTTCATCTTCGGCAATTCGCAGCGCAGCGTTAATAATGGCGCATCTCAGGCAGAACTGGGCGGCGGCTTTCCAATCCTTTCGCTCGAGTCGGCGGACGAACAGGGCATTCTCCTTGTTGCCCACAGAGTAGAACTTTCTCCGGTTGGACGACTGCGACCATGGATCCAGGTCGCCGCAGCCGGGGCAGCTGATATCAGGAATGTCATGTACAGTCTCGTCATGCGACTGTGCATGTGAAGAGTGAAATTCCCCGGAGCCGCAATGGGGACAACCGAGACACTTGACGTGGCGCTCGAAGTCGGACATTCTGGCGGTGGCTTACAAATCGGGGCGAAGTACACGGACCGAGGGTTGAAGATAGGTAGACACTGGGAGTTGATGGCATAACTAGATCAGCGTCACCGTGTCCAAATTGCATTGACGTACCTTGAAACGGTAACTCTGCGCTAGGGCTCCGTCATGTCAATCTCAGGTGTACTGAAGATCCTGAAGAACAGGGTCACTGCAAAAAAAGCGTTGCCCCTCTTATACACATATACGTGACTTGCAGGGGCTGCGGCGGAGACCCTCAAGACCAAAGATTCAGGGGTCCAAATCACTGCGAAGCGCCGTGGTGGCGGCTTTGCCTCAATTCTCATGGCTGCCGCAGTCTAAGCTGCTCAGGCGCACAGCTCGATGCCTAAGCCTCGTCAGCACCCACACAGCTT
This sequence comes from Fusarium virguliforme, assembly GCA_020883615.1. Classification (NCBI taxonomy): domain Eukaryota; kingdom Fungi; phylum Ascomycota; class Sordariomycetes; order Hypocreales; family Nectriaceae; genus Fusarium; species Fusarium virguliforme. The sequence continues at coordinate 419,089 of JAJHJD010000014.1, read as the reverse complement.
CATCTCAAGCTGCACCAGGTTCCCATGCAACATAGTCTCACTCAAGCCAGCGACCCCAGTCTGCTCAATCTTCAGACGCCAAGCATCAGGCGACCAATATAGGATCGCACCTTTTCCCATTTCCTATTGCCCTATTATAATATATCGTCAGGCTAATAATGATTAAATGAATATGGGAAAAACCGCTATAAAAAATAATAAGAGGCTACTGATAAATTACGATAACGTGCATGATAAGCATGCCGGTCAAACAAGCTTGCCGGTCAAAAATTATCACCCTCAATCTAGAAATTAAAATAAATACACAACAAAGCATCTAATCAATTAGAACTAATTGCTATACTCTTCCCCAGACATCGCAACAACTATCTGACATGTCCTTGCGTTATGCCCGGTCTTGCCGCATGTTCCACAACGCCTTTCCTTCGGTCGCGCTGACCCTCCTTGACCACCACTTCTCGACGATTCGGCCGCTACGTGCGTATTGGCATCCATCTGATCAATTGCTTCCCTTCCTTCACCTAGAGTCATCTTCCCTCTATTCTGCAGGCGGGTTCTTTTTGCTCTGCGCCGCTTGCTAAGTACCTCATTTGACTGTCGAAGGATCTGGTTCTCAGACTTCAGTAATGCTATCTGATGCATTATTGCCTTCGTTCCTTTCGAAAATGATTCAAGTGCCTCAAGAATAGATGCCGGGGAGCTGCTCTGGTGCCTTCTAATTCGCCTTTTGAGGTATTCAGACTGAGAGCTAGCCTCAAGGACGGTCTTTGGGGTCTTTGAGACCCAAGGGTCGGGGAGGTTCGCCTCCTCCCCCACAGGTGTTGGAGTCCGTAGCTGCACATCAAGCTTTGATATAATACTTTCCGGGTCTAAAGGAACAAGCCCGGCCCCTCTAAAACCTCCCTTGATATTGCTTTCTGTCATAGCGGCTTGGTGGGCGGCGTAAAACGCTGGAAAGAACTCGGTCTTTGAAATGTGGGTTATTGAGCATCTGATCAAATGCTCTATTTCCCGGCCGTAGGCTTTTTTGAGCGGTCCAAAGCACCCGACATCAAGAGGCTGGAGTAGATGAGACGAATGAGGGGGCATACAGAGCGTGATGATATTGTTCTCCTCGCAATATGCCTCGAAGTCGGCCGAGTGGTGGCTTTCATGCCCATCGAGGATCAGAAGGCGATAGCCACCGGTTGATCGGGTCTTTGTGTGCCGATCAAAGTGCTTGATCCACTCAAGGCCCGTCTCGTTGTCGGTCCAGCCATTTTTGGTCGTGACGATAGCCCAATCGCCCGGGAGGTTGCTTTCTTGGTACCAGCTGGAGAGGTGATATTGCCCCGCGACCACGATAAACGGCTGGATCGCCCAGCCTTCCGCATTGATAGCCTGGATGACTGTAACCCATTCCCGATTTCCGGGCTGGACTGATTTCGGTCTTCCACGCCTTTCTGCGCCTGTGACAACCATTCCGCTTGCAATCAGACCCATCATAAAGCCAGTCTCATCAAAGTTGTAGATATCAGCAAGGTTGATACCATACTTCGCGATTATGTTCTCCACAAGCCTGAACCAATCGCGAATAATAGTCGGATCTTCGCATTTGGCTCTCTGGTAGTCGTACTTACGGAGAAAACGCGTCTTGAGGTCTTTGTGTCGCCTGACGAAGTTGGAAGCCCAGCGCTTGCCGACAGGTGGCGCGTCGCGGTCAGCGAGCAGTCGGTTGGCCATTTCTTCAACACCACGCAGTCGTGGGGGAAATCCTCGCGAATCCAAGTCGAGAATGAACTGAACAATGATCTGTTCCTCTAGATCGGATAGTTTACGAGATTTGGGGATCCAATCGCAACGAGCAGTGACGCCATTCTCTCGGTCAAAGAGAGTACTATACTTGACTTGATAGATCTTTGCGGCGCGTCGGAGACTTAATTTTGGGTCATTTCGATAGGCTTGAAGCGCAAGAAGGATATTTGCCTCATTATTTGATCGTGGCATCTTGAATGGTTGAGAATTGATTGATTAAGTAGGAAGATGAAAGGTTGAGGGATTTTTGACCGGCAAGCTTGTTTGACCGGCATGCTTATCATGCACGTTAAAGGTTACTATTAATAAGTAAACGCGGACACGCTGCTGCTGCCTCCGGTTTAGCGGCACGGCCCATTCGGGCAAGGCGCGCCCGCCACACACCAGCCCAACCGCACATCACGTGACTCTATGTAATGCATAAGACATCAACCTTCTCCGACCCTGCGAACATGTATCTTTGACCTCTGCTTCTTCCCATGCTCTGCCCGTTTGTATCCACCGTTTCCCCTCTTCTGCAAATATAGCTGCCTTCAGCCCAGCCCTCCTCGCCCATCCTGCCGCGTCATCGTTCTGATTTGGAATGAAGCTCTCCTGCCGCCGGGATTGACCGGCCATGGAGACGCTTGCATCGTCCCCAATGCCAGATTGCGGATGGTATGAGAAAAATTCTACGATTCATGTTCCATTCTACCCTGTGATGCTATTGCCAGCTCTACTCTGCGTCTCGTACAGCTTCCCTTCCCGCCCTCTTCTCACGGAATCTAACAACGCCAACCGTCTAGTGGCGTTCCCCAGGTCGGGCCGCCTCACAGCGCTGCGATGCTTCTCAGGCAGCAGCAGAACATCTCACAGCGATGTTTATCCTTTTGAGGCCTCCAACAGACGCCCAGCCAATGGAAGAAATGCCGCAGTGTCTCATCAATGCCCCTGATGCATGATGGAGGATGGTGCCATCTCGGACTCCCCTCCTGAAACTAGCACGGGTGGCTCCAGAGGCCTCTGGCACGAACTTGCTCCCCGATTGGTTCCCTCAGCGGGTAGAGCGGGTAGAGTAGGCGATGTGTGTGATCACGACTCGCTTGACGGGGCCCGAGTCGCTATTTCCCTGTTCAGGGGTTGCCGAGACTACCCGCCGCTTGGGGGACGTTCCCTCGATTACTACCTGCTAGTCCTCGGCTCACCCGTTCCTGTGCCGCTCGTGATGGCTCACAGCCTCAAAAACGGGGGGAAGCCAGCATGCCTAGAGGGATGATTGGGTGAAGAGAAGGAGACGGGGACGGGCGCACTCCGGCGAGTTGTTGGTGTCGCACGCATGTCAACCTCGGTTGTCTCACTGCTGCAGGATCATGAGGCGTTTATGACGGCACCTAGAGCTCTTGGGTCCTCTGAATGGTTCAAGAAGTTCGTGGCTGAGGACGATCAGCATGTGCGGGCGCAGCGTTGAACTCCATCACGGTCAGATGGACGAGCTAATGCTGCCGGAAACTCCCATCCCGATGCAGTCTGACCAACTGGAGGTCACGCGTCGTGCGTAAACAGCCCAACAGCCATCAAGACCTGCCTCATATAGCATCTCCGAGAACTCTGCCTTGCCAGGGAGTGAGGTGGATCCCTGAAGATGTGCGAGAAGATGAAGCGAGGAGGGAATCATTTTTCTAGCATAGCTGTATTGGTGTGGCTCGGCAGTGGAATGATTGGCACAAAGGAGAAGCGGTTACGTGTCTGCCTCCTCCATCCGACCCGCCCTAATCTTGGCTTACAATGGAGACAGCAGGAAGACACCGGGCAGGGCTCCTGCCGTCCTTGCATGTATGGTGATACCTTCGTCCGTCCATCCACCATGCCTACGCTCATGCCCTTTCTCGGACTCCAGCCCTACTCCCGCGGCGTTCCGTTTAGCGTCGGCCCCAGAAGGTCGACAACGGCTACTCCACGAAGAGATCAGCCTGTGCAACTGTATCTTCCCCTGCAATGGCGGCCCCTCCCCTTTCTCTCCGGCGCGTTCCACCATGGCTCATCCCACTTACTAATCTCCTGTATATATCGACGCAACCTTCAGATGCGCCCTGGTTTTACTCACATAGTGCGGTCACCACCACAAGCACACAGCCATGGCTCCTTCCAACCCAGACCCCGAGCCATATCACATCCTGCTCCCCCCTCTCACCTTGACTACGTATAGACATGATCTCTCTATCGGCCCAGTTGCCAAGCTCTTACCCTGGCCGGGTTTTAACGACCCGCTCACCCATTCAGCCCTCGAAGGTCCCGGTATCGGCTACCAGCGCCTCTACAGCAGCCTCCTACTCACAAGAAGGATCGCCCATAATGTCACCCGATACCGTCGTTCTGACTACTAGTTCCTCAGTCCAACCGTCGCCTAAACCCATGCACGGTAGGAATGAGGACCCGTACCCCTACAACTTTCAGCTACCGGAGTCTATCCTATCTCGCAAGACGAGCAACGACTCACTAGATCGAAGCTTGGCTAGCTGCAACCCCAGCGCAATGCCCGAGGCCTCGCCTAAGAGTAGCAACTTGATTCGCCGCTTCTCGAATCGCGCCCATCGGTTTGCCAGCAGCAGACAACAATCTTCGGCAGCCCCTGCCAGCCTGAACCGTAGTATCGGTCCCAGCATCTTGCGCCGTCGGAGTGACAGCAATGCCACTGCCCCGCCACGACCGCCAGAGTATAACGCCGTGACTGACACTGACGAGGAGGCTGACCCGGTTCCGGATGGCAACATATCTCTCTTTGGCCTCGACGGAGCCACTCACTCATCAAGCAACAATGACACTGCCGGTTCAATTAATGGAAGTGGCAGTGCCAATGACGGACCTGTGTTGCCAGCCGAGCTTCGGAATGGTTGTGAAGTCCTCAAGGTGTCCAGGAGAAGTCGCACGAGACGGGTTAATCTTATGTACGAGACTGAATCCAACAAGCTCTCGTGGGACCCTGCTCGCCCACATAAGTCCTTACACGTCGATGAGATCAAAGAGATCCGAACTGGTCCTGATACTCAACGATACTGCCTTGGCTTTGGAATGTCCGAATCGTGTGCGGATACCTGGTTCACCATCATCTATACCGTCCAAGGCAACTCGAGGACCAAGTTTGTTTCTGCACATTGTCACCGATAATGAGGAAGTCTTGAACCGCTGGACTGGGTTCCTCGAGGCTACATTGACTTACCGGCAGGGATCAATGACCTCTCTCATGGCCTTCGACGATGGAGCCATGGCCCAGTATTGGCAGACTGAGATGACCAGGGAGTTCGGTCACCAGCCCCGTGATCCTGAGCAGGAGGAACTGGACATAGCCGGAGTCAAGCGTGTTTGCCAGAACCTTCGTATTTACAGCTCCCAGTGGACCCTGCAGACCAACTTCCGCCTATCCGATGTCCGACGACGTGAGAAGCTCAACTTTACCGAGTTCAAGGGTTTCATCCACCTAATGAAGCAGAGGCACGATGTTCAGCGAATCATTCGCAGCATTGCCGCTAAACCTGAGACTGGCATGACCTTTCCAGAGTTTCTAGCGTTCCTCCGCGATATCCAAGGGGAGGACGTTGATTCTAACCTTTCTATGTGGGAGAAGCAATTTGCCTACCTCAGCCGCCGATACCGACCTGATGCAGTCGAGACCTCCGATGCGGCTGATGACATGCTGGTCATGTCCGAAACCGCCTTTGTGAGGTACCTGACATCTGAGACAAACTCAGCGATTATACCGGAGCCTCAAAACTACACTCTTGACCGCCCCATGAACGAATATATCATCTCTAGCTCCCACAACACCTACCTCCTTGGTCGACAGGTAGCCGGTCAGTCCAGCGTCGAGGGCTACATCTCAGTTCTTATTCGAGGCTGCCGCTGTGTCGAGGTTGACTGCTGGGATGGCAACTCTGGGCAGCCCGAGGTCAACCACGGTCGCACCCTTACGACCTCGATTAGTTTCCGTGAGGTCATAGCCACGATCAATAAGTACGCCTTTGTTAAGTCGAGGTTCCCTCTCTGGATCTCCCTCGAGATTCATTGCAACCCTAATCAGCAAGCCATCATGGTCAACATTATGAAGGAGGCCTTCGGCTCTCGACTGGTCACCGAGACGTTGGAAGACTACTATGACAAGCTGCCTTCACCCTCTGAGCTCATGGAACGCATCCTCATCAAGGTCAAGAAGCCGCAGATCAAGCAGGAGTCTCCTGCCAGCAATTTCCGTGGCCGCCGACGAGGCAACAGCCTCAACTCACCACTGACTCGTTCCGTGACTGATGCCGCCATGTTGATGCCTTCGCAGTCGCTTCCTCAGAGCCTCATGCGTAGCCCTAGCCCTCCTTGTCGTCGACCGGTCAGAAAGACTCGTGTCAACACAATTACTGAAGGCGGGGTGCAAGGTAGGGCGAGGAGAAGCGCCAGCGACAATGACAGCGGCGGGGAGCGAAACCCACGAAAAACGTCTACCAAGATTGTTAAAGAGCTTGGTGATCTTGGCGTCTACTGTGCCGGTGTCAATTTTGCTGGCTTTGACGCTGCCGAGGCGAAGCAATACAACCACATCTTCTCCTTCATGGAGTCGAGCTTTGCCAAGCACTTTCGCGCCAAGGAACAGAAGACAGCAGTCGACGTCCACAACCTGCGCTACATGATGCGAGTTTACCCTGATCGCACCCGAATCACCTCCAACAACTTTGATCCCCTCCTGTACTGGCGCCGCGGAATCCAGATGGTTGCGCTCAACTGGCAGACTTTCGACTTGGGTATGCAGATCAACCGCGCCATGTTTGACGGTGGCCAGGACTTCTCGGGCTACGTGCTTAAACCTGCGGAGCTACGGGACATCCAAGTGCTCCCATACAACCCCGAACTTCCTAGGGGCAAGAAGGAGCGCAGTGTTGTTTCATTCACCATCGATGTCATCTCGGCACAACGGCTTATGCGACCGGCCAGCCTCCCCGCCAACAAGGCGATGAACCTGTACGTCGAGGTCGAGGTCTTCCACGCCAGTGATAAACGGGAGAAGAGGAATGAGTCAGCCTTGCCTCGAGATCTTGACCCACCGCAAAAGTTCCGGACGAATATCGTACGAGAGAACGGCTTCAACCCAATGTTTGATGGTCACTTCAAGTTCAAAGTCACGAAGAAACAACACGATCTGGTCTTTGTTCGATGGTCTGTCAAACTCTCCAATGATGGCGAGAACTATAATGACAGACCGGCAGTGACCACCTACACTGCTAAGCTTAGCAACCTCAAGCAAGGCTACCGCACCTTACCTCTTCTCAACGATGCTGGTGACCAGTACCTTTTCTCAAAGCTCTTCTGCAAGATCAAGGTTGATTCGATTAAGAAGATGATGATCGACGCACCCTGCCGCGCCCTAGATGGTAGCAGGATCAAGGGCCTGGGCGGAAAGGCTTTTAGCTGAATCAGCACCCGCCCCAGAAGCACGATGGAAAAGCCCAGCACAGAGAAGATCAGCTTTGATAGCTAGCCAAGATCTATTTTTGCGACTTCATCTGTATACTGTGTTTCTTCCCTGGACGTATTTTTTCTTTCCGAAGTGGCCGTCTTTTGACTTGTTCCTTCTATCTTGAGCAACAACACCTTGATACCAGACTCGATTCGCTATTCATGCTAAGACGTGCGTGCTAGCCAAGTGCTCGAGCACCTATGTAAGCGCGCTCTCTCTACCAGCATATAGATCCTGGCAAACCAGTGCCAAGACGGCTGGGCCAGCTCATGTATTCCTTCTCTCTAATTTCCTCCTCTTAGGATTTACGAGGACTATCAATTCTGTTTCCTATCCTGATTCTGCTGTTCTGCCACAACCGGTTTCTGCCAAGTCTTTAACAGAAATATGAAGATCTGTTAATTCGTGTCTCTCGCAAGATCGGCGGGCGTCCGCCCCATGAAATCTTTTATGGCTACATCTGCTCCCGCCTCTACCAACGCACTCACCTTATCATCTCTGTTGCTGCCGAGGACCGAGGCTTCAATTTTCAACCCTTCGAGGTGCCGCGACGAGAGCTTCTCATCAATAAGCTGCCCCAGAACCCGCTGTTACTTTTCCAACACTTTATACCCATTTCCCTAGACAATACCTAATACGATGTGGTTTCCAATAGATTGTGACTAGCACACTCTTTGTCTGGTCGATGGCTTAGGACCCATTAACGATTGCTTGCCCAGGACTGAGAACTTGCAGCCAGTTCTTCGACTCGAGGTGCGACGGGCTCCATCGACTGACGCGCTCGGTGGTTGTTTGTTTCGATCGCAAGCGAATATGACCCTGATTCGGCCATTTGGTGTCTTCATGGATTTTCCCGTTGTGAATGCATACTCTCGAGGCTTCGCCCAATAATTGATGGCGGCCAATAGAGATTCATGAGATTCGTATACGCCCTCAGGCGGGAGGATATCGTCAGGGAATGCTGCGTGGTCCATTTTTGCTCAAACACGGCTTGGAATGGCATTTGGAGCGTGTGACGCGAGCGCGCTGAAGGTGGATCGCGGGTCAAACCGTGCCGACATAATTTGGGCACCCGGATGTGCCACCATATTTGGGCATCCAGGTGCCCATGTATCAGTCGCCGGTATGTCCTCGAAGGAACTGACTGAATGATGCACCGAGGGATGGCGCGGGGTTAGATTACCCGATATGTATCCGTACTTGGTGGCAAGTGCGTTGTTTAGCCCGCCCACTCGACACGTTGAACATGGTGCCTGGCCGACAACGTCGCCCCACAAGCGTCGGCCCATCTCCCATCTGCTGACCTTCAAACCTAAACTTCACTTCTGCCGACTCCGACAACGCGTTCAATCAACCTCCTGACTATCAGACAGGTGACGACCGGTTCCCGACACACGTGTGTTTAAACAGTCTAACGGACTCAATTCATGCCATCGCCCGTGCTTTCGCTCTAGAGATCATAGCTCAGTGAGCGTCGCAGCTCATGCTGAGTCATTGCGTGAAGCCAAGGTCAAAATGATGACACAGGAATGTCTGCGCAAATTGAAGGGCATAACGGAGATTGTCGCACGACGCAGCCTCAAATTCGAAGCGATTAAATCGCCACATGAGATCTATGAGGAGAAGGCGGCGGCTATGCGGGCCAGCCTTGCTCAAGCGTGGGACCGCCTTCTAGCAAACCCCCATTCACCGGAAGCGTCTGGACTTCAACGCGAGATCGAAGACCACGGTGGCCAGTTGAAAGAACTGGAAATCAGATACAATGCGACCTTTAAGGAAGATGAAAAAGCTTATGATCAACAATTACATGCAGCAATGGAGAGTCTTTGCGACGATCTGATCGGGACAATAGGACGGTCCCAGGTAGAGAAGTCGCTGCGAACACTTCCGAACCAGCAGCCGTCCGAAAGTGGTCATGGTGGCTCTTCCGATGGCCTGGAAACGTCTTTGACTACGCCAAGTGAAGCTACTCAGCGAGTGGTCAGGACTTCACGGTTGCATACATCTGCTCCAAGGACGGGAAGTGTCATTCGCGTCTGCCCCGTGAGCCTCTTCTGCACCGGGATGGACAGGATCGTTAGCTGACGCATACAGGAAAAACGAAAGGAAAGTCCATCTGGCTTGTCAACAAGACAGAAACGCCGCCGGGCGATCGCATAGAGCCTCATAGAGAAGTGATGAAGACAATCCACTTTGAGGAAGTCTTTCAGAACGGGTCTGCTGCAACCAAACATGTCATCGTTAGGTTTCCAGCAGACGATGGTGCATGGTACATTCTTCGATGCGACAAGCATGGTCTCACTTTTAAAGACAAAGCGATCGAGAGCGCTACGGCCCACCTGGCTGGTGGAGAGCATGGCCGGCTGTCGAAAGAGCCCGCCGAAGTTATCGAGCAACTTGGAGTTCAGGTTCTTGATTGCAACGAGACCCTGGCTGACAAGAACAACACAGTAGCTCTGAAAGCATTGCGAAAGGAATACAAGCAGGGTGCTGCTCACAACAGGCCCCTACGGGAAAAAATCTCGCCTTCTCACAGACCCACCAGGCAGAGTCGAAGGCGACATCATGGCGATAGTAGTCGGCAACGCGATCAAGGTTTCGACGGCATTATAGACCCAAGACCTGGCGACGTATATCTCGCGTTCTGGGAGAAGTCTAAGGAATGGTTGGCCGTCCTCCTCCTCCCCTGACAGAGCTGGATAATGTTGGCGTCCGAAACACTCTTCAAGATTTAGGTCTAGCGGAGGACGTGCCAGGATGTTATGACTATGACAACCGGACCAATTGTTTTAGGTGGCGGGAAGGATACAGAGATGGCGAGTCGTCTGTCAGAGAGCGTGAGTTTCCCGTCATGTACTTTGACGGGCAGGATTTCCCAGCCAAGAGTGCAGTGGGCTGGGTAGCTGCCAAAGATTTGCGCACCCTCGATGTAAATGCTGCTCAGTCTTCTCTGGTTCCGCATTTTCAATCAGTGCGGAAATTCCTGAGAGATCGTGCAGCGCCGCAACCAGCGGAGGTCATCGTCGCGAATTCTGGCGTGGACAGAACCGATTCATTCAACGGTATGTTGCCATTGGGACCTTCCGCGTACAGTTCTGCTTACAGCTTATCACCGCATGCAGATCAGCACACTCATCCAAGACCTTCCCCAGATCCAAATCAGGATGACCACGAACCCGCGCATCTGGCTGAGCTGGCGCCATGTACAGCACAGACGCGTTCCACCACATCCGCTCCTGATGGCCGGGCTTCGTTGCCAGGTGGCTTGAGAGAGCCGGAGCAAAGCCCTGAACCTCGCCAAGAGATACCAAGAAACGACCATTCTGATACTCAATGCGAAATCAACCCGGTAAATGGAACTCAAATGGAAGAGCATCCCGGCCAGATCTTGAGTGTGACGAGGCCTCAGACCTCCGCAGGGACGAGCCAAGTCATAGATGGGTTCGAGCATGCCACGAGCACAGCAGAACGAGACTCTTTCGCCGCAGAAGAAGGGGCCGGAGATCGTGTCAACAGCACGCCTATCATATCGCCTCGAGTATCCGCTCTCGCACAGGCTGCACTTGATACCCTGCGTTCGCCGGCGCCAGTGCGAGACAGCAGGTCAACACCGCTCACATCTGACGACCATTGTGAAGCCGAACCTTCTGCACCATCCAGGTCAACTGAGTTGAGACATTCTCAACCAGCACATGTCGCAATAGCCGCGTCAGAAACCCCTCGAAACCAGGGTGCCGAGCCAGTGGCATGTCGCATAATGGATGAACAACCACGGGACCAAGCTCAGCATTCTCCAACATCACGACTTCAACTAATCTCACAAGGTCCATCGTCCAGTTACAGCCCCATCCCGTCGGAAGGCCCAGCGTCGAATCGTGCGCCGCTTCAACCTTTTCCTGCTCTTCCACCAACTCGACCCCTAAACCGGGGTCATATCAGCACTGACTCTACAAGAGTCTTATCGACGTCACAGCCGCCACCAAATGCGTGCGTCTTACCACCGATTCTTCCTTCTAGAGGGCAAGACACGACGTTCCATGCCGTGTCTACCCATCGGCGGAGTAACCCGGCTACTGTATCGCGGGTAGCGAACCCCGACGCGGCGAGCAGTCCATTACTTGGCACTGTCCCATTGCCAGTTGATCAGGATTACTTGTCGACTGGTCAAGGTCGAGCTGCTATCCATGCAAGTGCGTCAGCACCTTCCCGGTTCGACGAAGTTAGGCCGAGCGATTTAGGCCTCGAGAAAGCGACGTCGTTATGCGCGCCCGTGCGTCCTGATCTACAAATCCTAAGCGAGTCAGAATCGCTCGACTTGAACCATTGGGCTTATAAACTTCCTGGGCCGCTCGTCGATTATATAAAGGAATATTTAGGACGAAGAGGTCTGGTTCCTGAGTTCAATGGGCTAAGGAACTCTGAAGGTTTCTACAACTGTCCTTTATGCGATAAGAGAAAGGTGAAAAACTACCAGCGCCCAGGTTCATTCACTAATCATCTGGTGAAGCACTGGCGTTCAGTTCAAAATAGTTCAGAAGTCCGCTTATCGGAATAATAGTTCATAGTTTCAGAGAATTAGAGCGTATGACTGCCAATTAATCTTGGTGATCTAGTCTGTCTCTCACCAATACTGTTTTGTTTACAATATGAGAGCCGATAACCTACATGATAAGCGAGCGCCGCAAAAATCCCTCAACCTCTCGTCTTTTCATTTGATCAATTGATCCTCAACAACCAAGCATGCCACAATTCAATACCGAGGCAAATACCTTTCTTACCCTTCAAGCCCTTCAAAATGACTCAAAACTAAGCACCCGACGCGCTGCTGGTATCTACAAGGTCGATAAGCGAAGGCTACGTCGACGGCAGAAAGGCATTCAGTCTCGACGCGATATTGTCCCTAACTCACGGAGACTATCTGATCTAGAGGACCAGATCATTATTCAGTTTATCCTCGACTTAGACTCGCGAGGATTTCCCCCGCGACTACGTGGTGTTAAAGAAATGGCGAGTCGACTGCTCGCTGACCGCGACGCGCCGCCTGTTGGCATTTCTCGTCTTCCACACCGTCTTTCTCATCGGGGTCATCTGGGGAAGGGACCATCGGTACAGCATCAAAAAAAGCTTTCTCGCAGCAGACACGCCTTTGCGTTTTCGCTACGTTTTGGCTGATCTCCATCGCCCACACTGCCTCCGCCTTTTGGGCGACTCATATTGTGTGGGGATGGTGGCACGAACTCGGCTGAGTGGATCTCGCCCGTCACTGCCAGGCCATCGCCATCTTTCACATCATGTTGCTATCTCATGAACTGGCGCTATTCATTCTCCATCTCCTGTGCCTGGTCAGGCTTACCCGTGTTTTTGAAAGTACCAAACGAGCATCAACCAATTTCTTATCGATGCAGAAAAGGTCACTTGTCTATTCTGGTATATGACCACAATACACAGGGTGCCAAGGGCCAACGAGAAGGATCTAGTGTAGGGTCGACAGAGGTAGCGACTTGAAGCTGGGATTGGGCAGGTTTCGGTCCTGCTTTGAGGAGCTGCGCGTGTGGCCGCAGCGCGGATTTGCTGACAGGCGGATGGTGAGTTGACAGCCTGCTGCGGCAAGGATAGCTAAAGCCGGGCTTACCGCGAACCCCAGCCTACTTCCCAAGCTGCCGAGCGATTGGCCCCATGCATTGGTAAAGGCAGCCAACTCTGCACTGGTGGCTACACACCAAATGAAAAGCCTGGCCAAAAGTGACTGTCGCTCCGATGCTGCTGTTTCATCGTGCATGTACAAGGCATCTCTTTGAGGCAGAGAACCACAGGGTCATGCGGGTCAATCTTTCTGCCTCAACACACAAAGGCCGTTGAAGACAATACAGCGTGGTCAACAGTTCTGTTTCCCCATTCTCCATCTATGACGGAGCTAGAGTGAGTTCCGGTTCGGCTCGTGCCGCCTCGTTTACTACACTGGCGGCTGCTCAGCCAAGAGAACTTGCCTACAGCATGGAGCTTAAGGCGTTGTTGCTCAATGTTCGGCTCACTAACCTGCAATGCGCTCGGATAAAAGTCTGACCAGCCACCAGCAATCGCTCAGCTTCAAAAACAACCAACCCCTCAACATCGGCATCTGCCCACCTGTGTCATCGTCCGACTTCACTATTCACCGAACCGCGTGTCCCTTTTTGCCAATTGTTCATTATAAGCCTCCTTCAAACCCTTAGCCCACCCGTGAACGGCCGGCATGATAGATCCACTATCCATCTCGTCGGCCGACGAGATGACACATTGTCGAAACACAGGCGAAATAGAAAGCCAGCCCGGTCAAGTATTCTACCCATGGCACCTTCCTGACTAAGGAGGGGCTCGGCTTCTATATGCTTCGGCAGAGCTGCCACAGTCCGGCTGTTATCGGGGCAGTTGTGGCTGCAGCCGGTCAAGCAGGCCATTTTTGGTCTTCGACTGGGTAGCATCGAAGCTGCGGCTCAACCACGGGGAGCTGGAGTCGTTGGATTTCCTCGTGTTGATTCCTGTTCTCGTAGTTCTTGCATCTATGCATTCTGATCCTTAGTCTGCCTCTTAAACTCCTTATTCTAGTCATTATCAGCACGGTCTGTTACTCTCTCTCGAATCTCGGCGAAGCAGAGGGCGCTGTCGGTTGGATTCAGCATCCGGCGCCGTGTATGCATTCTCAGGGCATGAATGCGGATGCGCTCCCGTTGGAGACTAACGAGCCTCTGATGTGATAACTTGGCGATGATAGCGTAGTCCAAGGCGGCCTCGACATGCTCGATTTTGGCCCTGGTAGGGCTACTGAAGGCGGTAACCTTATTACGGATAGAGGCGAGGTCTTTCTTTGCTTTTCTTGACGTAACTGGATGGATTAGCTTAGGGAATATCGGCTCCTCGATATCCATAGCTGCTTGCCATAGCGGTGCGAGAACTACTTCTCTATTCTGTGGCTATAACTCCGACTTCCGGAAGCCCGTATAGATGTGATAGGACAGGAAGGCAGCTCGATATATACGATCCCATATATTAAGGAACTCAAAAAGTGTCATCCGAAGCCCGGTGCTGATGATGAAGTCTGTAAGAGCATTGGTTGTTCCTTTTGAGGCGCTGATAACTCCAATATCAAGAGGTTGTGTAAGGTGACTCGTATGGCTGGGGAGCTGGAAGGTGGTGATATCGAACATCTTGGAGTACCAGAGAAAATCAGGATTTTCATGAGCGGAAAACCCATCCATCAAAAGCAGCCTATGCACCAGAGCTAACTTCCATGTCATCTTAGATGCCCTAAAAGCGATATCTTCAGTCCAGGAAGTTCTCGTGAGATCGGCGTCATATCCGAACCAGGATTCGATAGTGAAACCGTCAAAATCACTGTTCCAAGAGAAGGAATGACGGTTAAAGTGTTTTATCCACTGCCACGCACGATGGTGGTTATTAAAGCCAGTCTCCGTGTGCGTCAGGACGACTTCGTCATGGATGTTCGCAAAGGCATACTCCCCGAACAGCGACCTCGCCTGGAATATAAGGAACGAAGGGATAGCGAGCCCTGCGGCGCTGATAGCATCCACCGCTGTAAATGACTCCTTGTTGCCGGGTTGGAAGCACACGGGTCGAGACTTCTTTTTCTTCTTGCGGATGGAATAGATTCTCGGGCAGTCGCCAACCCAGCTGATTTTCAAGGGAAACTCGTCGGAATTCCGGAATTTCTGAGGCACGATATCTTTCTCTTTCATCGTTATCTCAAGGCTGTCATACCAACGGTCCATTCTCTAGATATCGAGCTCTGCACCGGCACGGCTGATCTCCTTGGCCTTCGGCTTAGTAGACTGAATCTCCGGGTGCCGCTTTTTAAACCGGCGAGCCAAGCTGACGAGACCGGAGCCACAGAGACCCCAACTCGGTATTTCCTTAAGATGCAAGCATAATTGAGGATATAGGCTTCTGTAACCTGGAATGCACAGTTCTCGACTGAACGGATGAACTCGATGAGGACACGTTCCTCGGCGGCTGTAGCCCGTGAGTGACCCACGCCGGCCTCCCTTAGTAGGCCGCTTCTTCTCTGAAGAGAGCGGTTTCCCTGCTTTCAGGATATACATATACTTCGAATTTAGAGGCTTGTTGGCGTTGTGCAGCTTCGCAACGTCTTCAATACCGAGTGGCCGTGAACCCCGCCCCAGCTAGGTAGGCGCACGCAGCCCGCGCCGCAGCCTACCCGGATTACGCTGAAACTTGGGTCATGATACCTTCAGATATTAGAAATCAGTATGCAAAACGTTAACTTGGCTGAAATTGATTTGGTTAGTTGTGAGCATGGAAAGTTGAAAGTGGCATTTACCGTTTGGACGGATTTGCGGGTTTCGTCACCCCTTCTCCGGCAGGAGTGGGGCCGGCCTGTAAAGGTACGTACATCACAGACCTCCGGGTAAGACGTTATCGTGACTATTAAATTGAGTTTCTCTTAATACCATAACACTTGGAGAAGTTTCTTACGGGAGGCGTCTCACACTAGGTGACATGCTTAATCAGACCCTTACCATTGGATGGCCAAGAGAGGTGCTAGATTTTCTCAAGGATATATGATGTGATGATGAGCAGAGAGGTGCGTGAAGTTTCTGCCGCTCTAAAGCAAGGAATGGAGAGAGACAGAGAGGCTTTATATATTCTAGTCACAATAAGTACCTCTAAATGCACTTGTTCTCGTTCATAGCCTGAGTTACATAAGAGGGGCATGCGTGGGACTATGTCGACTGAATGCGCGCGCCAATTGTGTGCCTCATCTTTCTGCAGCTAATCCCTTCACGCTCACCACTGTCTGAAGACGCCCAAAGGGTCAGGTTGTTGCAAAGGAGTTGCATGAGAAGGATGCTGTCGCCATCAGGCTCCTTGGTTAGGGCATCGAGCTCGGCCTTGGCATCGTCAAAAGCATGTTTCGCAAGACACCGGGCACGATCGCGTGAATTCAGAATTCTGTAGTAGAAGACAGAGAAATTGACAGCCAAGCCCAGCCTCAATGGGTGAGTGGCTGTGAACTCTTTCTGAGCAACATGGGCAGCAATCTAGGAAGCAAACAAAATCCTCAATTCAGTATACCTTGGCTGATTGAATTCTGAACCAACAGATTTGGAACCCACCTTATAGGCCTTGTACGCAGAGATAACTGCAAGATTGTGCTTCTCACCCGACACGAACTCGGTCAGATAACGGCTGTAGTCACCCTTCCTTAAAACATGAGGAGTCAGCCAAAGTATTCTCGAGAAGGGGAGATCAGTAAAATAAGCATACATCTTATAATATAATGCCATTGACTCGCCAGTACTGGCATTTGGGATCAGGCTCTGGTCTAGCAGATCCAAGACGTCCCGACAGATCTTTTCGATCTCATTCTCAATCTTAATGCGGTATCCACGGATGGTAGCAAGATGCTTCTCACTACCCTTGTACTCATTTTTCTCGATCGAGGAGATAATGCGCCAGCTGGCACGACGGGTGTCGAAAACGTTATTAAAAGCAGTAGTGAGAAGGTTCCGCTCATCGACACTCAGCTCACCACCCTCTTGACGACTTCCTTCAGAAGTGGGACCATGTCATCGTAGCGCTCAGCCTGACCACAGAGGCGAGCGAGGAAAACCTGGCTACAGCCATAACATCAGTGTCATGGGACTGGAGAGACCGATCGAGCGGAGAGACAAACTTCTTACGCTGCATAATGGGTGTATGGTTTGGTGTATTCCGGTGGTGCGGTGGGGACCTACAAAAGGAAAATCGTACTCCGGAATAGAACAGTATCAGATATCCAAAGGAAAATGTGCTGCTAGAATGGGAGACAAGGAGGTAATAACACAACGGCAACAGTAATAGGAAGTAGCGCGTGGCGGGGGCAATCCAAGGAGGGTTTGTTTGCCAACTCCCAAGTGTGGTGTGTCGGTTTCGATTTTGGCAAGCAGAGAGGAGCGGTATAAATGGTCGTTGGGAGCCTACAACACGCCATAGTCGGGCAAATGTAATGGGTTGCGCACCAAGCCGCTGACTGAAGGTTGACGTTGAGTCCTAACGGCACGCTCAGGCCCACACTTTGCTGCACCCGAGAGGTGTGCAGAACATCAATGTATCGGCTTGAATGACTTGTATCAGGAAATGAGGGCTTTATATAGATGTCTGCATGCTTTAGAGACGATGCGCAGCATTCTCATCTGCATTAGATGATAACTACCTGGAACCGATCTGGCCGGATCAACATCAGCCAGCCAACGGCGTGCATATCCAGCCCACACCAGAAGCGCAAAGGACAAATTGAAGTCAAATTAAAGATGGGGTGAGTTGATAAAGAATGATTACCTTCAGTTTCGGGTGGCAAGCTCTCTCACTCGATGAAGCCGATAATTATTGTTCGCTTATACTCTATATCTTGCTTGGCCATGTCCATGGTCCTCTGAGTCCGGCTCACCAAGCATTGGATCGGATGTGTTTGCCCGGGACTGCTGGAAGCTCGACGGTGGCGCAGTACCTACCAGGGAAAGAACCCTGCAAGCGTGCACGGGCGAAAAGCGTGTATTTTTGATGAAATATCGGCAATGCTTGGGGCACGGACGTGTGCACGGACGCGCTTGGGCATATTCTGTCGAGATACTGGCGGTTGTTTGAGAGCTATTATTGTGTTACGCTAAGATGTCTTCTTTTTGAAGGTGTAGAAAGGGATAATAGAGGATTAACAATATCTATTAACCTGTATCTCCTAAGTGCGTGTTGCCCTCCGAAGATGTTGCTTTTCGGCTATTGAACCAATGAGAGGACTCACTTAGGGCAGTACCTTGTTCTCTTCTATCTTGTGGGGAAGAAGAAAGTATCTTACTCATAGGTTCTTAACAGTCAGGTGCTCAATAGTCCCCGAAATCCCGGGCTAACTGTTAAGCTTCTAACACTGGAGCGGGGTACCTTTTCGGAAGGCAACACGCACTTAGGAGATAAGAGGGAGTGCAACTCAATCTATATGTAGGCAGGGGACCTGCAGTAGAAGCCAACTAGAGAGCCCTATAGGTCTAATGAGTATAACCAACCGGTGTAGCTACATGAGATATTGCTGCAGGAGAGGTCTAGTTAGGTTTTGCCTTACTAAGAAGGAGTTTAAAAAATCAATCTAGTTAGCTGTGTATAGAAAGACTTGTTCTTCCTTAAAATATAGGTATATACTGGCTCTGTTGAATTCTAGATATATTGCAATGACTTTTATTATGTGACGGTTGGGTTTTCCAAGGTGATAAGCCTAGCCGTGCTGGGGTTTATGTTGGCAGGGGATCAGGCGCGTTGCTCTGGGCAAGGTGGTTGTCACGTCTGGTAATGTGCTCAAGGGTATTGAGTGTAACCAAGTTGTATTGATAGCTGAGGTAGCTACTACATAAGAAAGTGCTGATGAGCATGTGCTATATACTTGTGATGTCCCTTAGGAGCGCTGGGAGCGTTGGGAGCGCTGTCGCTTCGAGCCGTCGCTCCTTTTGTTCCATCGCTCCTACAATGATTCGCCAGATTGGCTGACTCATCGCCCTTGATCTCATGTGACTTTGACGTACGGACGGGATTCTGCCACGGCTTACCGCCTGCTGCGGTTTGGGCCGTGACATATTAGGTATAGAAGTATATAATGTAGCTATCTATATAGGCATGATAATATAAGGGTATATTGGACCCGAGCTCTTTAATAGTTTATAAGGCTTATAGAACTAGCTAGATTAGTTATTGCAATAGCTCTTGAGATACCTTAGTAGAGGAATGGCTATAAAGCCACACTGAAAGCTCTTAGTCAGGCAGGAAAGAAGAAGAATATGAATACTGAGATGAAGGGTTACTGGCGTGGAGCTGGTATCCTTATAGTGTTTATAATAATCTTGTAACTATGATTAGACACCTCGTTAAACCTAGATAGGCGCCCTCTCACGCAGCTGGTCAACTGGTATAAATTTGGTGCCAAGACGGGCTAAGAAGGTTTAAAGACTAGGCTAATAGCTGGAGAGTCCATCTTTAAGCGTCCCATTGCCGAGCTAAGCCTGCGGATTCATTGCATTGCGGATAATTATTTTACGGAATAATATAAGCCCCGACATGCAAAGAATTTGGTCTTATGGGGCCGTCGCTCTGGGGCTAGTATCCATTACACATTAACTAGTCTCCCAATCCTTCTTGCCCAGGCTGTTACCAATAGCCTGGTGACCCTGGAGGTCCCTCAACACCCGCCACGACATCCAAGTGAAGACCGACCATATGGGTTCACAAAGCATACGTGGGAAGGTCAGTAACGTGAAAACAACATCTCAAGCGAAGCAACTGTCGCCTGCAGCACTAGGTGTTCTTCTAGAAGAGATCTATTTCTCTCCTCGAGGAGCGCAATATACGTCGTGGCCCTGCATATAACTGCCTCCTGTATTCTAGGTAAGAATCGTTGCATCATGAGTTGCGTGCTAACTAACCTGATCCACTATTGTTTTAAGCGTTCCTTTTTGCGGATCCGTGGTTGCATTTTCCTCTGCTTCCTTTCCCATTATAACTCTCATGCTAGGGATACTATCCCGTAGTTTGGTAAATGTATCATTCAACTCCGTGTCGTCGCGCTTCTCGATTGTGCGCCTGGAGGGAGGGGGTGTTGGTTTGTGACGGCCGGAGTTGCGTGCCGGTGCAGCAGAAGACTCGGGCTTGACTACCATGCTGGAGGAGAGCGGCAATGGCGTCAGTCTATACGGTCTCTGTAGGTCGGAGGATCCCGAGGAATGGTCAAGTGCGGCGCGCAGACAGTTGGCATCGGGATAGGGACGGGAGATATTCTTAAGGTTAAACGGGGGTCACCGCGGCACTCGAGTCCATGGTAGTATTGTAACGCCATGACCACGTCAAACTCAGCTCGGGATGCGCTGAAACAACGGCTCGAAAAATGTCGCCCGACACTTTGCACCTTGATGTATCAGCATGTTTCTTTCTCGACATGACCCAACAAAGTGATATGACATGTCCACTAACACAGAACAAGCGGTACAAAGTGGTACCCCGGTCGCGCCACCACCTTTTGACTACCCCACGCAAACTTAAAGGGCTTTATGGTTCTAACCGATCATTGGATGTGTTCTGTGTCAGCTTGCCGATCAATGGGGCCCAGACCAACCGACTGGGTCGATGAATGCAATTTACGGGGAACCATGGTCTGATATAGCGCATCACTGCCTATTACAGACCCATCACGGTCGCGGCGGTGAAGAAACGGCTGAACGACGATCAGGGGTTTGGGATTGTAACTGTGCCGTCTGCCCTGACGAGCTGCGGTGCGCCATGATTTTGGTTGGTTCAAATGTGATAGGAGGGAGTATGATGACGAAACTCCAGTGGCTTGTCTAGGAGCAGCGGGAGGCTTATGGTCCATCCGTGATATGAAATACTAAAGTTGTCCGTGTGTACGCAACCTTGCAACGATGAGCTTGCTATAAGATCAGAGGATTGTAGACGTTGTGTATTGCAATTTGACGATCATCCTCCGTACTGGCTGTCAGCTCTAGTGAGCATAGGTCCTGCTCTCTTCATTGAAGTGCCACTTGGAGTGGTCTAGTCTTTTGTTAGTGAAAAAGGAGACCTTGCTGGGTCATCCTGATTATTAGCTGGGTAGCAGATGTGGAAGTGGTCCTTGGCTGGAGGATGGGTTGTTGTGCTGAGTGGGTCCTTCTTATGGTTCCTGGATGGCGAGGATGTCGTTAGCGAATATGCTAGACCCAAAATCGACCTGAGTCTTCCGACCGCGGGCATTTCCTCTCTTTTTACATCCTCCCCATACGAATGACTCTCTTTTCGATCAGATCAGCGGACCGTGTAAGCTTCTCAAAGTGGTGAATCCACTCATATGCGACGAGATTGGTAGTGTAACCCTACGTAACAGATGTGGTGAGAGTCGTGCCTCCGGGTAGGTTATATGTGAAACGTTGAGGTCTAGTCCCCCTTGTTGTCCCTTTCTCCTGTCTTTTCGCGTTCATTTTGGATCCCCTCTACTGTTCATGGATGAGAACTATCCAATAGTGGCACGCTGCTGCAGCCTCTTCCTTCTGTCTCATAAGCTGGGGATCCCTTGATCCTTACCAGTGAAGGTGGTGCACTCTAACCTAACCCCAAAAATTTACCGAAACGTATAAAAAACAAAAAAAAAGCCCTGCGCCTAACGTGTGGGAGGCCCTTAAGGTCGGGTTGCAGGTTTCTTCGTCAGCTTTCTCTGGATCTCGACGAAGCTGGGCTGTCACGGATATGAACGCACGGGCTTCATGTCAGGATACCAGTGTGATGGCTTGTCTCTAGCGGCTATTATGTGGTGATTACTGGAGGTGCGAAGTCCAACGTGGATAGCATCCAATTCTAGACTTGCAGGGGTCATTGCCGCCGTCACACATGCCCCGACCTGAGCTTCAGTATTGCTTGTTGTCTCTTGTCTCCACGCCGGCCCTGGCCATTCTACCAGGGATTTTCAGCAGGCGAGAGGCGCCAGTGATATGTGAAAGGCTACCGAGGACCCCCAAGCAATCCATGCTATGGTACAGTGACCAGTCATTTTTGTTGATAAAGTGGTTGTTCGGGTAAATCATTCCACCGCCCTGGATTTCCATGCGGTCTGGCCTGCATTATTCGCCTTGGCGTTAAATATTGATGATAGTAATGATCTTTGATGGCGCCTACTCATTATATTTTGATGTCTTTGTTTGCCGGAAGTTCCATTTTTCTGTACCTATGATGGGCACGGGCCCCTGGAGGAAGTTATCCCGAGCATCCGCTAGATTTTACTTGTGGGAATATACGCTGTGGTTAAACGATGTCTCAATATGCCTCCTAAATGACGCAGGCCCAAATCAGTTCATTGTGCCACGGACCTTCTCTTTAGTTAAGGATCTACCAAGATTCGCGGCATGTTCTGAACTCTCCTCATGGTGGCTGCTCTCTACCCAAAGAGCATGGCCTAAATCGGTAATTTAACGTAAATCAATAGTGTTGCGCCATTAGAGTGATGTGGCTTGGTCCAGGCCCAGGATCGGCGCTACATTATTACCGCTTTGCCTCCCATGAGTTGGGGACCCGGGGCACGGAAAATAAAGAGGGAGGCTCGTCCAGGGGGCAAAGTACGTACCAAGTCCACTGGCCGTCCACCCACAGGCCCTTGCCCATGCCCATGCCCATCTGCGGCTGTTGCGCCAGCTGTCAGCCAACTTGTTCTTCCTGCACTGGCGCAGGCCTTGAGCGGCTGTTGAACTGCACTCATATTGGCCCGGTTTCTTGAGTATCCTGCCTAATGCCTTCGTAACTCGCTTCAGCGGCCATGTAAGATACCCTCAGGACCCAGATCTCATCTAAGCCCCGAGGCGATGGTACGAGCTGCCGAAGCTCCGTCAACGCCGCCTACTCGTGGGTCTAGATTGAAAAGAGACCCACTATTCTAGTGGGCGGCAAAATCAATCTTAGAACACCCACTACCCCACTTCAATACTAAAATCGCGTTTTACCCGCAAAATTAGCCCTCTTTCTGGTGTAATCAGGTACTTCCTTATCTATTATGCTTGCTAACTATAATATAGGTCAGAATGCCCTATTCTTCTAAGGTCACGGCCAGCATATAAGCTACTCGGCATATCCTTATAGCCTGCAACTGACCCTAGCGTGATGCCCAGAGTAAGCCCCTCTTACTGCGAGCTGCGGCCACGGCCTTTGGCATGTTAAAGAGTGATATGTAATGTTATCTCAAGGCCTTAGAGACTTTAGGAAAACCTGCCTTTAGTGATAGACCCGTTAGCCAGCCACAGAACCTCGATGATGCTAAAGATCGTGCCCTGGTTGCCTATATCGCCTGGCTTGAGAGGTATGGCTTCCCTTCTACTCGTATCTAAGTGGAAGAGGCTGCCAATTTATTACGGCAAAGCCGCACGCCTCTAGCTAGCCCTATAGGTCAGGGATGGTACCCTCGCTTCGTCTAAGATCATCTAGAGCTCTAGAGGAAGAATCTTATATGAGCTTTCGAGCATGACCGTGCCGCCTTCGAGAGTGGTGAACTTAGAGACTTAGAGCACTTCTCCTCTAACCTCTTAGAGATTATATAGTTATGGGATCTTACCGCCTCTTAGGTCCTAAATGCTAATAAGTATGGCATATGTATCGGCGTGCTCTAGGAGCGTCTGGAAGCCCTTAGGCCCTGATCATGAACTGGGGTCAGACTGAACCCGGGTTCGTGTTTTTCCAATAGATGAATGCCAAGACACGCTTTCCTTGATTTGGCACTAATTCCAGCAGGGGATATAAGAATTGACCATCTCATTTGCATATTATCGCCACAATCATGTACCGCGCTAGCCGGGAGCTTCCGCGGGCTTCGGGTTGCCCGTGAAGGCAGCCGGGGATGACGATCACACTGATAATTGTGATACATACTGAACCCATCGAGAGGGGGTGTAACAAGGTGTAACGAAGCTATTCACACATTCTGATTATCGTCAGAAATGGCAGCAGAAGACGACGGCAATGAGGGAATTACTGACCTGATCGATGACGACGGCCTCCTTGACAATGAGGACCTTCTTCGCCGCTTGGCAATAGAAGATCACGTCATCACGAGCCGTCACCGGGTTCTCATCCTCTTACGCTTCCTCGGAGCTGTTGAAGAAGAGAGGCCCAACTGGCGAGGCCGCCGGCGCCGCCGGCTACGCACGAACACTCAGCTCGCTCGTCAGTATGTCCTTTGGCTGCTCGGCGGGGAGGATGATATGTTTAAGCACCTCTTTCGTATGTCACAGGCCCTATTTTGGGCCCTCTGACGGTGGTTGAGGATCAATACCTCTGCTCATGATAGCAGAAGGATATCTCTCGAACAGAAGATGATGATCATGCTGTGGATCTTCGCGTATGGGGAGCCGCAGAGGAATACTGCCTTTCGCTTCTGTGTCAGTCAGGGCACGGTCTCGAATATATTCCATGAACTTATTGAACCTCTTCGGCGACTGCATATACGCTTCGTTGTGCAGCAAACAAGTCATCTTCTCGATCTATCGGCTTTCGTGGAGTTATCCCCGAAAATGAAGGCGTTCAATGGTGCCGTCGGGCTATGGATGGATGTCATATACCTGCCTTCGTGCCTCGAAGTCAACAGAGAAGATACTGGTCAAGGAAGAATAACATCTCACAGAATATCCTCGCAGCAGTTAACTTCGAAGGCTTCTTCGTATACGTGCTTGTCGGCGCCGAGGGCTCTATCAACGACTCCTCTCTCATCCGTATCGCGAGGACGATTGACCTGCGTATCCCGTCAGCACGCTTCTATGTAGCTGATGCCGGCTTTGGCTCTAGAAAAGGCATCCTGATCCCCTTCCCAGCAACGAGATACCATCTCCGAGACTGGGAAGCTGCAGATTAACAACCACAGAATAAGGAAGAACTATATAACCTTCGCCGTGCCCAGCTTCGAGTTATCGTAGAGCAGATCTTCGGCCGGGTGAAGAGGAAGTTCAAGATCATCAGGCATAGCGCTGCAGAATATGCCATTCGAGATCAACACCGTATTGTGCTTGCAGTCACGGCCCTGTGGAATTTCATCTTAGCAGATGGCATAGAGCCCGATGAGTGTGATCTCGATCTGCAGTCGTACCTGAATTGCTTCCCTGATGCCCGCACGGCGATGGAGGTAGCCAAAGGGCATGCGGATGACTTCGTGCCGGGTCAGACGTCGCTTGGCTTGCGTGAGGTTATCGCCGAAACGCTTTGGCAGCAATATCATGATATATTAAGAAGAACAGAACAAGAAAGGCCAAGGAGGCAGCATCAGCAGGGCGATGAAGGCGAGGAAGCTGGTGAGAGTGCAGAAAGCAATGAGGGCTAAGAAAGTGAGGAAGGTGGTGAGAGTGAATAAAGAGAGGGGCCCGATAGCTTGATTGAAGTCAGTAATGAGGCACCAAATCCAACGTCAATTTGTATGTAAAAAGCTGCATCATCTGTTGTAATACTACATAGCCTGATCTTCCAAGCACAAAGGCCCTGCAGCCTTATTCTGCCGGGCCAATTTCACTCTCAACCCAAGCTTCTTTGACCTCCTTCGAACCCAAGGCATTCCAAATCACTGCATTCCTCACATCCTTGAACAACGAGATCGCCTTCACGGCATAAGGCACGCCTTTTGACCCTCCAATAACCTCTAAGCAGTTGCTGACGGCCTTCTCTAGATCTTCTGACCCGGTCTGCCGTGCCGAGACTGTAAGGGTTCTCTGAGAGTCCTCATGAAAGAGCTCCTTCAACTCCGCCGCTGTGATTGATCCCTCACTCTTCTGACTTTGCTTCTTCCGTGATGAAGCCGGCGTGTGATAGTCAGAGATGGCATTGCGCTGCCGCTGCCATAGCTGTGACGAAGACGGAGTCAAGCCTCTCACGGGCGTCTGGGGCGTCTGAGATAAAGGTTGTGAATCCCCTCTTTCAGGCTGGGAATCGGGAAGCTGCTGAGAATCGGGAAGCTGACTTTGCGGCAGTTCAACCACTTCGTCTTCGTCTTCGTCCTCCTCGTTATCATCGTCATCGCCGTCGACTATTATAGTATCCGAATCCTGACCCCCCGCCGCACCTCTTGCCTTATGGCCTGTGAAAGCTCTCTCGTCATTAGCTGCGGCGATCAGACGACCTGCCGGCGGGTCATCTGTGAAGATCTCTCCCATGACTCGAAGGTGATATACGGACTAAGGAGAAGTCCTTCTGATGGGACTCTTTTGCCGTGTTGAGGGCATCTTTCCCTGATCTTCTCGGCGTTATCCTTGCTGAGATAAAGCTTCCCAGAATCCTCGTCGAACTCCGTTCCGGATAGGTCAGCAGCATCACGAAAGGTACGCCAGAAATCCTTCAGGCTGCGCAGCTTATTCTTCAGCGTATCGTGAGACCACGATACCCTCGTCCACCTCTCTTGGAAGTCAGGAATAAAGCCCTCCAACACATGCCGGTACGGCAGGGCTTTATTGACATTCAGTTCACCATTCCGACGGGCCTCGAGTAGCCTCCCGAGGAAGTATAAGGTCTGCTCGTCAGTCCATCGCCAAGCCCGGCTATTGTGAGGCTGTGACTCGATGAACTGCACGTCTGGGTCGGAGGGTAGGTGAGCGGCATCTGTGATACCTCTTGTGTAGCCGGCGGCGACTTGCGATCCTTCTTGGACTGCCCCCGGGTCCTTGACGGAGACATCTCTTCGATTTAGGTGTATTTACTATGGGAAATGTAGGGATAATACTCTTCTTCTTCGAAATCGCGTCCAAAGGTGTTGAAATTGAGGTTCAAAGGCGATGAGTTTACCTCTTCAACATCACGGCCGTGATGACTTCACGATGACCCCTTGACAAGTGGGGAAGGCGGTCAGAGCCTTCGCCCGTTGAGGAATAGCTATGAACCTGACGGGGTTTTGTGTACAAGACGGTGGCTGCGCTAATTTTATGCGATAGGATGTCTCTCTCGATAACAGGGATCAATCTGACCCCAGTTCATGATCAGGGCCTTTGTCAAGTCAGATTGATCACCCAGGGAAGTGCGACAGCGGAGCCCCTTCCAATTTTAGAAGGACAGGGACCCGCCCCCCTATTGACCGCCCCTCTTGACCGCCCCTATTGACCACCATGGATTTGAACCCTGTGCACGAGCCAGTATTGTTGGATTTTGTCAAACCTTATTGATTCGCCCACTGAGAGGCCTTAGGGTCAGCTCCCGCCTCCGCGACTAGTGAACTTGCTCCATCTCTGATCTCCACTAACTTTATACAAGACACACTATTCTTCAACACCAGATGTGCCGAGGGTTGGATTGCCTTGCGCCCCCAAAGTCAGATAACATTCTGGTTGTAGCCATCTCACGTCAGGATGTGGTCAGATTTCCAGCTTACTCGCGCCAGGAGCTCCATGCAGGCTGAAGGTTCGAGACTCCTTGCTTGATGGGCGTGTTTGGTTGGTTGGGGCCCTCACCTCCAACTCCATGACCACCAGTCCCGCCCAAACACCAAGGCAAAGGCACCCAGCCTCAATCCTCCTCCTATCGCTAGGGCGTGTAATTTTTGCGTCTACATGAGGCCAACAAAGCGGCTTACAGTTTGCAGGGCGTCACTGTGGTATGATACGTTGTGGCGCACCTTCAGGCTTCCAGACTGAATCCCACTCTTCAGCTCGCGTCACCCCAGCCTCGTTGCGCCGTCCACATGTGACAGCGCCTTCTCAAACTCACATACTCTCGCTCATTCCTGTGCGTTAATATTCGTCTTCACCCACGCCCCGTGATGCCAGCTTCTTCTTTCCGCATCCTCGTCCTCGAAGCTTCGTCCCTTCCCTTTTATCGTGTCTTCTGCCCCCTTTCTCCTGCTGCCGTTATAAACCCCTCCCTTTATGGCCAGAGCCCTATTGCTTCCTTAGTTCCTCCAACGCATCACCATGGACGCGAAAACCCAGTTCTACCGCTCCCAGGTCGGGGAAGCCTCTGTCATCGACTACTCCCATACCGACTTCCCCTGGAAGCTCCTTGCCAAGGACGCCTACTACTTCTTCGTCTACATTTGGGCCCTGCCATGGGCAATCTGGCCGCTGTATCCGTTTGGTCCTAAGGAGTTCAATGAGCTAGCTCCTACCCGCCAGAACCTTTTATGCGTCTTCATCCACTTCATCCTCGCCGTTCTGCAGCTTCTATTCATCCTGGCGCTGCCTTTCACGATCCTCTTCCCCATTTGGATGGTCTTGACAGGCATCGTTACCTTCATGATAGTAAACTGGGGGCTCTGCCAGCTGCTCAATGGGAAACATGATACGTATCGCTCAGACGAAGGGTATGCCAAGCCGCTGCCCGAACATGAGCACGAGCAGTGGGTATTCCTGAATGGCATCTGTGTTGGGTATGTCCTCTATCTCCAATGCCTATCACGATTCTGACCACCATTGCAGCGAGCACTGGATGAAGAAAAACCTGAACCGGCTGGCCATTACCTTCGGGCGCCCGTTTTTGGGAATCCACAACCGGACTTCAGGATTCATCTTTGACATCGTCGAGTGCTTGATCCAACGCAACTTTGGATATGCGAATTCGGATATTCGAATCTGCTTCAAGATTCTCAAGGGCATATTACATAACCCCAGCAAGTCTAAGGTCATCTTTATCTTGCACTCCCAGGGGGGTATTGAGGGTGGCCTGGCGCTCGACTGGCTGCTTCAGGAACTGCCCCAAGATCTGTTAGGAAAACTAGAGGTCTATACCTTTGGCAGTGCTGCGAACCATTTCAACAACCCCCATCGCCACGCCGTCTCGCAAACTCTAGCTCAGCTCAACCCTCGGTTCGCCATGGGCACGGTCATGACAGAGACCATCTACGAGTCACCTGTCAGCAGCCCTCGAGAATCCAAGAACAGAATTAGTGTTCAGGTTCCAGCCTCTTCCAAGAAGTCACCCTCAATCTCCTCGACTCGTTCCGTCTCGGCCGCTAAGGATAGGGCCATTGGCCACGTCGAACACTACGCCCACAACACTGACTTTGTCGCCATATGGGGCATCCTTCATTTTGCTACCAACGCCATGGGTTCGCCGCAGCTCCCTCGCTTCCTCGGCCGGTTGTTCTCGCGCTCCGACAGAAGCGGTGGGCATCAGCTCAATCAACACTATCTCGACGGCATGTTTCCGCTCAGGTTCGACCCGAAGACAGGCAAATATACCGGGGCCGATGAGAACAGCAAGTTCATGGAGGAGGTCATTAAGATCGGCAAAGAGGGCGATGCCATGTCTAATGCTCGGGAAGCCTTCGAGATTAGCTGGGCCGGTACGCAGGGCTTTGGCACCGGAGAAATCTCGACCCCCGTGGAAGTCTACAGCTCTCCAGTCAAGGGGGAGTTTCACGGTCAAGTCAAAGTGAAGGATCTGAGCCGTCTGTGGAGCTATAGGAACGGCCGGAGACCAGTTGAGGTGCCCCCGTTGCTCATCCCGGAGGAAGGGATAGTAAGAGATGCTGACGTTTAGGGCTGCGGGAGCCTCGCAAAGGCAAGGATGAGCAGGCAGTACGGCGGTCGTGGAATCGAATTAGCAGCCATATGTTTGTCACCGATGTTGGGAAGGTAATTTGGTATGGCGTCGGGGAATGAGTACTGCTACTGGAGTAGCATAAACACGGACTAGAATGCATAGGTCAACAGTTTACCACAAACTTAGTTCCGCCTTGATCCAAGAATAATTTGTAAGACCCCACGTAGTGTCGTATCTGCCTCTGTTATGACCTCGACATGGTCTACCCTCATCAACTCATGAAAACACTCACCCTGAAGGAAAGCATCCGCGACTAGGAACAAAACACCGTACGGTTATAGACCTCGACACATCCCCATCGGGCTTTGTACTTATGAAATCGTCGGCATGTTCTTTATTTGTTATCTTTTCATGATTTATTACCTTAGTTACATCGCCTCCATACGACCTCAGGCTACCATAGCACCATCCTTGTTCTCAGGAGAGAAGAGCAGATACACCATACCCTGTTCCATAGGGAATCGCTCAATATACAGCCGTCACTTGGAGGCTTTTGGGCATACAGGGCCTGGGAAAATATGGCCAAGGTGGAGTTGCAGCTGTGGAACTATGAGGTGGGTTGTCGGGCTCTTGAGCTGCTCGTCCGCCAACCTCCACTTCAGCCTACATCCAGATGAGAGAAGCGGTGGAGCAAGCTACTGGAAATCCAAACTTCCCTGGCCCTTGAACCGTTTGCGTATGAAGCACAAGCTGGATTTTCGGATCAGCGTCTCGTTGCTGGGGCTGTCCGATACTTGGAGTTGAATAGCAATTCCTCAGACGCAACGGTGGTGCGTGGTGATGTAATGCCTAGACGTCATTGGGTCGGTCTTTGATTATTAACGTCGGGTGTGATGGACACAAAGTTGCGATACAAAGAACACATGTCCAGAGCAGCCGCCAAGGGCCTGTCGGCAGCCATATGTCTAAGAAGTCTCAAGATTCTTTCGCCAAGTACAGCAAGACAACTACTCGTCGCGACTGTGGCAACGCCCATGGATTACGTCTCCAGTGTGTGGTCGCATGCATGTGGAACAAGGGAAATGAGTTGGTTGAACAGAGTACAGAAGGTGGGAGCACAAGCGATCATGGGCGCCTTCTGGACTGTGTCGACAGCAGTGGCCGAAGCAGAGGCAAGCATCCAGACGGCGAGCGAGAGACGTGCTCGGGCTGGCACGAGGATCTACATCAATGTTTGGACACTACCCAAGACACATCCACTGGCGACACTCAAAGTGTCAACCAGCCGAAGATACATCTCACCGATGAAGAGACTAGCACTTGCACGCGATGAGAGCGAAAGGAGTGGATAGAAAGGATCCAAGCATATTCGGTGTCGCCTTGGCATGACCGAGTGTCCCTCACTTGATCGAGAAGACGCGGTGACAGCCAACAGAGTCAAAGACATCACCGGGTTGAAGACAACGGCACCCACATAAGCGGCGCTAGTCAGACTGCTGTAGTACTGATGCAGCTTCTTCCGCCCAAGCTTGATAAAGACCGTGAGCAATTTCCGAGTTTTCTTATCAAGCCCGCCATTAATAGAAACTTCGAAGCCCTTCTTCACTTTGCTCACGGGGTCCTCAAAAGACCCCATAATCAGTACTCAAGGAACTGCCGTGGGTATAATAGGCTGGAGAACAAGCAAGAAGCTCATCCGCAGATTTTTTTCGCCTGATTAACGAGATACTTCTGGATGAAAACACACTTGCAGTCTATATACCACAGTAATTAGGTTTTCTGGTAATAAACTTCGGCAAAGAATCTAAACACGAGGAGAGGTGGCGGTTCTGCTCAGCCATGGCTTCGCGAGAAGCGAGCCCTAAGGCTTTATCACGCTTGCGAAGACGATACTTAGTTGCCGCAATGCGGTTAAGTTCAAGGGGTCGGCGCCGGTGGGGATCCTTGGAAAGATTATCATTACCAGACTCCTCCTGTCCACCCGCTACCATCTGCTGTTTTGGCTGCTTCTTGGGTTTTCGGCCCCTTTTTCTTGGCTTAGCTAACTCTGCGGCCTGCCCAGAGACACTGGGCTCCAAAAGGGCCGAATTTGCTTATGATTGTCTACAGTTATGGGGCGGCTGGTTCAAATGCTTGTCTCCCACAACGGCTTAGAGTATGTTTTGCAGTGCTTCGTTACCTCTGAGGATCTTGAATTTTGCGTGTTGAGACCGTATGACTAAGATGGTCCGGTCTGCTGGTGGCTGGGATGTGAATACTACGTGAGGAGCTATGCTCCTCCCAGATATATGTAACTTAGACCTAAAAACAACATAACACCTTCTACTCCCGCAATATTGCTTCATCAGGTTATGAGCCCGGAGGGCGACATCTTCCTCCAACCGCAAAAGCTGAGTGTCTTCTGTCTTTCATTTTACTTTCCCTAGACAGCACAAGAAGTCGAAAGACTTCCTTCCACTGCGCATGAACATTCAGCTTACCTGGACCTACTTCCTTCTCTGGTGTTCGCAGACTTTGCAAATCAGCTGATAAGATATGTCTCGAAATAGGTATCTCGAGAAGGAGCCTTTAACCCCTCAGTCCAAGATACCAAATTCTAAACCATCGGCCCAAATTACTGAGGGGTTCTCAGACCGCAGCCTGGCCGACAAGCTGACAGATCTTGACCAGCCCCTCGATCTGCCAGACCTGACCGCGAGATGAACGGTATGACGCGAAAGTCGCCCGTGAGGACGCGTCACGCCCGGCTATTTTTGTTCACATTGCGAGGCGGAGCCAGCCAACGGCTGGAAAACCAGCCCACTCAGGCTGACTCAGACGATGCAAGACCGCCTGAAGTGGTGTGTCAGATGGTCGAAATCAGATTATCAACCCCTCCTCAGACAACGGGAGTGATACTGTCAAGCTTACTCCGTCGGGGGACGAATCAAACGACTCCGATCTAATATAAACTCTCGCCGCAGACATTGCCTAACGAAGACAAGAAGACTACCCAATCCTCGACCTAAAACCTGACGAAAGCTGTCTGTCCCCTCTGTACCTCGAACATCAGCCTCTCCGAAAATTCGCCATGTCACTTTCAAAGGAATCGCTCAACCTCGTTAGCAATTCCAGCGCCATTCCAAAGCTGGAGCAAACCAGCCAGTGGCTGATTTGGAAGAGAGAAATGCTGGACCTACTGGACATGTGCGGATACGGAGACCTTTTGACAAGGAACGCTCAACCACTAACAGAAGGGAACGACCTCACAACGCATATTGAGGCATGGAGGAGCCGTCAGGATCGAGCATGCGGCGCCATCCGAAGTCGGCTCGGATACAACGCCCGAGTATTCACCACGGGGATACCAACGGCTCAGGGCATGATTAATCACCTTGAAACCCGTTATCGCCCCGTTGGAAGCGCCATCTTTCAAGAACTCGACCGAAGATATCAAGAACTCACCCTTGACTCTTGTGATTCAGTCATGGAATATGCAAACAAGCTTCGTCAAGTAAGGGCTGAACTCCTAGAGATGGATGAAATCTGCCAGATTGGGGAACCACACTTTGTCAACAAGTTCCTTTGCGGACTTGGTCCAGACTATGAAGTCTTCCTCACTGCTTTCAATCAGAACCATAACATCCTCCCTATCCGGGATCTAAACAATCGCAACGTTATTCTCAAAGAGGCCGTTACGTTTGAAACCGCTATCTTTGCCGCATCCCAAGAAGAGGACAGACAAAGAGGAGCCACTGCAAGAATTGCACACAGAGCCATGGTGGCCCAAGATACATCAGGTTGTGGACACTGTGGAAGAAAAGGACACAACAAGTTAACTTGCTGGAAACTTTACCCGGAACTTAGAAGAGAGCATGAAAGGACGGCTCACGAGAGACGACAACGAAAAAACACAGAGACGAGAGAAGGAAAAGGAGAAGGCGAATGATGAACCGGAATCTGCTACGGCTGCGACTCCTGTATACATCCAACCCGATCAAGCGAGACTGGCTCTTTGGCAAAATGACTTCCAAGGTCACCTTGGATTAATTGGCTCATCATTCGGACTGTCTGGATCTCAGGCATCCCCCAAGCTCGGGCCCTCGAACGGATCCATGTCTTAGATAGCGGTGCCTCCTCACATATTTTCTGCCGCCATACGAACTTTACAGTTCTCCACAAGTACCAGGGATTCCCGATCAATGGCATTGCAAACGCAACAGTTATGCCAGGAGGACGTGGAACCTACTCCCTCCGAGTGCAAGGACCCAAGGGGCCACAGAATGTTACTCTCGACAACGCTCTCTACGTTCCAGAAGGATGCTCGAACCTATTGTCCGTGTCAGCGCTGGAGAAGAAGGGTGCAGAAGTTCTTTTCCGAAATGGGAAGGCAGTGGTCACAAACAAAGGAAAAGTCGTCCTCACTGCAACAAGGATCTCAGGCGTCTATGTGGTCGACGAAGCTGAGGAAGATCACTTTCAAACCGCGTTGGCCTCCTTTTCAGTGGAAGACCCTCGACTGCATCTTTGGCACGAACGACACGCACACTTGGGACAGAGAAATATTACGAGACTGATGAGGATGTCTACTGGAATTCGACCGGATCAGTCTACATCAAATCCATGTGGAGCTTGTGCACAAGGCAAACTCAAGGAATGCCCTCACGTTCGACAGATTAAGAAAGGAACTTACCCCTTGGAGTGTATTCATGCGGACATTGCTGGGCCCTTCCCGGAAGTGGGAGTAGACGGGAGCCGGTACTGGGCCTGCTTTATTGATGACTTTACTCATATGTCCTGGGCATATCCAATCAAAGAGAAGTCAGAGTTCGAAGAATGTTTCCAGCATCTATTGAAGCATTTCGAAAGACCGGAAAGACGATGCCACTTCCTGCATCGCGATCGAGGAGGAGAAAATCGAAGCCACATCCTGATTATGTTCTGTCGGGACAGAGGAATTCATCTCTCCTACACGGCGACAGAGTAACACGAACAGAATGGATTGGCAGAGGTTCTCAATCGAATCATCCTAGAAAAACTCACGCCCACACTGCTCAAATCTGGACTTGCTTTGAAATGGTGGCCATACCTCCTCAAGGCAGTGAACCACATCCGAAATCTCTGCCCCACGGCAAGCATTTCCACCACCCCATACCAAGCCTGCTATGGAGATGTTCCCGACCTCAGTCACCTGCGAGTCCTTGGCTCACGAGGATGGGCTCTACTTCCATCCTCTAAACGAAAGAAGATGCAATCTAGGAGCATTCCCTGTCAGCTTCTCGGCTATCAGGGCAGTACGAACTATATTCTCCTTGACGAAAGGGGACGAGTCTTTGTGTCTAACAATGTCGTCTTCTCTGAAAACATCAAAAGTGTCGAACCAACACTCGACAACCTCACGCATCAGATGAGTGACCAGAGGCCATCGCAACGACGACGGGTAGACAGAGAAGAGAACACAGACGTGGAAAATCCTATCATTTTAGAACCGTCGCCCCTTCCGATCGCGTCAGGAGAGGCAAATGGAGCCGAGGAGATTGGCCGTGGAGAGACGATCTTGGATGAGTCCTCAGTGGGAGATCCAGGATGGGATCCGGACCAAGAGTCAACCAGATCGAGTATCCATGTTGCCACAGACGAGCACGAAATGCCACCAGAAGCAACAGAACGGCACGCAGAGTCTCGACTGCCCGAAAGATCGACCAGAGGACAGCTGCCATCGAGATACATACTGGCCAGCACAAACTTCGCCTTCCTCGCAACGATTGCAAGACAACTGTACCTAGTTGCTCGCGACATCGACCAGTCAGAACCAAAAACCTTCAAGGAAGCCACTCAGGGTCCTCATGGAAGACTCTGGGGGAGGACTGAAGGATGAACACGGATCTCTAATCGAGAATGGTGTCTGGACCCTAGTTACGCTTCCACCGGGACGAAAGGCCCTTCGAGGCAAATGGGTGTTCAAGCTCAAACGAGGGGAAAATGGGGAGATTCTGCGGTACAAGGCCCGCTTTGTCGTGAGAGGATTCGAACAAAGGGAAGGAATTGACTTCAACGAAACCTTCGCCTCTGTTGTCAAGCCGATGAGCTATAAGATGATCTTTGCCATTGCGGCGGCACTCGACTTGGAACTGGAACAAATGGATGTCAAGACAGCCTTCCTCTATGGCCTCGTAACTGAGGAGACATACGTGGAACAACCCGAAGGATTCGACGATGGAAGTGGGAGAGTCTGTAAGCTCTTGAGAGCACTGTATGGACTGAAGTTAGCTCCAAGAGTGTGGTACGAGACCCTCTCGACCTTCCTCGAGACACTCGGGTTCAAGCCTTTACTTTCAGACATGGGGATCTTCATGAAAGGTCACACGTTCATTGCGGTGTATGTGGACGATCTGCTTATCGCTGGACCCTCCAAGGACGAGATCGTAGCGGTCAAGCAAGCTCTGTGCAACAAGTTCAAGATGACAGACCTGGGCGCATGCAAATATTACCTAGGCATGTCCTTGAGAAGAGACAGGGCGAACCGATCGATTTCCTTGTCGCAGACAACGTACGTGGAGAAAATACATCGAGACTTTGGAATGGACCAGTGCGCCCCTAATGCCACACCAGTTGCCACAAGCAAGTTCGGAGAACCAGACCCCGACTATAAGGCAACCGATGAACTCAAGGAGTGGTATGCAAAGGCGATTGGATCCCTGATGTATCTCATGCTTGGGACGAGACCCGACATTGCCTTTGCCGTCTCTTTATGTAGTCGACACCTGGGAAACCCAACCAACGAACATCAGACGGCTGTCAAGCGTATCTTTCGATATCTCAAAGGTTCGCGAAATCTGGAACTGGTGTATCAAGGAAAGCTGCAACCTCTTCTCGGCTACACCGACTCGGATTGGGCGGGAGATCTGGAGACTCGAAAGTCAACGTCTGGATACGTGTTCAACCTTGGCACGGGCGCTATTAGCTGGAGCTCGAAGAGACAAAGGACTGTTGCCCTGTCCTCATGTGAAGCAGAATACATGGGGCAAACGGGAGCAGCAAAGGAAGCAGTCTGGTTGAGAAGCCTTCTCCAGGAACTGTTGAAAGAATACAGGGAGGTCCCAGAACTGAAGACAACTGTGATCTTCGGAGACAACCAAGGAGCGATCGCAATGTCGAAGAATCCCCAGTTCCATGCAAGAACCAAGCATATTGAAATTCAGCATCATTACTGCAGGGAGAAGGTCAATGATGGAACCGTTGACTTCCAGTACATTCCAACAGGCAAGCAGGTCGCTGACGGGCTGACGAAGGCTTTGCCGAAGGATCGCTTCTTACTATTTCGGGAAGCATTGGGGCTCAAAGAGCGACGTGTGTGAGAACGTGCAAAGATGGGCATGGATGGGAGACCTACCATGGACAAACAGGAGACCCACAGATCCAAGATTGCACTGAAGCGTGAGGAAGGTGCAAAGATGAGTTAAAGTGGGAGATCTTCTACGAATAGAAGAAGACCCACGACCTCAAGATTGCACTGAGCGTGAGGAACGTGCAAAGATGGACTGAAGTGGGAGACCTACCATAGACAGGAGACCCGTGGACTCAAGATTGCACCGAATTTGAAAAGAACCTGCAGAGACGGGCATAGGCAGGAGATCTTCTGTGGACAGAAAGAAGACCCACGAGCTCAAGATTGCGCTGGACTAGGAAGGTGCAAAGATGAGCTTGGAGGGAGATCTTCTGCGGACAGAAGAAGACCTGCGGTCCCAAGATTGCAAGACCTTGCAAAGATGGGCTTCAGTGGGAGATCTTCTGTGGACAGAAAGAAGACCCGTGGGTTCAAGATTGCGCAGGATTGAGAAGAAAGGTGCAAAGATGAATTCAGGAGGGAGATCTTCTGCGGATAGAAGACCTACTGTTCCAAGATTGCACGAGGCTGTTAAGAATTTCCGAGTGCCTGGGCCGAGATGCTCTTTCCCTGCAGTTTTCACCCACGAAGGTGTTTTTGGGGTTTTAACGAGGCTCGGCAGGCGCGCACATCAAGTCCAACAGCAGCTCGAGTGGGAGTGTTGAGACCGTATGACTAAGATGGTCCGATCTGCTGCTGGCTGGGATGTGGATACTATGTAAGGAGCTGTGCTCCTCTCGGACATACGTAACTTAGACCTTTCAACAACAACACATCATCTTCCACTCCCGCAATATTGCTTTATCAAGATGAACTTGATAAATGAGTGCGCAGGACGTTGATCACCGGGCTTGGGGGTTTCCAATAGCTTCGTATCGTCTTTTCTTTATGCACACCCATATAAATCAGCGCACCAATCGTCGTTAACATCTCTGAGGCCGTTGTTCCTTCCCATTTATGTAGTTTTGAAGTCCGCTCCATCGGGGTATTCCAGCTGTCAATAACGCCGTTTTCTTTGAGGCACGTGATCCAGGAATTTGTGTAAGATACCCATTTCTCAACGAGTGATATGGGTAGAAAAAGCTGGAATAGTTGTAGAGGCGTTGGAGGCAGTGTGTTAATGTGAAAAGGGCGTGTTTCTACGTGGAAAGGCTCGAAGTTGGTGCCTCGATCATTTTCAGCCGGAAAATCAACGGCGCGCGTAGGGTCATTTGGCCACAGGCGGCGACTGTGCTCCTCCCTGATAAAGCTCCTGTCATCATAGGGGTTGATGACCTGTATCTCTTCTAGAATCGGAGGGGAAGTCATTGATGAAATCAAAATAATTT
Source organism: Fusarium virguliforme (assembly GCA_020883615.1). Taxonomy (NCBI): domain Eukaryota; kingdom Fungi; phylum Ascomycota; class Sordariomycetes; order Hypocreales; family Nectriaceae; genus Fusarium; species Fusarium virguliforme. The sequence goes on along the minus strand of JAJHJD010000014.1, from coordinate 381,120 downwards.
GATGGTGTTTAAGGTGGGAAATAGCATTAACGTATCTCCTAAGTGCGTGTTGCCCTCCCAAGATGTCACGAGACCCACCCGACTCCGGTAACCCCGGAAGTACGTGAGGGGTACGCAAAGTTTAATCCGAGAAGGAATTCATGCCATTTCACACCTAAAACACCATAAAATTATTTTGATCGTATCAATGAGCTCCCCTCCAATTCTAGACGAGATACAGGTCATCAACCCCTATGATGACACGAGCTTCCTCGTCGATGAAAAACACAGCCATCGCATATGGCCAAATGACTCGACCCGGGCCGCGGTTTTTCCGGCTGACAATGACCGAGGCACGAGCTTCGAGCCCTTCCACATAGAAACACGCAAATTTCACATCAACACACTGCCTCCAACGCCTCTAGAGCTATTCCAGCTTTTCCTCCCTATATTCCTCGTTGAAAAATGGGTCGTCTACACTAAAAGCTGGGTCACGTGGCTGAAGAAAAACGGCTGGGTTGACAGCTGGAAGACCGAAATGAAGCCGACTTCAAAACTCCACAAATGGGAAGGTCCAACGACTTCAGAGGTGATGACGATGATTGCAGTGCTTATTTATATGGGTGTGCATAAGGAAAAGAAGATACGAAGCTATTGGGAGAGCCCCAAGCCCGGTGCTCAACGCCCTGAGCACTCATTTATTAAGTTCATTTCATACGATACGTTTCAACTTATCCATAGGCACCTTCGCCCTTTTGACCACACCCAAGTCGACGAGACTGCACCACTTCCGAAGGTATTCCAAGGCGTTGAAGAGTGGTCTGAGCACATACAAGCCGTATCTATGCAGCTATTCCGGCCTGGGTCCCACCTAGCCGTCGATGAGTGCATAATCCGCTATACGGGCAAAAGTGACGCTATCACGACTATCAAAAGCAAGCCCGACCCCGTTGGCTTTAAAATTTGGGTTATAGCCCAAATGGGCTTCTTTATCCAGTGGCTATGGCATATCAAAGACGCGGAACACGGCGCCGTTGGTGTTGAAATTTCAACACAGAAGTCATCATCACAACCGTCACAGGCCCGGCCTAGGAAAAGAAGAAAGGTCTCAGCCAAGACCGCAGAGAAAGCCCCTGATACAGAAGTCAACGATGATGCAGTGAACTCGACCCAAGCCGTCGTTATTAGCCTTACAAAAACACTGCCAAAATCAACATATCACGTCTTTGTGGATAACCTCTTCTCGTCCCCACCTCTCTTCCGCAACCTCCGCAAGCAGGGCTACGGGGCCACAGGCACGGCTCGTACGAATAACGGCATCCACGAAGAATTAGTTCGGGATAAGAACGATGACGGCAAGGTCAAAAAAATGTACGAATTTAATACTATTAAGGCGATACCGACCCCTGACAACCAGGTACTAGCTTCAGATACTTTTGGCTAAGAAATCCCTACTAATTCGTCTTTATTATATATCCCTAGGTCAACCAAATCGCTTGGAAAGACAATAAGCTTGTGTTATTCTTGACCACCGTGTTTACCGGTGCCGATGATGAGCGTGTCGTCCGGCAGAGGAAGAGGCCGTCATCACAGAAGTCAGAAGCCAAGCCAATACGCCGTTTTTTTGGTAACGAAGCTGTCAAGGTAATCAACATCCCGACAGTAGCTGCTGCTTATAACGACGAGATGAACCATGTTGACCGTGGTGACCAATTGAGGTCATATTATAAATATGACCACCGCCTACGCCGGGGCGCGTGGCAGGCACTAGCCTGGACCTTCCTCCTTGATGTGGCCCTCGTTAACAGCTATGTTGTTCAACTTCACGGGCAGCCAAAGTGGAAGAGATACACGAATCATAGGGAGTGGCGAGAGTGCATTTACAACGAATTATTCAACGCCTACGGCTATGACAGTCAGGCAAGACGGCGTTACCAAGCAGGAGACGAGCGTGATCTACAAAACCCCGAATTACAGAGGGAACACGTTAACCGTGAGATCAATCATATCGACCGCCATGTCAAATCAGACTGCCTAGCCTGTCAGCACCGTCGGCAGGGGCAGGTGCGAGCAAAAGGCCAGGAATGGGCCCCCTGATGGAGGTTGACAGCAATAAGAGGAAGAGGCGCCCTGTGCGGAGGCAGACCTCCCATGGCTGCCGTATTTGCAAGGTTGCAATTTGTAACGAGCAATATTGTTGGGACTTCTATCACCACCTAATTTAGTAGAGGAATTATGTACCATTAATTTGACGCATTTTAATTGGCCCAGACCCCAATTTGTGACATCTTGGGAGTGCAACACGCACTTGGGAGATGAGATTAGTTCTCCCGGGCGTAATAAAACCTACTACTACTACTAGGAACGACGCTTTCCCACTTTCATGTCAACAACAAACAGTCCCGCATCTCCAGGGACAAAAGGAAGATGGCAAAGCGGACATTACGATACCGAGGAGCAAGTCCGGGGCGCACAAGTCATTACAACACCACAACCCACGGGCGCTACAGGAGGAAGATCTCTCGGATATAGCATCATTACGCATAAAATACACTGCATGGAAATTTTTATTGAGATCCGGACACATTCTGACTGTCAAATGCAAAAATCCCCTGTGGTTACAGCCAAATTGGTGGTAATCGGGTGTCCCAGAATTTCGCACCTGTCCCAGGATTTTGCCGCCCACTCTATGAGTGGGTCTCTTATAATCTAGACCCATGGGTAATAGCGCTCCATAATGAGATGCGTCTTCAGCGAGTCCTCTGCAAGAAACCAACCCTTGCCCCGCAGGTAGGTGATGAAGCTGTCGTGCTTGGCCGAGGCTGTCATGCGGCTCTCTGTCTTGAAAGACGCCTCGACGAGGCACTCAATTCCCGTGCCCGCGCGGTTAAGGATGGGCCAGACCTCGATGTACAGCCGCATCCTCTCCCACGTGCCAATCGAGCGCTTGGCGAGGACCGGCCCAAAAATGCGCGACTTTGCCAACGCGTCGGTGCCCCAGTTGCTACACCGCCAGTTGTCGAACTTGTCGGGTGCTTTGTCGATCAGCATCGCACGCGAGTCGCTCGTCCCGGGCAGGTCCATCCCGCTGTTCCCAGAATCCACCGCCGTTTTCTCGCGGCTGATAGAGAGTGTCTGCTTCTGGTAGCCCCATTCGACTTGCGCCTCGTATTTTGCGTCGCCGGCGTCGAAACCATCATTATTAGCCGTGGTGAGCGCGGCGTCAATGTCACCGCCCGTGATGGCATACCGCTTCTTATACGTCAGCTCGAAGTCGTCCTCGTTCTCAGTCTTGCGGATGCGGGCGCCCCAGCCGGCGGTATAGATCTCCTTGCAGCTCGTGTCGAGAAATTGGACATTCAGCTTGGTTACAGTTGGGGGCATGTCAAAGGTTGACAGGACGCTGCTCCTAAGCTCGTTGTCGGGGCCGAGGACCGCGGTGGGGTTGAGCAGGAGCTTGACCTCGTACTCGGGCGTCATATTTGGCGCTGTCTGCGTTGGGGAGACGACGATGGCGGTCATGGCGAGCAGGGGTGTATGGCATCTGTGAGTTCGCGGGCAGGGTTTGAATAACGCGATCAGGGCAGCTGAGCAACGGTAGTTTGCAAGAGGGAACCAAGTAGGTGCAGTAATGAGAGTTCTTGAATAAAACGCCAAAAAAACCTCTCACCGGGTACAATAGGACTAAGCGCACGTCTGTCACCATCCCCAGTCTCACTTTCAGGCTTGGGGCAGACGGAAATGATGAGGTAATAATGATCTAGTGCAAATGGCTTGTTCTCTGTTTGGGTTATACGAGGAGACAGATGATGTAACCATAGCATAATATGAATTATCTGAGGTTGCGATGGCGAAAAGAGGTTGACGATTGGAATGTAAATGCTGATTTTATGACTTGGCGTGTAATGAAGAGTCTGAGCTTAGGTTTGGGTAGTCTGTTGGCATCACGCACTTTGGAGCTCAGTTGCAGGGCAGCAGTGTTGCCGCGCCATACAGCTTCTATTTTCGGCGACGTGCAAATGGTCATGCTGCTGTTTCCAAAATCGCCTTATGCACCTGATGTCGAGGCATCTAAGGTTTCGACTTTCGCCCCTCACACTGTTGAAGGAAGGGATCGTATTGCCATTACAAAGGGGAATATCGGTAGTTAAGCAAGAGCCTAGCCGTAGGGCCTTCATGCTGTTTGGGGGTAAAGTTGAGTGGATTTAGCCACGAAGGGAACAGACTGATAGGATTGGGAGGGATGAAGAGGGGTCAGTATGGAAGGGAGACCGTATAGAAGGCTGTGTCGTTGCGCCTTGTGACGGCATGTCCTAGGATCGGTGGCCTGAGGATGTGAAGAAGCAGGGCGGTCGCAATGCAGATCCAGGATCATCTGCATCGTGAAGAGAAGTGACTGCATTGTCTCAATGGAGGCATACGAGCAAAACTGATGTATCTTTAGGTTTCCCTTATGTACCCGTCATGTGATAAGGGTCATATGGGGTGAGGTACATCTGGGAGGCTTAATACGATTAAGGGGGTAAGAGATGTAGTTTCGTGTGTGTGACAGATTGGGTTGCCACTCATTAACCAAGCCGGGATTCCCCCTCCCTTGCTAGGTGTTGCCCCTCGGCATGAATTTAAGGTTCAGGTATTAGGTAGCGTTGCGGCTGAGACATGTTCTCACGGCGAATATGATTAGATGTTGGTCTTGAAGGCTGGTCTTGTTTGGGATTCTCCCGCAGCTCGCGATGCAGCTTCACCACACGTTGGAAAGTCCCGAAGCCAGTGCAATACAATTCCGGATATTCGAGTCTGGCAGACTACGTTGCCTGGCTCGTGAGGGCCGGGTGCGGAAGAGGGTAGAGGGGTGGGCACCTGACAATGGTACGGGGTTTTGGACCTCGTCATCCCATGAGTGCCCATAAGCCTCCAAGCCGGTCACGACGAGGGGTGAAGACCAATCAGAGGCCTCATTAGAGGCGATACCTTCTCCTCGCCGAGCTTCCACCCAAGGAGTAGGTCGAGCTCTCATAAGACCTTAACAGATACGCTCCCCAAGACCCCCTACAGCAGACGCTAACTGTTAAAGGTATAACACTGGGGCGGGGTACGGCTTGGAGGCTTGTGAGCACTGAGGAGATAGAGAAAAGCCGATTCAAGCCACAGAAGCGACTTTAGGTACCTTCTGGCACTGTAAATGGAGGTTATTATGAACATCGCTTCCTTTAACATGTGATTTTCATATGTCAACATCCATAAGAATCGCCTCTTCCTGAGGTTAAATCAGCAGCAGTTCAGGTTCATGGAACGACGAAGGAAATAGTTCAACTCGAAACATAGGTGCAGATGTACTTTGGGCATCCAAATGCCCAAGCCTTACGGAAGAATTCTACAGCCGAGACGCCGTTCATGATCCGCCTGGGCATCCGCTACATCAATATTACCGTGATTTGTCCACACACCGAGCCTTAGTTAGATGGAGAATGGAGGAAGCTGTTAACAATGCTGTCAACTTCAACAACCCTCCGCGGCGAAATAGTTGACCTTACGGGGCTCTGTGGCCCTCTACTCTCGTCTCCACTCTGATAACTTACCGTCATCTTCAGCGCGGGTCAGCAGCCAAAAGGTGATTCCGAAATGACGCCTCGTGTGTGCACAGTGCAATGCTCGACATTATCGCGACAGGGTTTTCAGCCAGGCCTTTTATTCGGTGGGTGGCCGCCGGTGAAGGGAATTGCCTTGATCGATGCCTTGGGCTGCTCTTCAATCGCAGAGGGACAAGTGGCTGGTCAATCTCTGAGGATTAGCCTGCAGACCCATGGAAAGTGTGACTTCTAACTATGCTTGGCGCAGCAAGCTGACAGCTTCGCCATCCAGCTGTCACCGAATCTGCCCAATGCACCTACCATCACCACTCCTGCGGCTGCATGTCGAAGCACGCGCCCAAGGACGGTGCTCATCGCGCCATCACATGGCCGTGCCCTTGAAATGAAATGTGCAACAACATCGGGCCGTGGGCAGCTGAAAGCCTCGACACGACGTCAAGTTTAACTGACTGTGAGTGAGCCAAAAGTTACATTTCGACGAAAGGTGCACGGATGTTGGCCCCGAAGGTTGAAGGTGGAGCGGGGATCGAGATGGTTTGAAAAGGCAATAGAGCTACCCGTAACGCAACCGAACCCGGCGAGTTTGCCCTCTACATTATTGATAGGATTGAACTGAAGAGTCTTGGGGTTGTCGTCCCAGATTTCCAGCAGGGGTTATTAATAGGATGCAGCCGCTCTACGGCGCCCGCATTCAGACTTGTCCGAGCGTCCCGGTCTTTTCTTCTTGGCCCGTCGCGCTCAAGGCGTGAGATTTTCTATACGAAGCGGCTTTGAGCAAAACTCCGTAGAATCGGTCGTCCAAAACACTGACACCATGGCCCAACAGGCTCAGATTGCAAATACAATCACCACGGCAAAAGTCGAATGGCGGGATCGCCGGTCGATGTACGTCTCTTGTATCGCGAAAAAAAACCAATGCCCTGTTTTCGATGGGGGTTATTTAAATCAGCATCGATACTTGTCCCATTGCCACGGCAAGAAGTGGCACTATGAGATTCACTTTACATTCAGCGAAATACCGAGTGACACCAACTACGAAATTAATAAGTACAGGGATCCATTCGAAACTGGTGGGGCAGACCCGGCTGACCATTGTCCTAGAACTGAAAGGAGATCAGCCATTGCCTAGGAGGATAATTTGATAAAGCAGGCTCTGAGGAACCAGCGGAAATGGACCAAGGCAATTGAAACTTTTAAAAGTCTGGAGATTTTTGGATACTCTATCCCTTCAAATTTCGATAAGCTTGACCTCCTCGTCGAATGTGCCATCGAATATCACCTCCAGATGTAGACGGATCCAAACTTCGTTCCCGTTCTTCAAGAAAAATTTGATTTCGCCCTTTGCCACAAATAAGTTAACGTTGATCGTCAACCCACCATTTTTCAAATCCCCTCGCAAAGTCCCGAGATTGATGCCTAGGACGTCGACCGAGACAGTGATACCTAATGTACCGGGATTCACGTAGCCCCTCGCCTGTCTTATGAATTAGAACTGTCTCCACTGTTTAGAAGGATTACGCGGGCACTGAAGAATAAACAACATACTCGGACCGGCCCAAGGGTCCAGTCGATTATGGGAGTGCCTCCTGGCAGATCCCTCCGAAGCGCGTCTGTATGTTCCTTCTGCACGATGTTGTAGCAGTCTTTGGTTTGCGTGCGTTCAAGAACCACCCCTTATTTATGTTGTTAGCGACGTTATCTGCTTTAGGAGACAGCACTCATACCAGCGCGAAACTCGGAGTGTGCAGAGGTATCGGGGTTGGCCGCCATATTGATGGGACAATGAACTATTGGTTGGTTAGTAACTGGGCATGGCATGCAACTTAAGCTGTACGATGGCAGTAAATATCTGGACCTTTTGGGGCTATATGGCCGATAATTCTTTTAGAAACCTGTTAGATTGAAATGGTAAGGATTAATTCAGAAGAGTTAATTGAAGATGGCGATAAAGAATAATATAGAAGATTATATAGTCCGTGATACTTCACACTTAACCCGGACGCCGACTAATTACAGAAGGTCAGCTGAAAGAGCGTTTCTAACGTGACGCAATGAAGAATCGTTTTCTTGCCTTTAAAGTTTATCAATGATGGAGGAAATAGGTAACCTGTGAAAATGCTAGCCTACAACCCAACCGATGTGTTATCCTGATAGCTCAGTGTTTGTGTTATTTGCGTTATGGTAAAGAAACTTTCCGATCACTTGCAGATGGGCTTCGCGTGTGCCGGAGAAGCGGAGAAGTGAAATCAGGAAAGAGAGCGCCCTATGACCGCTGATTGAAAACAAACGGCAACAGCAGAGTATACTTTCTCTCGGACGAAATCTCCGTCGCAGACCGGACGAAGTTCCCCCCGGACAAAGATCGTGTAGTTGAATCCGGACGGAAATGTTGTTTTGCATCGTAATACAACGAAATCTGAGGGACCAGGAGCGTGCATGCAGGGTTGAAAGCCACGCCACTCAATCCACTCGTGGATTCCACCGTCCACTCCACTGGCAAAATTCCAGTGGATCTCGTGGAGCTGGGTGGGTGGATTGGGTGGATTAGAAGTGGAGCAGTTAGGGGTGCCCATATAATTTGGCAGAGAGACCCCAACAGTGTCTGATGCGCCCCACCGTCGCACCAATCCTTCTACCCAATATCGAAAACATCATGAAGCTTCCAGAGAGTGCGATTATACAATGCGCAAATTAAATGAGGTACTATTCGAATATCCTGTGTTTTCTCATTCGAATGATATAGATCTCGACTTGTGCGCTTAAGATTTGCTCATAGAATCCGACATCGTCATGACGGCAGTTAATCATTTGTATAGTTATCCCTCGATTGTGTTCAGGCTCCAGAAGGTATTCCGCCCCACATCATCCCTGTCACATGATAGGTACATGCGGGGAACCTGACGACAATAAAAAGAGGCATCAATCAAGGTGGGGATGTAAGCAGTGTGATGTCGCGATTTGTAACTCAAAATAATGTTGGGACCTCTATCACAGGCTAATTTAGGTGGGAAATAATGTACCATTCATATTGTGCAATTTCATTGGTCAGACATCCCTGTAGTGACCCGACTGGAGCCTTAACACAGTCGAGGGGATAGTCTAGTTGCAAACCCGCATTTCAAGTACCTCGACTATCCACGTTTTGGACTCATGGTACGAAATTTATACTATTAAATAGACTTCTGCAAAGCGATTCAAAAAACGCCGTCCAGAGGCTTCGTTGTTTCAGTACTGCGCGAACAATTGCTAGCTACACTTACCGCGTCAGTTCGTACTTGGAGGCTATTAGGGACTTAACGAATTCAGCCCCTCACGACTTGCTACCCAACACAAATTAGCCTGAGCAGGAAGTAACCTTACCCGAAACATCTGCAAGATGCGGACATAATGTGCCACCTCGCCGCGTTGGACGCGTTTTTCGCGCTCCCTCGACAACCTGCTGATCTTTGACTGCCACCATGCATTGCGATATCGACATGATCAAGACATCTTTTTACCATGACCTCGCCTGATTCTTACGTCGATGTTTCCGACAGCGGTTTCTGGTCGGCCCCTGAATCAACGCCCTATTCGACGCCCTATCCTCCACGTTCAACTTCGGCCGCTTTCTCGACATCCTCGACCCCTTCCGCAAGCGATGACCACTACGAACGTACGCTCTGGAGGCATTTCCCGGGCTGGGAATTCTCTGAGAGAGCTAGAGAAGCGCTCTGTTGGGCCTGGCAATTTGGTTATGATATCCAAAAGGAAGGCGACCGCAGATGGGTTTGCCAAGCGTGCATTCGCAAGAATGCCCTACACCCATGTCATTTCGAAGCTGATGGCATTCACAACGCGTACAATCATCTGTTCAATGACCACGGGATTCGCGCTCCGCCTGGCAGGACCAAAGGAACTGCTGAGAGGAAGGCGAATTCCAAGAGCAGGAAGCCTACGGGGCAACAGACTCTCGTGGAATCCATGAAGCTTGATCTACACGACCCCCGGGAACAAGCAATTGCGAATGGATTTATCCAAGCGCTTCGACAAGGAACACTTCCGGAGGCTTCTGGTCAACTGAATCGTGGCCAAGAATCACGCTTTTTCTATTGCTGAAGAAGCAGAACTCGGAGCTATCTTCGATTACTTGAACCCGTCAGTTTCAGCACGTAAAGCCAATATTACCCACACAACGGTTCGAGAAAAGATCGTCGCCGCGTTCGAACAACACAAGCACAAGGTGATTGAGGTCTTGTGCAAGGCGCCCGGCCTTGTCCACATCCCTTTCGAGCCTGCACCAGAGACTCATCGCATGCTATGGAGCTATGCCAATGAAGGGATGAGAGCTTAACGCGATATGTGGCTCAGCAGGCTGAAATACGTCTTGTGCGAGGATAAAACTCTAGGAAATAACTACATTCGGAACGTATCCTTCGACCTAATTTTAAAGGACGAAAAGGATGATTCAAAATTTGTTATTGTGGCTTGCAATACGAAAAAGTATAACCATTCCCCATCCTGGGACTTTATGCATGCATTGGTTTGACATGGGCCACTACAACGTACAACGTTTCGCTCACGTATGTGCCGGGGATAGGAAAAGCCAACGCCGTAGCAGTCGCCGCTAATTGTCAGGTAAGTTTCTTAAACGTCAGCTTGCCCTCATGGTAGGCATCAGCGGCGCCCTTCCCTTCGGTTCCAATGGCAAGGAGATCATTCTCGGCGATGTCATCATTAGCAATGGCGTCATCCAGTATAATCTTGGACGGCAGTTGTTTGGGGCTTTCCTGTGCAGACACGCTTCTGGACTCTTAGGGAGGCAAAATGCTGAGATTCGAGCGGTGCTAGCGGAATTGAAAGGGTTTCGTGGCCGTAAGGTGCGAAGCAGCTGCGGACTCGCTTCCCGGCCACGGCCAACCGATACACCCACGGGCTAGAATAGAACGGGACAATAAAGGAAGCTTAGAACAGATGGCGGAAAAGATAATGAACTCACTGGTAACCGAGAAACGATATTGGAAGACAAGACTGAAATATTACATTGAATGGAAATCCCACCCTCCTCCATAGCGGCCTCAACGGGACCTTGTACCCGGCAGTGAGGCATTGCTCTATAACTTCCATAACCAGAACCCAGACGGGCCATAACCAACTGAATTATTGCGTCGCAGAAGCTCCGAGCTGTGTAGGAGGGGGTATTGACATTAGTTGCTGACCCTCAATGTAGCACTCACCAAACTCTTCGGTCCAGAATCTCCCGTGCGCTTGTTGATATACGTTGTAAGGCGGCGCCACTCGGATCATCTGCAAGCTAACGGCGGCATTAAAGTTATATCCTGGCATGGGAAAAAGGTTCGATGGTTCGCGTTGAGGCTGAGACAAATATGCCATGGTAAATATGTTTGGATGTTTGGCCTTGCAGGTCTGTCTTGTTCTGGATTTCTCCGTGGCTCGCTCTGTTGCATCTCATGTCGGAAAGTTCCGAAGGCAGCGCAAACCGCACGGATCCCTGGCTTGACAATGCCTGAAAAATTCGCACGTCAGACAGAATGACACTGAATGAGCTCAAGTCACCGAAGCTTAGTCCTTGTGTCGTATCAAAAAGCCATTTCTACCTCGGTAGATAATATCCAGAAATTGTCTCCCGCTGCCCCTAATATTTGGATCACTAACTTTGGAAAATCACTCTCAAAGACAGGGCTAAGGAAGCTGTCCAAACACTCCTACGTCAACTACGACGAAATCGTCAATTAATTGCGCCTCATAACTTTCCGGCTCTTTGCTCGGTTTGGGTTGCAACAAGCCTAGTTAGCCAATGAGTTTCGCACAAAGGTAACACTCTCGTCAATATGATTTCATATGCTGTTTCTCAGTGACCTCCCTCAACGCACATCGAATGATCTAAAATCCGGTGTGGCACTTTCCAGGCCCTCAAGAACTCTAAATATGTGATTACTTTGACTAATCCGAATGCAATTAGAATGCCACAATGCATGTGATACAACTCTCCGAGCAATTCAAGAAATAGAAAAGTCGCGTAACGAATGGTGTCGTATCTATTTTGGATATAAAGATGTGGTTTCCCCTACTAATAACAACGCCAACGACGCAAAATATCTATTACATCTCATTCATCTCTCCTTTGGCAATCCTTTCCCCTTTTGACTTCCGCGACTATTTAAACTGGATCCCAACATAGGAGACTGGTGTGGCACCACTGCAAGTCCTGACACCATGCCTACCGAATCCCCGACCGGTCAAGATACTTCGCAGAAGAGGCAGCTCATAAAAGCCTTATGTGCGAGGATTGGAAAGGAACGGCTGGAGACAGTCGGCACTCTGCACAATGTCAAAGAAGAATATGGCCGCCTCAATCTAGGCGATGACGTGTCAGTCTCTGACTCAAAGTACGACTGTGTCACGCAGGTGTCGATGCCCGAGCCTCCAACGAGACCGAAAGAGAAGAAGCCAGGACCCGAAGAGATCTGGGTTGGGCTATGGGGCGTGATCCCCGTTGGAAGTACGGGGAAACTGTCAACTACACTGCATATAAGAATGGCTGGTTGTCGCCTAGCCACGCGTATTACGCCACCTATAAGCTTTACGAAGCAGCCGAGAAGTGGAACAGCCTGAAAGTCGGCGTCAAGTTTCACTATGTGGCCAATCCAGAAGATGCCGCATTTGTCCTGGCCTACGGCGGCGATGGCGGCTCCACACTTGCAAAAGCCTTCTTCCCGAACTCGAATGACCTCAACACAGTCTTCGTGTATCAGAGAGCCTTTCAGGCAGGCATGGTCAACAACATGGCCAATGTCTTTCTGCACGAACTTGGGCATGTTTTGGGTCTCAGGCACGAGTTTGCGGCTCAAGAGGGGGGCGCTATCCCGTGGGGAAGCAGCAATCCCCTCTCGGTCATGAGTTACAATTTCCCCCAGAGATTCAAGAGTCCGACGAAAGAGACACGAGATCATTCTACAAATTTACAGGGACGAGAATCGGAGGATACCTGATTCAGAATATACTCCCGGACAATTGATCTGTTGCGCTTGACGTCGCGCAGGGAAGGTATTGGGATGTTAGCCGTCACCCGCATCCATTTATTCTGCTCTATCATTTACTTATATCCGATTTGGATCACGATAAGTTATCAACTCTTCTAATTTGGCTGATTCACTATCGATTGCTGTGGGCTTGGGATTTCTCTTCATTTTTGGGTTGCTTGTAGGTTCTTGTTAAAATAGTTAGCGACTCTGGACAGTCATTAAGCCTCTCGGCATTGGTTTTCCCACTGGGTTTTCCCAATGTCGTTACGCAAATGCGGAGGGGGCTAGTCTAATGTTTGTTGTCACCCATTCAGAATATATTTCCAACACCTCATCCTTTCCCCTCACCCAGTCGCCCATATCAATGCTGAAACTGTCGTGGGGAAGTTGAGACCGGTCTACTGGCGGCGATGCCTGCTGTACAATAACTATCTGTCGCAGGTCAGGCATGAATGAATGAAATTTATTCCGCCCGGGAGGACTAACCTCATAGGGCCAAGTACGCTAGGCTATTTACAATTCTACGCCATTCTGCTCGCGTCTCCCAAACGCCCTACATTCTTCCTCATCCGCTGGTTGGTCTCGCCTCGCTTGATTCTGTGTGACAGGCCTGCTTGAAGGCCAATTTCTCCAAGTGTTCAGCATCCTATCTTCAGCAGCTGAAGCATGGTCTGCCAGCTTGAGGCTGTTTGGTGTTAGTATCGCCAGGTTTGGCCGCTAAATGACCTTTATATATCCCTTCAACTGTCGAGGACCTCCCGCCAGGTCACGGCAGGGGGGAGCAGCCTTAAAATACATCGGATCAAAGGTACCTAATCCCCCACCTATTTTAGCCTATGATAGAAGTCCCAGCAATCTCTCGAGTTACAAATTGCTACATTACACTGCTTACATCCCCAAATTGATTGACGTCTCCTTTTATTACGACTGACCGGCGCCAACGGCTTCCTTGAGCTTCTTGACCTTGGCTGCCCTAATTGAAGCCCCTGACAAGCGAGGTATTCTGATTTTTTTTCCTCTTCGGACGAATTTATGCTGTGCAACAGGCGTAAATTCGTCCCCGGCTCGAAAAAGCTTCCTTGACTGACTTTGCGGATGGAAGGCCTTGAAGACCTCGTTATAGAGGCGTTCCCTCCACTTCTTCTGGTTTTCATAACGATTCCAATCTGGCTGGCCGTGTAGCCGTAAGAGAAAGCTATTCACAAGGACCACATCTAGTAAGAAGGTCCAAGCAATAGCCTGCCAAGCGCCCCGGCGGATAGGATGATGTCGCATAACATTCGTGTGACCGGATGTAACTATCCGGTTTCACATCTGGCCTGTCGCATAATCCTAACGACATGAGCTTAAATAGCTGTGCCCGAACACATGGCTGTTCGATTTCTTTTGTTCTTTAGATAATTCTCATCAATTGACTGGTGCCATCAATGATCCCTGTGGAGCCAGTTGTCTGACACCTTGAGATTGAACCTCCTGTACTGTTCGGGGGAGGCGGTAGACCACCATGTTTCGAACGTCTCCTTCGGTTCTGCCTCGCGACCCTTCGCAGATATGCTAGCGTTGGCCGAGCACCATCCGGCTCGGGCAGCGAGGATGCCGCTTTTGCCAGTTTATCGGCCTGTTCGTTGCCAGGGATGTTGGTGTGGCCTGGTACCCGGCGCACCTGTGTAGCACCATGTGATGCTGCTAAGGCCTGGAACTCGAGGAAAACTTCTTGGGAGGAGTCAGACGGTGTGCCTCGCAGACATGTGGCGGCAGCGAGGTTATCTAGACAGATTATGATGTCTTGTCTTGCTGGCTGTTGGAGGTTCAGGGCGGCCTTCAAGCCCTCTAATGCTCCGGCGGCTTCGGCATCAAAGACCTCGGCCGGTCCGAGGCGACCCGATCCGTCAACGATCGGAGATTGTCCTGGTGGATGGTAAAGCCGTAGCTAGCTGCTCCCTCTGAGGAAAGGGAGCCGTCTGAGTATACGACCAAGGTGAGCGGGTCGAGTGACTGAACCCAGTGGAGGAAGGCCTCAGCCGTTTCCTCTTTCGATGCTGTCTGCAGCGGTGGCATCTGCTCTTGGCTAAAGCGTTGCTGGATGAGCGTCGGTCGTGTGCAAGGCGCGAGGAGCTCGTCCGTGCGTCTTAGGCGTGTTCTAAAGCTACTCTCCGCCTGTACTTGATATCTGCGCTTGATGAGATCGTGGTAAGTAGGTTGGCTGGGTGGGAGCGTTCGGCTCGCCAGAGGGTGGGCTTCATCAAGCGATTTGAGTCGCGCGGAGAACCGGAGTCGCCGTGCTTCCAGGAGCTGGGCGACCGGTGGTATCCCGCTTTCCCGGTGGAGGGCATTGATCGGAGTCGTCTTCCAGACGGGGAGTATGGCCCTCATAGATTGGTTCATGGCCTTGGTCATTCTCTGTATGAGATGCTTGTTGCTCGATGGCGATTCTTTGGCAGGCTGGCTCCATCGTGGCCTGGTTGTGCCCGGGTACCATGCCTCGGCGCCGTAGAGAAGCACTGGCTCGACACATGCTCTGACAGCGCTCCGTACGGCGCTGGGAAGCGGGCCGTGTTTCGTGCTGGTGAGTCCCCGTAAGTGGTAGGCGACGGCTTGCGCTTTCGCCGCCCATTTTTCGACGTGGATCCGGAATGATAGTCTGCTGTCTAGCCAAATACCCAGCCAGCGTAGGGCCGATTCGGGATGTTTCACGACATCACCGTGGTGTACCGCTGGAGCGGACCTGAGTTTGCTGCGAGAGAAGTGCATGACTTCGGTCTTCTTCGGGTCGAAAGATACGCCATTTGCTGCGCCCCAACGCACCATTTCTTCAATGGACTTGGACGCCGCAGCAGCAGTCTCGTCTACTGTATCGCCTATAAACAGGATGGCTGTGTCGTCTGCATAGCCGAAGCGGCCTTGGGGGTTACTTAATCGGTAGATGGGCTCCGTGTAGAGCAGAAAAAGGATTGGCGATACCGGCGACCCCTGAGGGAGGCCGCACTGAAGGGGAGAGGAGGGGTGACAGTGTCTTGGTACCTGACACGGGCGGATCGGCCACCCATGAAGGATCCAGCCCATCTAGCCAGGTGGTCGGGCCAGCCTTGTTCACGTAGCCGCAGAACCAGTCTGTTGCGCATGACGGTGTCTAATGCGCCTTGGATGTCCATCGTGATCAGAGTGGCCACCTTCCTGCGTGCAAACGCCTCCTCGATGTCGTGGATCAAGGCGGTCACCAAGTCTGTTGCAGACCTCTTAGGGAGCGCTCCAGCCTGTTGTGGGTGGAGGACTTTGTAGTGAATAGCCGCCCACGCGAGGCGGCGTGCGATCAGCCTTTCTAGCCCCTTGCCGAGGCAGGAGAGCAGCGAGACGGGTCGCCAGGCCCGTGGCGTTGTAAGGTCCCTTCGTCCCGGTTTCGCAATCATGACCACCTCCGCTTCCCTGAATGGTTCTGGGTTATGGAGGCGGTCTCAGCCACCAGCTAGCTGCATTGATCAAGGCATACCTGTACACAAAGCTTCGATGCCATTATGCCTTACTGGGATCTATGCAGAAATCTTTCGGCATCAGAGAAGAGCATCGTGTTTCCAAGGAGCTATTCTACGCCATTGACAGCCAGATGAGCTCCCGAGAGCTCCACGACGAGCGCCTTGTCGTACCTACTGACGATAGTTCCCCGTACTATAGTTTCACGACCGATACTCTACTTCGATGGGTGCGGTGGAACATCAACAAGTTCTGTGTAGGGTTCGAGATGGTATACAGCTTTCAAGACCCGCACTTTGTGACTTGGGAACACACAAGAATCATGCTCATGTTTCTTCGCTGCCTCCAATTCTCGTATGCGGGCGGACTGATACAGAAATTCGGTGGCTGCTGGCGAGACGTACGACAGCAACCCGATGCACGGCAGCCAAACGGACTTCGCCGCTACGAAGGTCTTGGATTCAAGCGCACTATGGAGATGTACGGCTATGCTTGGTTTCTTGAGAAGATCGACTGGAATACGCTCACTTTCCGCCAACTCCATGCGGCCTACATGATGTTCAACAACCCATCCATGCAGACTGTTTACCGCGCTCGATATCACCAAGTCCGAGATGTACGGATCGACTTTATTCGAGTTTCTGCCGACCTCGTGCGGCGTGACTTGATCTTCTCCGTTGCTTCGTCCGCGATGGTGCTATACTGGGAAGGGCTGTTGATACCGAGCCCGGATTTGCGTTCACTGGCTCGAACGGCCGAGGTGGGTTGCTCTCTATGGTTCAACATTGACACGCTTGAACGGCCTTGCACCATCCTCGGTTTTCGTATCCGCCGACTGCAGCGCAAATACCGCAGCAGCAATATCACCCCGATGCGTGTCGTCCGCTGGGTGCGACGACTGAGACGAAGAGCTGTGCGGCCCTAGCGATCCGACAAGTTCAGGAGGTGAATGCTCGTCCCAGCTGCGTTTCCGGCGGCGCCCACGACCAGGCCACTCTTCAGGCTCCTCAGTGAGCTCATCATCATCGCTCGCACTCTGATCCGACTCCCACCCACAGTATGCGTCATCCTCAGCGGCTTGAGAACGTGACCGCTTCGTCGGACTGGTGCTGCGGGCTCGGTATGGCCCCCAGACTTTCAGCTTGTCACGGATGTCCATCTGGTGGAGATGGCGATCGTTGATCTCAGTCGTCTCTGGATCGAAAAGCCGGACGGCGAGTTTCGTGAAGCCATCAAAGAGAGGAAATGCCTGCGAAGTAAACACAGCCCAGGCGAAACGGGCAAACACCAGTTCGACTGCGATGCCGCTGAGCCGTTGCGGAAGCCGATTGTGGTACATGTTGATGAGCTCGTCCGTTCTCTGGTCATCCAACACGTGGAATACAAGTTGGCGCTGGTGGGACTTGTCCCGTTTCAGGGCGAAGACAAAGCGCCGCTGGTCGAAGAGGTAGTGGAGGTCCCGTCGCAGAACCATGCGATTTCTCGGGTCGTCGACAGGCGGTTGCTCAAGCTGCCGTTCGCAGTATCTCAGCACTAAGTTAGCTTCTGGAGTGTCAAGAGGCGGTTGATTGTATACCTGCGCATCTCGTTCGAGTCGAACCAGTGTCCGTCGGCGAGGGGCACGAGATGGGCGACTTCGCGGGCGGCCTTGTGCCCTGTCATCCGACAGGTGTTGTCGCGAGCTAGCACGGCCTCGTCCTTCCGTTTAACGCTGATATCAGGAGGCGGAGCTATTTCAAAGTCCTTCCAAAGGTCTGGAAGCGCGTCGTGTGGGAAACGCCAGTGGTGAAATGAAGGGATGATGGGATACTTGTCTGCACCACGAGTCAGCTCAAGCACTCGAGCATGGAGGCTAGGGAACTCATACAGCTGGGCTCATGGTCGCCAATGAAGTAGTAATACTTTTGTTCCCTCAGAATGCCATCTGCGGGCCTCTCGACACGCACAAACTGACTATCCGCTCCTCTGGTCGCTAGCCACCCGGTCGCCCAGGTATTACCGGCGACGATGCCGCAGGAGATAAGAGCACAGTCATAGTCTACTCCGTCGTGTTGTGGTCCATCAACTGGGGATAAGCGCAGGAGATCGCGAGGGTAGGCTGGGTGCCGAAACATGATTACGGGGGACATCTGGGGTCCGTTCCGAGACGGGGGGTCTAGTGGAGGCAAGGGCTCCATATTGTGAAATGTTGTAGTTACGTGATGAAGCGTGTAATAGGATACTTTTTGCTGCGGACAAGTGCAGGCCGTGAGATATTCTCGATGGCCCCTGTTTATTGTGTGTGTGAGATTGGGGATCCTGATCGCGTGAAATTGGTCGTATCCACAGCAACGTCTCACCTCCGAAGTTTCTCCGGAAAATCGTGGCAGTGCCTCAGTCCAGGGAGCAATTTGGTAGTAGATCTTCAGAGACACAACCAAGATCCCATATCTTGTATAGCCCTTTCCGGAAGTTTAATGCCTAAAGAACATGGAAATGCCTTTTTTTTCTTCTAATGATTAGATCTATATTGCTGTTGTAGCTGCTTGTTAATCTCAACAATCCATGCGGTCATCGCTCGACTGTGACGATTTCCTAATTAGGTTAGCACAGACCAAAGTTGGGCTTCGGGTTGCGGGTTGGGACGTCTGTCGCGAGAGGGGAAAATAACACAATGAAAATAAGCAAGAATCAGCCACAACGTTAGACGGAATGGAAGGTAGATGCTGCGATGGAGAAGCACAAATAAATTTGATGAAAGTAAATTAAATGTTTGAATATCTTCAGCAAGCTTCTTATTCTCCATTCAAGTCAGGACCGTGAATGTACGGGGTAAGTCTCTGTCTCTGTAAACCCCTGCCATATCCACCCTTTCCGATAAGATAAGACAAGACACTACCGGACCGCTATAACACTTTCCCCCAGAGCGGGATCGTGCAGACGTACCGCTGTGGAGATGCACTATCTCCTTAGGTGCACGGACTGCCATCAGGTCACAAGTAGGATCTGAACCAATCGTGACCATTACTCCAATTTGCCCACTCAACAGGTCATAGGGCGAAAACAGGCTTCCACTGAAATCTGCACACTATCTGATAGTGATCTAGCAGTGGGGCCGGTACGGAGTGGCAGTCTTCGTGCAACTAAGGAGATTAAAGCACTATCGCTACTGGTTACAGTGCCGACCACCTCCAGAGGCCGCCCAGCTTTCTACGTAAAGTCTTTGACCACGGACCTCAGCGTGGCTGGTGTGGCTTCTCGACAGTGCGTTTTGGCTGTGACAGGACTGTGGTAATCTGCCCCACCTTGCCAAAGATGCTTATTTTCTGTCACGTGTTATCAAGCATGGCCGCTTACGGCCGTGGAAAACACACTAATATCTGTGTCGCACTGAGCGTGCTAAAAGGATCAAGGGTCAGGTAAACGATAATGAGCAGCAGCAGTGTGTTGATTGATTGTTGTCTGAGGTTGTCTCTGGTGCGGGGTACTCCATCCCGCAGAGTTACTTAAAGCATACGGCTAGATTACTAACGCAGTTGTTTCATGAGGCTGTGAAGATCATGCCTACCCTGCGACAATGTCACATAAGAGTGAAGGGAGGCGAGACCAATCAGTGGATGAGGAAGGATGTGGGGCCTCGGGGCTACCCGACTGTAAATGCATAGTGGCAGTGTCATCGCCCTAACTCCTCAGTGCCTTTAAGGCTGTATTTCGGTACTAAAACCAGGGTCGGTCCAATCAAGAGGTACATTACCTACTATATATTGTTATATAGCGACCGAGGTACTTGATATTTCCGCTACTACCAATCGTGACCTTTACATTATTAGGTGGGACTTTAAGTATCTACCTCGTACCTCTAATATGTGGGGCGCGGTACGAGGGTGGCACTGAGGCGATGAGGTTTGACCTCCTGGGCGGAATAAATTAATTCCAGGGTGGGGCGGATTCAAAGCTTCTCCGAGCAGCGTTGCGATTGCATGCCCAGCCTCTCAAGGCACCCTCATCCCTTGTTCCATGTTACAGCGACTTAGAGTTTATGTCTAGCGATGGACATCAGGCGGCGCCCAGATCCGCCAGGGACCATTAACCCAGCAAAACTCACCTCATGTACACCAACTGCCTCCGAAGCGCTGACCCCTTCCGAAGCCGCCCGCCAAAGGGTCGCATCAGCAGCACCTCCCCCTCTTCCTCGAATATCTTCCGACTGGGATCCTGAACACGATATTGTGGTGCGTGGGAACTTGAGATATCAGAATACTCGGAAGGAGTTTGAGGACTCGCATGTCGCGAAGCGGCGCCCGGTTGTTACGAGGGCGAGGCACACTTCGCACCATGGCTATTTTCGGAGGCAGACTGACGGTAAGGCGAGCCTGCGTGTTCCCGTTGATCCGGGAGGACGTCCGATGCCACGGTCGTGATAGATAAGGCTACAGCGTCGATATATGATGTTTACCTCCTACGGGTCGACATCTCGAACGAGAACTTCTTCCGGAGACATCAGGTCAGAACGCACGCACATATATAGACGAAGTTAAACTACTAACGAGAAGCTCTACCATAGATAGTATTCAGCCCAGAGGCCAAACCTACACGCTCTTGACGCGGGAAGGTCGCGTTGGGCTCCAAGGTGTAGGCAGGCAGGAAATGGAGGAAGCCAATCTCAAGACCGTCGCTGCTAGGTTCCGCAAGCTATTCCGCAACAAGACAGGCCTGGCATGGAACCGAAGATACGAGTCCCCTTCGCCTGGGCCTGGGGCTTTGTCTTCGTCGAGCTGGACTACCGCGGAACGGTCGCATGCCCCAAGGAAGTCCTAAACTACGCAATGATCGACGGTAAGATTACGGAAGAGGTGAGGGATTTGATGGAGCTTATGCTGTATGGCGGTTCTATGCGGAAACATCATGGCAACGAGAGCCCGGGCTCGTCGAGACCCTGGCCACCATTTAGCGCTCCGTACGAGCAGCTCAGTCCTTGGTCCATCTTCTTGGCATTCAAGATTCTGGAGCACATCTGGAAATACCTCGAGTCCGTGCGCCCCATCCACTGGAAGGCCATCCTCAGAGCGTCGTCGTAGTATCGCAGCCGGATCCCCTTCTGCGCAGGGCACGACCGCCCCCCCGTGATATCAAGCTATCATGCCATCTTCCTCGAACTCAAATTCCTCCACTCGGTCCATCCGCGGCAGGAAATAGCTAACATGCTAGCCGAGGTCCACCGCCGGAGTTCCCTCCAGCTCAATGCATATAAGGCCCTCGCCCAGCCGCTGTACCATGCCTACAGCTCTCTGCGGCATGGCTTCCGCCGCCTGACGGATGCTTCGACGTTCGAGTTCAGGGAACTAAAAAATTACCTAGAAAATTCCTGTCATCACACGCATTGTCGGATCCTTGAGCTCCAGGACATCTACCGAGTCTTCGTTAAGGCTAACCTGCCAAATCCGTACTGCGACTGGATCAAGGCGAAGCAAGGCCACGATGTCTGTGGCGAGGAGAGACTCCTACTATGGCACGGCACACCACTCGACTCACTACTAGGTATCCTCGACGTGGGCCTACAGATCCGCAGGCGAGGAGCTAGCTTCACTGGGGCCATGTTCGGCAACGGCATCTACCTCGCCGACGTGTCAAGCAAGTCGGCGGGCTATTGCAAGCATGAATTGTGGGGCGGCGAGGCGGTGCTACTCCTATGCGAGGCCGACGTTGGGGCGCGGCGGATCCGGAGCCTGACGAGCATCAGCGATGGACACGACGCCATCGAGAAATCGGGCGGGCGGCAGAGGTGTATTGAAGGGGTGGGGAGGGTTAGGCCTTCAAAGTGGAAGAAAGTTGGGTGGGAGATAGGTGGACTGCCCTGCACGGGCGAGATGGTTTTGATGGTTGGTAGATTGAAATCTTTCCTCCTCCTTCTCTTTCTTCCATTTTATTACTTGTGGTTATTTGAGAGGATTTCGAGACTAACTCTTGCGTGACTTTACAGCCTGATACGACGGTTCCATACGCTGACACATGTACAGGGGGAAGCTTGGCGTTCAATGAATATGTTGTTTATCATCCTTCACATGTACTTATACGGTATCTGTTTCGGGTGAAAGTTAGGAATGGATAATAGCGTGTTAGATGGGAAAGGGAAGAAAAGCAGCAAAACACGGGTACCCGTGGCCCTATTGGGCCCCTGGCCAGACGGCATCCTGAGATTTCTACTGACGAGCTCTGGAGCTGGGTATGTGCTGGGGTCGTTAATTGGGAGAACGCACTTGGCAATTCGAGCGGCCGTTGTGTGTATACGAGTGCATGCGTATGTAGATGCGTATATGTGCATATGTGTGTTTCTGGGGTGGTGGTGTTGCTACAATAGAGCAGAGAGGTTTGATCATAGTCAATCGGAAACGTGTTCTTAATGAAATAGGGTCTACTGAGGTAGTCTAATGAGGTATTTACAAAGTTTGTTAGATATCATTATGATGGCTTAGGCCGATGCTCTGTATGCCTTCTCCCTGAAGTATTTTCCACCCCTTTACTACCTCCTTAATCTCAAGAACCTCAGCCTTCTTCCAGGTACCCAAGGGAGGCCACTCTCGTTGAGCCTTGGAATGAATGGCCCAGATGAAAGCAGGAGGCACCTCTTTGATGAGCCCAGGCTCAACATATGGCAGCAATAAAAAAGCTAACGTACTCCACAAGCGAGTGAATCAGACAAGCGAGTGAATCAGACAAGCGAGTGAATCAGACAAGCGAGTGAATCAGACAAGCGAGTGAATCAGAAATCCCTCAACTTCTCTTCTTTTCACTTGATCAATTATTTCTCAACCAACATGTCACGATCAAATAAAGAGGCAAATATCAATCTTGCTCTTCAAGCTCTTCAACGAGACCCTAAATTAAGCATCCGACGCTCCACAAAGACCTACAAAGTCGATAATAGTACCTTACTTCGCCGACACCATGGCATTCTTTCCCAACGCGATACTATCCCTAAATCACGCAAACTGTCTGATCTAGAGGAACAGATCATTATTCAGTTCATTCTCGACCTAGATTCGCGCGGGTTTCCCCCGACTGCGTGGTGTTGAAGAAATGGCCAACCGATTGCTTGCTGACCGGGACGCGTCACCTGTCGGAAAGAACTGGGCTTCTAACTTTGTCAAGCGATACTCAGAGCTCACAACGCGTTTTAATCGTAAATACGACTATCAGAGAGCTAAATGCGAAGATCCGACCATCATTCGCAAATGGTTTACGCTCGTGGAGAACACAATCGCGAAATATGGTATCACCCTTGCTGATATCTACAACTTTGATGAGACTGGCTTTATGATGGGCATGATCGCAAGCGGAATGGTCGTCACAGGCACAGAAAGGCGTGGAAGACCGAAATCAGTCCAGCCTGGAAATCGGGAATGGGTTACAGTCATTCAGGCCATTAATGCGGAAGGCTGGCCGATCCCGCCGTTCATCGTGGTTGCAGGCCAATATCACCTCGCCAGTTGGTACCAAGACAGCAACCTCCCCGGCGATTGGGCTATCGCCACGACCAAAAATGGCTGGACTGACAACAAGACGGGTCTTGAGTGGATCAAGCACTTTGATCGGCACACAAAGACCCGATCAAGTGGTCGCTATCGTCTTATGATCCTCGATGGACATGAAAGCCACCACTCGACCGACTTTGAGACATATTGCGAGGAGAACAATATTATCACGCTTTGTATGCCGCCTCATTCGTCTCATCTGCTCCAGCCTCTTGATGTCGGGTGCTTTGGACCGCTCAAGAAGGTCTACGGTCGGCAAATAGAGCATATGATCAGATGCTCTATAACCCACGTTTCCAAGACCGAGTTCTTTCCAGCCTTTTACGCCGCCCACCAAGCTGTAATGACAAAAAGCAACATCCAGGGCGGTTTTAGGGGAGCCGGGCTTGTTCCTCTAGACCCAGAAAATGTGCTATCAAAGCTTGATGTGCAGCTACGGACTCCAACACCTATCGAGGAGGGGGCTAGCCTTCCCGACCCTTGGGTCTCAAAGACCCCAAAGACCGTCCTTGAGACTAGCTCTCAGTCTGAATACCTTAAAAGACGAGTTAGAAGACATCAGAGCAGCTCTCCAGCATCTATTTTAGAGGCTATTGAGTCACTTTCTAAGGGAACAAAGGGAATAATGCATCCTATAGCATTATTAAAGTCAGAGAACCAGATCCTTCGACAGGCAAATGAGACCCTTAGCAAGCGGCGTAGAGCAAAAAGAACCCGCCTGCAGAATAGAGGGAAGATGACTGTAGATGAGGGAAGGGAAGTAATTAATCAGAAGGATGTCAATACACGGGTAGTGGCCGAATCGTCGAGAAGTGGTGGTCAAGGAGGGTCGGCGCGACCGAAGGAAAGCCGTTGTGGAATATGCGGCAAGACCGGTCATAACACCAGAACATGTCAGATAGTTGTTGCGATGTCTGGGGAAGAGTATAGCGGTTAATTTCAATTGATTAGATGCTTTGTTGTGTTTTTATTTTATGTTCTGTGTTAATGGTCAGGAAAAGTGATTCACTCACTTGTTTGATTCACTCGCTTGTGGAGTACGTTATAGAAAAGAGGCCTTTCTTACCTGTATTCCGTTGACGAAGTCAAGGCGTGAGAAAGAGATATTACCTTTCCGTAGGGCTTGGCGAAGAACCTTCTGATGTGCGTTTTTTAACGGCTGGAAGACTCCAATATCCATCGGCTGTAGGAAATGCGTAGATAATCTTGAACTTGGCACAATACTCGCGGAAGGCGAAGAGACCGTGGCCAGTGAAGCCATCGAGGACTAGAAGTCACCAAATCTCTTCACCTGGGTCATGAAAGAAAGGAGGCTCGTCATATTGAACATACTGCCTTATCCCTTGGGCTGTGGAAAACCTCCCGCCAGGTCACTGCAGGGGGTGCGGCCAATTAAAATGCATCGGATCAACGGTACCTAAACCCCCCCCCCTATTTTAGCCTATGATAGAAGTACCAGCAATCTCTCGAGTTACAAATAGCTACATCACACTGCTCACATCCTCGAATTGATTGACGGATAACGGGCCCTGAGGTAGCTCTTTGACGAGAAGCTCTCATCGCGGCACTTCAAAGGGCTAAAAATCGAAGCCTCGGTCTTCGGCAGGTAGAAAAGCCGGTCTCCGGGTGGTCTCACCCTCATGCTCTTGAAGGCTATTATCTTCATTGATAAAGCTATTATCATCATACGCGTTGAGAGCCTCCTCCGATATCTCTATAGGCGCCGATTAGGAAGTCATTGATTAATCAAAGAATTTCTATGGGAATGTAGGCGGAATCAATTGATGACGCGTCATAAGGTTCCCCTCGTGTACCTCTGAAAAGATGGGGGGATGTGGGACTCGGTACGGCCGGGAGGTTTTCCACACCTCAAGGGATAGGGTCACGAAGAAACTCATCACAGCCAAACCACTCTTCGAAACCTAGCTCACGACTCTGTACCGTAGCTGACTTCCCCCATGTGTGCCAGTTGAAGTGTTGTGCCCACTCGAGGGTGATCGCGCCGTTCGAGAAGGCAGTTTCAGACTTCGCGAAGCGCATCTGTGGATCGGCATCTACATAGGCGTAATCCAGTGTAGGGAAGGCCTTGAAGATGATCCAGGGCGGGATCGTGTCACCAGCAGCGCTGCCTGTGCCGATGAGGGTAGAGGTCTCACGATTTGACGGGTCGAGGACCTGCGTACGGCCTTTCTTCGTTGTCCGGATAACGAGGCACTGAATCCGCTCTCGAAGGCATCCAATCCTGATGCCGGCTTGGTCCGTATTCCAGCATCCAGAGGCATCGATCGAGTATTTCCTAATAGCCTCAGTAAGTCGTTTAAACCATTCTCGTAGGTCCGTGATGCTGGCGGCTTCCCAAGACTCACGGGACTTTTCGACTGCCTTAAGGAAGGTCTTCTCGAGTTCAGGATGATCCTCACGGAAGCGTATATACCACATCTTGCTGACAGGCGGCGCATCTGGGTCCCTACGGCGGATAAGGGTGTTGGCAGCGTCTTCGATTTCAGGCTTGGAGGCCGGAAAACCTGGTCTCTGCATCCAGATGACGAAGGCCACGATAGCTTCTTCTTCTTCGTCGGTCAGGAGCCTCGGGCGCCCTGGAGGTCGTATTGAATCAGGGTTCTCAAGCTTCTTAATGAGCCGATCAACTGCGGCACGAGATGTGGCATTGTATTTGGCGGTGGAATCTCTAATGGAGAGGGGCTTCGTGATGTGAGAAGAGGAGGCTCGTTGGGGCCGGTTGGCGAAGCTAGCACGTGATCGGATGACTTCCCTTGCGGCTTTGAGATTGGCTGTGGAAGTCATAATAAAGATGGACAAGATATCACGAGAATTGATCCTGTGGTGTCTTCTTTTTGGTGTAAATTACACGTAAAAGTCGACACGTCACGATGAGGGGCTGTCTCGCAGTTTTGTGGCTGTCTCGCAATTTTGTGACCAACTTAGCTTGCTAAGTTGGCTCGCCTGGGGCCCTAGCCCCACATGAGCCAACGGGTAAGTATTTCAACATGGTTGAGGCTTCCCAAAAGGGTTATGTCACCCATGTGGTAATGTGCGACCGTAATAGTGGGCGGGATGGGTGGGGTAGTCCCACTTTGCCAAGAAGCTGAATTTCTCAAGTTTCTACGGTAGCAGTCCGACGCGTGGAGCAAATCTGGTGGACAATTCATTAATTCAAACTACT
Source organism: Fusarium virguliforme (assembly GCA_020883615.1). Classification (NCBI taxonomy): domain Eukaryota; kingdom Fungi; phylum Ascomycota; class Sordariomycetes; order Hypocreales; family Nectriaceae; genus Fusarium; species Fusarium virguliforme. The sequence continues at coordinate 354,365 of JAJHJD010000014.1, read as the reverse complement.
TTTGTTTTTCGATCGCACGGAGCAAGATACAGTGTGCCTCACTTCTAGAATGCGCTGTTTTCCCTTCTACTTCATTCATCGAGACTACATCAACTCAGTTACGAGCGCGTGTCATCACATCGAGCCAAGCGATGGCTATGCCAAATGGAGTCATTGAACGCAACACGCGTCGTACGCGCCCCATCGAGCCCTCCGCCATCGCCAGCGAGTCAAGGACAACTGCAGAGCTGGAGTCCGACCGACCCCAAAATGAAACCGCGCGTCGAAACCAGGCTGCGTCGCCTCTTCATTTGCATCCCGTGAACCCTCGCGTGAGCGAAGAGCTTGTTTTTCCAGCCGATGGAAATCCACTTCTGGCGTTCGGGTCCCTCGGCGTCGCGAATTCCACGATTTACGCGCCTGCCTCTCACCAAATCGAGGCCAGCAACATCACGCGGCACAAAGCAATCGACGTGAACCAAACCACGAGGCCTAGGCCGAAACAACATCCCTTGACGAGCAAGGGCGTTGACGGATTGCCAATCGCGGCCAACCCCAAAGGAAAGCCACCATCACGACAGAGAACGGCCCGCGAAAAGCGTCGTAAACGGTCTGCGCTTGGACACAATAATATGCCGCTAGCCAGGCGAGTGTATAGTGGTCAGCAAAGGAAAACAGGGCAGCCATTAGACGCCGAGAAAACCGCCAAGCCGACCAGCGCCAAGCAGGAGCAAGGTGACGCGCAAAATCAGAGGTACGAAGTTGAAGCAATCCTCGACTACTCCATCAGGGATGGAGCCGAGATAGACCTCATGGTCAAATGGGCTGGCTACACCGAGCCTACATTGGTCGCCGAGCATTCGTTGCAGGAAGACTGTCCATCGCTCGTGTACTGCTACTGGAATTCCGTTGGAACGCGTGAGAAAGCAACGGGTATCGATCTCTTTCACGTCTTCAAAATCCTGCGATGGAAAGTCAAGAACAAAGCCTTGCACTTTTTGGTACAGTGGGTCGGATATCCTCCCGAGCAGTCAACATGGGAGGTAGCGGCGAGGGTAGCATGCAACGCAAAAGAGGTTATGGAGACATATTTGAGGACACATAAGGGTGCGACAGCTGCATGGGCAAGGGAGTGCCGAATGACGACTGGTGGAATCTAGTGGCTGTCTTTATAATTCTGCAACAAACATGATAGTCGTGATGATCCAGGTTGATACTTTGGCCTCAACTCATGGCATCCGACAACTGATATCGGCAGATGTGAAATTCACGCAAAAAGTGAATCGATTGGAATGCTATGGCTCGGTATTGTTAGAAGTTCGAGGTGTGCATCGTGTGTGTGAGCAGAAGAGATGTTTGAATCGCGCTGCTTTCTTCTAAAGAACCCGATGAAGGTCCGTCTCTTGAACCTGTGTTCAACCTGCCGATAAAATATATAGTAATTTGCTGCCTGACGCTTGTTGTGGTGTAGCGTTGACGATGATCGTGATCATTGTTTCATTCCAACAAATGCCCCGTCGTTAAGACGCGTTAGCAAGTATAACGAGACGCTCAGGGAGATCCATAGCAGGATAGGTGCCTTGCAACCGCCCCCATCTCAGTGAACATCTGTAGTCAGACGCTGGGTAAAATATTGACAGCAATCTGATCTGTAGCTCCAAATAAGGCATCTGAAAGATGGCAATGGATAGTACATGTTGAGTAAGAGACCCGATCGCTCCACATCCGCCGCCGCCGAACCAACCGAGCCGAAGAGCATTGATCAGCGGAATTGCGAAAAGGACGCTGAGGTGAATGGTGACGCCCCTGCCGCATCTGCCTCGGTAGACAAGCCCGTTGCCGAGTTTGGAGATATCTTCGAGGTTGACGAGTTCATTGACTATCACGTCAACCAAGAGACCTCGACTGTCGACATCCAAGTTAAGTGGAAGGATGGCGAGACTACTTGGGAGACGGAATGGGGTATGCAGGAACAGGTCCCAGCTCTTGTCTTCAAGTACTGGGACAAGCTCGGAGGACGCGAGGCTGCGACCCACCTGGATATTTACCACGTCTTCAAGATCCTCAAGCGCGCCAGTCTTCCCGGCAAGCCCAAGAACGCCCAGTACATGTATCAGGTCCAGTGGGTTGGCTACCGCCGCACCAACTCGACGTGGGCGCACGAGTCCAAACTTCGAGAGATTGCCCCGGGGTTGGAAAAGTTTGAGGCCAAGGAGTTGGCGAGCGGTGCTGCAGGCTCTCAGAAGGGCAAGAACACACGTGGCCCAGGACGACCACGCAAGAAGGCTAAAGTTCGACGATGACTGGTGACTAGGAGTCTCTTTGGAGTCGGTTAGTTCCCAGTGGGATAACTCGGTGGGATCGTCGAGTTTGGAGGGATCCGCAAGAGTATGCCTTCCATGTTTGAAGGTTGGGTTATTGAAGAGAAAAGTTAGCGAAGCTTCCCTATATATACGAAGTGGTTTTTGGTAATCTTCGCGCTTCTCGGTGCTTTCGCGGTTGCCTGGTACGATAGCTGTTCGAACACGTCCTGCCGCGAGGGCCCGGGTTCTGTCATGGGGCAGATTGGTCTTGTCTTATTCGGTGTAGGGTACAAGAAAGGACGGTTCTGCTCTTCCCGGTGTCCTACTTGTTTTCAATCATGACCGCCGTATCACCACCATTGACTCGCTCTTCTGCCCGTCTCGTCCCCCTCGCATGCTCTCCTGCACGAAATCGACCAACTGCCGCGGCATGCCCGCGTGCACTGCCAACCGCACATTCGGATTATCATGGATGAGGGAGATCCTTCAGGAAGCCGGAAAAGATCCCCAGGTGCTGGCAGAGGGATAGCAATGTGGATTTGTGCCATCGCACTCCGATATGACCCGGAAATGGCATCAGGGAGCGGATATTATATTTTCTATAACACATAAACTCGTGCTCTTAGGTGCATTAGTCCTCCGAGTACAATCTTTAAGAGGAATACTATCGTGACAAACCTGAACTTGCTAACTTAGCCGAGGCTGAGGCGAAGAAATCGCAATCGATCCTAGCGAGCCTCGCGTCAAGGACGTATAAAAGATGCAGTCCGAAAGTCAGTTAAATTAATTCTAATCTTTCGGACGCACGCTGGAGGTTCGACAGCCCATCAACCCCATAAGAAGCCAGCTGAGAGATGTAATACGGACTCGTGGTGTGACGCGAGCCAGACCGTGCAACCCATGTAGCCTCACCTGAGAACTGCTTGCCACAAACCGCGGCCGCGATGCTGGTTACCGCGCCACTCTATCTACATCTATCCGGTTCCCTGGGGACAAAAGTGAGTTAGAGCACCGAGGGAAGGGGGAGGAGGTGGGGGTGTCATGAGCAGCTACAGCAAGAGTAACAATCCTGGAAGAGCCCGGGAAAAAGGGACCGACCCGTCCTCTCCCTCTCATGCCAACGCGCCTCTGCTCCATATCCAATTTGCTCTACAAGTACTAACTAGCAAAGCGCTCGTCATTTTCCTTCTCTTTACGATACCCATCTAACTGGTCCTTCTTCCGTTTCACAAACGCCTCCTTCTCAGCGAGCGTCGTCCGATCCAATATCTTCTCACCTAGACACTCTTATGGACGCGACGCACAGTTTCAATCTAGAGACTGGTTTCCCGCTCCGGGTTACTAATCGTATCATACGACCGCCCGAAGTGGTGGGCAAGGGATGACGAATCACCAAAGCCTCACGGGCTGTCTGCCTGGCCGAGGCCGCAGCCCCACTTATGTTTCCCCGACCCATCACGCGCGAGGTGGGGCTTCTGCTCGCTACGAGGGATTAATCTAACTGGGAGCCTTGTTGAATTGTACCTTTCGCGCGCATCAAACCCAGTCCCCCTGCCTTGGACTTAATTCACGCAAACCACCATCCACGCGCGCAAACTGTCAATCAGTCGCGCGAACCATCACACCCACCTCTTGCGCGAAGTCTCATTCTCTTTTCTGCCTTTCGGAACCTTGATGGCGAGCGAACATGAAGCGCTCAGCCGAGCGGCAGCGCTCGTCCAAGCTCTCTCGAATTGCCTCACAGAACAACAGCCCTCGAACCAACTCAACAGAGCGCCGGCTGGGTTTGATAGGGCTATAGAATCCCTCAACTCATCAAACAACACCTCGCTCGCTTTCCAGACCGCAGGGTTCTGGGCCTGGCTCGCGTACTTTCTCGCAACTTCTCAGAACAACAAAATCGAGCAAGATTTATCCCAGCTACCGGTCGTTACCTTGCAATACGTCGTCACCGAAGTATCCAAGGTCAGAGCCGACGCCTCCCTTATTTCCCGTATTCAACATACGTTCTACGTCTCCAACCGCGCCGCTAAACGTCGCAGTGAGTCAGCCTGGTGTCTGTTCCCGCCACGTATTCTCTAACTTGTCAGAGTCTTTCCAGGAAAACAACATTGAACTGCCCGCCCCGCAATCGTCCTTAGCTTCTGAGCCTCCTTTCTGGTCTCCACAGCCAAATTCTCCTTCCTCGCCCCCGAATCGAACCCCTGTTCCCCGTCCCTGAACCAAATCCCCCAAAGCGTCCACGTCTCGAACCCTTACAACAGAACCCAGATCGACAAATAGATACAACCAGGGATGCCATTTCAAACGTCATGCGCACAGTTATGTTGCAGCAAGGAGGCGTTTCGGACATAGGGCTCGCCAGACACAACGAGATTAGCGAACTGCCGACCTTTGAGCCAATCTCGCAATACGAACGCGCATACCCGAAAGCTATGAACCTTCCTTTTGTCTTTCCACATGACCTGTGTACCGCGGTCGTTAAGAGGGACGGCCAGGCTTCTCTAATGGTATCACTTCCACCAGATCCGCGTGATTGTCGACTTGTTCTCGACATATCCGCAGAAGAGGTGCAATATTTTGCTTCAAATCTCTTCGGTGTGCGTATTCGGGTTCGGAATCAGCAGAGGGTTGCCGTCTTCGATAATGGCACAACCATGGTGATATTGTGCAGCATGAAGTTGGAAGACGCTCACGCCCTACCTTGGAACAAAACTTTTGGTGATCTGGTTGCTGAAGGAGTGCGGCATAGCCCGATGCGTCTGGATGAAGCCTCGGATGGTGCAATACTGTCGAAATGTTTATCCATAGAGATCCCTGGTACTGCCGATTGCCCCGCCCGGCTCTGTCTGATGGTGCAGCCTGAGAGGCTGTCCTTGATATTCCAACAACTCTGGCAGTCTTGAATCCATCCAGCAGCTCACACCTTCCTGATCTCTCCCCCGCTAACATAGACTTTCCAGCCTTCCGGCAGTGTGAATTGTCCAGTTTCCTTCATGCGCAGCTTGAAAGGCTCCTCCCCATCTTCAGGCCGCTTGTAGTATGCAAAGCTGTCTTTCCACAATATGGTCTCCTTGTTCGTGAAGACACCGGCGAAGACTGGAGTGGCATCCTTCCAAATTGATTCAACAAGGCCTTGACTGGGATCCTAATGGGAATTAATACGATAAATTGGGGCTGGGTGGGTGATACATACATCTGACATATCGAGGGTGGGATCGTGGCTTTCGATACGTGTTGTAGAAACGATAGAAACTCTGCTGGCCTATTGGGGATTGTTTGCTTGAAGGCGAGGTGAAGCTTTCAGTTTGTAGGCTGACTAGGCATCAATGTGTCTTGTCCGCATCCATCGAAATGGTCCGTTGAGGCCCGACCAACCTGGTGACATCTCCCCGACGATATGGGCTCTGACACTTTGTGGCTGACGGTCAGGTGGCTGTGGGCGTGGTGGTCCAGAAAATGACTCGGATTGCGGAAATCACGTCACGAGGACCCACTTGCTGGGTGGGGACGCCTCGCACGCCGACGCGCGCAAACCCCCGCCACATGCGCGCGAGAAGGCTCTAATGAGTCCGCGCGGAGCTCCACTAAGTGCGCGCGGATCTTCCTCGCGCGGCGCTCGAGATCGAATTCCCCGCGAGAATAAGCGTGGCCGCGGTCTCAGGCCGGCATTGACAGTCGTTAGTAGCGCCGGCGTAGATTGCGTCTGTAGGGGGACAGTTCGCACGTCGCCATGCCAATCTTAGCTCACCACACTGGGTCGCGGCAGTCTCATGTTGTTGATGGAAGCGGGAGCGAGGCATAGCCAGACTCATAACACATAGGTTAACTGCGCCTGTTTCTTTGAACATGTCTGGTTTCCATCGTTAACGTTAACCGAAGGCCTGTGAAGTTGAGCCAGCTGCAGGAATCGTCGATGAGACTCACAATGGCTAGCATCAGACATAATCTTGCTGTGATGCTCTGCAGTACCGCCATGGATCTGTAGTGAAAACAGGGCTGGGAGCAACATGCAACCAAGTATTAGGCTAGGACGGTCCGCGAAAGAGGCCGCATAAGCTAGCCCCCGGGCTAGTTCCCCTGTGTCTATGGTTGAGCAACTGCTTTCAACTCATCCCTCCATTCTGCTACTACAGGGCTGTCACGCTGCAGCTGCAAGGTTGTCGTAATGTTCATGTTGGCGGAGTGGCCCGGCCCAGCCACTTCCAACAGCTGCTGCAGGCCAGCGCGAGGCGAGCACGGCCGCGGCCAACCTGCATGAAACTAGACCGAGATCTTCTCGCATTCGACAAAGGGGAGACAACGACACGCAACCATTTACCACCCCACTCGTAGATTAGAACAGATGGAGAGCAAGGCCGCATATGATAGCCTGCAGGCTGATTCCCCGTGTCTTCAATCGATCAATGAGATGTAGCCTACCCCTCTCCTTTCTGCGCTGGAGAATCTTGACATGTCTTCACCGCAGGTGCAAGGTGGTTGTGATGCTCATGTTGGCCGAGCCGGGCGGCCCACTGGGCTTGCTCAGTCCAGAGCTGCCGGGCTGGACATGCTCCCATGGGGTATAAAGTAACGAGGCTGTGGCTCCTATAAGCTGAAGAGAAAGAAATTCACCCGTCCATCTTGATAACATCCTCTTGACCTCTCGTCCGCTTTCCCATCGACAGACTATATCCCGTTGACGAGGTTAGTTCTCGAACTCTCTACTCTCTACCGCAGAGCTAATTATATATCCCAAGCCATGCCGGACCAGAGCTCCTCTTCTACTACTCCATCCAATATGTCTGACCAAGACGGTGGGGAGCAACAGGCAACTTCACAGGCCGGATCAAAAGAGACTGGGGATCGATCGGAGGAATACCCACCATCAAGTGAGGTCACGACGGAGATGACCTATTCGGAAGAAGAGTACGGAAAGGCGGATTAAGATTGAATGCAACGAAGTCTGGCGATTGATTGATTAGCAAATAACACCCAGCACCTGCATCGATACCATCGATTTGGCTTCGTCCGAGTGATCCTTGTGGCGCCATGAACCCCTGTACTCAACCCTGACTGGCAATTTGACCGACGTACGGTCGTTTCATTAGCTTTCATCCCCACTGGACTGTCAATTGCGACCTCCTGGTTCGGCGCCAGGAAAGTACGGTTGAGGTTCATCAGTTAGGAAAGCCCCTTGCTAGCGCAATCCGGCTACGGCGGATCAGTTCGGTGTCATCGGCGTTAGGAAGTTGTATATAAGATCCCAGTTTGTCGACTCGACTGAAGTTGCAGCAGAATACCATTGACCAGCTGAGACACTCAATTAATTGAACACGACAGACCCCTTTTCACCTTTGTCTTGTTGCGACATATCATGGACTCCCCTTCGCAGAACCGGATGCCCGATGCCTTTTTTCTTTCTGTGCTATCTTGGTTCTACTTTGGCCTTCACGTCTACAGCAAGGAAGAACCAAGGTTATCACTTGTTTGGCTGGTATGCTGGATTGTAATCCAGACTATAGTCATGAGCCTTTCTATCCTATGCTTCCTCTCGGCGTCCCGCCTAGGGAGCTTGACGGAAGAGCTTTTGTGCAATATCTGGAGGGTAGTTTGCCTCTTTCTCATCAGCATTTTGCAGGTACTGTCGTCTGATGAACATCTGGCGTATCGACACCCTAACAAGTATCAGACCTTGGCACTCAGGCCAACGATTAACCTTCACTCGTCGGGGGAGTCGTGCCCTAAACGTCACCGGTGGCCGATTACTGTTCTTCTTGTCGAGTTTGCTGCCATCGTTATGTGCTTGTTGATACCTGGTTGCGCCGGCGTCTACTCGGTCATCTTCGCCCTCAGTTCGATAATGCCTCTCACGACTTACACGGTGGTGACAGGTGTCGTCTACGCTTCCTATCGCAAGATGTGTTGCAGAGAGAATAGAGGCAAGCTTCGTTCCCAGATCCGCCGGGTCATTACTGTTGGAATAAGCATGGCTGTGCTCTCCGCAGCATTGATGATCTGCTCAGCCCTTGGGATATTTGTTCACACAGCCTTTGCCCAAGGAGCGATCTGTCTTGCGACCCGGCCACAAATGTCCATAGAAGAAGTGGATACTGGCTTGGACGATACGATACTTCTCACCCGGGCGTCTACTGGCAACGGGCCCGATGTCGAATCGGCAACTCATCCAGCGTCCTCGCTGAAACCTTCGTTGAGGGCTTCTGAAGGCTCTTATTAGCACACAACCTTAGGCTAAGGTGGGTTTGCAAAGACTGGTTACTGCCATCTACCTCAAGAGACCGGTTAACGTTGGTTGCAATCAAAGGTCGTGGGCGTATCTAATAAGGTGTCACAGCAAGAGCAGCCACCATGGGAGGGCATGGACACAAGGAAGCTGTTGCTGCTCGCTGATCCCGACACCTCGCTTTGTATTTTGACACTGGAAACCCAAGCAGGACGGAGGGCATACAATGTGGTAATGTGGTATGAGATCAAAATTGAGATGCGTTTCATAGAGTCTCAAGCGAATCCTATTCTAGCAAGTTGGGCCATTCCGCAGCCGTGTAGATGGACTCGTTGGTCACTTCGCTGGATGGGGGGTACAAATTCCATTGTGTCCCTGCCGTGAGGATACAAGAATTCGATCCTTCGGCCAATGCGCCGACACGTACTTGTGTCATGGTGCCTGACGTGTCTCGCATCAGTAGGACCATCGAGGCATCATAATACCGTTGGGCACCATGAACATCTACTGCGACAGTAGTCATTTGCGGAACAGCAAAAAAGGTCTCTGGGACAGTAACGAGCGGTGTATCGAAAGGAGGGGGACATGACGGGCTCTGGTCGCTTGGATATCCCACTTGAAGGTTGATGAGATGCTGAACCGGCGTTAGGTTATATGACAACCTCTGTGCCATGCTATCGATCCATTTTCTTAGAGATGTCTCAAAGATGCCGAAGATCCCATCCACGGCCTTGTCATAGATCTGTATAGCGCTGATACCTTGAATGTCCTCAGCAGCAGCGGCCGATACTGGCCCCAACTCTCCCTTGGTTTCCAGCCTTATCCGGATGATCAGTATGATTTGGTAAACTGGGCATTGGGGAATATAATTCGTAGCTCACTCACGTTTCAATGCTGAAAGCCGTTGACAGCAGAAAAACTCCACGACGGTTTGTCCTAGTAGTGAGCTCGTGATAGCAGCCACCCCTCCTGTCCATCTTGGTAAAGCTCGCTGATAGGCTTGCTTGTTCTCCAAGCCCATGTGTTGATAGATAGACTATCAACGGGTCTGTGCTGCCTTTGGCGTAGAATAACTCGTGGAATTTGGCGCGTAAGAGGTGAAAGAAGACCAGATATATTCGTAGCTCAATGGTGTTAATCTGGGTCTCTTCCTTAGGCAGTTTCAATCCTTTGGGGCGGCCTGGTTTACGTTTCTCGCTGGACAATGCCTGGATTCTCATCCAAAGCTGACATGCTATGCACCTCTGGGGCACACCTTTGAAGAAGGTCCAAGGATCGAGCGCCCATTGTTCGGCTCTGCGGGAAACCCGTTCGTCTTCATAAAAGCGTGAGGAGTTTTCATCCAGTGCCAACTTGTCGCTGGTATTCTCAGCTCGTCGCTGTGAGGTGCCTGACGTGACGCGTAGGTGGTCTGGGTAAAGGCTCAGCATAAACTCTGTTTGTGCAAGGGTACATTGCTAACCTCGGGCACTTTGTTGCCCGGCGAAGGGCTGCTCGTGGCCACGCTCCATGGTGAATCGTCAGCGCTCCACGACCTATTCCCCTAGCCCCTTCTCGGCCAGGTACATTGGATGATTCATGGTGCAACGCTTGCAATTCTCGGCGAGCACTGTGTGGGCGGATGGCCTGTTGGTGAGAGAGGGAGAAAAGGGGGAGAAAAGGGGGCTGACGGATTGGCCGACGTGAAAATTAGATCGTGAGTTGATCCGTCCGTGGGCGCAGAAAAGTGGGCGGTTCTTTCGTTGGCGTAGGAAAAGTGGGCGGTTCTTTCGTTGCTGTCCTCGGCAGATGGAACAAGGGTGTAAGTGGCCCTTCATTGGCTTGTTCCCAGCCGCCGATGTCCGAGCGTAACATGCCACAGGGAAATCGTCCTGGAAGGGCCTCCAGCAAGAGTTAGCGCCTTGTTCATGCTCTACAGAAGCCCTGAAACAATGTCCATCAGCATACAAAGAAATGACTAGCCGCTGGGGGGTGGACATGGGCGAAGCATTCGTAAGTCATTTGAGTAACTTGAGTTTTGTTTGATCCCTTAAGCACTTCTTGTTGTTCACATTAGCAGCGGTGCGCGTGCCTCGATGTATTACATAAGCGTGAGATCCGACGGACCGACAGTTTTCCCAGGCGACGGTGATCTCATCGAGCCCAATCATGGTGGGGGCGCAGCCCGGGCAGAAATTCTCACCAACACCTCAACGCCGGCTTTGAATCACACACTGGTACTAACGTATTCGGCTTTCCCAAAATGGATATGGTTCAGGTGAACGACTTGGATGGTCCTGTTGTTCGATTGGTGCGGAGTCTGAAGTTGCCCAACGATTTACCACTCTCTAGGCGGGGGAGTCGCTGGAATGAGTACAAGTTGTCTCAGGAGCTAGCAGACATTCTCGAATCGTTTGCCAAGTCTCATGTACGTCCGGAGAGCTTGATACCGAGGCTATGCTAAGAGTGTGACCAGGGAACACCCATCAAGGAGGGACCTCCGGCACGTCAGGACTCCGCGGCCATTAAACATAAAAGCCTCATTCAGTTTTTAGCCAATGACGGCTTCTCCGTCATGTCCAACACCCTTGTGGTGCTGATCCCGTTGTTCAATTCCAGCACTCGTGTCAATTATAGAACCGGGACGGACGAATGGCATGTGTTGCGGTGGGAGCCAGGGACATTTATCCGTGTTCCATCGGGCAGAGTAGTGAGATGCGAGGACCCTGAGTCAGTTTACAGCCTGATGGTTGAATTCACTTGGGGAACCGCATGATCTTGGCTTATTTGAACTCTCGGGCTGTGACGAGGTTCGTCACTGATGGTATGGCCTTGCTTCGATTGACATGTGCCATCTAAGATAGCATTCAATACATTTGCTGAGCTGGACCCCGAACCTCTCTTGCAACTCCCGTGAGTGTGATCACTCACACTGAGCTGCTGAACCCCTGGAGCACCTAGCCAAAGCGTCATTAGCGTCATACGATGGAGAGAATCGGGGGAGGGCATGGCATGGACGGACCACGTTCGGCGGGACTGAGGTTTCACTCGTGCCGAACTGGGCAAAGCACGCCGTGCCAGGCCGTGCCAGGCCCTGCCTGACCCTGCCACACCCTGTGCAGCAATCTAACCGGTCATGGCCCTGATCTATTGACAGTTTTGCGCACTGTGTAGGTCCTGTACTGCTGATGTACCAGCTGCCATGAGTGGGATCACAACTCTTAGTGACCACACCACCACTGGCCGGATAACCATGACGGGCTCTGGAGAGATCGAGACTGCAGGGTCAAGCAAGGGTGAGACATCGGTCACTTCTGGAGAGCATCGGTCCGGGGCTAGATTGGGACATCAGAAGCGACAGGGGCGATGTTTGTCCAGATCAATGACCGATGTCGTGTCGACGCCACTTCGTTCACAACTGACCCAACTCACTTTGCACCATCCTTAGGGGAAATGAGGGTTGATGGAAGGCGGGCAGAGGTTGATAAATTACGTGATGGTACGGAGATACCCACAGGATCAATCAGTGTGTGGGCAATTGATTGTCAAACAGTGAATTGACTGAGGGTGAGCTATACCATGCCCGTCACGTGAACACAGCCTGGCCGTTCTAGGCCACGCCTCACCACGCCTCGCCACCGCTTCTCCACCACCCACCCTTGCCGTGCCCACTCGTCGCGTCAGGAGTGGAAAGGTATCAACGGAGTGGGTCCCGGCAGAGGACCACGGTCCCGCGGAAGTCAGAGGATTGCGGAGGCCGAAAAAGCAAACAGTTCTCGAAAGGGCCGCGGCACAGGTGCTGGTGGTTGGGGGCCGGCCTGCTGACGCGCTTCCAAATATTCCCTGTCGCTCCATTAACAGTCGACGCTCTAAGCCGGCTTTTATTACAGAGTGGCAAGTCCTTTCCAAACTTCTCACTACCACATGACCGCACGTCCTGTTATCTTCAACCCTTTGCGATCCTCGATATCCTTATTTTGACTGTCAGGACGAATCGCGGCCCGAGCTTTCTTCCACCATCAAACCATGGCAGGCACTATCATGGATGCACTGAAGAACCTTTCCACAAACGTCCCCGACTGGCTCAAGCGCCTCGACAACCTCAGCGGCCAGATCGACCGTCGCCAGGCCGAGCTGGCCGCTGTCGCCGCTGGCGAGGGCAAGAATGCAGAGACCAAGTCCCTCCGGAACAAGGAATCAACCGAGTCCCTCAAGCCTAGGGATGACCCTTCTGCAGTCCACGCCGAGCTTCCTGCTGAGGATGCCATCCTCGAAGACCCTGCCAACGCGGAGCAGCTCCCAGAGACTCAAGCCGAACCCCCGAAACACACACCGAGCCCCGAATCTACCCAGCCGCAGCTGGAGAACATCCAGGCGGCACGGATGTCTCACGAAGATGTCCTCCCAGCATACAGAACACGCAGCTTCGTCACTGTCTTTTATGACAGTAATGTGCAGGGATTCTTTGACGAGCTTGTGAGGTTCGTCTCGTCGAGCCGGAACCTGATGCGGATGCGCAAGGCCAAGATGGCTGCGCGAGTTGCCCAGATCAAGAAGCTCGCTGAGCAGGATGTGTCAGAGGATGGTAGCAACGGCGAAGACGACCTCCCTTCATTGCGATATATGAGCAGCAGACGATTCGGCCCCATGTCAATACCCCGATCCGGTGCCAACAACCAATCGCCGGATGTGTACGACAACCTGGATGAGGGTCTAGAGTTTGTACAAAGCATGTGCGAGCACGGTGCCCACCAGTTCCTCCGCGACGGAGACTGCAACGACGAAATCTCCAAGGTTCAGAAGCGGCTAGTCGAGGTTCTAGAGATGGCCAACAAGGAGATGGAGCGTGTGCAACATGAGGAGCCTGAGCTAGCAAAGGAGACGCGTGAGGTGAGCAAGGTTCGCACGAGAAGGCCCATCAGCATGCGCCGGGATATGAGCATCGGTCCCAAGGAAGGCAGCCCGACACCTACCAAGGAGGAGAACAAGCTAGAGCCCGGCAAGGAAGAGCCCGGCAAGATAGAAGCTGCCGAGCCAGCTGGGATGGGCCTCTCAGCGCCGCTAGCGGTGGATCCAGATATTATGGAGGCCGACGAGGGCATCGATATGGAGATCCCCAAGCTACAATATCGATCGACCCGGGCAATGCGGAACCGTGGACCATAGAATGGCTAGCAATGGCCGTCGACGTGCTGTGAGAGACGCTCTTTCGTGATTGTTGAACCAATGTATAATCCTCTGTATCTAATTATTCCCTTTTCGGTCGGATTGTTTGAGTAGTAGCGATAGACAAATTGATCTTCGTTGGCTTTAGAGTAATGCCGTGAACAAGGTGCGGAGCACATCCAGCTGCGTTAGAAATTCTGGCACCAGGTTGGTTTCGAAGCTTTAGTATCCTTCATCTTTGCCATTTCTCATCCTTTCTTTCTGCCTTGATTCCGAACGTCCCCATTCGATAGTGCATTATCGCGGCGCTTGCTTCCTTTAGTGGGCGATGATTAATCTTGCATCCTGTCTCGTCAATGTGTTGAGCTTAGGCAAGACAACTTCTCGCGTTCCCAAAGTGGCCTCGGCGTGTCTGAATGACGCTCAGTGTGCACGATCTAACATCAGGCAGAACGGTTGAGAGTTTGGAGGAAGGATGAGACAGACGTCATTCGATGCGCTTGAGAGATGCCGATACGGTGAATAGATGTACCAAAGTAGTGGCTATCGGGCTCCATCGGGCCCAATGCTCCAGCGGTTAAAACGAATGAGTACTGGAGCGAACCAACGATAAGGAATGGACACGGATTCAGTCGTGTGTCGTCGGGCTCGGGCTCGCTTTGGCACGGCAGCCATGAGTTCTAAAGACCGGATTTTGAAGGGCAGAGTCACCTAAGGAACGGCTAGAGCAAGCATTGAAATTTTCTCGATGATCAAAAACGACAGAACACGCAAGAGACCACAGAGTTCCTTGTCGTACACGGCTCCATGCGCCTGTGAATCATGGGCTAGGCTCCCCTGGAGCGGTGCGAGCCATTGTCTACCAGCCATATGACTTGCAGCACGAAGCAGCTGCATGCGCTTCTGGTGGACCCTTGCTTCTCCAACCCGAGAAAAGGCACACACTGTGGCGTATCGAGAGAGCCAGCTCCTCATTTCCTGCTGTCATGAGTGCGGTGCATGTTCCGCCTGGGTCGGCGGTTCAGCAGTGATGTGCCATTGGGATTTGGGCCAGGGGGTTTGCGGGCCACAACGAGCCATTGCCTCCAATGCCGAGCCACCACAGTCCCATCGTCGATGCAAATGAGTGGGACATGCGCGTCTTCATCTAGTCTGTTTCCCGACATAATCGCGTCCAAAGTAAGTAGTGTCCGACCCCTGCACATACATGTGCGTTGACCCAACGTCCCCGTGAGACAACTAGTGAGGTAGGAGAGAACAACGCGAGCCAGAGCGACGTGATTTGCCACTTGCTTGTTTGAAACCCTCCTCATCAACGCTATCCAAGCGGGGTTATGCCATCTCGGGTCAGTTAAGGTAGATGATGTCAAACCAGCAAGGACTGTGATGACTCGGCAGTCGTAGTGTAATTCTTCATTATTCAAAGCCGAATCCCCAGATGATGACACAAAAAAAAAAAGAGCACGGGCCAATGTCCCGTTGGTCTATTACGAGGTTATTCCGGCGAAAAGACAAATATGGGAAGGGGAGATAAATCAAGGCTCAGAGCAAGGCACCAGACTCACCTGAATATCCCACCACTTCATCCAGTGGCGTGTCAGCCGACACACAGGTTGCCAGTGTAGACGATACCACTTCGCACCTGTGCTTCATCCGGCCGAGCTTCAGTTTGTTGATCATTGGCTGACATGAAGAACGCCATTCAATCTTGAAGCTGTTGGACCAGTGATAAGCATTGCCATCCCAGTCGCGACGCATGACACCTCATGGATCCAGTAGCTCGGAATTACTGCACCTGGTCGTACATGGTGGCTTGGCGCGGACACTGTGTCAGCCCGGACTCGGGGCATGGAACCGTGGGGGTCGGGATGAGAAGGGTACCAGAGGGCAGAATCAGCGCGCTAATGCAGTCGTGGTCGAGTTATTTGATTACTTGCTTTTCCTCGCCGGAACAGCGAAGCCGCTCGCTAGTGTCAGCAGGAACACCTTCATGCTGAATGACAGGGGGGCTATTCTTCGATGTGCTACAGGGGTGCTAAGGGGCAGCGCGGAACACTGGAGGACATCTTGCACAACAGAGGGACGTCGATCTATAAATACAACCTCTCCTCCCTCAAGAATCTTGACAAGGTTTCATGCTAGACTGAAGAGTGTGCCTTTTTGTCTGAAGCATGAGCCAACACACAACACTCAAAACAGGGACCGGCCCTCGTGGTCTACAGTGTCTCCTCAACCCGACAAAGACCTCAGAGGACGCCAGAAGGTATGAAGCCTCCAGTGCCCACTTACATTCGAATGGGGTTGGGGAATCTACCGCGAATATGCATTCAACATCTGAGGCACGATCAACTGCGCAACTGTTCGGACCGGGTCAGCCCATGCCAACAATCCTTCCAACAACGTCAGTTGGGTCCATGGCCTCCCTCGGTGGCTCTTCGTCGGCGAACAGCTCCCAAGTCATGAACTCTCCATTCCCTGCTATCGATGGCCCAAGGCGAAGATCAAGCCCGAAACAACACTCGCATGTTCTGAGTTTCTGCCATCTACTGCCGCCAACTCCAGGGCTAGGTCCCTGTCAGCCAGCACCCAAATTCAATGCCTCTTCGGCAGAGGCGTCATACGAATACCAAGTTCTCGAAAGCACGAGACTACCATCGATGGGCTCCCAACTTTCCACAGATGCTGCCGGGGGCTCTCCTTCACCAACAACGACTGCTGGAAGATCACACTCCCAACCATTCATGGCGTCTCCCGGGGCGCACATCCATCCGCCACCTGCTACACTCTCGCCCCAAAACGTTCAGTGGATTCAAGATCCACCCACACATTCCCTGGATATGCAGCCATATCTAGGCACGCCTCCATCGGAAAACGCAGCACCGCCCTCGCACGAGGGTGTACACGTGCGCGGCATGGGGGGTACACATTTTGAAATACATGAAGAACAGTGTTTCATGACCCTCCCAGGAAGCGATAATCCAATACGCGTTCCGGTCGATTATACTCAAGGGTCGAACAGGATGCAAGAAAAGAGGAAGCGAAATGCTGCAGCTTCAACGAAGCATCGACGGAAGAAGAGAACCGAACAGAAAGAGCAGTCCGAGGAGTTGGAACAGCTTCGGATGGAGAAGAAGGAATGGGAAGAGAAAATGAAGAAGATGGAAGAGGAACTAAACTCGTACCGGGACCTCATCAGGCGAACGCCATCGCTAAGTCATTCGGTTCAAGCGCCGAATTTTCTGTCCCAGACGAGCAACACTGCTGTAAGAATGGATGGCTTGGCGACAAGGCCCCAAAGCTATGGAGGCGGGAGTTCACCAGGCGAACGACCATCAAAACGCTGCCGAACCGACCAAGTCCCCGGGTTCTCGATACCGGCGTACGGAGCTTTCATTGATTCACCCACCAGTAGACGCCGGTCCGAATTGCCGCCCAAACAAAACCCGCAGGATACTTCGACAAGGTGGTTTATGTCTCAGGACGCTGGGATATCGACCTCATCAAGTATGGTGGCGAGTGTTCGGTAGAACCCGAGCTATTGGAGTAGTTGTGGACATTGTGGAAACATTTCACCTACCTGGTCCCTGACGGGAGGCGATAGGATGGTTCGTGGCAATCTCGAGGATGCAGTGGTTGGCCTCAATCCGGCGATTAGGGTTGACTTTCCGTCGACTATTGAACTTGCACTGGTGGATTTCATGAAGAAGCCTCTGAATTCAGCGTGCTCAAGAGTGGAAGTTCTCGTGGTATCTGGTTTATATTAAATGTTAAGTGTATTGAAGGCTAGGGCTTGTGTTACGGTCGGTCTTTTCTGTGGAATAAACCAGAAGTACTAGTTTAATGTTGATGATGAAAGCGGCGTTGTCGTGATCTGAGAAAAGAGTGTCACATCTGACAATAGGCAACGTAGCTTGTGTAGCCGAGTTGAGTTGATGGCCAAGGTAGCTTCTACATAAGGAATTGGCAACAAGTGTGTTATGGCTCACAACTTGAGTGAGTCTCGTTGGTGCTCACGATTTAGGTCATGAGTGAAGTGATTTCTCACGTTCCGGATCGTGAGGATCGGTTGGAGGGATTTCTATGGAGTAAGCCTAGGCTAACCCATTTTTTTTAGACGGCATATACATCGAAGATTGAACAAACGCAAGTTGCTGAAGTCAGACAAGTTTATCCTCGATAGTGACGTTGACAAAGATGAGGAGTTCCAAGACAACGAGCTGGAAGAGGAGAAGGGAGACGGCGATGACAGCCGAGTCAAGGAAACATCGCCTGCCCACAGTCTCGAGCTGTCTGGTTCCTCAGCAAACAGACCACAAGCGCCGCAGAGCTCTTGAGGTAGCTGAATCGGGGAAGGTGACGCAAACGATACCCAGGGCGCCTGAGTCATACCAGTAATTCTGTTGGCGGGTCATATGACATGTCAAAGCAGTGTTGAGCGCCGTCTCCCATGCTCATCTTTTGGTAGAGCGGAGGGCCCGACTTGATGAAAAGCGAGGTGCTCTCATCTCTACCCCCAGAGGGCAGCCACTCGCCCGATCTGCCAGTCGATGGGGGTAACACAACATCGTCTGGGCTACCACAGGCAGACTCCGGCGAGGGTGGAGGTGTTCCGGGTAGCACTACACTTGCATGGCCAGCGTTTGTAGTGCGGGAGGGATGTTTCGGAAACCCAGGGAACTGGAGGCCTGGATCAAATGACAGCAGGGTGATGGGCCTCAGTTGACCAGGCGCTAGTTCAGGGGAGTAGACGAGAATTCTCTCATCCATGGCCCATTCAACGCCGTAAGAAATCCGTGATGGGTTGAGAATCTCATGAATCTGGTCCAATGCCCCATCGGGCTGAGATGGGCTTGGTTTCCCTGGCCACAACTTTACTGTCTGCTCGTGCTCGAGATCGACAGCATCCATTTTTGGCCGTACTCTGAGTTGCAACAAAGGTCCGGTGCTATGTGCTTCGCATACAAGATCCACGAACGCGTCGCAAGACGGGTTATAAGTGTGGATTGGACACTCTGTAAAGGCGTAGGCAGTGGCATCGCTTTGATTGTCGCCGACGTGAATGTTCCCACAGTGACGTACCCGGAAGTCTTCTTTGCACTCCCACTCCGGATCGGTGGGGGAGTTTCTGTTAGAGACTGGCAGCATAAGTAGATGGGGCACTTCGGGGCCTTTGGGAACTTGATCGAACTCGAGTCGCTTTTTGTAGCACGTCCGCTGGCTTCTCGCACTTCCTGAGGGCCATTCTTGACGTATTTCTACGATAGAGATATCCCCTGTGTTCTCGTCCTTGATGAGTTGCAGGGAAGTCCAACGCTTGTCGATGAGGCCCTCTGAATCATGGCGTCGCCAGAGGTGACGCTGTGGGGGCTTCTCGAGGCTCTCGGGCGTTGCCTGATTCACGGGAAACCGCACGGCCTGGTAAAAGCGGTCCTGTAATTCATAGTCCGTCTGGGGTCTCCGCTCGAGCGAGACACAGTAGAAATAGCGGTCGATGATCTCGAAGCAGATGTCCTTCCCTGCTTTGGAGCCGTCCAACTCCCATAGGATGATTTGCCCATCCGACCATCGCCGTGTCCTAAGATTGAGCTGCTGAATACCCCATCTGTAGGAGCCGTCGATTCTTTCGTGGGACTTGGTGATGCAGAACAGGTACTCCTTATTGTTCCAGATCAAGATCAGATGCTCATGAGATATCCGCTTCACGACGACCCATTTGGCAATTTCCCTTGCCTCAAAGATCATGAGCCAGCGGCGCGTGGTTTCGCCTTGGATCTGGGTAGCCAGGCACGAGAGGATGCCCTCCGCGCAGTGAAGGGGCTGAAAGGTGTACGTCAGAGATTCGTTAAAGCCACGGACCGCATACTGCATAAGTAGCGGGATATTAACCGTCAGCTCCGTCGTAAGAGTATAGCGGACGTTGAGAATACGCAGATGCTCCTTGTTAATTGTGTAGCATAGATATCCATTCGTATAGATGAAGCAGTCTGCCATAGCGACGATGACCACCGTCCAGGGCTCGGCAGAACGGACGGCCATTCGCCGCTTAGCGAGTCGTCGGAAGCCCCTTGCAAAATCCTCTGTTGCCTGCGCCTCTAAGGCCTCGGTCGAGTGTCCAGCCTTCTAAACTGTCATCAGCAGACCTGTAGGCTAGAGGCGTAGATGGGAGTGACGGACCTTGAGTGCAAGCCGGCCGATGTATGGGTCATGGCGGATGTTCTTTAGGCAGGGACTGGTCAGGCTAAGATTGAAGAAGCTCTCTATATCGGCACTCTCAGCGATGAGGGCTAAAATCTCGACCGGGAGGCGGAGGATGCTCATGACGGTGTTGGAGCTGGGGACGGACAAGAGAGAGAAGGCCTTTGAACGACTGCATAATATGGCCGCCGTCTATAACCCTAAGCACAAAGCTACTCATAATTGATGGCTGAAGCACATATTATAACAGGAAAGGGTTAAGCAGAGCCTCATCGCAGAGCCTCATCCGCCTGTGAGATAACCCTCAGCTCCACACCGGTGGTGGCATCAGGCTGCGAGTTCGGGCCTCGAAAGTAGAACCAGGCTCCACCGATATCTCGGTCTTGACTCACAACCAGAGCAGGCCACCAGGCCCTCGCTTAAAGGGGGTGTGGGGGCCAGTGGTACACGGGCTTTGATCTTGAAGGGGGCGTCTGAACTTCCCCGCCTTCGAGTTGTCTTCTCAACCATGCCCCGGCCCCATCCTCACTTTTGGTGTGACCCAAGCTGGTGGCTTGTCCATGTCGCGTTCGGCTGTGACTGGACCTGGTCACCAACAAAACCACACGCCAAACTCCACGCAGAGCCGCATAGCCGTCGATCAGGCTCCGCCGTCCTCAATCCCCTCATCAGAACCGATCCTCCTCTCCGAAAGTGTCGGCCTCGCTTGCTGTCCCAGAGCGGTCCAAAGCGCCTCTTTTTCTTTTGTGGTCTGAAAAAAAGAGCCAAGTTAGAGAGGATGAATGCGGTGACACAGAACAACAGCGGAAGGCAGATCTTGATGCCACACAGACCAGGTGGTGAGTCGAAGGCAACTGTGACAAGCTCGTGTCTAGAAGGGGCTCGTATAGCAAACGGATGTTTCATGTGCCGACTCTATTGACTGGGTCTCGGCGCCCCAGAAAGAATACCAAAGGGTGCAGGTAGCTAGGCGGTGTCATCTCCGGTATGGCTGTCGCTCCCCAGGAGGCCGGAACTACAGGGTAAGGTCTTTTAGAAGACAACATTGAACGCGTAAATATTCTAACCAGCCGACACTTCCAACATTTGACGCCCATATAGCGAGGCAGCACCCACAAAAACCTCCCCATAAGTAGCCAGATCTACTACCCACCGACCATTTACCTCACACCCAATCCTATTCAAGACATCCTGCAACCAATACAATCCGTCTTTCAGCGGATAAGAGCCGAGTTCCGCAAGCTGCGGCATACAAGGCTTATGCCTCAGGAGTGCTGACTTGATCGGGTTTCTCGGACTGAAATGAGGCATAGGCACGAAAGAGGCTCTGAGTATCCTGTGCATATGTTTCTTCCATGTCCTCCGAATAGAGCGGGAGGCTAGATGGTGGCAAAGAAGAGAGGTGGTTCGAGTTTGTGCTGAGAGTGTTTGGCATCTGGAAGCACGCTGCGTGCTGATGCAAGCCAGAGTGCGTGGGCAATTGGGACATGGTCACCAAGCCCGGCGTTCCCCATTCAGGCTGATGCACGGCGGAGGGGGCGGTCGCGCACGAAAAGCAAGCATGATGACCTCTATCGGGATGGTCGTTCAGCTCCTCGGCCCAGAAGCAAGCATAAAATTGAAGCAACCCGAATCTGCATTAGTCTGGTCGTGCGTTCACCCGTGCAAGTCCACCATTGGAGCCTTTCCCCTGACGTGGTCAACACAGTGTCCACAATCTTCCTGGAGGGGGGTCCACGATTGACTAACGCCAGGATGGGATTGCATCCACCAGCAGCAGGCCCACCTCGGTGCGTCAAGCAACAGACACGCACCCAGGCGATCCCGGATGGCCCCCGCCTCCTGTCGATAATCGGGGCGGAGAGTCACATCAGCGGACCGACGCCACTTCATCGATGCTCGGAGATGGGCACTGACAATCACGTATGTTGAGGGGATCCTTCCTCAAAGTCTACTGTTCAACGCAATATTGCCACAGTAGCACAACTTCATCGAGGATATCTCGGCCATATCATCGACTCCTGGGCTTCGGGAACCCTCTCATAATGCAGCCGCAATGTTCTTGTATGTTACGTAGGGTGTAGGATTTAGATCTTTCTAGCGGAGGGTCCGTCTACTCTCTGTAGAGGCCAAAGTACGGGTGGAAGGCAGGATTGCGAAGGGGAAGCCGTCAGAGAGGCCGTTGTCAGGCTGAAGAGATGAAACAACCGAGGAAGGCTAAGAGACCTGGTTAGACCCCCACCATAGCCGATGCGGATTGGGCAGTTAAAACTGTCCGTCTTCCACCTTTTCCAACTGGTCTGGCTGTCCCAGTCTCATTTCTTGCCCTGTTTTCTTTGTTGGCGCTTCCTCTCAGAGAGAGTCCGGCCACTTCAGCAACTCTACTTCTTGCCTTCTCCATATGGGCACTCAGAGTCTTCTATGCCATATTTATTTTTCGATCTAACCTCTCTGCCGCAGGTGCTACATCGATAAATGCTGCAAGACATGGAGAATGGCGTCCGGGAGGCTGGTTATACTGAGCTAGATGGTTTGGTGAAGCTCTGACTGAATGGACGGTCAGCCAGCGAAGTTAGACACAGTTGGTTATTAAAACTGGCAATATACCAGTATTTTCACGAAACAGGCTGCTCCAAGCCCAGCACATCGCTGGAACGGGCACCACCCTATCGAAAAGCAGGCTGTGGGACGTCCCGGTCTGTGCTTGGTTGCCTTGCGAAGGCAACAGGCTGCCTTTTTACAGGGGGATTTCGATAATAAAAAAAAAGGCGCTCGCGCCTCTTTTGTAGAGTAAAAATTTCTTCACCTCATGGTTTCGACATCCCTCTACGCTAGGTTACCAATCGTTTTCATCCCCCTCCTTCCCGTGGCCTCTAAGGAAGCAGTTGCAAAATGCCAACCCCAATACACCCCATTTCCAACCACAGGAAAAGGAAATCCATTGTTGATATACAGTACAAAGAACAACTTCCAAATCATGCAACGAAGAGGCCCCGGCTGAAAGTTCGTACTGTGCCTAACGAACACGAAGATTGTATTGCTAATAAGGAAGGAACCGACACATTGGCCCTGTGACTGGAGACAAGAGGAAACCCGAGGAGGAAAAGCGAAGGAGAAGAATGGAGCGGTACGGAAGAAGGAAGATAAAACAGTCTGTGCCATCTGCGACGCTCGGGCCGGGTGGATGATAGATTGGGTCTTCGGGGAGTCGCCTTACTGTCTATTTGTACATCAAGAAATGTTGGAGCCAGGATCAATGGAAGTCTTGGATTGATCGCCACATCGGCCAAACCTTGTCATACGAAGTATGGGAACTCTGCTGCGATCAGGAGAACTTTGCTTCCAGCTTATCAAAGAAATCCAGCGGGTTCCGGCGGAATCCCTCACGGAGCACTCGTGACTCTGCTGTTCAGAATTTAGGGAAGAGTCGTGATATCAACTCCTTGATCTTAAGTCCATCTGGTGTTGAAAGCGAGGCGTACATATCGACGAGACCACAACCGGTAATCCCAAGCCACCTGCAACCCGAACTGGAATTTCAAATGTGTCAACAGATAGAGCGGCATACAACGAGTTTTCGGAAACAGATTGCGTATGGATGTGCGAAAGCTTTCAAGTCGCAAAAGTTAACCATGGCTCGGTCGATACGTGAAGATATAATAAGCTGCCAGGCACCGCCATCGGCTGTACAACCGCGACTTACCCCGAGGCCACTACTACCTAAACAAGTGCTCCCCCTTGTTTCGGAATCACAACTCACCGCCCCAAATCTCCCCCGACCAACTACGCAAATACATCACATGATCTGCGCCAGCCAACAGCCACCTTGCGGCACAGAAAATAGACATCGATCAGTTTCTAAACGAGGTCGGCCTGCAAAGTACGCAAGTCGAGAAGAGAAGGCGGTGGCTGATGTTGCCCGAAGGCGAGACAGAAGGCGAGCCCAGCGGCAAATGGCCCTTGATCGACGTGCAGAGGAATTTCCCCGATTCTACCAAGTCACCTGGGTTGAATGAGGTATAGATTGTAGGGATTCCAGAGCTAGCAATCAACCAATATGTGTCAGAAAAGTAAAGAGGTCGATAAGTAGAAGTAGCACAATTGAGAACTATCAATTTTTACTAGCAAGAGCCAAAATCTCTCACTTCTAATGCTGTGCTAGTAGTAAAGTGTAAGCGCGGTAGGCCTCGAAGATACTCCACATCTGGGGCCAAGGCTGCGGCGGATGTGGAGGGGAGACGAGCAAGGCGGCGGAATGAGGGCCCCGTGCAACGCGATGCGGCACATACCAACTCTCACAGCCTAGTTTTTCCCCTACTTCCCCTACAATCAGCAGGAGGCGCCGGATGGGTGAACGTTTTTAGCGACTCCTACCACCCGGCTAATTTCACTGATGTACCGGAACTAGACAACACGGACACCTCTCAGTTCCTACTCACAGCTGATCCTCAACCACCAGAAGACGTCAAAGAGCAGGCTATGGCTAATATTAGAACTTTTACAGACGCGGCAGACTCGGTATCCATTTCGAATCACGAGAGCCCTGACCCAAGCCAGGCCATTGCCTTCGATGCAACCTTGGAGACCTCCCCACACGTGGAAAACGGCGAGCCAGATCCAGTCGGACACCTCGCACAAGAGCTGGCAGAACAACTTGTGACATTTCAAGGATGCTGCAACGACTGCCATCAAGCAGCACAACGTAACCACATGGAAGATCCCAACGAACAGATCAGCCTCGCCGTGTACCTGGAGTTCACACCCGAATTAGGCCCTGACGTCCTTAGCAACGAGGCCATCGCACACCAGAAAGATGACCTAGCCGGAAAAATGAGCCCTGAATCCGGAAGACAGGCCCGCTAGCAGCCAGATCCAGTTTCTGCCGTCCCTTGTGGCGATCTGCCTTACACAACATCTTGCCCAAGACCTCTTGTCCCTGCTCTGCTAAATCTTTAGGATGACAAAAGTTGAGTTTCGCGAGGCAGGCAGTGGCAGGTCAGAGTTGGTCTTCCAGGGTGTGGACTGGGTCTGGAATTCCACCGGTTCTCCAGCGGAAAATAGCATACGTTGGCAAGCGCTCAATGATCTCGTCAACCGTCAACTATCCATTTGTCGCGAAGTGGGGATTACAAAAGTGAAAAGTCCTTCATCCCCAAGGCTCTCTCGCAGTGACGCACTCGCTTCAGGCGTATGCCTGCTACCGTGGAAGGCAGTGGAAGCTGTGACCCGGTATTGGCCAAAACGCTTTCCAAATTCAACCGGGTGAACCACCTGGATTTGATGCATGCATCACCTTGTTCCGTTCTGCCATCTTGACTTTGAGAGCAAAGACCCTCAGAAGCATATGGCGGCTATCGCTAGGAGGGGAGAGAGAACAATGGGAGATTGGAGAACAGGGACGGAAGAAAGTTGCGTGGAACTCTTGGCTGTTGGTTACTAACTAGGCTTCGAGGAAAACGGAAGACATCGAAGGCGATGAGATTGTACGAACCACGAGGCGCCAAGGCTTGGCATTACGCGCGGAGTGGCACTTGACAGTGCGGGCGAGGGCGGTGCTGGCTGGGATTGCGCGGAGAGACGTATCCCAGTGGTGAGCTTGGGGGGGTACTCAATGCTGTCCGATGGTTGCGATCCTGTCCCGCCACTCATCAACTGGCGATTCTAAGTTTGAGCCGGAAGGACGTGGATAAGACTATGGGGGCTCCTGTTAATCCCCAGCCTCACGATCCTCACGATGCCAAAGCCCCTGCTGCCTTGGTGCAATCCAATTTCTAGGTGGAGAGTTACGAAATGAGATCCTATTGTGACTGTATTGTTGAGGACGAAGGTGACGCTATAAAAATGTTGATGATATGAAGACTTCCGCAGAGACCTCCCGGCCACAATCTCAAAGAACATAAAAGATTGAGACTGTATGAGAAGTCGGACGAGAGTTATCGTCTAGGATGCACTTACCTTAACGCTGACTGGACTTTGTCCCTTCGTTTGCGCTTCATTGGCACGGTTTGTGGAGTTGTCGGCAGGCCATCTGCGCCTGAGGCAAACCTCTTTTGTGCTTTCTCTCTCATGGCCTGAACCTCCTCCTCTGTGAACTCAGACTCCTTCCTCTTCACTGTTAGATCCCTAGACTCCTCCACCGCGACGGCAGTGACTTTGATCTCCGCATCCCGTGTGACATTGATGGTCACCTTGAACTCCGTTCCAGCCGATACGGCAATGCAGAATGCACCCAGTGAATTGTTCTCCGAGGACTTGGCCCGCTCTCCCTCGTACAAGTGGACCTCAGTCTCCTTCTCGTTGACGGCAGTAAACTTCTTGGCGTAACTGGTTGGAAGGGGAGAGTTTCGCTTGAGTATGACCTCCATGATGTCGTCTTTCTGATCGTCCTTGAGCTGAGTGTTGATGCCCAAGCTTCGGCTCAAGACGTCAGTGACGACGATGTCGTTGTTGGGGTTGATCATGATAGCAGCCCCTTCGGCGACCACCTCGGCTGCCGGGCGTCGAGGAAGAAAGTCGTTGTTTTTCAGTACCTCGCGAACACATTCCTCGAAAAGCTGTTGGCAGGAAGCCCCACCCGCGAGTATGACGCCTTCCACCGTGTCCGTCCCAAGAGCCTCAAGGATGACCTGGCGGACCCTCCGGAAGTGCCTCTTGAGGGCTTGTTTGTACCTGGCTTGGGTAACGGTGTATTGTTTTCCCCTCGCTCGAATGTAAATCGGGTCGTCGCCTTGTTTCTTGGCCACCTCACACAAGCCCGTGAGCTCTTCGAAAGGAACATCGGAAGCTTCCAGCTGGAACAATTCAGCCAGGACACGAAGAAAGTCATGGCCACCGAGTGCATTGTCCCCCGAGGTGGCCTCAACAACAAATGTCTTTTTCCCGCCGCTGGTTGATAAGTTGACCTTTGAACAGTCGATAGTCCCCCCGCCAGCGTCGACAACCAAAAATCTGCCAGTCCGCTCGGAATTCCATAGCTGGGCCACAGCCACCGCCGTAGGCTCGTTTATGATTCGGAGGACTTCGATACCGGCGATGTTGGCCGCGTCCTGGGTAGCTCGGCGTTGGGCATCCGAGAAGTAGGCCGGTACCGTAATCACGCAGCTTGTCGCCCTCTTGCCGGTTGTGTCCTTGACTATCTTTTTGGCCTGTAAAAGAAGTAGGGACACAAACTCAGCCGGGCAGACTCGCTCGTCGTTGACTAGGCAAAAAGGATTGCCATCGTCATCCAGCTGAAAAGGAAGACGCCATTTGTTGATATCCGCCTCCAACCGCCCATCGCAAGAATTGCGCCCAAGGATGCGCTTGACATCGTGTATGAGTTGAATGTCGTCGGGAGAGTTCGTAATATCATGCTTTCCGATGTGCCAGACGTCGTCTTTGATACTGAAAGTTGATGGGAAGATTCGCTTATTGTAGCCGTGCGTAAGGACTCGCGGCCCAGCTGCCTCCATGATGGCGACACAGGAGCAGGTTGTGCCAAGGTCGATGCCCATCTACACTAGTTAGTACATCGGAAAGGGAGTCAGGCGGGATTGTAAACTTACGGTAATGAATGATTCTTCTTCCATCTTGACGGTTGCAGAGGTTTGTGGTGGTGTTGCTGGGCTCTGAGTGTTGGCACGCGGGCGAGGAAGACAAAATAGACTACGCGTCGAGGAAATCAAAATAGACTACGCGTCGAGGAAATGAGCTACCCGCCATAATTTACCCTTGAGCTGCGCCACCGTAAATCCCCAGCCTCTCTTAGTCTATGGGGCTGTGCTCCAAGCCACACCGCACCGACCCCGCCTTCCCGCCTCCTTGATCAGCGCGGGCACCTCATCCGGCGCTTTTCACCTTTCACTAGCTCCACGTAACCGAGGAAGACAGCCCATCGTCCAGGAGTCTCGACAAAGAAGCACTAGATGGATGAAGAACTCGAACTTTGTGATCTGGGCAATGCAGATATCCTTGAACTTCTTTGCCTCCAGGGTGACCTAAAGCCCATCAAGGGATGTGATGGCCCTTCTTTGACCGTGTTGGATGGCCCCTCATCGGCTGATCCTTCTGATAGGCTTGGTCTGCTTCAGGCTCGATGGACTCATGTCGTTGGCGCCTATGCTCGTCAAAGAGATGATGCAAACCATCGACTTGTCAATAACGCTTACGCATACATCAAGGAGGATCTAGCATCGCGGTGGCCTCAATTGCTTAGGCGTAGCCCTCGAAAGCCTCTCCCCAACTGGTCATGTTGCCTCAACGGCCATGACGAGGCCGAGGGGGGAGATAATGATGTTTGCCCGACACCCCGAAGCCACCGCAAAGAGAAGCTATCCGCCGCGATCTCTGCTATCCCGAATATGCATGCCGACAAAGTCGATTCCCACACTTGTGGATTTCCGACCAACGACTCCCCAACCGCTGCCACTTCAGATCTTCAAACATGCCCTCACTGCCAAGAATCACCCTTTCCACTTCTTCGGTCATTGGTTTCTCACGGGAGTACATGCCCTAAAACCCCGGACTTGGCACGGGCGAAAACTCTCCGAGTCACTGACAAGACTTGTTTATATCATTGTGGCTATAGTCACCCCAACTACAAGCAGCACGAGAATCGCTCACACTACGTCGGCCCTCTCGGCCAGCCCATCACCAGGTTTAAGTCACAAAGCCACGAGTTAGGCCAAAAAATCGATCCTCTTCAATATTTTATGTATCCTCCGAAGCTTAAGGGGCCAGTGCCAGACGACATTCTCCATACAGCATTCAGCAGTCTACCACCACTCGCTACTCGACAATTGATACTCCTGGACGACAAGGCATTGGCTACTAAAGTCCGCAGGGCCCTCGAAAAATGTCAAGACCACCTGGTTCCCAGTCTCGAGGCCCAGGACAGCCTTGGTAAGCAGACTCACACCATCGTCGAGTATTAGCTATACTGAATCCGCCACAGGTAATACCGTCGCAGGCGACAGCACAATACCAGCGCCGGCCCCAGTCAACGAGCCAGCCCACCAAATCCAACCGAGTCCCGGTCTCACAGCTGAGGACGCCTGTTGCTCGTCCGGACGAGTTGATTTGTTGTCAACTTCAAAACATGGCAAGATGTGGAGCGGCAGACAGCTGGAACCCCCTTCGTTGATATGCGCGGAGCCACAGGCCAATACATGCCGTCCAACTCCGGGAGTGGACTCAGCATCGTGGCCACACGCCACGCTGGCGTATACTGAGCAGGGTAACTGCAGTCAACTGTCTGCGGACAATCTGGTTGCGTTGTGCAGGACGGTAAGCACTGGCGACGACCATACTTCGCCAACGATATCTTGGAAACAAACGACGAGCAGTCAACTCTACCTCCATCCGAATATGAGGTCCTGAGGAAAGTCATTGGTCGTGTACTCGAGGATTCGGAAGAAATCGTCTGGCCCGAATTCACGATCTCGGAGGCCGCACCAGACAGCAATGAAAACCCTGAAGCCTCTCCTGCGATTTCGACCGCCTTTGTTCCAGGCTCAGCAAATGCAAACAAGCGCAAGCGAGAAAGTGGGAGCCAAAGCACCCGAGACATGTCATGCCCATTTCGGCGATAAGCCACATCAACCGGACTAATATCATGGATAATAGGAAATGAAGCAAATCATCAACCTTGTTTCATTAGTGAGCTGGCGTGTGATGGTACTGGTAGCACCATACTAGCTACGGAAGGCTCGGAGGGATCATATTCTCGCCATCCTCCGCGAGAGTCCTAGCACAAGCGGATTTTGCATGAATGGATTGAGTCTAGCACGATGCGTTCAACACATTAGCTATCATGGTTCAATTCTACTAGCCTAGTTGCCCAAGAATGGAAGGCCGGAGAGCCCTGTGCTGTTAATACATGGCTCTTGCCCCCATACCATTGATCCCAGGCTTTGCCATGTTGAGGGGTGAGTGCATTGCCGAGAATTCTGACGAGAAGATTCTTTTCCCGTCATCGCCGCTTTGGGTTTCGACTTGTCGCAAGAGCACATTGAGGAGAGGTGTCATGAGCTCTGTCTGGGTGGAATGCGTAGCCGAAGCGTTTCTTCAGGGCGCGCCTAGTCTTCAGAGCGCACATGTAAGCTAGCAGCACGTAGACGAGTTCCTAGAGCCTAACGTTATGTGCGACTGGCCTAGTTAGGATACGAGCGTAGAAAGCAGCTGCGCCGCTTTATCAGCCGCGGAGAAGACGTCCTCTCCGCTTGCAAGCCGCGCGATCAGTGGACTTCATAAAGTCTGGAGCCCACGCCGTCATCATTGGGCTTCTTCTTCCCTCCTCGAGGGGGAGCCCTAATAGCAACTAGCAGAGAAAAAAGTCGAGCTTAGCACTGCGACTGATTAGTTCAGATAATTGGAGGTAAGCTATAGGGGCGAACTTATACCTGGGAGGAACCGTCTAACTCTGCGCAGTTCCAGCAGACTCTAGAGGTTGTCTATATGGTCTCCCATTAATCTAGCTAAGTTTCCAGTGGTGGATGCCCTCGGGATTAGATCCCCTTTATAGTAGTTGTACCTGGTGAAAAAGCCCAGCGAGCTCCGTAAGAGCCCCGCCAAAACCAAGAAAATACCTCTCCTTGTGCTTGTAGTAGCCGTTGTTTCCAGCGAACTCGGCCTCATTGGACTCGAGAATCAGGTATACAAGTTGTATTCATCCCACGGAAATAACCTTGGCCAGTTTAATACCTCCGTTGTCCATTGAATCAACGATGTTCGCCAGAAGTGGACAAGGAGACTCTCCTGCGGGAAAATAGATATCGCGGACGGTGAGGGACTTCATGTAGTAGAAGAGCTGCTCGAGACAGTGCGTATGCTCGAAAGGGGCCATGTGGCAGTAGAGGCGGCCTATTGTAGGGTTGTGGTCTATTGCCCGAGTGAACTGCTCAGTTGAGACCATGTCCCAATGCTTCCAGGTTTCAAGGCCGTCTTAGATGCTCATCCTGGACAAAGTTGGTTCATTCTAATGGTAACAGGGTGGCCCCTTCACGTACCTGTAACTGGCTAATCTGTCAAAGTATTCAGTTCAGCCGCAATGGAAGGCACCAAGCTCATTGAACTGTCCCATCATGGCGTGCGACTGAGAGAGAAAGATGAGCATGTGTTCTCGAGACTCATGCAACCGCCGGTCTAGGTCTGTGAGCAACGAGCAGATGCCGTGCTCCCAAACTCTCGTAGGCATCTCGTACTTCTCTAGGGCTCTCTTTAGCGCTATTGACGAACCAGGGTGCCGTGATACCACGGAGAAATCAAGACGGTCATCAAGAAGAGTGTAGAGTAAAGCGCGGTATTGCTCATGGCTGTAACTCTAGATCCACCCCGCCATTAGAGCACATGTAGTAGCAGTAGTCGATCTTCTCAAACACTTCCTTGCTTTCCAGCGGTCTGTCATCACAGACACAGACAAGCTGAATAAGGGTCTCTAGCATTTCATCAGAGACGTCGGGAATGTAGACCTCAGCAGCATCCTCCTAGGCGGCCTTTGCTAGAATAGCATTGACTGTGGTCACTTCATCTTTTTAGCTCGAAAGCTTGCTTTCCGCATTCCCCATCGCCCCGCCGTTGGCGTTGTTCAGTCCATGTCCGACAGCAACTGCTTCTGTGACGAGCGAGGCGGATCTCTCCTTACCAGACGACTCGGTGGCTCCATCGCCCATCTTCTGGATCAGACATATCCTCCCCAAGGGTTGGGGCATCGGTATTGGCTGAAATCCGGGGCTCGACCGTGGCTGTATTGCCCTTTGAGGAAGCTTTGGAGATGGCTTCGGTAGAGGTCTCGCTAGCCGGGCTAGCACAAGTATCCCTGGAGATGGTAGTCGATGGTTGCGCGCCGCCCTTGGTCATCTGCATGAGAGGGTTGACGACCTCTGGCGTAGGGGTCGTCTAGTGCCGGGCGTGTAGTTCCAGACACATGGTCTCAACCATGGCAAAGGTATATACGATGCTTTTCGTCACAGAAATAAGAGCCACTAGGGAGATTGAGATTGGGTGTTCCAGGCGCTTCCACACCACTGTTTCTTCGGACGGGCAGTCACGCTTTCCCCCCTTCTTTCACGCGAGCCTGCTATACAGCGCTTGTGGAGGAGGCCGCTTTTGCAAAATCGTTTTGAGGCTGGCATGCTAGCTGAGCTAGCTTGGTAGTCGGTCGTGGCCGTTCGGTCCTGTGACGAGGCAGCGAGAGTTGCGCCCACGCCCTCGCTGGCCTTTCTGTTGACCATACCGTCTTTCCTTTCTTGATCTTTCGTGATCGATGCGGTCCAAGACTTGTCGTCATTGGAGCTAGCCCGTTGAGTTCAATCTAATCACCATGATCAGCAAGGCATGGTTTGATGTGGAGGGTGTTGGTGATAGCTTACCTCACTGTCGCGTCGCTTCAAGCGGCTGAGACGTTGGATTCTACCGAGGGGCTATCCGCTGGGATGGCGGCTATTGGGAGATAGTGACGTAATAGAAATCAAGAAGAGAGTGGCCCACCTGATCTAAAGGCGAGGTCAGAGGTAAGGGGCCAAGAGATACACACAGCAAGCAAGGGAGCAAAGGGTGAACAATGGGATTGTTCGTGAAGGGGAATGGAGTGGAGGCTAGCTAGATAGGTAGGCAATGCGCAGTATACTAGTTAGACAGTAGCAAAGGCAGTGTCTTGTGCATTGCAGCCACTGCTAAGTTGCCTTGCGGCCGCTACAAGGTTGCCTTGGGAGCTACAAGTGGCGGTTGCAGGTCGATTGCGCCTCATCTTCAGATTGACATGCCCTCCCACTGCGGCGGGTACAGCGAGGACCCAAGCTCCGAGCCACTTCCGCGGAGGAGTGGTGGGCAGAGGGAACTTTGCAGTTCAGGGGTGAGGGAGATCGGCTGAGACAACAGCGCTCAGGCGGGCAGATGTTCACGCCCCCTCAGGAAACGCTGGAAGTCTTGCCAAAGTAGGCGATGCAGCCACAGCCATCGTCTTTCCGAATGCGTCCGACGTGTTGCAGTAGCTCGTAGAGCCTAGAGGGCCTGGTGAAGAGCTAAATCATCCGTAGTCTCCTCACCATCCCTCCCTCGGCCTCCTGTTAACCCCAAGTCTCTCTTTCTTCTCAAAGGCCCATTATCTCCTTCATTGGCATCGTCAAAGAGAGTGGTCTCGAGAGGATCAAGGCGGCGAGCCGACCGTTGTTGGGGAGTTATGTCTTGAGGACAAGTCTCTAAAGGGCGTGGTTATTACTGGCGGGCTGAGGAGATTGGCTGAGAGCTGGTAGTCGGGTGGCAGATGTAAACCGTCTTTTTGGGGTGTCTCCCGTGCAGCAAGGGACGTGAAGCCGTGAGTTGAGTCGTTGGTAAGCTCTCTCGGGAGACTCATGCCCTCGATGCGACAGGGGCTCCATGATCCATCGAAACACAACCATGTGTAGGGCCATTCAAACTGGTGGAGCCTGTACCAATGGGCTGCCACCCGTGGCCTGTCTTTTCTCTCTCCCTGGCTGGGACCGTTCCTTCAGGCTGCCGAGCAAGCGCTATTTAACCGGCTGCCTGTGGTTCTAGCACGATAGTGAGAGGGAATCGGCCCTATCAAGTATACCAGTCGATTAGCGCTCGGCTCATCCGGACCCTGCCATCCGTCCAATCCTCAACCAGCTCCTCCCAGACAGCAACAGCCAGCTGGCTGCATCAATTCATGCTGGTATGTATTCCATACCCTGCGCCAAAGTTATTTCGCCAACCCCTAAGACCGACAAGGCCAGTACAGCTATTCATTTAAAAAAAAATAATAAAAAAACGCATTTCTGCTTTCACATTGATCTCGAGTTTAACATAGTATTTAACACAATTCTCCATGAGCCTACGTACTAGGGAAAAAACTCAGGGGGGGAAAACCGGCAAGCGAATTAAACCCCCCCCCCCTTCTCTAACCTAGCAGCTCTCAAACACCTAGGTGCCCGAAGGCAGCCCGCAAGCGGCATTCCGCGTGCGGGCTTCGTACGCGACGCCGGGTGGGCCCGGTTGCGATTTCTTGGTTACCGGCAGCCAGGGCCTAGAGACTTGCGACAGCTATTCATTGCGACAAATCCCGGTGGCAGCTTCAGATAAACATCCTGGGACATGGTCAGTCGACGTCAATGACTGCCCTGCCCCTCGAGCTCCCCTTGGCAACTGGCTTGCGCATTACGAGACCGGATGTCGTAGGCAGGGACACG
Source organism: Fusarium virguliforme (assembly GCA_020883615.1). NCBI lineage: Eukaryota > Fungi > Ascomycota > Sordariomycetes > Hypocreales > Nectriaceae > Fusarium > Fusarium virguliforme. Next base: position 320,355 of record JAJHJD010000014.1, on the reverse strand, counting down.
GCTACCCGCTTCAGAAGAACCCCAGCCCGAGCCTAGAGAGTGCCGGGATGGAGTTGTAGAGAGCAGCTCTACCCTCCTAATAAACAAAGTGCTAGCATCATGTGGCAACACCAGAATCTCCAGCCCTTTAGAATAGCGGGATCCATAAAGGACGGGGAGGCGACGGGGACACGGACTTGAACCTTGAAGGGGGCGTATGATCCTCTGCCCGGCTGAGCGTTGTTTTCTCAACCGCCCAAGCCTCACCCAGTTACCTCTACGCCCCTGGGGACTTGCTTCTGCTTGACCTGGAACTTGGTGCGGAGATAATGATTGGTCAGCGGGTCTGAGCATCGAGGCAAGCTGCACTGCTGCAGTTTCAGTAATGAGAGGCTCTATCACATATACTAGCCATCCTCCGGTCCTAAACTTTACCACCCCTGGTAGCGCAGCGTCTTTCAACAACACACCGTAACTTCACTCTTGCAACTTACCTAGATACTAGCGTTGATCAAGTTTGCTTCTCATGACTAACTGCTAGGCTATTTAGCTAACTCTGGAAGAATTAAAGATCCTCTGGTAGATCCTCCTCTCCCTTGCTCCTCTACTTCTCATATAATCTCTTAGTATCCTAATTCGCCTCGTCTAGCTTCTTCTCTTCTTCAAATAGCTTATGTTCCTTCTATCTGAGCTTTCCCAGCTTGCTAGTTCGTCGCCCGGTTGCAAAGACACCCCGCCTCGCTGTTAGACATCTCGATTCACAATTAACACCAGTGTCCACCTCTCTTGCCGCGAAGTCAGCAAACCAAGACTCAACATCAGACCCTTACGATCAAAAAGGCTTTCGATGGGAGACCTCATTTAATCAATTTGTGTTTGTTAATGCTTGTTGCCTACCACTACTTATTTATTTTGGGTTCTTTGATTTCTTATACTTGGTGCGACTACAGTGAACACTGGCCCCTGAGTCTTTATCGTCTTGCTCTTAGTAGGGTCCTTGACCACGTGGATTATTTTTTCCATCTCTAGGTCGGCCTTGTGAGCCTATTGGGCACGCGAATGCTGTAGAAATAGACGACCGGCATCGTCGTCGTTGTTGCCGGGAGGTACTCGTCGAGGACTCTTGGCCCGTTGGCTGCGGAGCTCCGAGCTGGATGGTCCTTGAATGATGGAAGACAGCGGCAATTGGGGGCAGGTGATATTGCTGCTCATGGCCCAACTGTTGGTCAGTTGACAAGGACAGGACTGGTATTAACGAACAGTGGTGCAATGTGTTCAAGTGCACGTCCGATAGAGACTTTGTAGGGCATACACTCGTGTATTAAGTGTTACGGAGTCTACTGCGTAGTCCTGTGTGCGCCTCGCCGATAGCCAATTCTCTCAATCAGGCAGGGAATCAGGTCTTCAGCGCATCGACTCCAGTCCGATTTGTGCTGTTCGGGCAACCTCCCGAACTGAAAGATTACCTTCGGCCCAGATATGCAGTTCACCGCGGATATAGTATCACCCGTACTGTTTTCGATCACAGCGAAGGCGTCTGGCCTCTGTCCCAGCTATGTATCCCCAGTCGCCCTTGACATTGATATCTGGCAAGGACTACACTAGATACTGGCAGATATTAGGTTGATCCTCCTTTTTCCTAAAGCAACTGATCCCATTGCTCTCACCAGCTTCGTTCACCCAAACAGAAACATTAAAAGATTCGTCTTGAGTGGCAATCTGCCCAGTCGTAGGCTGGGGCAAATTGGCAATCGATGTGGCCGTTTGGCCACGGTGAAAGGCGGGAGCGACTACCCCTGTGTCAGATACTATTGTGGGCATGAGATAAGAGGCTCATACCAAGTGAACAGTACCCTTTCCCATGGTCTGGCTCATCAATTGCCACGTCCTTAGCATGGCACCTGCGTGTGTACCAGATGATGTCAGCTGCTCCGGCGATGAGCGAAATGGCTGGCACGACCACAGACAGTACAATGACGTCAGGAGATGGCAAATTCTTTTTCCAACGTGGCTTGGGTCTCCGCAGGGACTTTGTAGTTCTAAATAAGGGCTAAGAAAGGGAACAGGCAGACTTAGGCGAACCAGTGTCATGTCGTTGCCTTGCGGGCTTGCACTTTCATCCAAGTATTGATATGCCCTGCAGAGTCAGGGAGGGATAGTTCTACCGTGCCTTGGATGCCACCATTGACTTCGTGCTACGTCGAGCGTTAGCTGTTTATCGGATGCCACCCCTCGCTCCATGTCGGAGCTACTCGGGTGGGGACAGGAACGCTTGGTGTTGGATCAAAGTTCAGGTGTCGGGAACATTTGGCAAGGTAAGAAATATCATTAGTAAATCCTCCGCGAGTGCGAATGCATCGCTAGCAAATAAATAATACTATTATGTTGATATGTGAAGAGTACAAGTCTCATATGCAGCTTGCCATCACCGCTCATACGTACTCACATCAATCCTAACGGATTCACAGACGGCAAAGTAATCCTCCCTACTCATCCAAAATAGGCTTCTTATCACTGACCCAAGCCAATTCCGGAAATAAGCCTCGAGATCACCATAGTAGCTATCCGGGCGGCTGGAACGCAAAACCTCGTCCATCAGCGCTGGGCCCAAGGCCCCGTCAACATGGGCGGCGATGGAACCAAAACTTGCCTTTCATGCACGTCCAGTCCAGTCGTCCTGGATCACATCCCCCAGGGGGGCCGCTATCGGCGCTACAGTCCAGCGGCCAGCGATAAGTGTCTCTCAAGCCTGCTTGAGCTCGACCGAGGAAGGCGACCACCCAGAGAGCGGGTCGATACCCGAGACGATAAAGTGCAGGCACGTGGCGAGATCAAAATGGTCTTTCTCAAGCATTCTGGCGGCGTGTTCATCTGAGAGCCGGTACGCGGTTCAGGTGCGTCTTGCCGGAGTCGTCGGAGACTATGCCCATATTGCACTTGCCCAGGGGCACTCTGGCGCCGAACTCCGAGCTGGCCCTACTCCCCAGCAACGATAAGGCTACCTATTGAGTCTGACATAGAGATCACTATTTCTTATGGGTTTGATGCCTCAGACGGTCACTGCCCTTGCTATCGTGGAGAACAAGGTTGTAGGGGACTTATAGGCGGCGATATCCCAGAGCATGCCATATAGGGAAAGTCAAGAGCGCGTGTAGCTTCAGGGGATAACCTTTTTCTCTACACTGAGAACTCTTCCGGCTCTCTTTGCTCGATGGCAAAACCACGCGGGCCTCCTGGGCGCAGCGGAAGGCCGGGTTAGCGAGGCAGCCAAGGTTCCGAGATGAGTACTTTATTGTCAACACAATTTTGAGTTCGAGGTCCAACGGAGACCACTCCTTTCTGCCCTGTTATGTAACCCTTCCAGACCTCCTATTAAGAGGACTAAGGAGCATGGCGCCCGCCTGGTTCTGAGAGGTAAAAAGCTTGACAAGAAGGACTTTTCCCGTATCTTGTAGCATGAAATGTCAATATTGTTATCAGGTTGGCTATTGGGGCCTTTGATATTGCCGCCGACAGGCGTCTTTGGAATTGTTAGTAAAATACTTCGAACGCCCGTTAAGTTGCCAAGGCAAGAGACGTAACGGCTGAATATCCAGCCCGAAGGGTAAATATCGTATATCTGCAATTCAACTCTCCTGGGAGGACCCCCTAGAAACCCCCCCTTTCTCTTGTGGCGGGTAATCAGCTGTTAAACCGCTTCAAACCTGTAGTAAGGGAGTTTGTTCCCTCTCACGCTTCCTGGCAGGCCCAATCTAACTATAGACCGTCTGTCAAAACTCCCCTTTCCCTGTAGCTTATAGCGAGACATCGATTAGTCAATGTAGCGTGGTGGATACGGCGGATCGGTCAGATGTTGAGCCTGACGGCGTTATTGGTCAGCAAGGCGCATCTTCATCCCTACCTTATAGTTAGCCACAAACGCAGTACGTAGGAAATGTAGGCGTATAAACCTTCCGTGGGCGTGTGGTTATACAGGTTCTGACGATCGAAAGGCGCCTCAAGGAGTAGGCCTTGCGGCGAGGTAACTCGTGAGACAGCAACATAACTAATACCGGCCTGGAAGCCGCGTGTAGCGAGGTCAGTAACTATCTGATCCTTCGTTAGGCTCTGGCATTTGTGAACAGTGATAGCAAAGGCCACGATCAGGGGAAACTGCGTGCGAGCGCAGGTCTCGTTGCCCACTAGGAAATCACGCGTGACTGGAAGGATGGGTACGATTTTCCTGCTCTCATTAGTTGTTAGATACGGCGGTCCATCGTAGCTATCGAAATCCACCATAATAACGGCTGGGGGTCTTCCCATGGTTTGGCGCCTACATTCCAGGCGATATCGTATACAGTACCCTGGGCGCCGTTAACTAGGCCAGCTGGCTGCCATAGATTAGTTGTGAGCATTACCCTAGCGCCCTTAGCAACAGGGAACTTGTCCATGTTACCGGGCTATCGCGAGCAAGTCTTGAGCGGGGGAAGATCCGTCAGACGAGCCACACCATTCAAAAGTACGAGTGAGTGTGCTATCACGTGACTGGTGCCTTACTGCCTCAGGCGTCAGGAAGCCGAGGATATTTCTCGCTGCGACCTCTGACTTCCAGGACAGGCACCTCGCGGCGTATGACTTCAACTAGCCGTCCTGGTGAATCCAATTGCCGCATTTCTAACCCTGTTGAATACATGAAGTTTCTATGTGACGTTAGTGTCCGTCCGGGAGATGACGTAGCCAAAATCGCGTAGGCTTGGCGGCTCTCCCAATGAGGATTGGGACTCTATCACTATGTACTGCCTCCGAACCGACTATAGTCTATCGAGCTGACCCACACGACGTCATCGCTCAAGGGCGAGGGTGTGATATGCCTCTAGAGGGAGGGCGTATTTGAGGAAGACGAGGCGGAGGATGTCAAAGAGTAACTCAACCAGTTCTTCGGGGGATCTTCTGGCGGCATGGCACAGGCCTCTTTATCTGGTATTTTGTCATCGCTTATTTCACTTAGGTCATTCATCCACGTGGTGAACTCCCTATCCTCTTGTTAAGTCAGCCGATGACGCCTTGACGGGACCATCTCGGTCACAATATCAAAGAACACAATTCCAACACAATAGCGGCATTAAAACCCAATGCCGTAAATACCGTAACCTAATCTAAATGGCTTCTATAGCTGCAGGTTGATGATGGCAGCTTTAGAAGGAAAAAGGTGGAAATGGAAGCCTAGCGGACGGAATGCCACCTTTCATCAACTCTAGAGAGAGGATTTAAGCCCTACGGGGCTCGCTCCTCTGTATGCCCTCGACACCATCATCTACTTCCATCTCTTGTTGAAAATGGCTCGCATTATCAAGGCAACAATCACTCTTCTAAACAAACCCGATACGCAATGGTACGCAAGCGTACGACCCGAGATCCCTCTCGGCGATAAAGTCGACAACTACCAGTTCCTCGTACGGCACGGGGTCCTTGGCGACAATCCACTTCTCTCTGCCGATTCCCTCAACCCTAGTCAAAGGGTATGGAGTCATACGGGAGGAGTCATTCGGGGGGGGTCATTCGGAGGAGTCATTCGGGCCGGGTCGGTGGGGGCTAATCGGGCCGGGGGAAGAAGTCGGTGATGGGTTAGTCGGGCCGGGGTCGATGGCCATTAGAGCTGATCAGAGAAAGTCAGTAAACCGGGAATGCAAGTCCTCGATTTCACAATAGATCCGAACACAGTGCTCCCTATCCTCGTCCTGCGTGTTGTCGTCATCGTCCTCCTCGTCCTCCTCTTCCTCATCGTCCTCGTCCTCATCTTGTCTGTATTCCCCATGCCATGCAGTTGCTTCGCCACATCGAATCGAAGGCCTGTACGTGCCGGCGAGCTTGTCCAGGGCGGCGGGGTCCCCAACTGCCTCGTGGGTACAGATCGTATCCAAGAACTGTAGCTGCTTCCTGCGCGGCGCCAGGCCCGCAACCTGCATACGCGCGTTGGGGGGCATTCGGTAGAGCCGAAAGACCATCGCTAGGCATCTTTTAAGCAGGACTCGATACTTGCCTGATGACGATGGATGGACGAGCGTGAAGGGCTTGCTGTAGATCGAAGACGTCTGCGTACTTCGGATCCAACAGAGGGTGTGTCGACTCGTCTTCCTTGCCGTCTCCTCACAGCGGTCTATCATCACCTCGGTGAGACGAACGAGTGAGGTGATCCTATCCTCGTCCCCACCCAGACTTACAAGATCTTCGTCAAGCCCGCATACTCCGCGTCGTCCGAGGAGATGTTCCCGTCCGCCCGGGGAAGTGGACGTCTGTGCCAGGGCCGCGAGCACCTGGCGGCGACCCTTGTCTCTGTACGTATGGTCTCAGTCGGTTCTCTCTATTCAGGGCCGCTTTTCTCATGCTAAGAACCATATTTTTAGTTTCCTTGTGTCGTCAGGCCGGTGATCGATGCCCGTCGAACTTAGCTCACAGATTAAGATTGAGTTAGCAAGCCATCGCTCGGCTTTGTCATACTCTACCAATACAGTGTTCTGCTCCCTCGCGGTGCACTTAAATGTGCAGTGAAGCTGCGGCTTCCCGTAGTTCCTGTGTAACATTTTTCTTGTTCTCTCTTGGCAGTTAACCGCGGTGTTACCGCGCAAGCCGCCCTCAGCTGACTCTTGGGTAGATCAGTGACCCGACTCAGGCACGCGCAACACCGTCTATCACATTTTGAGCCGTTACCTCACCTCTCAGCCGACGTTCGCGCCAGATTTTCTGGCATACCAGTGGACAAGAATAATTGTGGGGTTACATCGAGACGGCCTCGTTGTTGTCTTGCGTAAACTTGGGTCAAAGTGTGGGCGTCCGGTAAGGGGCTGCCTACCGTTGCCTTGGCGCGGGGAACACCCATTGGTGAGACTCCGGATGGTCGAGACTTACGCTTCGTGCTCTTTTTTATCGTTGATGTCAGGGTACCTGTGTTCCGAAAAAGTAGAGACTGGAAATGGGTCGCCAGCAAGGGAGCATCTAGAACAGGGTCCAAGAGTCACTCGTGTAATATCGAGCGCCGCAAGTAAAATACTCTAGGGCGACGAAATATACGCTCAAGCCTACACTGCCTCGAATAGGGCGATAATGCCATCGACGCAAGCCTGGTTATAGTCCCTCGTCCAAGCCAGACGATAAGATATTTCTCATTGACTTACTCCGTAGCCATCAGACTAAGAGCAGCATTATCACTACTTACTCGACAAGCAGCGAGGAACGATAGCACAATCACTGACCTCACCGTTCACTGGGCACCGAGTCAAGGGAGGCTCTAACTAAATGAAAACAAAAGGGCAGGCGAGACAAGCAACTGTGGAAATAAGGAGGCCAGAAAGGGATGCTTCAGAGACGAGGAATTTATCTAGGGGCGGGCGCGAAACTCCGGATCTGAACGGTGCACATGCCAATCGCGGCCTCACTTTCCATATAGAGCTTAGGCAACAATCGATGGGCGAACATGAAGCACGTGCGAACGCTCTGCACCATATTCACACAGGTAGGTCTGAACCGGAAAGCAGAAGTGAATCATCTCTTAGTTCTCTACATCAGAGCCGAGACAGTGAGGATGATAAAGCATCTCTAGCCGCGGAATAAAGCAGCCAGTTCTGGCGCTTCTACCGAATTACCATAATTATACAGCGCAAACCGGCCATGACTAGCCGGGTTAGGGTATCGGACATTATCAATCTTCCAGTCGGCCTGCGCAATCTTGTTAGTGAGGATGCGGTGATTGTTGTCCTTGTCATCCATCCGGGCGACGGAGTCTTTCAGCTGGTTGATGGCCTGGAGGATGGCGGCTGCGCTATCGAAAGTCGGCAGGTGTTGGCAGTATCGGACTTGATCAGTGACACCCTGAAGGAGATTCGCCATTACCTCAAGGTCGGGAGCCGGCATGGCCGTCTGAATGTGTGCGTTGGACATTGTGCCGCTGGGCTTACGGCGGAATGAATGGCGCCTTCTTGTTTTGGAGCGTATCCCCATGCCGTCAGCCTTCTCGTTTGCCTGAGTGATTGCCTGAGCGATTGCCTGATCGCGTTGTATTTTGACCCAGTCCCTGCCATTTCGGAAGGCGGCAGCACCTTGCCTAAATACATCGGCATCGTTCGTCATCGCAAATGCTTTCAGTTGCGTCATCACATAGCCAGGTTTCTCTTCAGGTATAGATAGCTAAATAGGGTGGCAAGTATACCCCATTAGAGTGCCTCCGTGATATGTCTATGCCAGCCCGTAGGCCTTGTTGTCATAGCAGGGTTCCGCAGTGCCATAAGACTAGAGAATATGAAAACCACGAGTTCCCAAGGTCACGTCGCGCAGTGCTTGCTGAGTTGCGACCAATAACGGCCCTTCCGGTCCTTGGACTTTGACAAAGTTATTTGGCAGTAAGGGGAGATCCTCCTGGGGTGACGGCACAATCAAGTTACTAAGCTCTTTCCATACTGCCTTATGCAGTTATTCTGGCCGAGCACTATAATACAGCTCGGGCTTGGCGCAGACGAGCGAACCATCCCTTAAGTGATCTAGGTTTGTAAACTACACGTCACTAGCGATATATCTTATATTTCCAGGATCCCCCGTGATTATCGGGATCATAGATACGGTGACTCGGCTCTGCTTAGGCGCATGCACGTCGGTCCATTTGAACTTTTTAAAGTCGTCCTTAGAGAACCGGCTCGGTGACAGCGACGCCCGGGGTTGCTCAAGTGCCTGACGGATCTCATCGAAGTTCACTGGTTCAGGGGGCTCTTCACCGTCGGGATCCTCATAGCTAGGGGGAAAGATCCTGTGATCGATCAATTGTTGCTGAAAGTCACTATCGTAGGGCTCTATTCTCTTCGTTGTTGTTACGTCCGGCGCTGTGTTAGTTTTTAGTGTAGATTGCGAGCTTTATTTGCGACGGCCCAAGCTCGGATGGCTGGTGCTCATCCCGGGATCGACTGAATAGAGATACTAAATCGAGTCAGCGTTTTAGAATTTAGAAGGCTAGGAAGCTTCTCAACCCCTCTTAGGTCTTTCAACTCAGGGCCGCCGTGCCTAGCGAAACGCCCAAGTTGCGTCAGCTCTATTGGCGAGCTTTGTTGGAGAAAATCTTGCGCCGAAACAGGGCCAGCCTCTCGTCGTGCGGCAGCGACGCGTCGCGTGCACGGACGGCGATATTGATGTTCAGGGTGGCTCTGGGGATAGGGGGCTTTGCGACATTTTAGCGGTCGAGCTCTCGCAGTGCGCTTTTTATTCGTTCAAGTCGGGAGAGGTTATCCCAAAAGCTTGGGGTCCTACTGTTACGTTTCACAGTCCTAGATAGGATCATATAAAGCTATAAGACCCAAAAGGGCCTCTCATTGAGCTTATGAAAACTTGACTAGGAATAATTATAATCACAAATCACGACAACAAGAACTACCATTATTGAGCCCGCTTAGCGTCCCCATCGGATACTATAACAGGGCAGCGGGCTAAGTCAGAAAAGTCCTGGTGATGAGAATGTTGGGAAACGACTTTCCATGATTGCTCGCACATAGACGAGCCGACTACGCAAACACTATCGAAAGGAGATTTTCCGCGATATTATTTCCATATTGACAAAGTGTTTCGCATTGCGTTGCTCAAAATGCTCCTATTATATAGGCTCTAGAAAGAAGAAATATTAAAACAAGGAAAAAAAGTAACATGGCTACTTCGGAATGAATAGTTAGGAAAAGAACCATGGCACCACTGGCGAGTCCGCTAGAGACCTGACCCTGCGCATTGTTCAATCGGTCAATGACGCCCTGACGGGGCCATCTCGGTCACAATATCAAAGAACACAATTCCAACACAATAGCGGCATTAAAACCTAATGCCGTAAAATACCGTAACCTTATTTAAATAGCTTCTATGGCTGCAGGTTGATGATGGCAGCTTTAGAAGGAAAAGGGTGGAAATGGAAGCCTGGCGGACGGAATGCCACCTTTCATCAACTCTAGAGAGAGGATTTAAGCCCGACTGGGCTCGCTCCTCTCTCTGCCCTCGACACCTTCATCTATATCCATCTCTTCTTATCATTAAAAATGGCTCGCATTCTCAAAGTAACCATCACCCCAACGAGCAAAGCTGTTGGGCAATGGTACGCAAGCATACGACCAGAGATCCCTCCGGGTGATCATGACACCCACTACCAGTTCCTCGTTCGGCACGGCTGACCCTGCGCATGTCAAGGGCTTTGATCAACATTGCTAAGGTCTGAGAGCCTAGGCCGCTTCGCCATGTTCACTGAATTTGCCGAGCCAGATCTCTTGCTGGATGTTTTGCTGGCGCTCTTTTGGTTCAGTAACTGTAGGACAAACACGGTCGAGAGTAGGTCGATGATACTGTTCCCAAGGCCTATAGCGATACAAGTGTTATGTTGAGGAGCGAGGAGTTTCACACATCAGGCGCTGGCTTGGATGCGATGGAAGGGAATGGCTGATTGGCAATACCTAGCATCTTGTAAGGTCAACGAAGCTTGTTCCAGATCCGCCATCTCGCCGTAAGGTTATTGCCCAGTGCTATAATAGCCTTCAAAGGGTCTAAATGTCCCCTTAATGGTAGAGTACTCAGAGAGGCGCTCGGCTGAGGTGTATCGCATGGAGGAAGCTCTTCCCATCGCACGCCGTGGGGTTTTATGTGCGTGTCGGTCTAGCGGATGGGAGACACATATAGTGAAGTCCCTGCATACTAATGGAGGGCGTTGTAGAGGGAATTCTTGTTTTATATGTTCGGCGTGGCGACCTATTTTGTCGAATACGGGCTGGTGTTTGCGGCACATATAGCGTTGAGTCGAGGGATGGACTGTCCAAGAATAGGATTGAAGCCGGAGGTGCAATTCGTGAGGTTGTCATGTCTGCTAGCGGCATAAGTAGTTAATAAAGATGCCGTTATTACTATCGCAATACGGATGAGTGTGAATAAAGAACAAAAGACGACTTGCCTCGGGCTGTTTCCACTTTACAATGGCTTTTGGTCTTCGATTGCTCTTGGTGTGCATGGGACATGTCTGCCTCATACTTGCGTCCGAGAGGGTCGTGCTGCCACGCCATCGCTGTGAGTGGAATGCTGTGAGTGAAATCAACGCGAGCCGAAGCGGCCGGTAAACACGACAGCCCGTCTGAGCCAATTGGGAAATAGACAACGAGCTCTCCTACACGCACGCGAGGGAGTTGAACCTCTGTTCGGTACAATACGGCCAGCAGCTCTTGCAAGGACAGGGCTTCTTGTGCACCCCATCATGGAGCAATGTCCCGTGACAACGTGGCTGGCGTTATACCATATGGATAGGGGGTGGGAGCCGCGGCTGACGCAGGACACTCAACCGAGTACGGCGGCTAGCTTATCTACTGTGTACGAGCGACCGCCGTCATCGTCCCCGCGATCGATCGGGCCCACGGAGTAATCAGAAGCAACTACCGAGGGCTAGGGCCAGTACCAATAACGGCCCTGAATGTGCGTGCTAGCGAGTTGGTTTGGCTTAATCCTATTGGAGAATTAGAGATCAAGGTTCCACACCCAACAACTCTGCTTGGATCAGTGTCCCTCCGATTTCCCCGATGACAACCTTGAGCATAATAATCTATTACATCAAGCCTCTGCACTAAATTCCAAGCAACTGTCGCTTTCATCCGTGAGGTTGCAGCCATTCACTCCTACATAAAGGCTCTCTCAACCAGGCCGGCCTGGCCAAACGTCGGTCGGCTATCCAATTCCTCCGTCATGTTTCATCAACCAACACGCAGTGCCTCATGTACCAGAATTGTACACTGGTCATCATTCAAACATTGTGCCCCAGAACAGTTCTACTCTTTCCCCCTCCTTAGCCCGACGGCATCAGTCAAAGTGAGGGACCATTTTTGACTTGAAAGCTAGCAGTTGATGTTGATACCAATTTTGGCCCCGATATCGAGATTCTTATAAGCATGAAGGGGAGGGGAGGGAGGGCATGTACGGCAATGATAGGCTGCTCTGTATTGCTACCGACTCTGCTTAACGTTCAGCCAATTCACTCCATAGAAGCTAGTACGTCATATACAAGGGTGCTAAACGCGTTGGAAACGTAAATCTCCCAGAAAGCCCCCCAGCGAGATGCGTCTCGGGCACATCATTGGTGTTTGTGACACTGGAGTCAGCCGTCAGCGAGGGTGGCATATTTATACGGGCACAGACAGCAAGACATAATCAGGGGAAGGTTATCGTCTCCAGCGCCATAGTGAAAAGAGCAGAGGGGGCTGCCGATAGGTTGGGTTGCATGGCATATTGGCGAGGGGTTGGCAATGCGGCCGAGAAGGCGCAGCGGGGAGGGGGAAATAGTGCTCGATGAACGCCAGAACGGGTGGACCACTGGAACCTTGATTATCTAAAAGCCGGGTTCTCCGCGAATTTACCACTCCCTGCCGCTGAGAACCAAGATTAGATCTGGTGTTGTTAATCTAGTACAAAGGTTTGAAGCCTGAAGGCCGAAACTGGGCGCAAGCCCCACGTTTACGAAGGTCACAGCCGCCAGTCGACTCCGGGATCGATAAACTTCGTATGGCACAATAATAGAATTTGATATTTGCTCGAATACGAGCTCGAGTTTTGTCAATTTCCTTGAAGAAAAGCTTTCATCGATTATCCGTTCGATGCCTGTCGCCTATAAGGGACCCCCGAGCGTGAGCCGACTCTCTGGCTCGCACTATTGGCCGTGAAGCTCCACAGGGGATTTGTCATGATTTGTTCCGTACTCAATAGTTTAGCACTCACAGTGGCTCTCGAGTAAATCATTCAAGCCCGTTGTACTTCCTGGGAACACTATCTACGTAGGGCATCTAAAGCGGAGGGATATCCGGGCCGCAGTACTGTACGGCAAGGGTCTCTGAAATTACACAGAAATTGTTCTTGACACTTTAAGGTCATTTGAAAATTCTCTCTTAACTATGTGCACGACGACATTGGATATCTAAAGCCACACATCCTTAGAGATACCGTACGCGCTTTACTGTCACTAAAGCCGAGGATTTGAAGGGAGGCTCATCACACAAACGCAAGGTGTCTTTCATAGAACATAAGCATCTGTAGCCAGGTGTTAGACGACTCTTGAATTCAGCTCTACAACTGACCTGTTGAGGACACTTTTCATAGACCTCATTTTTCTTGTGCTGGGACAGCTTGCCGTTCGGCCACTTGAGAAACACGATATAGTCTTTCGTTATTTCATCAAGCTCGATGTGGTCAACGACTGAATCATCCCACTCGCTATAGCTGTTGACCAATGTGTGGTTGCCGCCGTCGCTCGCGCGACCTTGGCTGGCCTTTCGTCTTGGGCGTTGTGCGCCCATACTGGTAAACGGGTGAATAAAAAAATCAAGCGGGTAAATTGTCTCTACGGGATACCACTTGCTTATTTTACTCTCAAGTATTCCTTTACTACATTGAGCCGCATGCCGGGTTCATCGCCCAGAGCCGAAACCAGACCTCTCAGTCCATACCTCCTCGAGCCCATTGATGAAGACATGGCGGGGCCCTGAGTGGATGAAACCCAGTCAGACTGTATTTGGCCCAGTACTCGTCCGTTATAGCCAAGTTTGGAAATAAAGCAATCAGCTCGGCCCTCAGATTTCTAGTACTCTACTATAATCCCGCGTTTCTACAACTCCTGCGACGCCTCCTGCCTCTGCCGCGGGACGCGGATACATAATGAACGGGTCGCTGCAGTCTCATTCTAGAGCGACGGCGCGGGTCCTGGCATCCTAAACCCGCCCAGGCTCAGCTATGTCTTTGCCCTAATGGTAGGATAAAGCCAGAAGGCATTCTTGTGTTGGGAGCTAGTCTCCGAACCCACTTGGTTCCTTCATGAAAGCCCATTTACGTACGGTATTACTGTCAATGACAAAGTCGCAAACCACCCTGTGAGAATCTTGTTGATTCCATATACAATAGATACTGTAACTACGGTAACCCTAACATTATTAAGTAGTATTACATAACCTTTCGAGAAGGACACGAGATGCCTGGTTCCCAAACGTCAACAGTCCCTGGCCCAAGTTGATGGCCTCTTGTAGCATGGCCACTTCATGTTCCCTTCTACGCGCCTCCTCCGATAGTTCAGTCACCTTCTCTTCCTCTTCTGTGGCCCTCTTATCAGCGGCGGCGACCTGTGTTGCCATAACTTGTTTGATCCTGTCCCTCTGAGTCACATGGGCTGCACGCATGCAATCTTTGACTATCTTCATCAGGCTGAAGGGTACTGTGTTTAGGTCGACGTCGGAAGTTGCCGTCGATTCAGTAGTCTGGGGTCGCTCGAGCTTGCTGGTCGATTCCTTCCCTGAAGCAGGGGAGGGGGTGCCGCTGGCGCCACCACTTCCCATCCCTTTTGAGATTGAATTGTAAACATCCTCAAACCCCTTGCTCAGCCACGCTGCTTGCTGAACTGCCGTGGCGTAGGCAGATTTCGCAGCCTCAATGTTGGACTGGGCGGCTTCTATGGTCTTCGTCTCTTGGCGATGTCGGTTCCGCAAATGTTCGAGGGTACCCGGACTGGCTAGTTTCTCGAGCAAATCTGGATTGATAAGGCGTCCACTTTGGCATGGCGAGCCGCCCTTGTTGTCAGGCGTGGAAAGCTGAACATGTCCTTCGTTCTGGTCTTCTTCCTTGTTGACTGCTTGGAGCTCTAGTAGGAGCAGGGAATTGCTCTCCCTTTGCGAAAGAGATGACACATCGGTTTGAAGTATGTGATCCAGAAGATCTTGCCTGGCCTTGGCTAGATCGAACGGCTTCTTGACATCTTGTCCCTCCAGTAGACGTCGGAAGCAAATGACAGCAAAGATCCCACAACTGACAGCGTCGGCTTGCTGTGCACAATCCTGGAAAGGTTAGCTGGGCCATGAAAATGTGGCGAACAATACAGACTTTCTGCTCGAATATTAAATGCAGGCTGGGCTGACATTTTTTCAACCATTGGTTTAGACGGGATTTGACCTTCTTGGAACGCGAGGAATCCTTAGCCAACGAGTCGTAGAACTCGCAATGAACGCAAGATCCAGTAGTTTTCAAGACGACGAGCGTCCAATGTGCAGGGTCGCGGTGGTGCAAAGGGATATAGTGAACTTCATCTTCTTCGGGGAAAACTTGGGGCCTCGTGGATAGCAGAGGGTCGTCGACTTGGAGCCACAATGGGTCAAATAGGTGCTGGTTTTGCCTTGGGAACAGGCCGAAGCAGAATTGAAACAAGAAGTTGACAGCGTCGTCTCCAAGTTCAACAATGCTCTGCAGCTCCCAAGAGATTCTCATCGTCGTAAATCGCCTCAACTATTTCTCCAACCTCGATGCGCGCCGCCGTTCAGGAGATTCAGTCCGTCGGGTAAGGTCGACAGCCAAGGGGGCGGCCTTGCGTTTTCTGGACCGTGAACCCCGTTCGGCTGACCCCAGGCCTGCTGGAAGAGCCTCAGCCGCGCCGCTGATGTCGCTAATGTCTGGATCAGTACCCCCTCCTGCGTCACTGGCGTCGCCAATGTCTGGAGTGGTGTGCTCTCCGGCTCCGCGATCCCCATCGTCGTCCACACTTCGCCGCCCTATAGGCTGGAAATGCTGTACTGTCAAGCACTCGCCTTGGCTGTCGCCTTTCTCACTCTGGGAATGGCCTTCGTTCAGCTCCTCCCCAGCCCTCTGGCACACTTCGACCGTCAGCCTCAGGGTACCCAGTTCTTTCATCGCCTTTGGCAAATGGCCATTCTTATCCCACAAGCTTTTTAGCTCGATACCCTTCTTCGACGCTGATTCGAAGACATTTTCCAACGCTTTTAGGGCCTCCAACTTGATGACTTGGTTTCGATGGTGCTTCAGCACATGTTCCGGGCACCATCCCGAGCCCCCCCACAGCTTCTTCAATCTGTCGACACAATCATCTTTCTTGCGAAAATACTCGGAGGTCTTGCCACCGTGTTGCGCATGCTTGGGTAATTTTTTGCTAGGGGTCGCCTTTCCAGTGACTTGGGGGACGACACGACGAGGGTGTCGTCGGAATCTTGATGCGGAGGGGGCATAGAGTCGGTCGAGGTCAAAGACGTGAAGGATGAATGGAAGACCGAGTAAAAACTGACGTCTTGGTGCTGCCGATGAATGAGCGAACGATAGAAGGCTCAAAGTTGAGGTTCTTGAAGGAAACGACAGTTGTCAAACGAAAAACCAAAACAACGCGTCAACTCGGTTCGCGCAGCGCGACCCTTGTCCAATCACAACAGCAGACTTGGCATGATTCGATTTCGCATCTCCGTCGGTCATTGGACAAGACAAATCTTGGCGTCAGGGTGGCGGAGAGTGGGGAAGCGAGCAATGCTACCCTGGGCATGGAAGAAACGAGGCATTGCTGGCATGCTTAGTGCGAGGAGCTACGTAGGCTCTGGGCCATGCATTAGACTGTCTCTTCCTCCCCTCCGCAATGCACGATTGTCAGAGCCCCCAGGATCGGGCTGGTAGCACATGGGCACCGAACACATGCTACGTTATAGAAGTGACATTCGGGTGAAGCCCTATGATTATTTCGACTTATTTAATTCTCACTGTGGCTGGCGTCAATGTCGTCCCTTAGGCGTTGCCATTGTGTCGTCTTACATTTGTTTATTTACTCATTGCGATCGATCCCAATGCCCTCGGCCAACTCGGCGCCCCTGCGCAAGTTACAAAGCAAAATACCCTATGTCTTCCCACTCCTGGTCCAAAATGCGGCAGCACTTATCTCGCAACATCATGAAGTCCTCCATTGTCAGTACTTCACCCTCTAGTAGGTTTGACCGGCAAATTGCATTGTACAGTCGGCAATGGTCCGCCTCCAAGGGGGACCTGGTCCCTTGAACCTTCACGGATGCTCCATATATGATTTGGTTGTGAAGAGCTGAGTACTGGTCGTCAAAACGATGCTGGAACTGGTCCGGTTCGCCTCCCAGTTCTTCAAGTAAGCCACGCAATCGAGCAATGAGATGATGAGCCTCTTGGTAATCAAATGAATGCGGCTCTAATTTCTCATCCGTTCGGCAAAAGGATACCAGCAAGGAACTCTCGTTCCGGGCTAGTAATTCTCCAGCCTCGGGGCAGCAATAATCCTCAAGCAGGGCGAGGCCTATGATTTGGAGACATAAACAAAACATGCGTCGGGTATGTTTATCCGCTTTCTAAAATGACATGGTCAGACTTTGTCTTCCCCGAGCAGCGAGCGCTCTTGGGTAATCTTGTCGATGCCGTACCTCAACGCTGCGTTTGAGTATCACCCACTCCATCAACGCCTCGTCCGCCATGAATTGGGATTGAGATTCATCTCGAAACAAGATCAAGTCATTATGGTCCATGGTGTAGACTTGGGCCGGAAACCATTGGTTGGGGGTTACAGGGCGTGAGTCGCAGTGTCAGGCTACGTGGTGCTGTGCGGATGAGCTGGTTGCGGAGTCATGAGTCCTAGTGACCACAATCTTACCTGTATTTAATTGTTTCTTGTCTTCGCCGCGGAATTCATCTTAAGGCGCCTCTAATTTGTGTCAAGTCGATCAAGCATCCTCAAATGGCCTCTAGTTGGGTGGCCCTTATTCGCATGCTCAGTATATGCTCTGAATTCGGACGTGTCTTGACTCTGTCTAAGTAACCCAAATGGTAGATCTCTGTCATGTAATTATCTATGGCCATTTCATGACTTGTGCACGCGCCACGAAATGGCATTAAGTATCTGCCGAGAAGCTTCGGCAACAATACAGTCTGGCTAATTCCGGGCGTTTCAGCTTTGGCAGCTGATCTTCGAAAAGTGATGGCCAGAATCCTCTCTGAAAGGAGCACAAATTGGGGCGAATGAGTAGGTTTCGCGACCAGACTGCAGGGGGTCTAAGGATAAGATGACAGAGTGATGCGATTTTTGGACATGGCGCCGGAAACGGTCTAGATGCTCTAGCTTGAGACCCTCTCTGCATCCAAGCCCTGACGAGTGATCATTGCGCGCCGTCTCTTCCATCTCCCTGAGATGCTCGCAATTCAAAGGGGTCATCAATCACGGCCGGCCTGCAGTAATGTCCTCTCCGCCGGTGAATGGTATCACATTTAACGAGGGATGTTGACTGTGCGTTGAAGCTCTTGATTTCTAACTAAATGAATGGCTGAAGTTGGTCTGCTTTATCCTTCCTTGGATCGGGTCGTATTCGTCAGCTATAACGATATTCTCCTGACGATCTGTTTCATCCATGTTGATCCTTGTGGGTCACATAGCCCGTGTGTCCGAGCGGCCTTGGTGATACGATGTGACAAATGGCCTTGTTGCCGATGTATATGAAAAACTCCCTAAAAGGAATCGATTGATGTACAGATGATACAACGGAGAGAAATCGTGACAAGTTCTAGTACGTACGAGCAATGCAATTATCGCTTCGTTTACCATTTGTCAGTGGTTCGTCCATGCGAGGCGATGATCTGAAACCTTATGACATCTGCCTGCGCGAGCATAGGACGAGAGGACTGCTGCTGCCCCCTCGTGTTCATTCGATTTCATTATACCGCCGCCTGTAGAGCGCTTCCATACTCTCCACCTTCCGCATTGACGACCGCACCCTTCTCCAGCAGCAGCTGAACAATCTTGTCGTATCCTCCTACTAATGCCGCCTATAGAGCGCTTCCGTAGTGTCCACCTTTCGCGTTGACATCCGCATCCTTCTCCAGCAGCAGCTGAACGATATTCTCATTGCCTCCAAACGATGCCTGTCGTAAACTACTGCCGTAGCATCTATCTCCAGTAGGAGGTAAAGCAGCAAGAGTTGTGTCATCTAGAAGTCTAGGCACGATTGAATCAAGCCCAAGAAGTGAAGCATAGTAGAGCGGCGCTGGAATCTTCCCGTGAGGTGTCTCACCATAATAGTCATCAACATTCCATATGGTAACCCAATTTTCGAACAAGCCCTCCTTGCTTTTGAAAAGCTGGAGGACTTGAACGTCCGTCAAGGGATCTTCAACGCTATCTCGGAAATGGCCCGGCCAATACTGAGCAGCATAGCGTGTCAATGCAAAGTCGTCTTGCTGCAGCGGGGTCGATGCGGACGTTACCAATCCAGGTTCAAGCAGGACTGTCAGGCAAATACGGGCCATCTGCGCATCAGCATATTGCTGTCTCACGCTGAACAAGTCGGCATCCTTAGAATGACATATCCGCTCCGATTCCAAGTATTCCCGAACGGAAAAGTAGGCGATGCGTACGGTAGCTTTTAAAGGGTTAGGATCCACATCCAATTCGGTGAACCCGGGGCAAACTTGTTGAATTGCGTCAATGTCCTTGAGTTTACGCTTCGGATTAAAACCTCGGTGTGTCACCAAGTTGGACGGCGATTCCATCGACGAGCTCCGCTACCGTTAAGGGCCTCCTTGCACAGCAGAGCAACGTCAGCATTTGTCGGGCATAATCCCTGGAAGTCGATGGGATATTGCTGAGCATTCGTCCGTATGTCTCGTCCAGCGTTTGAGGCAGGGAATCGAGCAGCTGTTCGAGGAGGTCTTCGCTCTGCGGACAGCTAGCCGGTGCTTTGAATTGACACTCTACCCAGCGAAATCTGTCTTGGGTCAGTGGTTGCTTGTGAGGCTCAATGTAGTAGGTTGGCCTTACACGCCCTGGGCTCGCGTGGTGAGTGCGGTCTCAATCCGAGCATGATGCTCGTCCCATTTCCGAAGCCGTCGATTGTTGCGAAGATGCTCAGAAATGAAGGCTGCAATGTCCCGATCAACAGAATCATTTTTCATCTTGATTGTCTCCTCGGGCAGCGCGCCGAGCTCCTCGCGAATGTCGACCTCATCTCGACTTGAGACAATGAGGTGCAGGCCGGGCTCGGACCAGGCGCGCAGCTCGGCCAAACACTGCAGCATAGCCTCACGGTGCTTATCCCTCGGGCTCTCATCTAAAGCGTCCAAGACAACGTACACATCTTTAAACGCCCGTACGAGCTGATGGAGGCAGTCCATGAGGGCTGGATCTGGCGGTGAGGCGTTGCGGTAGCTGTCGTGCAGCCGTGAGAGAAAGGTATGGTTGCCGTCAAGTTGGCTTGACAACTGTAGTACAAGGGCACGGAGCATAGCAGACGCGTCTTGTTTGCTCTCGTCATTGAAAGTAAAGAAGAAGAAGGCTATGCCAATACGTGGGTTCGCCCGGCGATGTCGAAAGGCGAACTGAATGGCTGTAGAGCACAACACAGACTTGCCGCATCCTGCGAAGCCAACGAGCCAGAGGAAAGAGCCAGGCTTCTCGAGCCATGCCGTGAAGACCGGACCTTTGACGAACCATAGTCCCGTGCCAGGATGCTTCTTCTTGACAGCCTCGTTGAAGCCGACCGTGGCATCCGGAGCCTTGAGCCATTCTCTGATACCCGAAGAGACCTGGGTAGCCCTTGCTAGGTCGAGCAACGCTTTAGTGTCCTCGATGTCATCTTGCACTCTACAGATGTCACTCTGCTGCAGCAATTGCATTGCCAGAGATAAACAGAAGACGAAGTCATCGACGTCCTCATCAAGCTTCTGTAGTGTGCCCTGTCGAAATGGATACGCGATGCGGCGGCCAGCAGCGCGAAGTCCCGCCATGGTGCCTTGGTGAGGCGCTTGATTGAACTTGTTCAACTCCGCCTCGAGGTCTCAGATGAGCTCTTTGCAATCTTCCATGCAAGACTCCATGTTCGCGAGTATTCCACGCTCGTCGGCCTGGGATTGGCGCCGTTTGAGTTGTTGACGCAAACTCTCGAGCAGCTCGAGAAGGCGAGAGAGCTTTTTGGTCGTGTGGGCAACATCGGATTTCTGGCCTTGAAATGCCGCGTAGTAGTCGAACAATCTCTGGGCAACTGTGATGCTGAGCGATATGACGCCGACTGCGCTTCCAGCTACGGAGAATGGGTCTGCCATGTTGGTGCCCAAGGGAGCAATTCGCGTCGGAAGGTATTTGCCGTGGATGACAGTCAAGAGAAATGAAGAGCATCCATGGCTGGTTGGAGGTGGGCCTTTGCCAGCCTTTCATGTCTAACCGCCGTGGCGGCGTACTGAACGTCAGGCAGCAATTATATGCAGGTAGCCTAAAAGGAGGAGAAGACCATTATTCCCATAGGACGGTTGAGATGTGCCAGACGTCGGGATGGCCTGGTTGGATGCCTCAGAGAGAGCCTCTTGCGTGGTGAATGATGCGGCAGCAGCTGGCTTTCAGGCATCACGAGGTGCGAATAGGGGGGCGGGGAGCCGGGCTAACTCAGCGACACCCTAGGAGACCAGTCCTCGTTCCACCATCGGCGAAGGACGGCATGGCGTGCAGTTCCTGACCTTACCAATCTCTGGAGGACTTTGCAAGGCACTGGTGGCTGAGACAAAACCGGCAGGCTGACAACACGCCTTCGCGATAAGTGAGGGATACGGAATCAAACTTTTGGGCGCAGTTCGTCTCGTGCATTTCGCGATGATTGGCTCGGCACAGTACATCACTATGTTGGGAATCACGCGACGTCTCATAGTGAAAATGAGCTCAAGAATATGTTCCATATAGGTACTTGCTTAAGTTATAGCATATCGAAGTTCGCAGTCAGCGGTCTTCGTTATGGCCAGTGACGTGGCGCGCATCGCGTCGTGGACGCGTTGCAGGCCATGGTCAAATGCGGGGCAGGCGCGAGACGATCATCAGGATCCATCCTCGGGTATAAACTCGCTAGCTCGGATGAGTGGGCTCAGCCTTGAACTGGCCCGCGCGATAATTAATTAGTGCCTCAAACCGGGTCGCTCGTCGCCCCAGGCGTCCTGAGCTTGGGTCCAGAGCGTGTAGACGGGGTTGTTGGCTCCCAGAGCCCCGTCGACGAACTGCTCTTGGTAAGGCCCGATGGCGATCGGATCGAAGAAGGTGGTCGCGGCGGATGTAGCCAGCCCGGCATGCTTGCCAGATCGTCGTGGAATCGTACAGGGGAGCAACCCCGCCGCGGGGCGGTAGCTCGCTGAGAGACGGCAAAAGGGTGAGCGACCAGAGGCGGAACGATGGGCACCTGGGCGAAGAGGCGAAAGTCGCTCGTGGTGCAAAGAATAAACGAAGATGAGCTGCGGCCCAATCATCGCGAAGCAATCAGGAGACACTCGAAATTGTACATCTCGTGATCCAACGAGGCATGTATCCTCACGTTGGAAGGCCAAAACAATATCAACCGACTGGGCCAATGAAGTCTCATTGATCTGTCGCATGGTCTAATCCAACTGCCAACTCATCAATGCACGGTCGCACGGCCGGGATATCTGCAGGCAGGCTGCCCTGGCATTGGCCATTCACCACAACCCTTGGGATTCGCCATGGCTTCGGTCCAAAAGGATGGATGGCTGCACAACCTCGGCAGAGGTCAGTCCAGAAAAAGGCACGCCTGCTGGCAGGATTCAGCTCGCCTCACTCATGGATTGGATCAGCGACCTCCAACACTGATCACTTTGGCCTCAAAGTGTACAACTACCACAATGTCAGTCGCGCTGTGGCTGGGATCCAGGAGCAAAATGTCCCGACTTCATTTGCACAGGGGTAACGTAAGCTCACAGCTCAGAGTCAAAGCTTTGTGATTACCAAGGTGCATCAATTTTGATATTTAACAGAATCAAAAAAAAATTACAATTGAGGTCTTGGCACCAACCACGGCACGTAAGCTGAAATATCGACCTGGAGTTGGAGGAGGTGTGTGAATAGCGTCTCAGAGTCGCCATTGTGTCGAAGAAGTGACACCGTTCTTCACTAGAGTCAGGTGACAAAACGGGTGAACTATGTCTCAAAACGTTGACGTAACGGTCGGCGTGCAATGCTCCGATGCACGGAGTTGCACCTCGATGAATGGTTTGTGCGGCCTATCTTCACTCGGCCCTTTCAACAAGCATCTCAATCTCGCATCAAGCGCAAAGAATAAATCAAAAGATTTTATATTTCTGCGCTAGAATGCATCATAATCTCTTTTTATTTCTCATTTTCTCCGTGTACTAACCGTGTGCACCTCCTCATGAGTGAGGCGGTTGTTAATGACTGAGGAACGTGTGAGTGTGAGTGAGGAACGAAAGGTCTATGCCCCGCCCCGATGCTTTGAAGAGCCCCCTTCTAGCCTCCCTTCTGTATGTGCCTTTGAGCCACGGATGCAGTGAATGCATTAAATTGCCTGCTTTTAATTTAGTTTACGTTTGAAGTCCTCTAATTCTCACAAAGTCAAAGGAAGGGATACAAGATGAGCAAGAGATTTGGTCACCGGCTTCTCGTGTCTTTGATCAGCACACAACCATCGTCAGATGCCTCGGGAACGAGAGGCTTGGCCGCTTGGGGGATGGACTCTGGGCGTGATAACCACAAAGATCACTGAGTAAGCAGGGGAACCCAACTGTTCCATCAGCGAGTTGATCGCAGACTCGTGCAACATCATGGGGTTGACTCTGGCTCCCGGTTTCCTTTGGTAGGCAAGACGGCTCAATGTCACTCGTTGCGTTGTATCTGATCTAGCTGGCTACATATCAGTAAGAGGGCGATGGTCTGTTTTCTATTCAGAATGAACAGCTCCACCACTTGGTCCCCAGAGGTGGATGAACGAGATCCATGGCTTTGAGATGGTTTGGCTCCGTGACAATCAATGTCTTATCAGCAATGTTCACCGTTTTGTTTTGAAACCCGATGCTGATTCGTGAGTACTCACTGTCTGAGTCGGCCGCGGTGGAGTCTGGTTCCAGCTTGGGAAGCGATCTTCTGTCGGCCTCCGCGCTCACAAGCTTCTAGATAGGACTAGGCCAACTGAGCTTCGTGGTCCCCTTAGTCTTTCGCTGTTCCTGTTGTTTGGCTCAACAGGTTCAAGGGACGGTTTGGGAAATAAGGATTATACGAAAATGAGAGTCGGTGGCTTTGGGGCTGTCGCAACAGGTGGCGGTAGGGCTGAGTCGAAGGAAAGCGATTGATGGCCATCTATGGTTTATGAAATTTGGTTGTCACGGAGAGTACTTGGACGCAGCTCAAGCTCTGAGTCTCCAATCCCATGACCGTGAAGGAGGATTCCACTGCTTCGCTCTCGCAAGTGAAGTCTCATCGGCAACATGCGCCTCGTTTCGCTGTAATTGATTAGGCCTTGTGCTGAAAGTGCCATTTGTCATCCGTCTACGCTTTTTGGTCTTGGCCGCTCTGCCTGATTCCTCGAAGATCTTGTTCCTCTCACCTATCGTGTCAAAATACTCGTTGAGAATCTCGTCGCCCGATACCCTTGAGAAACGCGCTGAGTAAAAAATTGAAGGATAAAGCGGTGATGCCTATTACGTACTTGAGATTTTCCTCAGGTTCCCAAGTTAAGTCTTTCTTACTTTCAAAACCCTTCCACTTGACCTGAAACACGAGGTTGCCCTGAAAAGACGTCGGTCATGGATGCAGCTAAGCTTTAGGAAATACGGTCACGTGTTTGCCAATCACGTTACCCGAAGAGTACTTAAGGAAGCAAGGTCTTTCATCTTTTCAGAGCCAAAACTTCCTCCTTACTTCTCACAGTCATTCGACCCTCATTCTCCCTCTGCTTCCCGATTTACAGGTCACCTATCTTTACATAAGCAATCATGAACTTTGCTTATAATCCAGATTCAGTGGTAAGGTTAACGACTGACTCTATTCATAGGGGTAGGCTGATTTCTGGTAGCGGATGCTGGTTCTTGAACTTGGGCCGGAGTATTTAGTGGAAATGGTGCTACCGAGAGAGCAAGTGCTCCATCACGATAGATTGAGGCAATTCATGGAGTCTAGTCATGGACTTTTGGTACGATACTTGACCGCAACGAGCAAGCAGTAGCTGACCAAATACCTAGCAAAGCCGTGTTGTTGAACTTACGCCGGAATTTCGCGTGGTTGTGCCCGAGAGAATGGATGGCGGGACCTGATCACGATTCAGGCGCTTGTAAGAGACACAGCGGCAGATGATATCCGAGAGTCATGGCAGGTAGCCATTCAGGGACCTCCTGACCTCATGTCCGACATCTGCCAACGCCTTCGCGACAGAGATAAGTCCACGAATGACGCTATCATGTGCCATGCTATGGGCGAGCAGATGGATCATTGGTCCCGCTGCGATCAGTGCGAGGACCGCGACCCTCTTCTTGGCGGATGCAAGGTCGTTAATGGCAGCTTCCACAGTGCCTGCTCCAACTGCATCTACCGAGGCTGCCAGATGTCGTGTACTCTAAGGGACCACGAGGAGTACCGGCCCTCAAATAAGGGCCGTGCAAGCGCCAGGGGGAAGAGGAGCATTCAAATGTCAAGGGCTACGAGTAAAGAGCGATCGAAGAAGAGACGATAGACAGTGCTGCTCGACCGACGGGGAGACCAGATCACCATCACTGAGGTCATACATATCCACGGAGCGGAAGAGAAGTTGATGCTTCGTATCCGTGAGGGCGACGGGTGGGCGCCGGACACTTCTAGTGTTCATGTGGGATTCTTCCCTTGCCCGGAAGGTGGTGATTTCCGCCAATGGTTTGCGGAAAATCTTGGGTTTTGGAGGAGCATTCTCCGACATTCGGTGAACGGATAGAACCGGAAGCCTTCAGTCAGAGGCAGTGCCTCAGTTCGATAGTGTCCAGTGCTTGTGGATTTAGTACGATATGTAGTCGTTGCACCTCCCCATGTCAGATTTGTCGTCGGCGAGGATACGGGTCTATGTAGTAGGGAAGTAAAACTTTATGTATAGCTATGACTTTCTAGATTAGGAAACAGATAGGATAGCCAACAAAATAATTCTGTCACTGAAGATCAATAGAAGTGCCCTGTATACATGAAAGGATGATTAGATGAAGCCCAAAAGTTTACCACAAAATGAAGTCCCGCACCCTCTTCTTTGGTAGGTATCAACCCCAACACAGGGGTACATTTTCACAACCTCGAACTTCGTCCGCTCAGAAGCATTTCCTATGTTGGAGTCAGTATACTAGATCTAATTGGCGCATGTCCGCACTGCCTCACGAGATAGTTGGTAACTCACCCATATTCATCTTCTTGCCATTCAGGGTGCAGAATCCCTCTCCCGTCTCCAAGTTCAGGCCAGCACCGACGACGTCGCCAGCACCGAGCTCTCCGGGAGCCCCAAAGTCTGGGGTTGGGACCCCTCCATAACCTGACCCGATGAATAGCTTCCCGTCATCCCCGTGATAGGCCCACGATCCGTCAAACCAGCCCGGCATCTGATCACGACCGATCTCTTCACCGCAGAAACCAAGACCTAGAATCCTGCATCGAGTTGTGAGTTTTTATAGGTCCAGCTAATGACACGTTAAAATGGCAACGCACCGAGAGTTCGAATCTTTCAGGACAGTAATCTCAAAGTAGAAGTGTTTGTTCGACGCCGAGGGTGGGGGAACGCAGCGCTTGCTTCGAATGCAGACTCTGTCGGGGCCATCCACCTTTTCATGGACTTGAACCTCTGTTGAGGGCAAATAAGTCTTACTATAGTAGTGTGGAGATAAAGGGCCAGCTTACCGTGGATTCCGGTACATTCCTGATGACCGGAGGTGCTGCAGGAAGTAACGAGTACACTCTGCTCGAAATCGGTCCAAAGCAGCGTCGTCGGAAACCCATGCTCCGGTCTTGCATGCTCTGCCCTCGCATGTTGCTGAAAATGCTCGCGGAGACTATCCAACAATTCCAGGCGGCCTAGTCTCGTGGCGTAGTCCACACAGGACCAGTTGTCTTCGTCGAGGCCAGTCGGGTTTACCCCATGCTTCTTCAGGGCCTCTACGACATTGGAGCTGCCAATCAACACCGCTCGGTGATAAGGATTCTTGGTCATCTTCCATGTATTTCGTTTCAGAGCTCTCGTTATGAGCGCCTCGAACGGTGCCGATCCTTTGAGAGCCTCGGTGGCGTCAATGAGCTTCAATAGGTCATCGTCGGTCAGAGATTCGTCATTGACGTTTTCGAGTACTTCCCTATGATGCCGTGAAATTTCGAGTACGAGGAGGTGGCAAATATGTTGAGACAGTGGATTCGGTCTTCATCAGCTCCCGGTGCTAGGTAGCAGCTTCTCGACAACCTCCAGATGGCCTCGCTCAGCGGCTGCTTGGAGCGCCATCCGTCCTCTATTTCCAGCAGCAGCGGCATTAACATCGGCTCCCGCTGCCAGTAGCTTCTCGACAACCTCTAGATGTCCTCCCCAGCGGCTGCTTGGAGCGCCGTCTGTCGTCCAGTCCGTCCGCCATATCCAGCAGCAGAAGCGGCATTGGCATCGGCTCCCGCTGCTGCCAGTAGCTTAACGACGGCCTCGTGTCCGTTTTGGGCAGCATACCACAGCGGCGTACGGCTGTAAGTATCCTTCAGATCTGGACTGTGTTCAAGCCTAAGGAGTGTATCTGCGGCCTTGCTCAACCCAAACAATCCTGCCAAATGTAGTCCTGTCATTTTCCTTGGAGTTTCTTGACTGTAATGTGAGTGTGATGGGTGTCGTTTGGCGGCCATCAGCGCTTGAGTCGATACCTCGACCTTAGCTTTGCTCATGAGAAAGCTGATGACTTGACTCGGTGGCTTATCCTTGGGAGCATGATGTCCCCAGTTGTGCGCGGCGTAATCGTAGAACGGATGTGACCGCAATCGCTCCTCAAACTTGTGGTCCGTTTTACAGAACCCGGTCTCAAAGGTGATGAATGAGAGGTATGTAACGCAGGTTGTCGTGATTACAGATTCTGGGTCCCGAAACCAACGTTCCCGTGTCCGCTTGAGGTATTCTTGCGTTGTGTAGTGAACCAGCCGGATGATGCCGCTCTCTTCGTCGACCGTTACCAGTCCAGCGCATACAGAGACCATGTCTCCGATGTGTGTCAGGTCCCCATGGTCAAGCTCAGGCTTTCCCGTCTTTGTTGCGAGGGCATGCTGAAGTTCTGATGTAGTAAGCTGTCTCTTCGCGCACGTGATCCATGATAAGATCTTCATCGCAAGTGTCTTCATTCCTGGCATCTGTCCGTTGATTCTCTCCATGGCTTGTTCGTACGCACGAGCGAGGACTTGATCTTTCTCATCTTCGCCTAATCCTTGACCTTGCTTCCGGAAAGTCTCCATTGCACTTCGGATATCATTTAGTGTCAGCTTATCGGCAAGCAAATGAAGATAGAGTTGTGCCAAGAGAAACCTGCGGATCGTTAGTGGCTGCTCTACTCTTCCTATTATGAGAACGTACATTCCATCAACGGCTTCTGAGATACCCGTCGTAATCTCTTCTTGCAGCTGTCGGTCCTGCTGGACGAAAGATGGTAGCTGCCCTATGTGACCTTCTAGGTATCTTGCCACATCGTCGGGGCTTGTACGAATCTCTATTAATAGCCTGGTTTCGAAGCGATCCACAATCTCCGGAATGAATCTCGACGTCGCAAAAATGTTTGTCCCGTGCCTTGTCTGAAGGTTGAAAAGTTCCGAGAGGAACCTCGTCCGGCACCCATCGGATGCTAGGCATTCGTCAAGTGCGTCAACGATAATGAAGACTCTCGAATGCATCGCCGCCACGGATTGAAGGAGTCCTAAGGTTTCGTCGAGGGATGGCCGCGTTCGTTTAGTCTTGTGCCGATCGTAAAGATTTTTGACGCTGTCTGGCAGGGAAGACCGGCATTGAGTCAGCTGCTTCAGCACACTCGCCAGCAAGTCATCAATCTTCTGCTCGTGTTGCCGCCGGAAGTTGCAGTAGATGTACGCGATGCCGATCTCTGAGTCGTTGTCAAACCTTGAATTGAGGGAATCAACTACGATTGACGTTAGGATCGTCTTTCCAGCCCCAGGTATGCCTGGGCAGAACAGCGTCTGCTTGCTCGTAGCTAGCCAACCCAGGAACCCTTCCGACTCAAGGAGCCAATTCCCGGTTGCTGGTTGCCGTCTACCAAGGTAGTCGCTTTGCTGTGGGCCGTAGTCGATGGGCGTGAGCCAATCAAGAATCTCAACGTCTTCCTTTCTGTCCAACTTGGCCCGGGTATGTGTGGTGTTTTCTCGAATTGCGGACACAGCATTGCGAACTACATCCGATATTAGAACTCGTTGCCAGCTTCACATAAAAATAACTAACCGTGGCTAAGTATTTCTCTCACTGGGCGCTCCCCGTCAACATCACCTGGCTGAACATATTGAAGGAGTTCCTTCGCAAACGCCGCAGCTGTAGCTGCAGCATGTTCCTGCCAGTCTTTATTCTTGTGTGAATCTGCATAGTCGCAAATTCCTCGGATGACGATGCACGGGAAGTTGTTTACCAGTCCTGCCGCTTCCATTTCAACACAGAGAACATGACCACCAAGATCCTTGGTGAGTCTATCCCGGAAGGTAGCGTCCTTGATGACCTGGTTACCGGATGCGATCAGGCCATAATGCACACGCATGTCTCCCGGCTGCCTCCGACCTCCATCAGCCGTAGCGCTCACCGTACTGTTCGCCACTTGCTCGGCCCCACGCTCCGTAAGAACAAAAGCCCACCAGCCTAATAGAAACTGGAGGAGAGCCAAGATCATGTCCCAGAATACTAAGCATGTAGCCTCCCAGCTACCGCGACTGCGATAGGAGGTGTCTCGCGCAAACAAAGGATCTTTAAGTGAATCATGCCGGGTGTACTTTGGCACCAGGTTCGGCCAGTTCTTTTTTAGATCGTCCAGATACTGGGGTATCTTAGATCCATACATCTCATGGTTGGTCTCCAACTTCGTCAATGCAGTCAGCAGAGCACTCGGGGGATTGTTCAGCGACCCAGTCCGTTCGAAGTTGCCGCCTTCTTTCGCCTTGCCGAAGTCCCATTGGACCACGCCGGGAAACTGGCCTACCGGTGTGCTAACGACCACATCGCCGAGTCTGACCTTGGGTGGAATACCGCCGCCGATGCCAACCATCAGTCCGAACCTAATAGACGGAAAGGTGGAGACCATGAAGGCGGCAACAGTCGCTGCCGGATTGTTGCCGATCTGTCCTTTGGGCAGGCAAGCTATGACAACATTATGCCTACCCACAGATCCAAGGGTGTAAGTGTTGGGGTCTTTCGACGGCTTTGGGAGTTCCGCATGTCTCTGGTCCAGCATGGCCGTCGCCGCGGTCTGCTCTTTGGACAGAGCGCAGACCCATCCCACAGTGTATTCATCATGATTTCTGGTCTCGGTAGTTATCTGTACAGCCATTGCGAGGGAATCGGCTGGGTCTTCGAGAGGATGAATGACGACTTGGGAGTCGATCGGCTGCGGTCAGTTCTGTTCGATGCGGGTTTCTCGCGGTGACTCGACAGCTGCTAATTGAACAAATGCGTCAAACGCCCTGCGTCTTCCAAAGGGAAAGAGGTGTCAATTCACGGGCGGGAAAGTGGTGGTTGACGCGAGGATCCCGGGGAACCTTTCTGAGCGGATGTCGAGCATTCAGCCTTAGGCGGAAGGTGTCTTGGGCAGCAACACAGCCGCAGCCCAACGTTTGTGTCAACCTCCCAAGCATTACTTCCAATGGAGCATGCAGCTACACGCGCGCATCCACAGCCAATCGTCCCACCTCTTGTTAGGCTCCAGCTTCGCAGCCCCGGTGTGTTTCTGACGCAAAACTGGTCGACCAGCAGCGCGAAGAGCGAGAAACTGACAAAATGTCAGGCGCGTCCTGTTGCGGGATCAAGTCGGGTTAGAGCATCCGAACGAATCAAATAGCGCGCGGGGGAAAGCATTGCACGAATTGCAAGAAATAAATGAATTGCCGATTGGATGGCGTTAGCCACAATGCACAAATCATCGACAAGGGCGCCGACTAGTGAGCAGAGCGATAATAGACGGCGTAAATCAGCAAATTGCTGGCAGGGCGGAGCCAACTCGCCCGACTTCGCGGAACTCGCAGATTAGGGACGCAGGACAGTTGGCACGCATTCCCAGTGGCCAATCGAATGCAAACAAAGACTGCGATACTTGAGCAGCTGAAGGTACATACGAGTACTTCAGCCCTCCACAGGGAGACAAGACGTACACGTACGGGAACCGGCCTTGCGTCTCGAAGCACGCGTCCAAAGAGCACGCGTCGAGCTACCACAACAGCTGTAGGAGTCCCATTCACGGTGGGAACTCCTGGTCTGGTGCGATGCGGGCCGCACTGCGCTTCGTGCCGAACCTTAACCAAAATTGGGTGGTCTTTGTGAAGGCCCACGAAGGCGGTAGAACCGCCCGTCACGGTCGGCAATTTTTTAGATATACGTTCGAATTGGGAGAGTGATATGTAGCTTGAAGTGGCGACTCCCTGTTCCCCACGCCGTCTCTTACGTTTTCCATGGAACTGGTATCCAGAATACAGGCTCTGGGAATTTTTCTGTCGGCAAGAATTCGAACAACTCTTGAGTGTCGTTTTAAATCTATTCTCAATCCAAATTACGTCCTGAGCACGACTAAGCTAACGTGGTACCCCAATCACACGCTCCCAACAAGCCATCCCTCCAGCCAGCTTAAGCGACAAGTGACTACGCCGCCGCCTCTCCCGACGCAATCAAAGAATAGCCGCTCTGGAATGCTCCATTGAAGCGCATAACCGAAAACGGGACGACCTTTCAACTACAGTTCGAGTAGAGTCCCTGCGCAAGGCATCCGCACGCCACCAAATCGGTGAGAGTCCCTAAAGAGAGAAGATCACCGAAGGTGTCGTCCCCGGTTTCACTGTCACCTGGTGATAAGTGGACGTCGTCCTCCCGTTGTCTCTTTTCTCGATTGTGCGCGTGTGGCGTAGGTATGAGGGGGTGTGCTGTAGGGTTTGGTTGTTTGGTGTGCTTCGCGCGGGGAGAGCCCAAGATGTGGATTTCTGCCAGTGCGGCCACAGTGGCTAGCCATAGCGCATTGCCTGGCCATGGATTCGCTGAAGAGAACGAGAAGAGAGCCGATGTCCGTGGCAAGATTGTTGTGTGAAACTGGCGAGGATAGGAAGGCCCGTTAGCGGGCTCTTCCACGATCGCAAGCGCTGCAGAGCTGGGGGTAAACCATTTGTTGGACGGGAATGGCGCGGTTGACAGCTGTTGTTGCAGGTGGAGGGAACGGGACACCTCTCCCTCATAGACTGCTCCAGCAAGAGATGAGGAAACTCTACATGTCACTTTTGGTCGCTGTCGGTCACAGGCAGAAAAGAAAATTGCTCACCAAGGCCGACAATGCAAGCCACATGTTATGGGAATTTTCGCTGTCTGCATGATGAGTGGGCTATTGGCCATCGCATTTCAGCGACGCTGATCACTTTGTGATACTTTCTTTTGCCATAGCCACCTTCACACAAAACCGCGCCAAAATCTTTCCAGGTTGAAGCGTTGACGGATGTTGCACTGTCCCAAGGATTTGATTGGTGTTGACATGGCTATCCACGGCACGGCCCGCGTCTAGATCTCGGCATGAGCTGAGAGATTAGAAGCAAATGGAATCCTGTCGATGTTGATCATGCCCGAGTCTGTCTGATAGAGCTCAGCTCTGCTGATCGTTTCTCAAGGCATGCTGATCGGCAGTGATGAGGCTGAGGGAACTAGTGATTGTCAGCAGTCAAAGCGCCCTTCTGGGTCGAGGCGATTGTGAGATTGGGCCGAAGGCTGGCGATCACACCGCGCCACAACCCCACAAGCAACAAACCAAGATCTGGGACGTGGCCAGCTGTTAATGCGGGTTGATGTGTGCGCTGGGGGTGTTGAGCCGCACCGCCCGGGAGAAGAGCCAACCAAAGCACGCTTCACTGCATTTTTAAACGCACCAAAGGGAATCAGAAGACCGTAGTTGGTTCGACCGGAAGTGGGTGGAGGTTGGTCAGCCCATCGTCATGGCGGATCCAGTGGGGGCCGAGATCGTGGTGGAGCAGGACAGCCTGTCAGACAACTGGCTCCACAGGGATCATTGATGGCACCAGTCAATTGATGAGAATTATCTAAAGAACAAAAGAAATCGAACAGCCATGTGTTCGGGCACAGCTATTTAAGCTCATGTCGTTAGGATTATGCGACAGGCCAGATGTGAAACCGGATAGTTACATCCGTCACACGAATGTTATGCGACACAGCCCCTTTTCGACACCGAAGCGATCGAGTCGAGTGGTGAAGCCCACCAGCAAGGTCCGAGACACGGCGCGACAACTGGAAGACACCGCGAAAGAAACGAAAAAGAGCACCCGATACGCGACGCGAACGGCACCGGCCGAAGAGCAGATCGACCGACCGACCGAAATCCGGAAGAGCAGCAGCAGCGGCAGCAGCAACGATGGAAGGGCAATGCTTCAGAAGGCCTGGGACCTCCTGGGCGAGTCGCGGCAATGGAGCTAAAACGACTCAAAGGGCTGGCTCCCTCTGCAACGAGACAACTCTTCACGGCCATGGTAGCCCCCAAGGTGGACTACGCCTCCAACGTCTGGATGCACGCATGCGGGACGAGACCGGCAGCTGCCATCTAACGAGTCCAAAGACTAGGAGCACAAGCAATCATAGGGTCCTTCACAAGCGTGGCGATAGGAATAGCGGAAGTAGAAGCCTATATAGCCACTATCTACGAACGGTTCTGGAGACGAGCGAGTAAGCTTTGGGTAGACCTAT
Organism: Fusarium virguliforme; assembly: GCA_020883615.1. NCBI lineage: Eukaryota > Fungi > Ascomycota > Sordariomycetes > Hypocreales > Nectriaceae > Fusarium > Fusarium virguliforme. Next base: position 286,867 of record JAJHJD010000014.1, on the reverse strand, counting down.
ATACATTGCCCAGGACTAACCCACTCCGTAGCCTCCCACGGGGAATCAAGGCGTTTAAGCGTTTTATCTCCTCACTTAGGCGCATTGCCGACGTTTGCAAGGAAATACTAAAGGGCGGGATGGAAGTTATTTAGCTATACATGCTAGCACCCTGGGAGGCACGCATGCAAGCTACACTGAGCGAAAGGGGGGAGGAAGAAGAAGACAAGATTAAGGACTTGGCTCAGGCTCGATGGGCAGTCAGAATAGCGACCAGTAGTTCCGCAAGGAACGGACTGGTTGGCATGGGAGGAACCGTCTGGCTTCCGCTCTCCATAACAAAAGGGGCAAAATCATCGAAACCTTTTCGGCCACCTTGAGCACGAAGGAAGAACACAATCCCTACACAGCTGAGTTGGCAGCTATCGCTCACGGCCTCAAATGGCTGCCGGAGATGAGGTATCGGGTCGTTGTCATCCTAACAAGCAACAAATCTGCGGCGCAGGCCATACAGAACCCCCGTCAGCAATCGGGACAAGGGCATATCCGGGACATATACAACTCCATAGAGATACTTCAGAGAGACAAGAACAGGGTTAACATAGTCTGGTTACCCTCCAGCAGTGAACTCAAAATCCGGAGAATAGCCAAGGCATCAGCCCGTCAAGCAACGGAGCCGTACGCCACGCCACGACGAACATCAGTGAAAGCAAAGTCCACAATTCTGAACCGAACAAGGGCAGAGCTCCGAAGCGAAAGAACACTGCCAGAAGGGGTGGATAGACACTCCAGAAGGGTCGATTTAGCCCTGCCTGGAAGACATACTCGCCTACTATCTCCCCAATGCGTGCGGACCTCCGCAATGTCACTCGCCCCACTTATCTCAGTCACCTCAGAAGTACGTGAGGGGTATAAAAAGTTTAACGTACTCCACAAGCGAGTGAATCAGACAAGCGAGTGAATCAAAAATCCCTCAACTTCTCTTCTTTTCACTTGATCAATTATTTCTCAACCAACCAACATGTCACGATCAAATAAAGAGGCAAATATCAATCTTGCTCTTCAAGCTCTTCAACGAGACCCTAAATTAAGCATCCGACGCGCCGCAAAGATCTACAAAGTCGATAATAGTACCTTACTTCGCCGACACCATGGCATTCTTTCCCAACGCGATACTATCCCTAAATCACGCAAACTGTCTGATCTAGAGGAGCAGATCATTATTCAGTTCATTCTCGACCTAGATTCGCGCGGGTTTCCCCCGCGACTGCGTGGTGTTGAAGAAATGGCCAACCGATTGCTTGCTGACCGGGACGCGTCACCTGTCGGAAAGAATTGGGCTTCTAACTTTGTCAAGCGACACTCAGAGCTCACAACGCGTTTTAATCGTAAATACGACTATCAGAGAGCTAAATGCGAAGATCCGACCATCATTCGCAAGTGGTTTACGCTCGTAGAGAACACAATCGCGAAATATGGTATCACCCTTGCTGATATCTACAACTTTGATGAGACTGGCTTTATGATGGGCATAATCGCAAGCGGAATGGTCGTCACAGGCGCAGAAAGGCGTGGAAGACCGAAATCAATCCAGCCCGGAAATCGGGAATGGGTTACAGTCATTCAGGCCATTAATGCGGAAGGCTGGCCGATCCCGCCGTTCATCGTGGTTGCAGGCCAATATCACCTCGCCAGTTGGTACCAAGACAGCAACCTCCCGGGCGATTGGGCTATCGCCACGACCAAAAATGGCTGGACCGACAACGAGACGGGTCTTGAGTGGATCAAGCACTTTGATCGGCACACAAAGACCCGATCAAGTGGTCGCTATCGTCTTCTGATCCTCGATGGACACGAAAGCCACCACTCGACCGACTTTGAGACATATTGCGAGGAGAACAATATTATCACGCTTTGTATGCCGCCTCATTCGTCTCATCTGCTCCAGCCTCTTGATGTCGGGTGCTTTGGACCGCTCAAGAAGGTCTACGGTCGGCAAATAGAGCATATGATCAGATGCTCTATAACCCACGTTTCCAAGACCGAGTTCTTTCCAGCCTTTTACGCCGCCCACCAAGCTGTAATGACAAAAAGCAACATCCAGGGCGGCTTTAGGGGAGCCGGGCTTGTTCCTCTAGACCCAGAAAATGTGCTATCAAAGCTTGATGTGCAGCTACGGACTCCAACACCTATCGAGGAGGGGGCTAGCCTTCCCGACCCTTGGGTCTCAAAGACCCCAAAGACCGTCCTTGAGACTAGCTCTCAGTCTGAATACCTTAAAAGACGAGTTAGAAGACATCAGAGCAGCTCTCCAGCATCTATTTTAGAGGCTATTGAGTCACTTTCCAAGGGAACAAAGGGAATAATGCATCAAATAGCATTATTGAAGTCGGAGAACCAGATCCTTCGACAGGCAAATGAGACCCTTAGCAAGCGGCGTAGAGCAAAAAGAACCCGCCTGCAGAATATAGGGAAGATGACTATAGATGAGGGAAGGGAAGTAATTAATCAGAAGGATGTAAATACACGGGTAGTGGCCGAATCGTCGAGAAGTGGTGGTCAAGGAGGGTCGGCGCGACCGAAGGAAAGCCGTTGTGGAACATGCGGCAAGACCGGTCATAACACCAGAACATGTCAGATAGTTGTTGCGATGTCTGGGGAAGAGTATAGCGGTTAATTTCAATTGCTTAGATGCTTTGTTGTGTTTTTATTTTATGTTCTGTGTTAATGGTCAGGAAAAGTGATTCACTCACTTGTTTGATTCACTCGCTTGTGGAGTACGTTAATCCAAGAAGAAATTAATGCCGTTTTACACCTAAAACACCATCAAATCATTTCAATCTCATCAATGAGCTCCCCTCCGATTCTAGACGAGATATAGGTCATCACTTCCTATGATAATAAGAGCTTTCTCGATAAACGGCATAGCCGCCGTATTTAGCCAGATGATTTAACCCGGGCCACGGTTTTTCCGGCGGAAGAGGACCGAGGCATGAGTTTCAAGCCCTTCTAAGTAGACACACGTGAATTTCACATCAACACCCTGCCTCTAATGCCTCTGAAGCTATTCTAGCTTTTCCTCCCTATATCCCTCGTTGAAAAATGGGTCGTCTACACTAAAATCTGGGTCTTGTGGCTTAAAATGAACGGTTAGATCGATAGCTAGAGAACCAAAATGAAGCGAACCTTAAAACTCCATAAATAGGAAGGTCTAACGGCTTCAGAGGTGATGACAATGATTGCAGTGCTTATTTATATGGGAGTGCATAAGGAAAAGAGCATACGAAGCTATTAGGAGAGCCCAAGTCCGGTATTCAACGCGCTGAGCACTCATTTGTTAAGTTCATTTCATACGATACATTTCAACTTACCTATCTACAGGCACCTTCGCCCCTTTGACCACACCAAAGTTGACGAGACTGCACTACTTCCGAGGGTATTCCGAGGTGTTGAAGAGTGGTCTGAGCATATATAAGCCGTATCCATGCAGCTATTCCGGCCTGGGTCCCACCTAGCTATCGATGAGTGTATAATCCGCTATACGGGCAGAAGTGACGCTATTACGACTATCAAAAGCAAGCCCGACCCCGTGGGCTTCAAGATTTGGGTCATAGCCCAGCTGGGCTTCTTTATTCACTGGCTATGGCATATCAAAGATGCAGAACACGGCGCCGTTGGCGTTGAAATTTCTACACAGATATTATCATCACAGCCCTCACAACCCTCGCAAGCCCGGCCTAGGAAAAGAAGGAAGGTCTCAGCCAAGGCCGCAGAGAAAGCCCCCGATATAGAAGACGATGATGAAGCAGTGAATTCGACCCAAGCCGTCGTTATTGGCCTTACAAAAACACTGCCAAAATCGACATATTACGTCTTTGTGGATAACCTCTTCTCGTCCCCACCTCTCTTCCGCAACCTCCGCAAGCAGGGCTACGGGGCCACTGGCACAGCTCGTACGAACAGCGGCATCCACGAGGAATTAGTCAGGGATAAGAACGATGACGGCAAGGTCAAAAAAATGTACGAATTTAATGCCGTCAAGGCGATACCAACCTCTGACAACCAGGTACTGACTTCAGACACTTTTGGCTGAGAATCCCCTACTAATTCGTCTTCGTGCTGTAACCACAGGTCAACCAAATCGCTTGGAAGGACAATAAGCTTGTGTTATTCTTATCTACCGTGTTTACCGGCGCCGTCAAAATGATCAACATACCGACAGTGGCTGCTGCTTACAACGACGAGATGAACCATGTTGACCGTGGTGACCAGCTGAGGTCATATTATAAGTATGATCATGCCCTCCGCCGGGGCCCGTGGCAGGCACTAGCCTGGACCTTCCTCCTTGATGTGGCCCTTGTTAACAGCTATGTTGCTCAACTTCACGGGCAGCCAAAGTGGAAGAGATACACGAATCACAGGCAGTGGCGAGAGTGCATTTATAACGAATTGTTCAACGCCTACGGTCATGACAGTCAGGCAAGGCAGCTTTACCGAGCAGGAGACGAGCGTGATCTACAAAGCCCTCAATTACAGAGGGAACACACCAATCGTGAGATCAATCACGTCAACCGTCATGTCATGTCAGACTGCTTTGCCTGCCAGGGGTGTCGGCAGGGGCAGGTGAGAGCAAAAGCTCAGAAATGGGGCCCTCGTATGGTTGCCGTATTTGTAATGTAGCAATTTGTAAGTCCAAGCATTGCTGGGACTTCTATCACCACCTAATTTAGTAGAAGAATTTTGTATCTTTAATTTGATGTATTTTAATTGGCTACAACCCCTCATCGTGACCTCGTTGCAGGTTTTCACGCACTCAGGAGATGAGTGCGTAAGGACCTCCGCTAGGGTCACACCAAGGACGTTGAACCAATCAGAGGCCGTGATAATGGCGATACCTTCTCAAAGCCTGGCTTTCACCCAAAGAGTAAGTATTGTTCTGATATGACCTTAACAGCCACGCTCCCTGTGGCCCACTATAATAGGCGCTAACTGTTAATGGGATAAAACTGGGGCGCGATACCTAGCGGAGGTCCTTACGCATATACTTGAGGGTTCCCCTGGGACCGAGTTGTGATGTTGTTGGTCCAGGGTAGGACCGAGTGGCATTCCCTTCGGTCCTGCCTTAGTCATCATTCTGCCGGGTCTCTCCGCCCGCGGTATGTCATGGCCGTGACACCAAAGCCAAGATGATTAAAATTAACTCTCGGCGAGGTGACTACCTCTCTGGCACAGCCTGTCCCTGGATTAATATTGCCCAAGTCAAAGATGATGAATCCTCAAACTTTGGGTCCACTGGCGACAGAGCTTGCATTTCTTTTGGGCCACTACAAGCCCAAGAGCTGTCAAGACAAAGTGGCAAGTGAAATCAAGGTAGGCTCTGTTTACGTTTTGTGTTTAATCGCGAATCCAAGGCAGAATCTGTCACTAAAACCTATCTCGACAATGTTCTCAAGTAACAACGAAACAAAGATGAAGATCAACTAGAGCCTTGTGCTTCACGTGTTGGGAAAGTAGGAGATATACCTCCCGGACGATGCAAATAGAAAACCCTTAGTAGCTTACCGGAAGGAGTTCTCATGCCAAGATTTCTCGTTCCAGTTCTTCATCGGGGTGTTCTGCAGCAGCGTCTGACAACCATCCAGATCCAATGACAAATCTCTGGCCACGATATTCTGAATGAGTTCCAGGATCATGGATGGAAATACTTCTGGCTCGAACTTTTCTGGGTATCGTTCGAGCAAGACATGTACCATGCTCAGTATATGGGGCATACGCTCGAACATGCGGTCAACGTCGTCAGGTTGACAACGGTGCGCGACCATATTGAACGTGGCTTTCTGCATGTTTCTGTATGCGCGCCATGGAAAGGCCTCCTCCTTCCCCAGGAAAGCAGCGGCGGCGTCAAGGCATTCGGCCGCTTGTGTCGGGTCACACTCTGCGTTCGGGTGACAGATAGAGTCGATGAATTTTATGGTGGGCTCCTGGTCACCTTTCGTCTGGCAAAGAGCCGTGAATCGCTGCATAATGGCCCCTTTCGCGTCTTCAGTACGGCGGTCGCAGTCAAAATTTCCCACCTGAGCGGCGATTAGACGATCTTCAAAACCATGCCGACATGCCCACTGGATATCCCACTCCGTAAAGACAGCCCCCTTCGATAGTAGATGAGGCACCATTTTTCTCCAAACGGCGTCGGTTGAGCTCATGGCAGCCATCAAAGGGGTTGTTTGTGTTTTCACGTTCCATCCACCCCATTTGGCAAGCAGACCAGGGTTGAGTTCAAGGAGTCGATCCACAATCTTGTCATGCCCAGCAGCCACGGCGACTGAGACCAGAGAACCAGAGCGTGCTTCAGGAAGGCCCTTCTGGATGAGAAAGTCTAACATTTCAAGGTTCCCCGCTCTGACGACGTATTCAGGAACACTACAAGGGTAATGCCAAGAGTCGATATAACAATGTTTGTCGATGAAGAAGGCAACCATTTTCTTGTTGCCTTTGGCCGCAGCCACATGAAATGGGGAAAGCCAGACGTGGGAAAACTTCTTGTCGGGTGTCCAAGTCAAACGGCGCACACTTATCGTCGTCAAGTCCTCCCAAGAGGCGTCTGATAGAAGCTTGATGATAGTGTCATCATCCACACACATGCGATACAAAGTTTGCGGCTTTAGAAGGGATGGAGGTCGCTTCATGTCAATAAAAGCAATGACAAGATCATGCCAACCACGCGATGAAAGGGCCAGGCTGACCACGCTTGAGGGGCTGGCCTCCTCTATAATCATGTGCTTGATCTCGTTCGGAAGACGGGAAATCGGAGACGATCCGACGCTAGGGCTCGCATCGCCAGAGGAGTGTGGATCGATAACGGGACTCTCCTGACCAGGGGGAGAGTCTGCGATGGCGGGGCCGTCCTGGTCGGTGGAGGGGGATTCGATGACGCGGTCCTTGGCGACGGCTCGTCGAGGGATAAGGGCTCTTTTATCTGGCCCACGCGGGCGGAGCGATATTTGGCTTGGCCTCCAGTGGCTGTTAGCAATACCAAGGGAACTGAGCACCCATCACTTACATATTCAAGTGAATTTTCATTCACATGAGGCGAACAGTGATAGACCTGGGCGGGGAAGGCGCCGCTGGTGATCCCAGAGAGACCACCTACGAGGGCTGGATGTTTATCAGGAGAGTGTTTTGAAAACAGCAAAGAAGATTGAGCAAACATGGTCAGTAAGTGGCTGAGTGGCTAAGTGGCTGAGTGGCTGAGTGGCTGTGGCTGAGTGACTGGGAGATTAGGTAGTGTTTTCTACTTGCTTAATCTGCTGTCCGCAAGGTGACCTCTGGTGCGATTAATTAGCGAAAGGAAAAAAAATCCATGAGGCATATCACTGAAAGATTGTGGCAGGGCGTCAGTATCGAAATGAACAGGCTGCGAAAGCTTGATTTATGTGTCTGCTGACCATGGGTTACCCTACTGTACAAAGGATCGCTTGTAACTTACTAAATTTTTTACCTTCCTTTGTCATCTTACTTTCTTAGCATGCAGATGTTAAAAAAGTAGCCCTAATTACACCAATCTTCTTAACAAGTGCACCACAACAACCACAATCCTGCGCTTCGCGCAGCCCACGGCGGCGGCGATGGCATCCGCCAGCTCCTGCCCGCCTATTGTCCCGGACCCTTTTGACCTGGGAATCCATACTCCTGCCAATCTCAATCGAGGAGCCCGCACTACCCTCTTACAAAACAGCCCCGCTGTCGTGAATGGACTGGACCTGTTGGGGTCCCGCCCGCCCACGGGAGGACGGCTCAAACGCCGTCTTCGCCTCGGAAGGAGCCCAGATCGCTCATCCTGACCCCTCCCCTGACCCTACCTCGACTGCTGTACAGCAACCAGTCTCCATTTTGAAGCAGCCACGAAGCTCGCACGCGACCGTGTGGAGGAGTACAATGCCAAGTTGAAGGTGTTTCAGGCCTTCTGCGCTAAATTTGAAGAAGCAGCGAAACAATTCACCACTGGGCCCGAACGGGAATTCGCCCAAAAGTTTGCCGATAGCTTCCTGGACTCCTGGAATAAGGCGCTTACTGACGCCAAATCCTCTCCGGCCCTACCTACAGCATCGTCGCGGCCTCGCCTCCGGCTGCAAATAACGCCCTTGCCCACCAACTTGCCCACCAACCCCGACACCATCAACAACAACGTCAACAACAACAGCCCCCTCATCGCCAGGGACAACCGACTGCAGGCGCCCCACCCCGAGAGGATCTCCGCGTCTTCATCCGGCTGGACGCCGAATCCCCGGCCAGGACCCATAAGGACTATGCAATCCGGACCCATATATCCCGGAAACTCGGAGTGGATCCACGCAAGATCCCGCGGGTTTTCCAAGTCAGGTCCGGATGGGCCGTCCTCACCGCCGACATAACTACCCGCGACCTCCTCGTGCAGAGACAGACTGAATGGGCAACCGAATTAGGGGCCGCCACCATAGAGACTAGACAGGAATGGTTTACCTACCTAGTCTCAGATTACCCCTGCAAGCTGACCGACCTCTATGGCAACGAAGCGGATAGCGACGCAGCCGTGGACGAAGAAATTGAAATCCAGACAGGGCAGAAGCCCGTCAACATACGGCCCGCGCGGCATCAACCTGACAACCCCTTAACGAAGACCTTACTTGTATCCTTCCTGGAGCCAGTCAAGAAATACTGGCGCCTCTTCAGCAGCCGACCAGCAAGGCTCATCAAGAAAACCGACCGGCCAAGGCAGTGCAATGTATGCTTGGACTACCACCCGTCACGTACCTGCCATCGACTCCCCCTGTGCATACGCTGCGGCAAGGCCGCCGGCCACGACTCCGGGGACTGTACCGCCCCCGAGCAATGCGCCAACTGCCTCGGCCCGCACAGCGCCAACTTCGCCGAATGCCCAGCTCGCCCGAAGAAGGTACACGGCGTTTTCCGCCGGCTGACCAAAGAACAAAGGGACCATGTCCGAGTTGTGGGCGCCGAAACATATCGCCAGCGCAACGTAGAAGCGCAACGGCACGCACCTGACCTACAGCAAAACGGCCCACAGCAAGATAGCACCGGGTCGCTTGAAAGATCGAGCCCTCGGGCTCCCAGTCCGGCCGCGTCAAGAGCGCCGTCTTGCATAATGGTGGCCACTACCCCCGAGGCGGAGGAGGAACCCGAGCACCCAAGACCCGGGTCCCCAAGGAAGCGCCGCATCGTCCTGATCACGCGTCCCCACGATCACGGGCACGAGTAGGCGCCCGCGAGCACGAAGATGCGAGAAAAAGACCCTCAGGGTCTTTCAAGCCAACGTCGGCAAGGTTCCCCCGGTCCACGACTGTGCCCTTGCATTGGTAGACTCTGAACGATATGACATCGTGCTCCTCCAAGAACAATGGATGACAACGGCAAACTCCCGCTGCCTCACGAAGACCCATCCTGCATACGCCACCTACTCTCCAGTCGAAGCCTGGAACAGCAATTCCACTCGACCTAGAGTCATGACGTACGTCCGCCGAGACTCTAAGCTCTCGGCAGTAGGGATGGGCACATGTTTAATACAAATGTGTATTAAACTATTTTTTATTATAATGAAACAGTTTTTTATTCCGAATAAAAAACGCGATTTTTATTGCAGTATAACCCCAATAGTCGGATTGGGAAGTTTCAGGGATGCAGCGGCGACAGGCCGTGGAAGACGGTGGAGAAAAGGATATCGGAACGGGCATTATATTAATCCGACACACTAAGCTATTTCTGGGAGCTACTAAGCCCAATTAGGACTAGAATATAATACTCATAAAATGCGCCTGTTTTAATACAAAAAGCGCATTTTATTCAATGATACAGTATTAAATCCATCCCTACTCGGCAGATCAGAATCGACCATACCAAAGCCGCGATATCCTGTGGCTTAGGGTCAACGATACAATAATAGCCAACTTCCATCGCCAGAACGACGAAAGAGATGCGCTGGATACTTTGCTGCAATGGCCGATCCCTGATCGCTGCCTCGTGGCAGGCGACTTCAACGCTAGACATCATACATGGCAGACAGGCCCAACTACGAACCGCGGCCACGAGATTGCCTCCTGGGCATCGGAAAATGACCTCGGCTTGCTGAACACTCCAGACATCCCCACAAACCCGCATGGAAACACCATCGACCTCGCCTTTTCGAATGTACCTCTCGCTGAAGCTAATGTTGAGGACCACCTTGCCACCAGCTCTGATCATTTCACCCTTAGCCTAACGCTCCCAAATGTCGAGCCGGCCCCAACACAGCCAGGCAAAATCCGGGTAACAACAGACGACGAGCTCAAGCGCTTCGTCGAAATCGTAGAGCTGGGATCGACGGCGATCCCCGTCGCCGCCTCGAGCCCACTAGAACTAGACGAGCTCGCATCCACACTAGTGAGCCTCTTACGATCAGCAGCAAAGGCAGCGGGCCGGCCTGCGAGGAAGGGAGCACGCAACGCTCCGTGGTGGACCGAAGAGTGCGCCCTTGCTGCTGCCGGGTACCGGACGATCAGAAGGCTGTACCCTCTCGGATTCAACCAAGAGGTTCAAATAGCCAAGCGAGATTTCCACTGTGTGGTCCGCCGCGCCAAAAGGCTCTATTGGCGGAACCTGATCAACAGCTTCTCAGATAGCAGCTCCGTTTTCAAGGCCGTCCGATGGCTGAGATCGCTAGGAGCCTTCCAACTGCCTCTACTCCAAGTGGACGACGTGGTCTACGAAACCCAGCTCGACAAGGCCAACGCGCTCTGGCGAGCGACTCTAGAGCGTCGGACAGCTAAGGACGATATCCAGGATCCCTGGATCGAGGTCAGCCCTCGCAAAACGATCCCATTCCCGCAGGAAATCTCCCTAGAAGAAGCACAGGACGCGACCCTCCGTACCGGGAATATATCGCCGGGGGCAGATAACATCACAGTCAAGCTCCTCACAGCAGTATGGCATATTATCGGAACACACGTTCGCCGCCTCTTCGAGGGGTGCCTGGCCATAGGCCACCACCCAAAGCCTTTCAGAGCGGCCGAGGTGGTCATGATCGCCAAACCTGGACGCAGAGACCTGGCGACCCATCTCTCTGCTCTCCTGTCTCGGCAAGGGACTGGAACGTTTAGTCGCACGCCGTCTCGCGTGGGCATGCATTCGCTATGGAGTCCTTCACCCGCAGCAAGCTGGAGCGCTTCCAAAGAGGTCTGCGACAGACCTCGTAGCTGCCCTAGTTCACGACATTGAGGAAGCATTTGCTCGCAAGAAGGTGGCCACGCTGGTCACGATGGATATCCAAGGCGCGTTCGACACTGTCCTGCGCAACAGACTGATTCTGCGACTTCGGGAACAAGGCTGGCCCGAACATCTCGCCCGATGGGCCGGATCCTTTATGGATGACCGATCTGCTTGTGTTAGGTACCAAGATACAATCACCCCGCTCTCTCCTCTCCAGTGCGGTCTCCCTCAGGGATCGCCGGTATCGCCGATCCTCTTTCTGTTATATACAGAGCCCATCTACCGACTGAGCAACCCCCAAGGCCGGTTCGGCTATGCAGATGACACAGCCATCCTGTGCGTCGGCGACACGGTCGAGGAAACGGCCGCTGCGGCATCACGTTCTGTCGAAGAAATGGTCCGCTGGGGCGCCGCAAACGGGGTATCTTTCGACCCTAAGAAGACCGAAGTCATGCACTTCTCTCGGAGCAAGCTCGAGACCGCACCGGCAATACGCCATGGCGATGTCGAGAAGCACCCCGAGGCAGCAATGCGCTGGCTAGGCATCTGGCTGGACAGCAGCCTGTCATTCCGGGTCCACGCAGAGAAGTGGACGGCTAAGTCACAGGCTGTCGCCTACCATCTGCGAGGACTCACCAACACGATACACGGCCCGCTTCCCAGCGCTGTACGGAGCGCCGTCAGGGCCTGCGTTGAACCAGTCCTGCTCTACGGCACCGAAGTATGGTACCTAGGGGCAACCCGACCGCGGTGGGACCAACCGTCTAAAGACCGGCCGTCAAGTATCCAATATCTCTTGCAGAGAATGAACAAGGCTATAGTTCAATCTATGCGAGCTGTACTCCCTGTCTGGAAGACGACCCCGATCGCCATCCTCCATCGGGAAAGCGGGATACCACCTATCACTCAGCTTCTCGAAGCACGGCGATACCGTTTCTCCGCCCGGCTCAAATCCCTTGATGAGGCTCACCCCCTCGCGAAGCGCACGCTTCCACCTAGGCAACCCACATACCATCAGCTCATCAAGCGGAAGTACCAAGCTCCAGCAGAGAGCAGCTTCAGAACCCGTCTTCGGAGGACCAATGAGCTCCTCGCACCCTGCCCACGACCAGCCCTCATGCAGAAATGCTTCAGCAAGGGACAAGATACACCCCTACAGACAGCCCCGAAAGAGGAATCGGCCGAGGCCTTCCTCCAGTGGGTTGAGACAGTAGGCCCAACCACCTGGATCGTATACTCAGACGGCTCATTGTCCTCGGAGGGAGCAGCCAGCTATGGCTTCGCCATTCACCAGAAGGACCTCCCCATCTGCGACGGCTCGGGCCGTCTTGGACCTGCCGAGGTCTTTGACGCTGAAGCTATAGGAGCACTGGAGGGCCTCGAGGCCGCTCTGAATCTCCCAGGATCAGCGGCACGGGACATTGTAGTCTGTCTAGACAACCTGGAAGCTGCCACATGCCTACGGGGCACACCGTCTGATTCTTCACAAGCAGTCTTCGTCGAGTTCCAGGCGTTAGCTACATCACACGGAGCTACACAAGTGCGCTGGATACCTGGCCACACGGACATTCCCGGCAACGAACAAGCCGATAAACTAGCAAAGGCAGCGTCCTCGCTGCCAGAACCGGAAGGCGCTCAGCCCACGCTAGCATATCTGCGAAAGGTGGCGAGGCAGAAACCAAAAGAAGCTTTCGAAACATGGTGGACAACTTCCGTTCCCGAGCAATATAAGAGATTGAATCTCAAGGCGACTATACGCTGCCCACCGCAACTCTCGCTCCCTCGGGCTGCCCTGCACCATCTACTCGTAGCAAGGTCCCTCCATGGGGATTTCGCTGCATACCACGAACGATTCAACCACGACGACGCGCGGGTGACTTGCTCGTGCGGACGACGCAAAGCACCTGACCATGTCTTCTACTGCAGGAAAGTACCGCGGCGGTGTCGAATAAGGCTCGTCCCCTCGCCGACTGCGGCGGTCAACCTCGCAATAGGAAGGAACTTCGACAAGTACATCAAGTTGACCAAATCAAGCGCCTTCTTCGAAAGGATTTGCACCCGTTACTAGACGAGGCAGATCGGAGATGCATTTGAGTCTCCTCCTCTCCTTCTATCTTCCTTTCCCTTCTGTTTCTTTGTTTCTTTTCTTTATTTTCACGGGCTCGGCCGCCTCGTGCGGTCACGCCGACGCCCTCTTCACAGTCTCACTAAAGACTGACCGATATAGCGGCTACCGTGCACGGATAGAAAGTGTGTAATTTCACGAAGAAATTTATGGCGGGAGTCAACGCACGGACGGAAAGTGTGTAATTTAGTAAATTACAAGCGATCCTTTATACTGTAGGGTTTGGTCCGAGAGCTCTGCCCGTGTCCTCTGTAGTCAAACGAGAGGACGCGGAAACGGTTATTGAGGTGGCTGAAGACTTTGTAATCAGACCTGTGGTCCACTGGGTTGGTTAGAGAGGGGATTTAGTTCTCAGAGCGGTGAGTGTGTTACCCATTCCTCTTCCACCGTAGAGAGTAATTATCCGCTGCGCATCTTCGGGGCTGCTCAGTTCATAGGCAAGCTTGGCCCCGTTGACGGTAATAAACTCAACCATTCCTGTAAAATGGTGACGAAATCAATAGAAAAGAAGCGAGGGCGGTCAATGTGAGGCCGTTGGTTGAGGGCGAGATTCCGATGTTGCAGTCGTCAAGCTCACTGTATCCTGGCACCAGACGATAAGACAGCATTTTCACTGCAACCAACAAGACACTGACAGCTGCTTTCTGACTCGCCGGGCCAGGCGCAGATCCATCCTCTCGTGGGAGGAGAGCTGGTAGCAGGCGTGACGGGGTGATGCAAGGTTAATATCGTTGATATTGCCTTCGTTTTGCATCTGTGTATTTTCCCCTAGAAGAAGAAGTAGCCAAATGCGCTCTCTAGCACTTCCAAAATCAAATGACCCAGAGCCAGATGGCAGCCGGGAGAACGCTTGGTGTTGTGGTGGTGGTGATTGGGCCGAGGCGCAAACACCTTTTGCTTGCCAGTGCTTGACAATGATTAACTGACAGTGATGGAATCAAGCAAACACCACCGCAGTAACTCCTCGGAGGCAACCTGCCTTTCACTTCTCCTTCTCTCATTATCATCACCGCCCTCACCCTCACCCTCACCACCCGCACCGCCACCGCTGCAGAGGCAACGCTCGAACGAGCTGCTTCTCTTTTCCATCGCGGTACAGACTTTCTCTTCACTGAATATCATCATGAACCCGTGCGATCCCTCCCCCCTTCGGCCGAAAGATGGCAAAGCTCATACATACCCCGCAGATCCAACAACAACAGCCAACAACCCCAACACGGGGACGAGGCCGCGCCCCTCCCAGTGCGTGCCGAAGGACCTCGACTAGTCTGGGTCGACGTCTCGGAGCGTCAGATAGCCCGATATACTAAGAACCCCCTCCAGCATAACGTACTCGCGCTGCCAGGTCGGCCCATCACCTTTCTAGAAGGCCGTGTGAGGCTCGAGCAGCTCTCGACCAAACGGGATTCGTACATGAATGCGTTTTTGATCCAGAGTCGAGGCGATCGAGTTGAGACACCTTGCTCTTCGTGCATGAAGAAAATGGCAAGAGATCACGACACGTACGCAACCCCCTTCCCCGTCTGCATTCGCCTGAAAGTTGATGGGAAAATTCGCTTATTGTAGCCGTGCGCAAGGACCCGCGGTCCACCGGCCTCCATTATGGCGACGCAACAGAAGGTCGTGCCGAGGTCGATGCCGATCTACGCTGATTAGTATATCGAAAAGGGAATCAAGAGTAGGGAAGGCGGCGGGACTGTAGACTCACGGCAATGGATGATTCTTCGTCCATGTTAAGGGTTGCAGAGATTTGCGATCGTGTTCCTGGGCTCACTGAGTGTTGCGCGTCAAAGTCCAAATAAGGATGCGTTGGGGAAATGAGCTATCCACGCCACAGTTTACACTTGAACGACGCCACCGTAAATGTCCATTCCCTGCCACCCGGGGCGTGTGCCCGAACCTAGCCACATAAACCCTTAATAAGCGCGGGCACCTCGCGGGCGACTGATAGGTGGGCGCCCGGGCACCCATACATCCTTGGGCGCCTGGGCGCGCCCCCTGACTAAGCCCCCAAAATGCATTCTCCGATTGGTGCTGCGAGACGCGTTCTGCAACACCTATCACGAGCAATTGAGTCGCCAGACGACGGGCTAGTAATGGCCCAGGCAGCATTTGTCGAAGATGCCCTCCCACCGGAAGGCATATATGAATCACGCGAGTCTCTCCTCACAGCTATCAATTCCTGGGCAAAGCCTCGAGGGTATGCTTTCACGACGGGCAAGTCTACGAAGACTCCGAGCGGACGCATCAAAGTGGTATACGCATGCGATCGAAACAAACAACCGCCGAGCGCATCTATCGAACGTGTTCGCCACACCTTGAGCCGAAGAACTGGCTGCAAGTTTTCAGTCCTAGCCAAGCAATCGCTAGATGGAGGCGTATGGGTTCTGAGCCATCGTCCAGACAAAGAGTGCGCTAGGCACAATCACCCACCGAGCGAGGACCCATCTGCACACCCAGCACACCGACGATTTGAAGAACAAGATGCTGCAACTATCTCAAATCTTGCGATGTCTGGCACCACTCCGCGGGATATAAGGACATACCTCCATACTCACTCAGAGACCCTCGCAACCCAACGAGACATATATAATCGGATCGCGGAGACGAGGAGAGATCTGCGTGAAGGTCAGAGCAGCATCCAAGCATTAGTTGATCAACTGCACAGAGAAGGTTTCTGGTGCCGAGTTCGATTGGACCCGGATAATCGACTGACAGCCATCTTCTTCGCCCACCCGGACTCTGTTGCGTACCTACAATGCAATCCAGATGTCTTATTGTTGGATTGCACCTATAAGACGAACAAGCACCACATGCCACTCCTTGACATGATTGGAGTTGATTCCTGTCAACGTTCCTTCTGCATCGCATTCGCCTTCCTCTCAGGTGAATCAGAAGAGGACTACTCATGGGCGTTAGAACACCTTAGGTCACTCTATCAGCGTGAGCTTCCGTCGGTTATATTGACGGATAGATGCCTGGCGGCGATGAATGCTGCTGCGATCTGGTTCTCTTCCTCTAAAGCACTACTTTGCCTCTGGCATGTTAACAAGGCAGTCCTTCAGCACTGCCGGCCGTTCTTTGCATCGAAGGTTGGCCAAGCAACAGAGCAGGCAGAAGGCAAAGCGTGGGATGAGTTCTATGCGTTTTGGCACTCGATTGTGGCTTCCCCAGACGAAAAGTCATTCGAAGAGCGGCTGGCTAAGTTTGAGCTCAAGTACGGCAGCAAATACCTCGAGTCGGTGGGATACATCAAAATGTATTGGCTCGAGCCGCACAAAGAGAAGATTGTCAAAGCATGGGTGGATAAGCACTTACACTTCGGCAATATAGCCACTTCAAGGCAGGTAGCTTGCGGTATATGGCGCAGGGAAAAAAATGACAAAACTAATGTGCATGCTCTAGAGCTGAAGGAATCCATTCACTAATCAAGTCGCATATCAAGACTTCTTCATTCGACCTCTTCGACGTTTGGCGGGCAATGAAGCACGCTATTACGAACCAACTGAAGGAACTCAAGCATATGCGAGCCTCTCAACAAGTGCGCACACCTCTGGAAGCCTCTGGAATACTATTTGAGGCGGTGCGAGGTTGGGTTTCACACCAAGCTCTGCGCAAGGTGCAAGAGCAACGGCAGCTACTCCAAAAGCAGCTTAACGCTCCTTGCAGCCAGACCTTTACATCTTCACATAGACTACCGTGTTCTCACACCTTGGCGAAACTAGAGGAAGAGAGGCAAACCCTTTTGCTCGAGCACTTCCATCCCCATTGGCATTTGAAGCGAGACGTGGCGCAGCCCCGTCCCATGCTGGAACCACGACGAGCCACAAACCAACTTATCCAGAGAGACAGTCAGCCGACGACGAGCAATAGACGCGAACCCTCTGGATTTGAGCCGGCAGAAGCTCGCAAGAGAGCTCCCAGTAAATGCAGCAGATGCCATACAGTTGGCCATACTATGGCCTCAAGGGCCTGCCCGCTGAGGTTCAAGGAGTTGCCCACACAAGCAGCACAGGCCCCAAACTCGGTTTCGCAGTTAGGCGTAGTAAGGCTAACTCCAGTTCCGGATTCAACTGGTACAACCAACAGCGCTTCGGTGGCGTTGCAAGCACCAATATCTGATGCCATCCTGGAATTCCCTACGGAAGCTAATCAGCGCTCACCCTCTGTTGCACACACGCTACTTGTCCGCTCCCCTCCTCCTATCTTAGATTCGCCTATCGCTCCTCACAATCCTGTCATACCGGGCTACTCAACTGGAATTCTGCCGGGATCTGCCAGCGAAGGATCTCCAGTTAAAGAGGTGGCTCTTTTGCGCAACCCCCCTTGCAATCACCGCCACGGTACGATTCCCCTCGGGCTATATATGGAAGATATGTCGCCGCCAGAAGCGCATGGTGCGCAACGCAACCCGCAGGTAGCACCAAGACCAACCAGCAATATCGCAGGGCGATGGGGCTTCCACTCAGGTATGGCAAGCAAAGTTATAAGTGGTGTCTAAACTACAAACAAATGTCCAAGCGATGCATCACTTCAACCGGATCAAGAGAATGGACAAAGGAAGAGATGATGGCATATCTAGACTGGAGTAAGGCTGAGGATGAACGTATCGAAGCCCAGGTCGCGAAGGAGATGGGTGACAATCCCCTGACAAACAAGAGAAGAGGTGTAAAAGAGATTTGGAAGAGCGTGGAACGAGATAGTAAAAAGCAGCAAGCTTTGCACACGGACACTGGCTCGACGGAACAATGTATCGTAGTCAAAATGTAGCCCATTTACAATGTATTTTCTGCTAAAGCTTTCGTAGAATGAGCGAAGAATGTTGGATGGATGGATGGGAGGATCTGAGCGCCATTTTGGGGGCTTAGTCAGGGGCGCGCCCAGGCGCCCACCTATCAGTCGCCGGAGGATTTCCCTTCTGAATGGAAGCCTTTTTGGATGCGACGCCGCCAGGATGTCTCGTCTGAGCTCCCATCTGATCTGGCTGGTTTGGTGTATCACCACCAGACGCGTTGTTCAGGATGAAGTTGAACCGTTCGTAGAGCTCATCCCCAGTGATATCGCTAGCAGAATTAAGGGCGGCTTGAAGTGCTTCGCGTGAAGACGCGAAAAGAAAGGCTTGAAGGGATAAGTTGATAACATGAAGGATACAGCGGATGCGGTGCCGTTTTGGATCCCAGTTGATCTACTATAGATCAGACGACTAGATGGGAGAACAAGGCTGGAGTATGACGTACATTACGGTCCTGCCTAAGCCTGGTTGATAAATGCTGCAAACATGTGTCGTTTGATGTCGCATTATCACCCGTATGACAGCCCAGTTGATTCGCGATATCGTAAAGGTCGAGTGTTGAGAAGATAAGTCGAGACTGATGTTCACCGGAATGGCTGTGTCGAATCTCTAGTAGACTCAGAAGCGCTCTTCTAGGTTGGTAATCTTCATCAACCCATCGTGCACACACTGCTAGAACACCATGGCGATGTGGCGATGTCCAGAGATCAGATGAGATGCGGACCTTCGAGACGGCACTCTGTAGCTTAACCTTTAACTGCGACTGATAAAGGCTAAAATTTGCAGTAATATGACGCATTGCTTCATGTCTTGATGTTATTATGAGGTCCTCAATTGCGGGATTACAGGCTAGCATGACGTCCTGCATCTCATCCCATGTAACTGCCGAAAAGGGAAGGCGACGATGTGTGAGAAGGCCAACCATGCTCTCAGTATATCGCTGAGGATTGAACACTTTGCGGAGGGCCGATTCTGATGGGGTTGCTGTATAATAATTGTCGAGCCTAGCTTGCTTTGATGGAGGACCCATGTCTGATGATCGTTCGAGTATTGTATTGTCCGAAGAGAGAACGATATCACGGTGTTTGCGCTTCGCGTGGTATATGGCGTTGTCTCGTTTGGGGTTTGACCAGGCCTGATCAGAAGAACAGAGAAGGCATTCGTAAACCACTGCTCCCTTCGTTCTGCGCTTCCCTGATGGTCCGAACTGGCCCTTGTTGGGATATGTCGCGCGGAATATGCAATCGAAGTTCAGGACCTCAGATGACGCGGATTCTGCATAAACAGTAGGATCAATAGTCATCTGGGGCTGTGAGGTGCAATCCGTGGGTTGCTGTGATGAAGAAGCCATAATTATGGATAGGAGAGGCGCGAAATGATAGAACGTATTATATCTACACACTTTGAGTGATGCTTGAGAGATTTGAGGACTGCAAACACGGAACGATCGGATGTTATTAGGCGATAAGATGAAATCTGGCCAATCAGAGCGCGCAGCTTATCCTGATATCAGGATAGATATCAGGATAAGGGAGCCTAGCTTTATCCGATATCCGATATATATCATATCGGATATAGCAGGATAGCAGAGATGATATCAGGATAGCATATCAGGATAGGCAAGTCTGTACCGTGGAGAAGGTTCTCCCAACTGGTGCATACTTCAAGAACTATGGGCGTGATGAGCCTCCTATACCTGCATCCCAAGACGAGACTGAGGACTCTGAGTGGGTCGCCTCAGAGCAGACTTGGGAGTTTAATGGCCCGGTGGACGATGACTTCCTCTTGTTCAATGGACCTGCTAAGGACTCGACCCCTGTGGCAGAACTCCCCCAAATCCGAAGGACGTCAAGTCAACCGAAGCCTCCATTCGCGAAATGATGGAGAAGGAATTGCATCAGAAGGAAGAAGCGCTCGAGAAGTATCACGCCGGGCTCAAGAACATCCCATATCGACTCCATGCAGTCATCTGCCACCGCGGCCAACTAATGTCTGGTCACTACTGGGTATGGATCCATGACTTCGAACAGAACATCTGGCGCAAGTACAACGACTCCAACGTGGAGCTGAACCGCAACACAGACGAAGTTTTGGCAACTCTGAACAGCAGCGGGGAGCCTTACTTCCTGTGCTACGTCCGTGACGAAGACAAGGATGAATATGTGGACGTGCCCAGACGACGGAGGCCGCCACCAGCCACTGATGCGGACGGAGATGTTGCAGTGTCCAACAATGAGCCAGTCGCTGACTCGAAGACACTCGAGGACCTTCCGCCTCATCAACGCTCACATTCACATCCTCGCTGCCATCATCGACAGCCTCTCAAACGCCTCACACGATCCTCCACACCAACAGCATCGAGGGCACGTCCGATGGCTGCCGGTAGCCTCACTTACGGCCGGTCTCGGTCACGTCTATCCGTCTATCGCCTTGCGTAGGATGAGAATGGACTTGACGCAAGGAGGCCGCTACCATAGTCTGATGTGAGGAAAAATACAGTCTTCCTGACCAATCTGTGTTTACTCCTAGTCCCAAGAGAACCTATGAGTGCTCACATCATATTGTCAAGTCTGCGCATCTCAAAGAGAAATAAGAGATTCACTGTTTTTGTTCGGCCCTCGCTGCTTTTCGATATTCAGGGAACTAGAGTTCACCGAGAAGGTGGGTGAATAAGAGGGCGTTGATCTTTTGGTGGGAGTTTCTATGGACTCAGCCAGAGTCCATCGTAACCTGCGGTTAAGTTCCCGACTTAAATTCTTGAGTAGGGGCTCACCGGCGCAAGGCATAGATGTCAGGTATTTCTAGCTTAGATATATTTTAAAACTACTTCCTTCTTAAACTCGAGTGCCTGATTATGTGCACCCTTTTTGCATCCTAGAGCTATCCCCGTCTCGTCGCCCGAAGCCAAGGCTATTATTACCTTGCCTTCAGGAAAAAAGGGCCGCCGCATGTCTCCCTGTGGTAACCTCGAGCGTCAGCAGCCGTGAATCCGAAATACATGTGAAACAGGTCGCAAATTTTACCTTCACCCGCAATTGTCGTTAACGACAAGCTTCGGCCCCCGGAACACCAGACCGCATCTGTCTTCTGCGAAAGAAGTCATCTGAGATAGACACGTGCTCATCGCCAAAATATCGCACCCGGCATCGGCCCAGTATTTCATAGGCCTATATCTGGGAAGAACGTCGTTTCGGGTGTACAGATGAGTGGCGGGAAGACCAACATTACATTTAACGAAGGGGGCAACTCATGATTCCACAATGTTTCTCTCTGAACTGCGGTTCACTCGACCCATCAAACACCTTACCTCGTCCGCTTGTCTCGATTATCCCATTCTAGTCATGCTTCAGACACGTATATCTCTTCCATGACTCTCACGAGAGGGTGAGGCAGGATGCTCGTAGCCAACTCTTGGACGTTGTTCGGAAACACGGTGATGTGTCCCTTGACGTGCTTCGGGTACGTCACGCTCTGGCGTTGCCCCTCCGCGATGCTATACTTGGTGCAGCCGTCGACAGATAGCCCTTCACCAGACAGCTTGCGCATTCAACACAGGTCAGAATATCTTTGCCCACCGGAAAACACTCACGACAGGACAGAGGCGGTCCATCACGCCTCTCGACGGAACTAGATATCCATTGGTCCCAACTTATATCTTTTAACTCATCTCTTCCGCACTTCCGGTAGCACATCATGCATGTCCATATTGGCAGAGTATTGATGTCATGAAATGCTCTGTAGAATGCCTGTATTGTGGACACCTTCCTCTCTAGAGGGATGGGCGTACACCATTCTTTGCTGTAGGACAGTCGCTCCCTCTCGGCGAATTCCTCGTCCAGCCAGCGCAGGACACTGGCAACATCTCCTTTTCGCTCATCGTCCGTTCGTTCTTTGTGTACGCCCGATCGAGCCCTTTTGGCTGGTAGACTGTCTCTGCTTGCCCTCCTTCTCCTCTTTCGGCGGGGTACATTTAGAACTGGAACTATCTGCGGCCCTGGCTCTGGCCCTACTGGAATTTCCTGGGCAGCCGGCGCGATATGTCTCCATTCCTGCCGTTCTTCCGCCCCTCCAGCCCGTGTTGGCCGTTGCACGTCGCCAACTCGCCTAGATCCGCACCGGACAGACCCGAACGGCGCTGGGAAAGTGTCAATCGGTCGACGATGCAAGCTCGCTCTCTTTGGTCCAGGACGTCCGTTGTCACCTTCCGGGCGCAACAGCTCGTCGACGTGAGCCTCCTGGTGCCGTACCTCCCTGGGTCTGATGGCTTGCCGATTGACACCTCCGATGGTGGAGGCCTGGGGTTGTTGGTTGCTTGGTCTTCTAGGGCACCGCCCTTACTGGCTTTCTCCTCCTACCTCCCTAATCTCCGCGGAGACCTCACTTCCTGGATTTTGTTGAGTCGGTCTGGCGCTTGGGTAAACCATCGCGCCAGTTTCGGGTATTCCTGTAGCCGCCTTCGGCTGGATTGGCCGCAACGGAGCCCTTGGACCTATAACACTGTCGAGTCTTGCGCCAGTCCTCGACCTTGGACGACCCTGCCGCCTCCGGCCGCAACCTGCCAAGACGGCTGTTACGGACTCGTCATGCTGGTCGTGCGTGTCTACACCGACATCACGCTGTCCATCACGTCCTCCATCACGTCCTCCGCCGGTCCTCGTTGCTGAACGACCACCTCCCCTAATCCTGGTGCGACGGACGAGACCGGCTATGAGCTTCCGTTTGTGTCCGTTGGACCACTCCTCCTCCTTCATCTTCATCTATCCTCCGCGCTTCCTTTGGCAAAATGGGCCGAAATGTTGGGGCTGGGATAGCCACTGCTGTGTGAGGCTCTTGTTGCCTCTCGTCATCCTCGGCTGCATCGCCTGATTCGATACGATGCCTCTCGTCTGCGTCATCATCCGAGCTGCGGACGTTGACCCAGTGGGGCTCTGCAGGTGTGAGAACCCCGGTCTCTCTGTCTGCATCATGCTCCATCATTGCGTTCCCTGCTCTTCCAATTCCAATCCTTTCAGCGAGGCGAGAAAGGACCCCTTACCTGCTGTGACCTCACAATTGCCTGAGTCTGATGCTCTCTGCTTGTGTCCTATGGTCCTGCTACGAATATGTGCGCTGTGTTTTGCTCTATCCTCCTCCATCAGCATTCAGACCTCCATTTCTTCTCACTCCTATGTCATGCTTAACCCGCCCACCTTCTGACCTGAGACACATTGTCGCATCCATCTTCTAGACCCCGCCTTCTTCCATCTGCTTCTCTCTCCAGGATTCTATCTATCTGCACCTATACATGCAGGAATATATCCGCCAGCTACTCACCGTCCTTAAGAGTTTCCAGGCTACTCCCGGGACAGTTTGTGTTGCCGTTGAAGCTGCACCCGCGACCGAGCACCAAGCCCGTATCCAATAGCGAATGTCCATCAGAGACAAAAGCTCACCGACTGGCTCGCCTATGTGATGCCACACCCAACAGACTAAAGGGTCATACACTTGATCAAACCGGAAGGAAGGTCTTCCAGCTGTTCAGATAGGCTGTTCAGACCGGCAATCCAGAAGTCCGGATTTCCAGTCAGAGGTTGGTGTCATCTATGTCTCCCAAAAAGCAAGTTCTTAACACAACGGCCCTGGAGGCCTAATTCATCTTACGTATAAGAAACCGACACTTCTTCACTCACTAGATAGAAAAACCAAGAGCTTTTATCCCGATGATCCAGATCCATCAGAAATTGTAACAGGTGAGCTTTCTTTTGTCCTCGCCGTGTAGATTTCGGTATCCCTCTAGCTCTCCTGCTAGATGAAATTTCCCCCCTCATTTTACCCCCCGGCCCCCCTTCGACGACTGACCGCAACTCGACTTTGCCTCAACTCCTGCCCGCTGTGCCGACATTGTCAGTCGTCTCCGTCGTCTCCGTCTTCTCTTGTCTTCTTTTCCCCTGGACTTTGACCTACACCGACTCTCTTCTTCTCCTTGCACTTATCGACATTCCAATCCACGTCTCTCGATGCCTGGCAAGGTAGACACGTGAACAACCAGCCAGTATCTACGAGAATGTCTGCGTCCATTACCTCGGCCGATGGATCGCCGCATGCTCGCAAACCGCTGGCAAGCCAGAGGAGCGCCGGCGGCGATATGTCCATCATGTTCTTCGTTCAACCCGGCTGTCCTTCGAGATTTGCCTCTTCGGACCAGCATCGCCTCAAGGGCCTGAATGCAGAGACCATCGCGAGGGTCATCCTCCCGGCCCCTCCATGGCTTACGGCTCCTGATTACTCACCTTGGCGTACCGATCCTGCCGATCCGTCTCCCTCCATCTTCTTCAGCCTCAACCTGTCCATATACAACCAGCAGATCATTCCTGAGGACTGGTTCGACCAGTGGTTTTTCATGGCTGGTAGTGTCCACCCATTTGCGCTGACCTGGGAGGTCGAGTGTCAAGATGGCCTGGAGGAGTCTGTGGATAGCGGTCTCCTTGCATACACCATCCCGGCTCTTATCGTGCGCGACCAAGGCTATCAGCCGTACGTTGTATTCATCCCGTCCCACCTTCCGTCGCCCTTCCGATTTTCGCTGACCTCTTTGCCCATAGAATATTACCTCGGAGTCTATCCGCGACCGATCAGTTTCCTCTTTCATCCCCAATTGTCAGTTTCACCGGCAATGTCGTCGGTCCGGGCCACACCCTCCTCCGAAAGGAATCTGTGCCCACACTGGAAGATGTCCAGCTGAAGTGTTGCGGCTTCGTTCACCTGACCACATTCCTTGTCCCCGGTAATCCTGATAAGACCCCGTTTAGAGGCTTCCATCCCTTCCAAGTCTTTGTCATCTTCCCGATCCGCGCGAATCCGTGGGCCTCGCTTTGCAAGAAGATGGCCGAGAGGCGAGACACTCAGTTCCAGAGCAATGTTTTGCTGACCTGCACCGGCAAGGTGGCCGGCCTGCTTGGCCATCATCTCATGGTGCAGCCGCCGACCCTCGAGCAGGGCTATGTCTTCATCGTCGTTCCGGACTCCTGGACCTTTCTCGACAAGGGAGTTTCCGGGCCTGGCTCACCAACGCCGCCGCCGGGTGCTGCGACACCAGCGGTCGGTTCATCATCTTCTGGCCATACGCCGTTCGAGGAGATCAAGGCCAAATTTACCGCGCGCAGATCTGCTGCCCCGCCGACTCCTCTTCATGCTGCAACCCCGACTCCAGCTTCGACCCCGGGCGAATCGATGTCATCTGCCATCTCTACACCATCTACACAGTACCACTACCTCTCCACCTCGCCGACACCGAAGCGACCAGCTTCAGGCGTCGATTACACACCGCCTGCAAAGAGACCGCGCCAGTCGCCGACGTCCCTGATCACTATCCCTTCCTCGGGGACACATCCTTCTGCCGGCAGCTCGAGCTCACAGGAAACTGTTGACGAGCCCGAACCAAGCTGTGCCGGGAATCAGGCCCCCACCGCATCCTTCATGAGACCCCTGGCGCCAGCGACTCATCTGCCTGCACCTACACTTGACATGATCACGGCTGCTGTGTCGGAATCCTCCAACCGTCCGAGCCGGAACCGCCATCCTCCGAAGAACAAACATTTGGAAGAAGTATCCAAAGTTTGATTGAAAGGCTATTTGGGAAGATATTATCACCACAATAAGTGCACATGAATAGGAAACCGTTCTCCCTTTGGATATTCCACATTCAAGTCGTACAATTAAGCTCCGGTGCCTACGTCGATGATAATGTGTAGCCCAACCCACTCGCTCATTATCATTAACCTTAAATCCCCCGCTTTTACCCGTCCTTGGCGGCCGCACACCTCTTCTTGTGCACCTTCCAGTCCGCCTTTTGATACTCTTTCCCACAGTACCCTACAGCTTTGCATCCCATACATCGCTTAATCCCCTCCGTTTTTCCCACAAACCTGACAGGCCATAGTCTCCATGCACCCACCTGCTCGTCCAGGATGGCCTTCAGTGATATTAACCATTAATGATTCGAAATGCAAGACATTCTAGGGTAGGATCCCAGGCCACTTCACGTGCTGATTGACGAAGCACGCGCCTCCCAGCACGACGCTACTGCAAACTATTTCACAACACCCAAGATTCGAACCTGGAATATATGATCAGAGGTGATGAAGGAAACCGAAATCAGCCATAGCCAGCTTCGTTCCTCAAGGCTCCTTTGCGCAAACCGCGACCGGTTTGCCTCTCCTGTTTTGAGCTTCCAAACGGGGGTAGAAATCTATAGGCTGTGATTGGAGGAAAAGTCAAAACGGGACGCGTTTTGAGCATGAATACTTGAGTAGGTACGCCCACGAGTCGCAAGTTCACTCGCCATCACTATCGTGATCAAACACTCAGTCTTCTTATTAACCCCTCCACTCTCTAACCAATCGCTAGGACCCTTCAGATGTACTGATCTCTACCGGCACTTTACGGACGACTTTGGCGGGGAGGAAAGCTAAGTGTGGGTAGGTCGAGAGACGGACTTGCACACGGACACACACATGCAAAGGCCCGGAAAGAGCAAGAGAGGGGAGAAGGCTGGGCAGACTGTCAATTGTGACAAGTGATAGACCATGGCTCCCGGTTGGACGCTAAATGAAGGGGGAACTGAGCTCAACATTGATGGCGCATGAGCTAAGGGGCAACTGCCAGTTCCACCTTGCAACTTTGAGCAGTGGCCTTGCTTTTTGCCGGAATAACCCTTGGGCTGTCCCTCCACCCTGGGGAAAGCACGGACCCTAAAGAACCGGGCCTGGAATCGGGATGAAGAACTAGGCCAACCAACTCACCCCGTTTCATCACACCCTGGTCGCCCATGGCTTGTCAAAAAGTTGCCATGTGGACCCTGAGCGTCATAGTGCAGTAATTACTGTCATCCCGTCTCCGAAATGGTCCCAGGGATGCAGCGGACCGTGCTTAAAACATCTGATTCGAGAGCCGCATCTCGCACCGTTTTTGGACTTGTTGCACTTTCTGATGGCTGCCTCCGCTGTACGGGATTCACCACTGGCCTGTGCCCCGTCCAAACTCCAGGCTAGTACCCTTTTGATGCGCACCTGGGAGATCCTCGTTATGCTAGGGTTTGACAGGCACAATCGGGCCGCTAGCGCTCTGGACAGCCGAATGACACCCAATAACAGCTGGTCAGTAGGGATTCGTCTCGCTGAGGTTAACTGAAGTAATCAGGACATGCCACCTCGGTTGAAGCGTATTTCCTGTCCGGCGCGCCAACGAGGGTGGATCAATAGTCAAACATGCGGTGTGCTTCCCGTCTCTCTTACTTTGCTTGGATGCGCCTCGCCTGTTTCTGTGCCGCGTGCTTGCTTTCCCTAACCCCTTCCCCTCCCTCCCTCCCCCCCCTCCACCCGCCTCTGGGTGCGCTTTAGGCCGTGATTTCTTGACGTCTTCGTTTCACAACCCTTGCAAAGGCCGCTTGTGTAACAGGTGCATCACAGCCAGATCGATTGCGCTTAAGCAGCATGTCGTGTTTCAAACAAGTTCTTGTGCTCGGACAACCTGCCCCGCAAATCTGTGTACTGATCTGCGAGGTGTGCATCACTCAACTAACAAGTGCACCCCTTATTCCTGGACCGAGAGTCTGAGGCAACCAAATATTCGATCATAGCTGCGTTTTTTTAGCAGAAGCGATGGTAGCGAATGCAAGCTGTCCAAATAGGAATGCCCCTCTCCATGTGACTCTCTCACTTAAGGGGTTCTCTTGATCAACCTGAACAAACCACACATACATCAATGCCGTGGGTGTGTACCATCCCAGACTAGCTGTGTCACAGAAGCACTCAGTGAGCCCTGTCTCTGTCCGGCACTCGAGGGGCAGTATATAATACCGCCCTCGATTCCTGAATGCAAGCTGATCCCTTCAAACCAAACCACCGCTCACACGGATGTCAGCTGCCACCTTGTTTCAATCTGTACCTAGACTCTCTTCATCGCCCTCCCAACATGGGTAGCCTCACCAAGCAGTCAAGCCGGTTGTTCAATCTAAAGCTGGTCCGCAAGTACTTGTTCAAGGGCAATAATACCCACTCACGTGGCGAGAGGGGCTCACAGAGCAGCCCCGGTCAACATTCCGAACCCAAGGGTGAGGCATCAGGTGGATCAAGTTGCTGTTCAACTGAATTCCATTACGGCCGAACCGAATCAGAATCTTCTCATGAGGACTATTACCAACACCACCAAGTCCACGATGAGATCTTGGATACTTTCTTAAGGCCTAGCCCCGGAGAAAGCAATAAAGACATCAAGGCCCTCCTCCAGAAAAAGCAATACCCAGCCTTTCTATCCCCTTCTGAGATTCAATCACTAGAACCACCATCACCACCCCCAAGCAAACCGCTGCCTGAAATCCCTACACAAGTTCGACCCCAACGAGCATCGCAACGGGTGCCCCGAGTGGTTGATGATCCTCGGGCCCCCGCGCGGAACCTCCAGAACACTCAAGCCCAGGCCCGAAAGGCCGGGACGGCCTACTCGGTCTTCCCAAAGCCAATCGCTGTGCCTCCGAGGACTACCTCCCTCACAACTTCGTCGTGGTTCCCTCGGGAGACGCACTCTCCCCAGCGACCACCTCGCTCCTATGCCACCGCTGCTACGCATGCTCCTCAACATATCGCCAAGTTCTATGACAAGCCGTCTAAGAAGAATGAGGAGCTTATTGAGGAATCTATTTATGAACCCCTCGGACGGTTTGCCAGGAACTCTCATATTCAGAACTCCATTACAGACTCTCAAAGTCGGCAATTTATCTCTTCCCCGATAATGTCATTACGCATATCGGATCCAAGGTTGCCCAGCCTTTGGCTACAAGCCCTCGAGGATCGGCTCCTTTCTTAACGCCAGTAGGGTATAACGGGGACGAGAATACTCCCATCCCCTCTCAGCTA
This sequence comes from Fusarium virguliforme, assembly GCA_020883615.1. NCBI lineage: Eukaryota > Fungi > Ascomycota > Sordariomycetes > Hypocreales > Nectriaceae > Fusarium > Fusarium virguliforme. The sequence continues at coordinate 257,841 of JAJHJD010000014.1, read as the reverse complement.
TCCTTACCAAAGGACCTTCGACCTAGAGCATCCTTAAAGACTTCCCGTACGGCCGATACTCTTGCCTGTCGACCTACTACAGCATCTCAAGAGCCCCCCTTGCGCTCACCATTCATGGTCGTGGACCGACAAGAGCATCTCTCGAGTCCGGTACTGGGACCAATTCCACCTTTTTGTGCCTGACTCGGAACGTCGCCCTATGTTAACTAAGAAGTCAGCACCCAATCTTCGAATGGGAGCCAAACCTAAGCCTCTTCAACTTTCTTTATATCAGTGTGGTCTCCAGGATCAATGATGGGTTTAGGGTGTCGGGTTTCGCTTGTGTTCGGGAGGACTCAGCCAATAAGATCGCGTCTTCAACGAACAGCACCCTTGTCGATTCCAGGAACTAGTACGCATCGGTTTTAAATCGAACGCTATCCCTGTTAAACAGCACGGTACCCCGGTTCGTTTGATAAGATAAGGGATAATCCGGATACCGCAATAAATGATAATCCGGACGCCTCTCAACCCAGCCTCGGAAAAGCGCCTCTTCATTTCTTTTATGTTTTACAATTTTTCCTGTCCAATGAATATCCCAGATTGACGCCCATAATGCCTCGTGTTCGTATACCGTATCGACCCAAAAGATTCGGTTTTCCCTGAGGGTCAGAGATGCCTTGCAAATAATCAACAAATGAACGGCGTGGATAGAGGTGACCAGTTGAGAGCCGGTCACGGCTACGATCATCGTATCCGGCGTGGCCCTTGCCAGGCTCTCGCGTGGACCTTCTTGTTGGATACGGCTCTCATCAACACCTACATTTTGCAGCGGAAAGGAAGGTGCAATTGGAAGCCGTATGAGACTCAAGATCGATGGCGAGAACAGCTTTCCACTCAGCTGATCGCCAAATATCACCGTGACGGCGTCACCAGAAACAGGTTTCAAGCTAGGGACGAGTTTACGCCGGTATCACTGCATAATCATGTCAAGAGGGAGAAATACTCACCCTGCAAGGCATGCAAGGGCGACCAGGTGGGAATCGCTTCAACCCAAAGCTCGATTCGGCCTGCATTGGGGGAAATTGATAAGAATGCGCGGCCACAAAGACCGAGGCAGACTAACGATGGCTGTGATAATTGTAATGTAGCAATTTGTACCAAGCCGGATTGTTGGTACTTCTATCACAAGCCAATTTCTAGGAGAAATGGAAGTACCAATAATCCATGATAATCCGATTGGTTTATGCCCCTGTCATTTCGTCTCCACAAGCCTTCGCACATCTAAAGGGATACATAAGAGCATAACAAGATTGTGCATTATCGCAGCCAATTTAGAGCTCCGGAGTTAACGGCATAACAGTGGGTCAGTAGACCAGCTGGCGTGTTAGTACAGCACAGGAGATAGGTCTCTCGTGCCAAACTGGGCTCGACCTGACTCGTATCCCAAATGATGACTCCGGCGCCCAGCACGACGTCAGCCCGACCTCGAAAGGCCCGCTTCTTGGCCCAGGGGCATGCGGGACAGCGCTGCCATGGCTTGAGCGAGCCAGTTCAGCTCCGCTCGGCGATAAACCACCCCCTTTGGATCATCACTCGTGCTAGGCAAACGCGGTCCGGGCCGTGCCTGGAGCGGACCGGTACCAGGCTGCCGCGGTCTGGGCGCTACAACGGCCGGCCTCGGTCGCAGAGCCTCATCCGGCCTGAGCTAACAAGGCTCACGAGTAACAAGGAGACGGCCGGGCTTCCGGGAAACCTGGGCGCAATCACTCCAGTTCATTTCTCGGGCCAAGCGAAGGGCACGCAGACGGTACAAGACAGATGCCAGGGATTGATGGCCTGTCGTGGGGCCAGGAGTCAATCGCGCAGGCTTGTCTTCTAAGCGAAATGCCTGATTCGCATTCCGCCACACTGGGGCCATCGAGCTTCCCCGACCCCGGAACGCATGAACGGCAAGATCAGGGGTCAGGAGTCACGTCATACTGCTAGTAAAAGCTCGAATAGGTACCGGTACACTGGACACCGTCGTTCTGCCTCCGGTTGTCCTCCAACAAGCGGAGGCGGTCGCGGATCGCAGACCAGGAGGCCCAGGGTGAAGAGGAGGCTGCAGGGCGACAGCCACAAGAAGGATGTTGGTTGCTGCACAGCAGCCGCCGCAGCCCGCGAGAAATGACGGCTTTGTGACATTCAGCCGGCGTTCCCGGCTTTCCTTCTTCCTCGCAACTTCGCATTTTCCCAGAGCTGCCACGCTTCTTCGGAGAATGCGTCACGCACAATTGCGATGATCTCTGCCGACCCGAGCTCCCTTTCCTATCGATTCTACAACGCATCGCTGATGACGAGATTGCGAGCGAAATTTCCGTGCCTGAAGCAGCATCGGACTGGCGACAATTCACCGGAAATTCATCAACAGCAGGAGACAAGCTGCGGCTATGACCCGCCTAGTCCGCCATCGCGCCACGAGACAGACCTCGGGCCACCCTCTCAGAGCACTCCAGGACTCTCCTCCCCGGATGGAGTGGAAGTTCTGCACGACTGCCGCGACGCCATCCAAGCCAACGACTTGCTGGCCTCCCACACGACTTGCACACAAAGCCAATAGCGGGATGATTAGCTTGATGGCGGACACCTGACAGCGGTGCTAGCGGTGAGCTTGCCTTAAAGTGGCCAAGTGTCCGTCTTTTCCAATTACGCGACCAGCCGGCTCGCTTGCGACTGGTCGTATTATGAGGTACTACATCTCGCCACCACGACGGCGTGTTGGTTCCGACACCGCATGCCCCGCCACCTAAAACCCCTCACGACCATCATCCGCGGTTCCCGTAACTCTGACTTTCAGGGTCACAGTCATTTGCTCCTACCATGGTCATCGACTTGATCACCGCACGCAATAAAGCCGGCTGAAATGACTGAAATGAATCCGCCAGCAAGCCCGCCTACCTTGAGCCAGACAACGGGTGTCTCGGCCGAGGTAACTGCCAATGATGCTCCTGTTGAAATCGACGAGGTGCCAGTTCGTCATCCGCTTTGTGCCCCCAACCTGTCATCCGATGTCAAGCTAACCTTGGTGCGGCCGAGCGATGCTGACTCTACCTTGGATGATGAACTGTATGAGACTCGTCCGGGATTCTGCTACGAGCGTGTTGCTTACGGACTAGCTCATCATACACGGCATCTTTAACCTCGAGCGTTCTTAACTATCCAACCGAGTATGGTCGGCGCTACCACGCATACCAGGCTGGATGTAAGCAGTTCTCCTGTTTTTGGGTTGTCTTCGCACTTCCCTCGACTGGCTCTGTCTTATAAGCTGACGTAACGATGCAGCATACTCTTTCCCCAATGACGAAGTATGGTTAACTGGACTCGATGTCGTGGCCCAGCCGCTAACCTCACCCATGTGAAAGGCCGAAAAGGAGCGTCTCGATTTGACTCACTTGCTAATGACCAAAGGAATTGGGAACAAGCTCTTTTTGGCCCCGATTGATGAGGACAAGACCCTCAGGATTCTCGACATTGGGACAGGCACCGGTATCTGTACGCGACTCATTTCTCCCGCTGTTAGCATTCGTCGCTGATGACTCTAGGGGCCATACAAGTGGCAGAAGACTACCCAGGCGCCGAGGCAAGGGGTTCCCGGAGACTTTATTCTCGTACGGGTGCTAACGAGACAAGTAGGTCATCGGGAGTGACTTGAGCGCTATCCAACCATCCTGGTACGTATAGGCCACGCACCCCAATAGCAAAATGGGATAAGACCATTGCTAAGTGAGGACTAGGGTCCCGCCGAACGTGAAATTTGAAGTTGACGACGTTGAGAAACCATGGGTGAATGGGATGTTTGACTTCATTTTCTCTCGATATATGGCCGCGTCCATCCTGAACTGGCCCAAACTGGTTGAAAATGCATACAAGTAGGTCCCGATTGCCCAGCGAACATATCGTTCTCTATATTTACCAGCCTCGTAGTCATCTAAACCCCAGTGGTTGGGCTGAATTTCAGGATTACGACTTTCAGTACTACTCTGAAGATGGATCGTTCACTGACAAACACCATACCATGAAATGGATTAATGGTTTTCTCGAGGCTGCTGAGAAAATCCAACGCGAGCCGTCACCGGGACCGAAGCTGGAACGTTGGGTCAAGGAGGCTGGCTTCCGAAACGTCGTTCATCGTCGCTTTCGATTCCCAATCGGGCCATGGCCCAAAGACGCACACATGAAGGACGTCGGCCTGTGCACCCTGGCATCGCTGCTCGATGGGCTGGAGGCTATCTCCATGAAGTTGTTTTGTGGGGTCCTTGGTTGGTCAGAGGAAGAGGTGCTAGTGCTACTCGCCAAGGTCCGGTCGGAGTTGAAGACCCGTGCATTCCATGCCCAGTTCGATTTGTAAGTGCTGCTTCCGTTAAGGCTTGACCCGACTGTTATGGCTGATGAATGATGTAGCCATGTTGTTTATGGGCAGAAGCCTCCCGAGTAGAATGGTGGACGGACGTTGATGCCATGAATGCCGGTCATGATCGTTTCATAATGCCGGATGAGAGTGGCAGCGGACGGAGCTTAACAACCATAAGCAGCTACCTAGTGTGGTTATGCGAATGAATATGAGCATGTCGATATGCTACCACTAAGTGTCACTTGGGACTGTATTAGAGTCTGTTGGACATTCTCAAATCAGTATGCCAGTTTGTGGTCCACGACTGGCCAAACTCCAAGAGGTGCGGAGTTTATCTCGAAAGTTGGCTTAGTGGGGCTTTAGTCAATGGGTGGCACAGCCCCGCACGTGAATTTGGTATATCTTGCAACTCCCCACCTTGGACTTTTGTCTATTTTCAACCAACCACCCTAGCAACATCCAGAGCAACCCGCCACTGCAGTAGCCATGGGGGAAAGGATCATCATTTTCTACAATGTCTCTATTGACTCGGATAACTGGGCTGCTGCCAGAGCGCTCATCCGCGCGACGGCTGGTAGCCCTAACACGCGACTCATCTGGATCTTTGAGCCTCGTCAGGTGTCTTTTGGGCTAGCCATGTCCTCAGGGCAGCAGCGCCGGTGCCTAGAACTCATCGGAAAACAGTTTTCATCCCACGGAAAGCCTTTCAAGGTGCTTTTAGGCGGCCTTCTGAGTGAAAGAGACGTAGAAGGGATAGATGGACTGACTGAGGATGACAAAACAATCGTGAGTATTGTTTTCATTCCATGCTTACGGGTGCACGTGGAAGCTAACATGAATCTGGGTGACAGCTTCGCTTGGCGATCAAACCTCCATACGGGCCGATAGACGACGCAATTCTGCACAGAGAACTGGTTGCATGGGACCACGTGGCGGCTCTGAGCGACTGGCTAAATGTCCCTGTTGAAATTTTCATTGATCTCGACGACATCGATGAACTTGAAAACCCGGTGAATCTCAACTTTCATCGACAAGAAGAGCTAGTCGCTCGCACTGAGGATGAACTTCTTCACTATCAAACCATCATGAGCGAGCCATTTCCTCAGCGCGTGGAGAGAATCAGAGAATGGTACAAAGGCTGCATAAACGCTGCTGAAAAGGAGCTCGGAAGCCGAGGAAACTCGGTTCGGCCGCTTGTTCTCGATTCTCTCTGTGAAACTATTAAGTCTGCGGAGAGCGTCCAATTTTTTGGTGGCGCTTCCCTCGGCATTCTTCAGCGGTTCATCCAAAAAGGCGTCGCCAACAAAGTACAATGTCATCTACAAGTCGTGAGTAGACTTGAGGTCTCTCTCAAGGAACGTGTTCTAACTGACTTATTCAGGGAACATGCGACCTTTCGCTCAACTTGCTTCCAAACCAATTCAACATTGCTCTGAACCCTACAGCCGCGCAATTTGTCTTTGATCGCTATGACACCTTTTCTAAGTTTGCGGTAGTTCCATCGCATAGCGCACAGAACGTCCAGTACTCGCTCGCAGGGCTCAAGCAAGCCGGTGGTGCAATCATCGAGGAGAGATGTCTTGGATTCAACTGCGGCGAAGAGCCCCTTAAGATCGCAAGGCGTCAAGTCACGGTTGAAAAGGATTACGCCGATAAGACATGTCCCATGTCGGATTTGACTGCGTTTTTGTATGCTCTCAAGCCCGGCTTTGGTGAAGCATCTTTGGAGTTCGCGAAGGTTGAGAATGACAATGGGACGCTCATCTTTAGACGAGATAACTCGGGCATCGCAATGTATGATCTTAGTGGACGGATCGTATTCGGAGAGAAAGAGGTTGTCGATCTGCTGAACTCGCTGGCAAAGGGGGCCGCATCTTCAGGGACTGGACTTTGACATGAGTTTTATTACTACTATGTAATCATTGTATCTAACTTAGACGATTTGGAAGTGCGTAACTGCTGTTTCATGATGCTACTAACTATATTACGGCTTGTGAATATTACGCTCTCCGAATACTGTTTTCAACATCCCAATGTCCTCGGAGAATGCCTGGCTGACTTGACCTCGATCGCTTGATTTCTCCGCCGACTTGCTGCGATCCATCGTCTCTGGCTTCCATCTTCGCTTGTTCGGCACCAACTGAGCCAACGGACGTCGAGGTGGCTCCAGCAGCAAGGCTCTTTCAAAGTCAATCATCATGACTCCATTGATCTCCGCATTGAATAGCATGTTTGCCCTTCGTACATCCTTGTGGATTACTCCCTGTTGATGCATTGCGCGCAACGACCGCATCGCCTTCCCTTCGAGCTGTTCCTCCGCACCACCCACAATCCCTGTCGGATCAAGGTCATCTCCTCCCCACGACAGAAAGGTCATGTGTATCACATAGACTCGGTGGTCATAGTAATAAATCCTGTTCATCGATCGGAGGTCGATGGCCCCGAGGAACACGGGCACATGTCTACCTTGGATGGGCTGCAGACGTTCGTAAACCGCCGCCTCATGCTCAAGGTCTTTGGCAAATGCCCGAACCGTGCCCTTGCTGACGAAGGTATAGCCATACGCAAGCAAGGTCACTTTGAACAGTACGCCGCGCGCACCACCCTGTCCCAACGGCGTGATCCCGTCGTCTAATGACCGTTCTAGCTGCTCCCAGAGAAGCTCAAGGAATTTAGCGTGATCGATTGGATGGCGGGCACAGGTGCGGCTTGGGCCACGGCAGTGGCTGCGGTGATTGTTGGGCTGCCTGCTATGAAGTGACATGTTCGGGCATCTTGGGTCGAGGACACCGCCCTTGACGAGCCCTAAAAGGCACTTTTGGGTACAGTACGGCCTGTCTTGTTCGTTGTCGTTGCTTGCTCCTCTTCCTCCTCCTCCTCCGCCCCGCGGCCGTTGCGCCAGAATTCGCTGACTGCGTCGAGTTCCCTGACCTCCCTGGCCTTCTGACCCTCCTCGACGTGCCCGCCGCTCTGTCGGGCTCGGCGTGTCTGGCAAATCCCGTGCTGACTCGTCATCAGATGATTCTCCTGGATCCCTTTGTGCATGTTCCTTCACGGGCTCATCCCCCACACGTCGCCGTCTTTTCCTCGGAGAAGGTAAGGAGCTCGGTCGACACCCTCGTAAGCTTCCGGTTGGTAACCGGGTGAACTCTTCGGCGCATGTCGTTCGTCCTCCGGAATCGATCGTAGCGTCGTCTCGAAATCTTCCATCCACGTCTTCAATTTTTCAGTAGCTTGGCGGCGCTCATCTTGCCCACGCAACCGTCGTTCACCCGGCGGACCAAGAGCCATGAGACTAAAGGCCAGATACTGACCCACTGCCGTGCACAAGTGAAAATGGTTAGGATGGGCTGACACCTCGGCATCCGGCTCTGCTAGGTGATAGAGAAGCGTCTCAGGCTCCCGCCAGTCGATCTTGAGGAACACTATCGCCTCGCCCGTGGTCAATAGACCATACTCGAGTCCGCCCTCGATCATGTAGTGGTAGGTCTGCGTGATGGCGGCTGCAGTCAGCCTCTCCGCATGATACTGGAAACGCGCATCCGGGTCCACGGACGTCGGGATCGTCTTCCGGTTGACCACGTCCTTGTATATATTCATCGGGCGTAGACCGAGACGAAGGTGCGGCGCGGTCAGTTTGTGGGGCGGCTTGTACTCGGAAATGTAGATCATCGTACGTCTCGTCGAGCCCGCGTTGTCGGATCGGTAGATGCAGATCTGATCGGGTCGTAGCTGGTTGAGATCGAGTCTGTGGTCTGGCGTAGAGGGTGGCGTCGATGGAGTGTCGCGGTCGACGACCTCCTCGGCCATGTCGCTGATGGCATGCGGATGGTTCTCGAAAATGATGCCGTTTCCTAGATGAAATGCACTTCTGACCTCTTCCACCTCTTTGAGCTGGTCCATGATGGTTTTGACTGGATCCTCGACGCTGTTGTGCAGGAAGTACTCGAGCGTCTTCTCGTCTGCTATCTTGCGCTTCGAGATCCTGTTTCCTAAGCCGGCGAGGAAGGATCGGTTCTCAAAAACGCGACTATCGGTAGGGAAGGTGTCGTAGAGCGTGCCGAATGTGATCCTCTGTTGTTGAAGAAAGTCGGGCCATTGTCGGAGATTTGTGGGACACCATTTGTTTCGCGGATTGGTGATGGGACCCTTCGAGGTCAATTTCGGGTTCAGTTCAATCGTAAAACTGGAGAATACAAGGGAATGACAGGCAGCGATGTATTCGTCGAGCGTCGTAGGCTGAGTTTGTTGCTCTGACGCTTCGGCGCGTTGTTCTGACGCTTCGGCGCGTTGCTGTTCCCTTTCAGCGCGTTGCTGCTCCTCCTGCCGTTCTCTCTCTGCCTCCTCGGCGCGTTGTCGCTCCTTCTGTCGTTCTCTCTCTGCCTCCTCGGCGCGTTGTCGCTCCTTCTGTCGTTCTTTCTCTGCCTCCTCGGCGCGTTGTCGCTCCTTCTGTCGTTCTTTCTCTGCCTCCTCGGCGCGTTGTCGATCCTCCTGCCGTTCTTTCTCTGCTGCCTCGGCACGCTGCTGTTCCCTCTTCGCGCGTTGTTCCGCTTCTCGTAGGAGTCTCGTCAGCTCTTCTACACTCCTTGATCCATCCATGATGCGTAGGCTTGATGTCGTGGTGCGAATCGATTCAGAAGGATGGATATTTGCATCGCAACCATGTGTTTTGACGCCCGGCCTAAATTAGAGTGGAGCCGCGTTACGTTGCGAGGGGTTACCCGCCGGAAACAGTTCTAGCCAAGGTTTTTGTCAGCGTGCATTCCGGTGCTTCCACTTCCTGTCTCATTCATTCATAAAAAACTTGCCAATGATGTTGCCACGTCCGATTTGGTAAATATTAATAAATCAAATATCTCCCGTCAATTTATATTACCTTTGTCTCTATCATTGTGGCTGATTTTTGCTCCATTCAAATGTCCTGTTCGACCATCAAGCAGGCCCTCTTAACGCTAGTTCCAACCCGAAACCCGCAGCCCAGTATTGACCACTGATCACTGACAATCACACATCGCAAGTCTAGGCTGTACTCGCAGAGTTCATTCTGCAGCATGATGCAATTAAAGTAGCAAATCCAATGGCACCTTGAAGCCCAGTATTGATTCAGAAATCTTTATGTCGGGTCAAAGAAAGGCTTCAAGTGGGCTAGTAGACTTGTAAGGCTGGACTGTGAGCGGGGTACGGAGTACTCGAGGGGGCCTTGAGTTCGGCCCTAAGTTACCCCGTGCTCGCTGGTGCAAGGCATGAAGAACTCAAGGCCCCTTCAAGTAATCATGACGAACATGATCAACTTGCCTAACGAGGGCTTCTGCATGGTCGCAATCAGGAGGATAAGTCTTCCTCTGCGTTGTCTTAGCATCATTGGCTACCGATGTGCAGAAGGCCACGTCACAACAATGCCTGGACGCTAGGCGGTCGGGCGCGGCAATGTCCACCTCAAAGAACAACCTGCCTACAGGTTGAGCGGGATACGATCACGTCTTGGTGTCAGATGCTCAAAGGTGTGATCGGAGCACTACCTGTATATCTTATTGGCTGTGAAAGATAGAGACGCTCCGTGACCAGGAGAGGCCTCGACTCCTCGAGGCGGCGGGGCCGATTAAGCAGCCTCACAAATGGGGGGGCCTCTGAATCGGTGATTCCCCGTCAGTCGTATCCTCCTGACCGGGGGGCTGTTAAGGAAAGGACCGTTGATTCGGGGAAAAAAAAAAGATACCTCTGCTCACACCTATCGCCGGGCAAAACCCGGGTACCCCGATTCCCGATTTTGGCAGAGAATTTTGGTGAGTTTGGGCGGGGTTGAAAAGGTACTTTGGTTTTTAGGGGGAATGGCCGATTTAGCCCCCAAGTAGTACGCCGGGGAGGCACTACGCGAATTGCTGACAGGGCGGCACCAGGGAACATTTTAAACCAATAAGTAAACGCTCCATGCAAGCAGTTATCACAGGAGCGTGAGCGAGTGGACGGGGGCGATGGTAGATGCAGCGAGACAGTTGATTCCGGACACATGACAGCTGGCCCGCAGCAGTGGCGGCCAGTCGATCGCGAACAGAGACCATTGCCTCAGCACCTGATTGTACAAGCGAGAACACCCGATCCTCGGACGAGAGACACGACGCACAGGATATACGGAAATCGTGAATCGCATCTAGCAGGACGCGTTCAAGAGACGCGCCAAGCCAGCGCGCTTGTTGACTAACTCCTGGGTCTCGATGCGGCACGCGCCGAACCGCGCTGACGTCTCGTGAATACGCTCCTCTACCCTTCACACACATCCCCATAACGGCCATTTTCCATCACGAGAAATGCCAAGTGGGGTATAGCTACCCATCATTCGAGATCCCAGCCCCTGGGGCCAGAAAAGGACCAGTAGGAAGACTGCCAGCACACCTCCCGACCCCGCTTTGTCCCAACCCCAAAGTGGGTAAGGAGGTGTACCCTTTCGTTCCTGAAGGCACCGGAGCGGCGGGTGGGGCATAAGGCCTCAAGGCATGCGGCTTGTCAGGCACCAATCCGCCTGACAAGGCTCAACCAACACCTAGAAAAGTAATGCAACGCACTCGAAAATCTCAACATTCGCCAGTTTGAACCTCGGTGCGCCATGTCTTTACCATTTTCATACGGTGACGACCCTTTGCCGGAGGGCAGTATACGCTTACTCCGGATTCTGCCAGATACAGATGAGCATTCCCCCATACAATGCCAGCTCTTTGAATGCACTTTGTTGGACTCGGGGAGCTCTCATCCGTACGAGGCTGTATCCTACGTATGGGGCTCTGAGGACAAGCCTCGGTCTATCTCTATAGGCAGCTGTGACTTGACAGTCGGGGTAAACCTTCACGCGGCGTTATCACATCTTCGAGATCGCTTTATGGAACGAATTATGTGGATAGATGCTATTTGCATCGACCAAGGAGACTCAAAAGAAAAGGCACACCAGGTTCAGTCCATGGCGAAGATCTATGCTAAAGCAAATCGTGTAACTGTTTGGCTTGGAGAGGCGGCAGTCGATAGCGATCAAGCGCTCGAAGAAATACGCCGGGCTGCAGACGAGCAGTCTCCGAAATCATCCGACAACGAAACAGCAGTCCTTACATTGCTTCAGCGACCGTGGTTTCAACGCATCTGGGTAAAGGAACAGACGTTCAACAATATAGAGAGCCATTGCTGACAAAGTCGATTCAGGTACTTCAAGAGGTTGCCGCAGCTCGACATGTTCTGATCAAGTGTGGCCCCACGGAAATTGACGGATATGCGTTCTGCTCAGGCCTGAGCGCATTGAAGTTGTCCTACGACACCTGTCCAGGCCTACAGGCTCTGATCGGTTCGGTAACCTATCTCATAAGGGGTGCCGTCTTCCGGCCTAGATACGTAACCAGTCAGACATGCAGGTTTTCTCTAGATATACGTCCTCTGAGTGAACTGGTGGAGCTGTACCACACCCGTAAAGCTACGAAGCGCCACGACAAGGTTTATGCCTTGCTCGGCATGAGTTCTGATCCCAGCGTTGCAGGGTTATCCGTCAACTACGACATGCCATGGGCGCAACTCTTCCAGCAACTTGTCAACTTCTTTGTCTCCGAACATGTGTCTGTGGACACTTGGGACAATAAGGAGATGGCGGTCATGAAGGGCAAGGGCTGCGTTCTTGGCGAAGTGTCCTCAGTCGAAAGAGATACCGCTTCAGACAGAGAGACCTTGGTCATCTCTTGGAAGCAGGCGCCTAGCTCTCGCTGGACCCTCCAGGCCCTAGCGACGTCCGTCCAGGTAGGGGATGCCGTCTGCCTTCTAGACGGGACGTCGAGGCCTACAATAGTCAGGCCATACGACGATTATTGGGCTGTTATTAGGATTGCAGTTTACCCTACCGACGACCTACGAGTCACGAGCGGAGATATCGGGTACTCGGAGCTTACAAACCGTGACTTTCTGCTTGACTTTCTGCTTGTCTGGGACTTGGATATGTATCCATACAAGCCGCAAGATAGAGAGGACTACAAGTGCTATATGAGCAATCGAGGACTGAACTGTTCAAAGACAGAGCCGAAAGACTGTCTGGACAAAGCGACCAGGTTATGGAATGTCGGACTGGTATTAGAAGACATGAAAAGACACAAAGAGGCGAGGAAGAAACTCCGAAAGGCGCTGGACGATTTTGAGAAAGGATTGAGAAGCATGGGCAGCCAAGAATTAATGTACGGCAGTCACAGCCAGAGAGAGGCAGATGCAGAGAAACTAGAGGAAGTGGCAAGTCTACTTATCAAGGTCAGCGGCGGATGGCTGCCGCTCTGCTTCGGAGCAGAGGACGGACACGCGACGATCGTCAAGCTGCTGCTCGACAGCGGCCAGGTTGATCCAAACGTCAAGGATAAGAACGGACGGACGGCGCTGTGGGGGGCGGCAGACAACGGGCGCGCCGCGGTCGTCAAACTGCTACTCGACAGCGGCCAGGTCGATCCAGACGCCAAAGACAAGTATGGATGGACGCCAGTATCGTGGGCGGCAGCGAGCGGGAACGAGGTGGTCGTCAAGCTGCTGCTCGACAGCGGCCAGGTCGATCCAGACACCAAAGACGACCATGGATGGACGCCGCTCTGGTGCGCGTTAGCGAACGGACACGACGCGGTCGTTAAGTTGCTGCTCGAGAGCAGCCGGGTCGATCCAAACGGAAAGGACAGGTACGGATGGCCGGCGCTGTCGAGGGCGGCAGAGAGCGACCGTGAGGCAGGTGTCCGGCTACCTCTCCAAATAGGCAATGCTAACCTGAGCATTGACAACATGTCTAAAGAACAGATGCTACTATGGAGGGCGGCAGACAGCGGGCACGAGGCAGTCGTCAAGCTGCTGCTCGAAAGCGGCCGGGTTGATTCAGATGCCAAGGATAAAAACAGACGGACGCTGCTGTGGTGGCGGCAAACAACGGACACAACGCGGTCGTCAAACTGCTGCTCGACAGCGGCCAGGTTGATCCAGACGCCAAGGATGGGTCTGGAGAGACGCCGCTATTGAGGGCGGCAGACAACGGGCACGAGGCAGTCGTCAAGCTGTTGCTCGACAGCGGCCGGGTTAATCTAGACGTTATGGATAAGAATGGACGCACGCTGCTGTGGCGAGTGGCGGACAAGGGGCACGAGGCAGTCGTCAAACTGCTGCTCGACAGCGGCCGGGTTAATCTAGACGTTATGGATAAGAATGGACGCACGCTGCTGTGGCGAGTGGCGGACAAGGGGCACGAGGCAGTCGTCAAACTGCTGCTCGACAGCGGCCGGGTTAATCCAAACGCCAAGGGCTGGTCGGGAGAGACACCGCTATTGAGGGCGGCAGCGAGCGGGCACGAGGCGGTCGTCAAGCTGCTGCTCGATAGCGGCCGGGTTAATCCAGACGCCAAGGACTGGCGTCAAGAGACGCCGCTATTGAGGGCGGCAGCGAGCGGGCGCAAGGCGGTCGTCAAGCTGCTGCTCGACAGCGGCCGGGTCGATCCAGACGCCAACGATGAGTATGGAGGGACGCCGCTGTCGAGGGCGGCAGACAACGGGCACGAGGCAGTCGTCAAGCTGCTGCTCGACAGCGGCCAGGTCGATCCAGACGCCAGGGATAAGTATGGAGGGACGCCGCTGTCGAGGGCGGCGGACAACGGGCACGAGGCAGTCGTCAAGCTGCTGCTCGACAGCGGCCAGGTCGATCCAGACGCCAAGGATAAGTATGGAGGGACGCCGCTGTCGAGGGCGGCAGACAACGGGCACGAGGCAGTCGTCAAGCTGCTGCTCGACAGCGACCGGGTCGATCCAAACGCCAAGGGCTGGTTGGGAGAGACGCCGCTATGGAGGGCGGCAGCGAGGGGGGATGAGGCGGTCGTCAAGCTGCTGCTCGATAGCGGCCAGGTCGATCCAGACGCCAAGGACGGGTCTGGACGGACGCCGCTATCCATGGCGACAGATAACGGGCACGAGGCGGTCGTCAAGCTGCTGCTCGCCACCGAAGGCGTCGATGTGGACTCGAAGGATGAGAAGTATGGTCGGACGCAGCTATCGTGGGCCGCCGCATACGGGCACGAGGCAATTATCCAGCTACTGCTCGCGACGGAGAAGGTTGATGTGGACTCGAAGGATAAGTATGGTCGGACGCCGCTATCGTGGGCCGCCGAAAAAGGGCACGAGGTCGTTGTCCGGCTGCTGCTTGCAAAGGGCAGTCCGAATACAGAAGATACTATTGGTCGGACACCATTGTTATTTGCGTCCAAGAACGGACATGATACTGTCACGATGGCATTACTTAGCAATGACACCGTTGATCCCGAACAGGAAGATCATTATGGTTCGACACCGCTATCAATAGCTGTACGGAATTGTCGCACAGAGATAGTCAGAGTGCTGCTGGCTACTGGGCAAGTCACCATCGACTCTCAGGATCGTTTCGGACGGACTTTGTGGTGGTGGGCTAGAAGATGTGGGAATACCGACATCGAACAAGTGCTACTCGACTACGCAGAGAAGAGCGGCATAGCAGTTTGCGGGAAGGACGAATTTATCGAGGTGAGCCCGATATCTAATGACGGGACATCCAGATGGTGCGATATTTGCACTCTGAGCATTCCGGGAGATGAGGTCTTCTACGAATGCGAAGTTTGCAACGATGGGAATTTTGATATTTGTTCGGAGTGCTATAAGATTGGAGGGCGTTGTTTGGGGGATGATGATCACGGATTGGCTCAGAGGAGAGACAAAGAGGCATGAGGCTAGCATGACTTCTACTTCTCGAAGGTTGAGAGTGTGCAACATTGGGTGAAGCCAGAAGAGATTGAACTGAAGCTTACTCTTTTTCTAACTAAATGACTGGAGTTGGTCTCTTTTATCCTTCCTTGGATAGGATCGTATTCGTCAGCTGTGACGGAATGTATGTTCCTCACGATCTGTTTCATGTATGTATGTATGTATGTTTTATTACGCCCGGAGAACTAATCTGCATCAGTCTAAGCTGTTCAGCAGTCTCCTCTCGCACTGCCCCAAGCTGCTCGCTCATCCGTTCTCGCATCTGTCTAAGCTATCCGGCTGTCTCCTCTCGCACTGCCCTGAGCTCGTCAGCCGTCTGTTCGTGCATGCATCTAAGCTCTTCTGTCTTCTTCCGGTCTTCGGCTGCCTCGGTCCTGATCGAGCGGATTTCCTGCTCGAGCCGTCCGAACGTCTCCAGCTGGTCGCTCATCACCTTTGTCACCTTGTTCTGGTTCTCCATCAACGCGCCCCAGAGCCTCTCCAGCATTTGCTTCTGTTCGCTCATGAGATGGCTCGATGTTTCCTGGAGCATCGTGCGGAGCACCGTCTGGGTTCGTGATCCGTTGCTGCTCGCCGCGCTCGCCGTGGCCTGTGATCCCTCGACCGCGTTGCCACAGTCATTGTCACCTGCTGCCATTTGCTCTGCGCCAGCATTCTTTGACGTTCCGGTCTTGCTTGCGGCTGCCTGTACATTTTTCTGGGCTTTCGCGGTCGATTTCGCGGCTCTCGTCGCGCGACGCGCCTCGGCCTCCGAACCCCCACCCGTGACGAGGATCTCCTCGACGGTCGCGTCCATCTCGCGATGCAACGCTTACGGCAGTGCCGGCCCTTCTTTCGAGTGTAAAGAGTGTAAAGAGTGTAAAGAGTGTAAAGAGTGTAAAGAGTGTAAAGAGTGTAAAGAGTGTAAAGAGTGTAAAGAGTGTAAAGAGTGTAAAGAGTGTCAGCCAACGGGTACCAGACAGGAGAACGGGGTATGAAGTCGTCGTTGAGTGAGGTGCCTAGATTTGCGGCGGATTTAGTCAATGAGATGACGAAGCGATTTGGTTGAGGGGCTAGCAAATGTTAAGTGGGTAGACACTCCAGAAGGGTCGATTCAGCCCTGCCTGGAAGACACACTCGCCTACTATACGACCAGCTGTCGTGGAAGGAGGCCAGCGTGCTGGCACAGCTTTAGGACCGGAATGGCCCGACTAAACACCTATCTATATCAGATTCGAGCTGCGCCGACAGATGAGTGCCCGTGCGGACGGGCAAAAGAAACGGTAGAGCATTTTCTCTCATATGGCGATATTGGGGCCAAGGATGATAGGGTGTTCAGAGAACAAAAGTTTTCTGAACAAGATAAAAATAATATCAGATATAGAGCGCGATAGCTGTAGCCGAATGAACCTAGTCCCATATTTTTAACTACCCGGTGACATGAGTTATTGGAGTTTGGAATAATTGTCGGATTGAAGCTTGACGAAAGGCGACTGATACACTGGCGCCAGATTGTTTGAAAACCTAAAGAATTAAAGACCGAAACGGGGCCCGTTTCCACTTTTCGCCCAATCATGTTCTCTTATTTTCAACAAGGGTTTGGGAAGCCAAAACGGGGCCCGTTTCTAACCCTGCCTGTTTACACAGGAGAGGCAACCCGATCGCGGGTTGCGCAAAACAGCCTTGAGGAACGAAGTTTGAAGTGATCGATTTCAATTTTCTTAAATTTGGCTTCAAAATCCGAGGCTGTATTAGACATACAGGCTAGTAACCTCGGGAATTGAGAACAAGGTAAAGTAGCGGTCGATCAATGTGGCTTGCAGTAGGCTAAAACAAGCGTTTGTTGGGCCACACGAGAGGGCGATTATTTCAACTGTGATGTCGTCCTATGTCTCACCCTGTATTGTCTCATTGGGGAAACAATCAAGGATTGTGAACGGGGGAGAGGGAGAAATGAGGGGTTGTTGAGACATTCCACGGTGAAGAATGGGTCTCATCGTCAAGCAACGACTTCCCTCCTTAAGGGGCATTCTATTTCACCTGCCCTTAAAAACCCAGCTGAACTAGAATGAGCATTTGCGCGTCTATCGAGGAATTTGTTTATCATGACCACTTGCACCGTTCGCTTCGACTTCTTCTGTGCGAGACCAAGACGCTCACCTACAGGCATAAGGTTCCCTCTAGTCTAATCACCAACGCTACCATCGCGGCAAGGACGCCCGGTATAATGAGTTGTTCCGAAAGACGGTAGAGACCATCATGAAGGAACACGAAGGGGCTTGTATTGACGCGTTTCAGGTCCCTGTTTGCAACAGCTGCGGGTCTCCTGCGAATATGGTGCTGCAAAGCCCAATGTCCTGGCTCAGCGGTGGAGAGGGCGAGCCATTCATTGGCGTACGGGTCACACCCTTTTGCGGAAATGAACGGTGTGGGACACGGCTACGGCAGGAAGTCCAGGGGAAATGGATGAGAATTTTCAAGACAACTCGGGGCCGGCAGGCCAGTGTATAGAGACCATGGCTTGTCAAGTGTGCGGCAAGACAGAAGGAATCAAGCGATGTGGGCGATGCAGAGTTATAGGATATTGTGGGACAGAGCATCAAAAGGCGGACTGGAAGGTGCACAAAATGATGTGCATCGCCGCCAAGGATGGGTAAAAGCGGAGACAGTGACAAGGTTGGGCACGTGGTGAGCATTGTCACCGAGCTTAATTCTACCACATTGGATAGATATCTGAAGAAGAAAGAACAACTCTTTTTTTCCGCAGTGCTAAAAATTAATAACGAGTTCTAGGTGTTCAGGAATGCCTATCACCAAAGTTTTGGCTACTGCTTCCAACTACTTCTTCGGTGGGTTGCGGATTCGATGGGGACGGTTCGAGGATTCCGACGACGTAGAGGCCGTGATCGTGTCCAGTACGGGTGGGGGTGCAGGCGCGGGTGCAGGTGGATGAGTTGCCTGTGCGATGTGTTTCATGAAGGATGAGATGGGCTGCTGATTCCCGGCACGGCCTGTTTGGGACTCGTCAACAGTCTCCTGGGAGCTCGAGCTGCCGATAGGAGATGCTGAGGAAGGGATTACAATCGGGGACGACGGGGCTAGGCGCGACCTCTTAGTAGGCGGTGTATGGTCGACACCGGGAGCTGGTCGCTTCGGTGTTGGTGAGGTAGATAGGTAGTGGTATTGTGTAGACGATGTAGGGGTAGAAGCGATAGATGGCATCGATTCCCCTGGAGTGAAGGCTGGAATCGAAGTCTCCCTGGGAAGAGGAGTTGGCAGTGCGGCGGGCCTGCGCGAGGTGAAACTCTCCCTGATCTCCTCGAACGGCGTGCGGTCAGGTGATGATGAAGGAGGGGCTGATGCCGCAGCGGTCGGTGATGGTATGGGTGAGGCAGATACGGAGACTCCTCTGTCGAGAAAAGTCCAGGAGTCCGGAACGATGATGAAGACGTAATCCTGCGCAAGGCCCGGCGGCTGCACCATGAGATGATGGCCAAGCAGGCCGGCCACCTTGCCGGTGCAGGTCAGCAAAACATTGCTCTGGAACTGGGTGTCTCGCCTCACGGCCATCTTCTTGCAAAGCGTGGCCCACGGATTCGCGCGGATCGGGAAGATGACAAAGACTTGGAAGGGATGGAAGCCTCTGTACGGCGTCTTGTCAGGATTACCAGGGGCAAGAAAAGTGGTCAGGTGAACGAAGCCGCAGCACTTGAGTTGGGCATCGTCCAGCGTGGGTACAGACTCCCTTGGCAGGAGGGTGTGGCCCGGACCGACAACATTGCCGGTGAAGCTGACGATTGGAGACGAAAGAGGGAACTGGTCGACCGCAGAGAGGCTCCGAGGCAGTACTCTAGGTGTGGGCGAAGAAGTCAGCGATAAAACGTAAGAGGGATTGGAAAGCGGATAGAACAAATCCAACATGCGGCTGATAGCCCTGATCACGCACGATCAGAGCCGGGATAGTGTAGGCAAGGTGGTCGCCATCCGCGAGCTCATCCTCCAGGCCATCTTGACGCTCGATCTCCCAGGTCAACGCAAAGGGATGGACGCGGCCGGCCATGAAGAACCACTGGTCGGACCAGTCGTCAGAGACGATCTGCTGGTTGTAAATGGACAGATTGAGGCTAAAGAAGATGGAAGGAGATGGGTCGGCAGGATGGGCACGCAAAGGAGAGTAATCCGGAGCCGTGAGCCAGGGAGGGATAGGAAGGACAACTCTCGCGATAGTCTCTGCGTTCAGACCCTTGACTCGGTGCTCGTCTGCGGAGGCAAACCTCGAAGGGCAGCCGGGCTGGACGAAGAACATGATGGACATGTCGCCGCCGACGTTCCTCGGGCTACTCAGCGGCTTACGAGCATGCGACGATCCACCGCCCGAGCTACTGGACGCAGGCGCAGACATTCTTGCGGATATTAGCCAGCTACCCACGAGTCGAAACGTAGAGGTAAAGTATCGATAAGCTCAGGGAGAGGAAGATAGGCATTGCAAGTCAAGGCCTGTAGAAAATGATAATGAAAAGAAGTAGAAGACGACTGATGATATCGGGGCGGGAGCTGAAGCGAAGGCAAGTTGCGGTCAGTTATTGAGAAGCGGGGTTAGATGAGGGGAGAAGATTTCATCAAGTAGACCAGCGATGGAGAAGCTGAGACCTGCATGGCGAAGGACAGAAGAACGTTTACTAAGGCCATGCGGGCCTGGCGGTGAGCTTTTGTCTCTGATAGATAGTTGCTATTGAGTAGAACTGCGACACGGATGCGGGTGTAGGTCAGACGGCAGCAGAAAGTGCCTCAGGAGCTGTTCGGAAAACCCTGATGATAACGAATAGCAGGGTGAGTCCCTACACAAACGGCATGGTAATAGGACCCGAGCGTGAGAGGGAGCACACGTGAGGGAGCGGGGATCAAAGGATGAATATGTAGGTCTCTATAAACGGGACAGTGTCCTGGGTCAGGAGCAGAGGGCCATAGATTTTCAGAGGACTCTATGGCGAACAGCACACAGATACAACACGAGATGGACGGCGAGATTGAGTTTTCTTCACCTGTATGGACCCAGGAGGCCAACACCGACGGCTTGATCCACGACGTGGATCAGGAGAATCGCCTTCAACCAAACGATATAGTTGAGGAGGATGAGAGGCTACAGGGACGTACACATAGTGTCTTGCCCTGGCCTCACCCGGCTACGGCTTACCAGACTTCTCCTCATCGACCAGTCCTACCAAGAGAGCCGCAAGGCATAGGCGGCAACGGTAAAGGAGGAATAACAGGACTCCCCGAGACAGGCGAGCAAGCTTATCCAAGCCCGCGGCCAACCCAACAAAGTCTGGAGAGTGAAGCCTCGGCAGAGACGCGCGAAGTCAGGGAAGAGGAAAAGCGCTAGAAGCGGCGCCGTGGGAGGCCCGTCACTCGTACCCAGGCCGCCATCCCCGTTGCCATCGCCCCGCGGGCCATACGACTTAGGGAGGCAACGCGCGGGCAAGAGCAAGCGTCCGTGGAGCAACCGCTTCGCTCAGGAGCTGGCCGCGAGGTCTCCAACCTGGAAAGAGGACATCCGCAACGCCGAGCGACTGATGTTCCCCCGGCACCGTTCGGGTCCCGACGAGGCAAACACGTACGACGGCCTGCGCGGACTCGAGAGCCGCAAGAACCGCAGGCACCGAGGCAAATCATCCCGGCTACACAGGAGGCTCCGGCAGTGACAGAGCCAGGCCTAGGACCAGACATATCCTCGACCTTGAGTGCGCCCCGGCGAAAGAGGAACACTAATACAGCCGGCAGAGAGGGGCCGCCAGCAAAGCGGGCTCGCTTAGGCGCCCATAAGGAAAGAACAGAGCAAGAGTGGGAAGAGGATGTCGCTAGCGTTTTGCGCTGCCTTGATGAGGAATTCGCCGAGAAAGAGCGGCTGTCCCTGAACAAAGAATGGTGTACGCCCGTCTCGCAAGAGAAGAAGCTATCGACCGTGCAGACATTCTAAAATGCTTTCCACGATACCGAAACTTTGCCCATATGGACATGCGCGGTGTGCTACCGGAAGTACGGGAAAGGCGAGCTGGAGGATGTAAGCTGGGACCAGTGGGAGTCTAGTGTTATGGGAAAGCGCGACGGCTCAGCTCTTACCTGCCGCGAGTGCTTTCCCATCGGAGGCCGTATTCTAGCCTGCCCAGAATGCGTGAGCTGCCTGATGAGAGATTGTCTGTCGGCTGCTGCCCGGCTGCACGTTGGCCTGGGATGTGAGCATATGTTCCCGGAGGAACTGAAAGGACTCACCCCGGTTGAAGAGAAGCTTATCAGCCTGAATTCATGCTATGGATTTATCGCGAAGTATGGCGTCATGGATGGGCAGCGATAGGGCGTGACGTATCCAAAACATATCAAGGGACACATCACGGTATTCCCTAATAATGTTCAGGAGCTGGTCACTAGGGTCCTTCCTCACCCCCTCATCCAGGTCATGGACGAGATACACGTATCGTGGCACGGTGCGCAGAAACCGGGACCTAGCGATCTATCGAGGCTTCTGTCCGTACGGCGTCGTGTCGTCGAGAGGGCTCTGGCCTGGCTGCGGATAAATAACCCTCACTATAGGGACATTGAAATCGATGAGGCCGAGATGGACAGCTGGGGAACTCCGCCTCATGATGTGCCGTCACAGATCCTTGAGCGCATGGAGCGTAACGAACCATCTGCCTGGGAAAAGTACGCACAGCCCAGATAGTACCGCCTGTGGAGCGCGGGATAGATGAGGAAGAAGCTATGGACATCGACGATATTATGGCCATGCTCAGGCGTGAACAACAAGGAGGGGCTGACCGCCCGAAGAAGCGAGCCAAGGCAATGAAGCATTGTTTAGCGACAGAGGCCACGAGGGAGTGGGAGAAGACCGTCCGGGCGCTGGCATCAATAATCCTGAGGCTGTCATCCACGAAGTCAGTTCATCTGGCATGTTTGCACTCGACGCCCAGCCGGATGTTGCGGACGCAGACAGGCTACAGTTCGCCTGGGAAGCCGTAGGCGAGGATGTCGAACAAGAAGCAGATCGGGCTGCTGGGGAAGGTGGCAGATCAGGAGGATGGGCAGGGTCGGCATCTGTGCGGCAAGGGCTCGGCCTAGAGCCATACATTTCAGTGTCTCATGGCGATGACTTTGCCGACTCTCATGATCCCTCGTTCTTCGCCAAGACGTTTCCAACCCTGTTTCCATTTGGTACCGGCGGCCCTCAGCTAGTGGAAGAGAACATCGTCATCGCTGGCGGCGAGGCAGATGTGGGCATTGACGAAGGCGCAGAGGCGTCGGCGAGGAGCCTCCTGGCGTCGCGGAACATAAGCCTCACGGCATGGGCTGAGGCGGTACTAAGGCGGCACGGCGGGCGCTTCGCGACCCACCATATCTTCGCCTTTCTTGTCTTCAACTTGGGTGTCAGGTCAAGGAACCGCCGAGTGAGCATGCTGATTGTGTCGAGGAAGGACTTTCCTTCTGTTGAGCGCATCGTGCACTCCTTGAGCAGAGAGAGGCTGGGGCTGGCTCAGCAGGAGCTTGAGATCTCCGGCCAGACGGCCGACGAGGGCATCAAGGAGCTTCTCAAAGCCTTTCTCTGTACGGATTCAGACAACCGATGTCGAGGGAGCATCGTCTGAGCCTGCGACGCAAGATCAAGTCGCTCATCATCCGGTACGGCATCCCCGCCATCTGGTTCACGATCAACCCGAACGACATCACCAATTCGGTCAAGCTAAGGCTGGCGGCGCACCGCAGCCGCGATCCCGAAGAAGCTGAATCATTCCTGAGGAGTCTGGATATGGCTTACAAGCGTGCGCGACTGGCGATCTCCGATCCGGTAAGCTCGGCCATCTTCTTCCACAGGGAGATCTCACTGTTCTTCGAGCACTATGTCAAGGTGGGTGAGGAGTCCGTCTTTGGACGTATCAGCCAGTATTTTGGAGCCGTCGAGACCAATGAGCGGGGTGCGCTCCATGTTCACGGGCTGTTGTGGCTTCAAGGAAACATGAGACTGAATTCAGTGTTGACGGATGTATGTGGTGAGGAGGGAGCATCCTATCGCAGCAGCATCATCGAGTACGTCGATAGCATCTTCTCTGAGGTATGTCTTCGTTATCATTATAGTAACGGTCGAGGTCCTGAAGTAGAGATAATTTCGCTCCTAGGCTGACGACAGTATGAACAATTAGGATCTAGACCAGGAGGCATTTTATGCGGTTCGGGCGGAGAGATCAATCACATCAGATATCTCACCACTTTTTCAAAACAGTCAACAGTTTGCCGCGTCCTTTGATGAAGAAGCCAACTTCTGTGCCGGCGCGACGCAGATTCACACGCACAGTCCAACGTGCGTGAAGTACTCATTAGGAAGGCGAGAGGCTAAGCAAGGGCTGTGCCGCTTCAAGGCTCCGTGGAAGCTGGCCGAGACGACGGCGTTCAACCCGGACGGTACGCTACAGATCCGACGGTCACACAGCATGGTGAACAGGTGGAACAAGGCAATAGCGGTAGGGCTCCGACATAACCACGACATCTCGTTCATCGCGACGCAGTGCAAGACTATGGCGCTCGTAATTATCTGACTAATTATGCAACCAAAGTCGAGGATCCAGTGTGGAAGCGTCTGGCCGCCGTATCAGAGATGTTGGATACGTTGGACGGTCAGCAGAGGCAGGATCGTACAGCGGACCGAGGGGACGTAACCGACAGAGGCGAGGGCAGACAGAACAAAGCAAGACAGTTCCTGTTGAAGGTGGCCAACCGTGTCTTTACGGAGCGGCCACTATCGCAGGTCGAGGTCGTGGCGCATCTGCTGGGGTATCAGACAGAGTTCTCGGATAATGCCGCGTGGACGTTCGCCAACGTATCTGCGCTCTATTGGCGCATTTTTCGACGATGGTGTTATCTTCGCCATACGAGCGGCGAGGAGGCTGCGGACGGCGATCTAATGAATGATGCTGTGCTCGTGGAGCAGGCAGGCCAGAGAATCTCCTACTTCGACGCATACCCTCACCGTGGGGCAGTGCTTCGCGGCCTGTGCCTCTACGACTATTTGTCGCTCGTGATGCTGAAGCGCAGGGGCAATAGGAGAAATGAGAGAAGGTCCGACGCCGCGGGGGCCGTTGCATGGGGTGAAATCCCTTTCCAAGACGATGCGCCATTCTCGGATCGATGGGTGCAGCGTCTGCGCAGGCCAGGCAAGCATGCTGTAGTTTGTCTGGATGGGTATCTAAGCATGGACTTTTCCCAGGATAATGGCGACGGGCCGTGCCACCGGAGGTTCGTATAATTAGCACAAACACTATCAAACCTCGATATACATATACCCCATCCCTTTTATATTTCTTGACTTTAACTGATTTCATTACTTTAGGGCCGCCGTGCAGCACCTAGCCCTGTTCGTGCCATGGGAGTGCTTCATATCCGAGTCATCTGGCGATATCAACGATATATGGATGAGGCAGAAGGAGAAGCTAAGCCAGAGGCTCTTGTTCATATTAGACAATATCCAGCTGCTCCGACGGTCCGCGGAAGATGCAAAGCGCGATGCCAAACAATGGGCTGTGTCCTCCGCAAATGATGAGCTCGCGGCTGGGGAGACGGCGCTGGGGAATGGCGGCGTGAGCGAGAGGGAAGACGAAGCGCCAGCCGCGTACCGCTGCGATAACATCGGAGACACCACGCGGCTGGTCGATGTTCTGAGGAGCGCCAGTGGAGCAAATCAGATTACGGCTGGTTCGAGGGAGCTCTCGGCGATGACGCAGCAGCTCTGCCAATTTCAGCATACCGCGTTGGGCTCAACCGCTGAGCTACGTGCCAGGATTACGTCCGAACAAGAAACGAGGACGGTGACAGCGACTCTGCCGGCAGGCCCGTTCATTGGAGCCGAAGTTCCAGCACAGAGGCTGTTGAGGTCTATCAAGTCGCAGCAGGTGAGCGCTTCGAGGGAGGCGGTCAAGATGATACAGGGAGTTCAGAGTCTACCCGAGAGTAACACGACCAGCCGCAGCGCAGCCGTCAACAGCGTGATGAGCGGGTTTGGGGACCATGACATCCAGCTGACGGCTGCAGATCCTGAGGGGAGCAGCCTTGGTGCTGGCCCTGCGATAGGCATCCGCCTTGGACCGTCAACGTCCTTCCTGGCGGCGGGGAGACAGCTGGCAGAGCATTTCACTCTCAACAGAAAGCAATCAATCGCCTTTTTATTAATCTGCCGCCAGCTCGACCTGGTACACCGGAGCGAGGACGCGAATAGTGAACCTATCCCTCAGCTGTGCCAGTTCATCGGCGGTGAGGGCGGCACCGGGAAATCACGGATAATTGAGGCTCTCGTGGAGCTTTTCGCAAGCAAGAGGATCTCGAATCGCCTGTTGGTGACGGCAACCTCGGGAACTGCAGCAGCGCGCATCAACGGCATCACAATCCACTCGGCCTGCAACTTCTCCAAAGATACATCACGTATGGCCGGGGGCAGGGGCGCTGGTAGTGATGGTATCGGATCCTGCACGCCTGCTGATCGATATGTAAATGGCCCTTCGCGGACGGACTGGCGGGAAAGGGACCTCCTGATTATCGACGAGGTCAGCATGCTCGGGGCACGTACTCTCTGGATGGTGAACGAGCAGCTGTGTAGGCTACGGGGGTCTCCAAATGACTTTGGAGGTATCCCTATAGTTCTCTTCTGCGGCGACTTCCACCAGTTCCGCCCCGTGCAGGAGAGGTCAATTCTACTCCCCAGTACGGCCATCTCGTGGTTCGAACAGGATTCGTTCCAGGTAGAGCAGAGACACCAACACGACAAAGCTCACGCCCTGTGGAGGAGATTTACTACCGTCATCATGTTGGACGAACAGGTCCGTGCTGCCGGCGACCCTGAACTGCGAGCTCTATTGAGGCGGATCCGGCTCGGAATCCAGGACCAGTCGGACGTCGGCCTTCTCAACAGTCGGTGCTACCAGGAAGGCAGGCGAATTCCATGGGAGTCGGGTATCACAGTAGTGACGCCGCTGAACAGGAACCGCTGGAACCTAAATCTGGAAGCCACTCTAGCCTTCCAGAGGCAGCACCAAGCAACACTGCGCATCTTCATATCCGATCACAAGTGGAAGGACGGTCAGCCGACAGAGGAGGAGGCTCTCATGATGCTCAACCATGGCGACGACAGCGCCATCCCCGTGCCGGCCATCTTCATGTTCGTCCCGGGCATGCCCGTCGTCGTCAACCAAAACACGCACCAAGGCCTCAAGCTTGTCAACGGGGCCAGCTACACGGCTTTGGAAGTCATCATCGACAAGGCATTTCCAGGATACCGGGTCTCGGCCGATACCATACTCCACTTCGGGCCACCGGCAGGGATCCTCTTAGCCTCTGAGACGACGGCAGAGTTCAACTTCGTCGGCATGCCGCCCGGGACGATCTTGCTGACGCCGATGAGCATCAGGATAGAATGCCAGCGAAAACGGCCATGGCAGCAGCACGACGTCACCCGAAAGGGTTCACCGTGTACGCCAGCATTTGCATGCACCGACTATAAGGTGCAAGGGAGGACACTGAACCGGGTGGCGTTAGAGCTGCGCGGGACTAGGACGACAAACATCGATGGCAAGGCGGTGCCCAGCCAATGTGACCCATACAGTCTATACGTGCAGCTGTCGCGCTGTCCATCGCTAGACGGGATCATACTCGTGTCGAAAGCTCGAGAGAGGGACCTAGTCGGTAATAGAATCCCTGCTAATATGGCGGCTGCGGAGGCTAGGCTGGAACTCCTCAGTCAGGAGACAATCAGGACAGCTCTGAGCTGGCTGGATGGATGACGACGCATCTATGATAAATTGGAATGAAATGGGGATATAGTGGTAGGATAATAAAAGGAAGTTAATAATAAAAGTACTCTAATAAAGAAAGAGTGGAATAGTGATATACATATAAGGGTTGAGTATATGAAGCCTCAAGGGAAGGACACGTAAGGAGTAATGAGAAGGGATGAGGGCCCGAGGCGGCTTAAAAGTTCCAAGTTTTCAAAGGAGTAGTGATTTTTGACCTATCAGAAGGGAGGTTTTCCTGGGCCAACCAGAGCGAAGGGCTTAAGTTCGGGGGTAGAGGCGGAACAACCTTTCGTCTCTTCGTTCGTTCCTCTCTTCGTTCCTCAAGGCACAGGCCAGATGTGAAACCGGATAGTTACATCCGGTCACACGAATGTTATGCGACAGTGGGTAAGGTCTTTACAGCAGAAGCAAGTTCTGCTACCTGTGCCGGGATTCTTCATGACATCAAAGGCTGTTCAATGATAGAGTAGGTATGAAGCCAAGGCCAATAACATTACGAGTCTTTGAATTCCGTCCCTTGTCCCATACTTGCTCGTATTCAAGAGTATGCTGTACAATTGTGTCCTAAACGAAAACAAGGCTACCCGTCAACCACACCATGTTACGCCTGAGTCTTCCTTTCAACTTGCATCAATGTCCGTGCCAGCCGACCCGAACGCGCCGTTGCGTTCTCTCCTTTCAGCCTCCATACTCGCCGCCATGCTCCCCTTTCGCCGTAGGCCGGGGGCCTTGAACTTCCTCACAACCTGGTACGACCTGTCCAGCTCGTTCTCGACGGCGCATCTGATCCTTAGAGCTGCCACGGCAGGCCACACGCTTCTCTCACCCCTCAAGATCCAATAGTCGAGCGTCTCCCGCGTGGGCGTTTCCAGCAATCGCACAAAGTCTCCCGCCGTCACCTCTGGCACGAGCATCATCGAAGCGGCCGGGACCTGTTCGTCGACCAGGAAGCGGCGGATGCCTGCAGGTAGTAGGCTCAGCGTGTCTAGCTGGCGCAGGCGGTGTCTTATTTCCAGCCCAACCATACGAACCAGAAAGGCAGACACCTGGGTCGCCTTGCTCCTGGCTTCGACTAGGGACGGCCCATGCATGTCGGACTGGATGAAAGGGATGAGGTATGGTCGAGCTTGACTGACAATGAAATGGTTGACGTTGAACAGCTCGGCGATGCGGCGCAGAGGTGAGTCGCGGTCAGAATAGGACGTGTGCGTCCAATGTCGAAAGTCGATTGTGTTAGCCGGCGCCCAAGGAACAATGTTCCCCTGAGCATCCTTGCAGAGCATCGTTGTCTTGCGCCGACCATACAGTGATGGCAAGGACGCATTCGACGCCACGGCAGCTGTCCAAATCAACTGTCACAAGTTAGCAATGACATATGTAGAGGCCCAGCGATTAACCTACCACATTGGGTGCAGTAAGGTAGTTGAGGAGCGTCGGGACGCCTCCCTGGCCCTCTGTCGCTACCGTAATGTTCAAGACTCTCTTGCTGCGGTTGTATGCTTCCTCAAACGTTAGATCTCCAACGTTGGCCCGGACACACTCCTCCAGGACAGTAACATCAAGGAAGTATCCCTCTCTCGAGAAGCGACGGATGCTCCGTAGCAGGGTTTCCCATCGTGAATGAAATGTCGAAACGTCGCCATTCTCGTTCCCGCTCTTGGGCGCAAACGCCGACAGGTCGATGCCATCGCCACTCAGGACAGCAGGTAGCTCATCCTCTGTGTGGACCGCGACGAGGGCCGCGATCAGGGCGCCTGTAGCAGTGCCAGTGATGATGCGTGGGAGCAAGCCGCGCAAGAACAAGGCCTTTACGACGCCCAAGTGACACATGCCAAATATGGCACCACCCTGTAGCACCAGCGTGCTCCTCCCAAAGGCCTGCCTCGTGTCATGGATGCAGTCCAGCTTCATCTGCGTCGTCAGAGACGGCCCAGTTCCATGGATAGCCGATGGACTGGTCGGGAGGGCGCGAATGTCCTCGACTGCCTCGGCGATCTGTGTAATGTATTCCTCGATAAGATATTTCGTGCCGGCAAACGATCGGTTATAGAGCTTGGGCGAGGTGATGTTCCCTAAGTTTCTGACAAGACCGGATCGTAAGAGGTTAACGAGCTGTTGGAAGCTGCCATCTTCGCGGGCGCTCGCGAGGGAGTCGAGTCGTTCTGCGATGAGCCGCCAGTCGTAGTACTTGGACGCCGGGTTACTCCTCCTGCGCGTCAGCGTGTTAGCACGAGTCGCACAAGCGTCACTGAAGATGGGTACCATAGATCAAGGCCGAGGAGGTTATCGAGGCGTAGTGCGGCTTCTTCCCAGTCCTCGAAAGCCCCGGCAGTCCGCAAGATGTCTAGCCACAGCTCGACGGGGCTCTTGCGCGCGTAACAGCTGCGCAGCTTCTGCAGCAACATGGTCAGAGACGAGATGCCAGTAAAGCCAAGCCAAGGGAAGGGGGTGTTACCCTCTGCCAGAAGCTGGCAACGTCGACAACGACACCCCAGACGGCGACAACTACCCTCATTATCGTTGCCGAGGGACGATCACAAGTACCATCGAAGAGGGCCGAAGGGGTCGGTTCGAGCGCGGCAGGATCACGCGCATCTAACTAGGTCATGGTCGTCGGGGAAAATCACAACCAATGCCACATGCCAGGCCGACGTCGACTGCTTTTTGGCGTCTAGCCTCGATCAAGAGGCGATGGTGCGGCCTCGAGACCGTTCTTATAGGATAACTTATGGATGTGTTGAACTGTTGTTGTTGGGTTCGTGGAGCTCCCCGCCCTTCAACAAAGTGCGAAGCTGCGCTAAATCCAGGCATGTGATTGCCAATGAGATCACCAGACTCCAGACAATCTCCGGCATTTGCCCACAGTACCTACCCATGCCAGGCAATGGCGTACGTGCCTAGTTTGACGCGTATCAAGCAATTGATACATGTAGACACGCGAAGAGGATCAACCGGGCCCTGACGCGGAAAATTTGAAGCCTTCACAAGAGTTGTCGCTACGTGCCAGCTGAGAGGTTGCTGCCGAATACAGCCAATGATGGCTTTGGGTCGGCCAGAGATCCGAGATTATCATGTATTATCATAGTACAAACCATCTCCTGTTCGACTGTCCTCTCCAGGAGCCTTGAAAAATTCACCCAGAAAAATATCAAAAAACACCCCTAGTCGTCATCATCATCGATGACATTCCTCCGTCGAGCTCTACCCGCCACCTGTTCGACATCGCTGCCCTCGGCATCCTCGTCGGGGCTACGGTCCCGGGTTCTCTGCCTCTTTGAACGAGGCTTTTCGTCCTCGTCCTCATCCAGCAACCCTTCGTCGTCGTCGTCGTCGTCGTCGTCGTCGTCGGCCTGGCTATCCATCTCCTCCACGTCACTGCCCACGATAAAGCCATCGTCGAGATCGTAGCCTTCATGCCGCCCAACGGCCTCGGCAAGTTCTTCATCCGACTCGTCATCGCCTCTCCGTGGCTTGCGTCTGGATGAGCCGGGTGCACCACGCTTACAGGACGACCCAAATCCTCGGCGTCCTCCTTCAAGCTCTCCGATCGATAGGTTTCCGCGTCCGGATCGAGCATAACCACCGTCCATCTTGGCGGCTGCATTTTCGCGTCGTCGCTGAGCCTTCATTCTTTCCTTTTCAGCCAACTCAGCCTGTTTCTTTTGGAGTTCTGGGTCGCGGGTGGTTCGGATGATCATGTCACCACCTTGTGAGGGCTTGCTAGCTTGTGCCATTCGCTCGGCCAGAATAGACAGCGCATCGTCACCCACAGCCTTGTTGGGGCGGACATTGTATTGCTCTGTGATGTGGCCAACAGTCATGAGGAGATTGCTGTGTAGTTCGGCAGTGGCAGCATAGTAGCGACCGTCGTGGAGCTCATTGTATGGTTTGTCGGCTGCCGGAGCCAGGGCCTTCTTCTGGATTTCGTAATGCTCACCGCCAATAGAGATGGTCACGGATCCGTCGCTCCAGCGAAAAATGTTGGTGTTGCTCTCGAGTTCGCCGGTGCTGTGATCTCTTCTGACTCGAGCGACGTGCTTAGGATGTCGAGCCTTGGCATTGGCAGATCGAACTCGCTCGGTTGGAATGTGTCCGGGTCGTATTCTTCGGGCATTATCTTGATGAATTTGGGGATGCGCATAACTTGAAGCTAGAGGAAGTTGGTTAGCGCTCTGTGCCTGGTGAGGCGCATGGCAGCACTTACCGCGCCATCTTTGGGTTTCGGAATTCTATGCCGATACGTCTTGACACCCATGACAACTCGATCTCGAGTCTGAAATTGCATCTGCTCGTCATCGTCGTTACGGTACCGCGCGTAGCTATCTCCTTCGGGGTCTGAAGCGAGGTCATCGTCGTCAAGGACGCGCTCCTTGGTAGACGCAACATCCTCGTCGCCCTCGTCGCCGAAAAAGGTCATCGCCACCCTCGTCGATGGGGTCAATGGGGTCTTCTGAGTCGGACATTGTGTAATGTGAGTTTGAGGAAGAGCACGGCGCCGGATGAGAGATGGGGTGGATGGGGGAAAGGCAACCGGTGCTGAGCGCGCAAGGCGAGGGTTGGAAGTCGTGAGGCTTTGGCCTCGAGATTGTCAGACAACTGGCTCCACAGGGATCATTGATGGCACCAGTCAATTGATGAGAATTATCTAAAGAACAAAAGAAATCGAACAGCCATGTGTTCGGGCACAGCTATTTAAGCTCATGTCGTTAGGATTATGCGACAGGCCAGATGTGAAACCGGATAGTTACATCCGGTCACACGAATGTTATGCGACAGAGATCAATTTGGCGATCTGGGCCTGGGGCTGCAAAATGGTTACTAGCCACAGCTCAGCCACATATATCTACGTGAGGTACCGTGGCAGCAGCAGGTGGGTGGGGAAGAACAAACGCGCCAAACCACAGGAGCAGGAGAACAATCGCTTAGATAGCCGAAAAGAGAATAGCGTGCCTCAGTTGGCCTGGAAAGCCAGCCGCAGGAGGAGCAAGGGAGCTGGAACGAGGTTCAGGTTCAGAGGAATTGGCAGGAATTCCTTCCTAGATTAAACTTTTCGTACCCCTCTCGTAGGCGAGGTACGGCTTGGAGACTTAAGACCGCTCAGAAGATAGGGCTCTCTAGTCGACTTCTTCTACAGGTCCCCTGCCTACATAGATTCAGTTACGCTCCCTCTTATCCAGGTTAATAGATGTCGTTAATCCTCTATTATCCCTTTCTACACCTTCAAAAAGAAGACATCTTAGCGTAACGCAATAATAGCTCTCAAACAACCGCCCATATCCCGACAGAATATGCCCAAGCGCGTCCGTGCACACGTCCGTGCCCCAAGCATTGCCGATATTTCGTCACAAGTACACGCTGTTCGCCCGTGCACGCTTGCAGGGTTATTCCCATGGTAGGTACTGCGCCACCGGCGAGCTTCCAGCAGTCCCGGGCTAACACATCCAATGCTTGCTGAGCCGGACTCAGAGGACCATAGACATGGCCAAGCAAGATTAGGCAATAGAGTATAAGTGAACAATAATTATCGGCTTCATCGAGTGAGAGAGCTTGCCACCCTAAACTGAAGGTAATCATTCTTTATCAACTCACCCCATCTTTAATTTGGCTTCAATTTGTCCTATGCGCTTCTAGTGTGGGCTGTATATGCACCGTAGTTATCATCTAATGCAGATGAGAATGCTGCGCATCGTCTCTAAAGCATGCAGACATCTATACAAAGTCCTCATTTCCTGATGCAAGTCATTCAAGCCGATACATTGATGTTCTGCACATCTCTCGCGTGCAGCAAAGTGTGGGCCTGAGCGTGCCGTTAGGACTCAACGTCAACCTTCAGTCAGCGGCTTGGTGCGCAACCTATTACATTTGCCCTACTATGGCGTGTTGTAGACTCCCAACGACCATTTATACCGCTCCTCTCTGCTTGCCAAAATCGAAACCGACACACCACACTTGGGAGTTGGCAAACAAACCCTCCTTGGATTGCCCCCGCCACGCGCTACTTCCTATTACTGTTGCCGCTGTGTTATTACCTCCTTGTCTCCCATTCTAGCAGCATATTTTCCTTTGGATATCTGATATTGTTCTATTCTGGAGTACGATTTTCCTTTTGTAGGTCCCCACCGCACCACCGGAATATACCAAACCATACACCCATTATGCAGCGTAAGAAGTTTGTCTCTCCGCTCGATCGGTCTCTCCAGGCCCATGACACTGATGTTATGGCTGTAGCCAGGTTTTCCTCGCTCGCCTCTGTGGTCAGGCTGAGCGCTACGATGACATGGTCCCCCTTCTAAAGGAAGTCGTGAAGAGGGGTGGTGAGCTGAGTGTCGATGAGCGGAACCTTCTCACTACTGCTTTTAATAACGTTTTCGACACCCGTCGTGCCAGCTGGCGCATTATCTCCTCGATCGAGAAAAATGAGTACAAGGGTAGTGAGAAGCATCTTGCTACCATCCGTGGATACCGCATTAAGATTGAGAATGAGATCGAAAAGATCTGTCGGGACGTCTTGGATCTGCTAGACCACAGCCTGATCCCAAATGCCAGTACTGGCGAGTCGAAGGCATTATATTACAAGATGTATGCCTATTTTACTGGTCTCCCCTTCTCGAGAACACTTTGGCTGACTCCTCATGTTTTAAGGAAGGGTGACTACAGCCGTTATCTGACCGAGTTCGTGTCGGGTGAGAAGCACAATCTTGCAGTTACCTCTGCGTACAAGGCCTACAAGGTGGGTTCCAAATCTGTTGGTTCAGAATTCAATCAGCCAAGGTATACTGAATTGAGGATTTTGTTTGCTTCCTAGATTGCTGCCCATGTTGCTCAGAAAGAGTTCACAGCCACTCACCCATTGAGGCTGGGCTTGGCTGTCAATTTCTCCGTCTTCTACTACAGAATTCTGAATTCACGCGATCGTGCCCGGTGTCTTGCGAAACATGCTTTTGACGATGCCAAGGCCGAGCTCGATGCCCTAACCAAGGAGCCCGATGGCGACAGCATCCTTCTCATGCAACTCCTTTGCAACAACCTGACCCTTTGGGCGTCTTCAGACAGGGTGAGCGTGAAGGGATTAGCTGCAGAAAGATGAGGCACACAATTGGCGCGCGCATTCAGTCGACATAGTCCCACGCATGCCCTTCTTATGTAACTCAGGCTATGAACGAGAACGAGTGTATTTAGAGGTAACGTACTTGATAAGCATGCGGATCAAACAAGCATGTGTTGAAGTGGCTTGCACGATGGTGTTACACAGGCATGCCACCTCAAGGAAGATGACATCACGATGATACCAGAATTGTCAGAACAGCAGGTCTAGTATCTTGGCCTGGTCTCTTCAGATAAAAAAGAGGAAGGAGAGAGATCAGGATCATCAAATCTAGGAGCCTACTAAGGACTGGGTCTTCGAAGCCACACCGAGAGCTCATTATCTTTTGAAAGATTTCTAAGTATCTAACGTACATGATAAGCATGCGCCGCAGGCAAGTATGCGCCGCACTTTTCCCTCCTACACCTAACTTTTCATTTGATCAATTGATTCCCCAACCACTAAATATGTCAGACCCAAATACTGAGGCTAGAACCCTTCTTGCTCTTCGAGCCCTCCAAAATAACCCAAAACTCAGCGTCCGACGCGCCGCAACCCTCTATAGAGTCGATGAGCGACGGCTACGTCGCCGTAAGCAAGGCATTCAATCCCGATGCGATTGGATCCCCCAATCGCGTCGACTATCTGATCTAGAGGAACAGATTATTATTCAGTTCATTCTCGACCTAGATTCACGAGGATTTCCCCCCGGCTGCGTGGTGTGAAAGAAATGGCTGATCAATTGCTTGCCGACCGCGACGCGCCACCAGTCGGCACGCGTTGGGCTTCAAACTTCGTCAGGCGACACCCAGACCTCAAGACGCGTTTTTTTCGGAAATACGACTACCAGAGAGCCAAGTGCGAAGACCCAACCATTATCCGTAACTGATTTACGCTTGTGGCGAACACAATCGCGAAGTACGGCATCCGATCAGATGATATCTATAACGTTGACGAGACTGGCTTTATGATGGGCATGATTCAGAGCGGAATGGTCGTCACAGGCACAGATAGGCGTGGAAAGCCAAAATTAGTGCAGCCTGGAAACCGGGAATGGATTACAGTTATCCAAGCGATTAATGCGGAAGGCTGGTCGATCCCGCCGTTTATCATCGGTGCGGGCCAATATCACCTCGCCAATTGGTACCGAGAAAGCGACCTCCCGGGCGATTGGGCTATTGCGACGACCCAAAATGGCTGGACTGATAACGAGACCGGTCTAGAGTGGCTAAAGCACTTTGACCGGTATACAACCAATCGATCAATTGGTGTCTATCGTCTCTTGATCCTCGATGGCCACGAAAGTCACCACTCTATCGAATTCGAGAGATATTGCGAGGAAAACAAGATCATCCGGCTTTGTATGCCGCCTCATTCGTCTCACCTACTTCAGCCCCTTGACGTCGGGTGCTTCAGCGTGCTCAAGAACGCTTACGGCCGAGAAATAGAGCATCTGATCAGATGCTCTATAACCCACGTTTCGAAGACCGAGTTCTTTCCGGCCTTCTACGCCGCATTTCAGGTCACCATGACGGAAAAGAATATCAAGTCAGCCTTTAGAGGGGCCGGGCTTATTCCTCTTGACCCGGAAAGTGTGGTCTCGAAGCTTGATGTGCAGCTACGGACTCCAACGCCGGCTGAGGAGGTGGCTGAACCCTCGACCCCTTGGGTCTCAAAGACCCCAAAGACTGTGCTTGAGGCCGGGTCTCAGTCTAAATACCTTGAAAGACGAATCAGAAGGCATCATAGCAGCTCCCCAGAGTCAATTATAGAAGCTGTGAAGTCTCTTGAGAAGGGAACTAAGGCAAATATGCATAAGCTTGCCTTACTAGAGGCTAGGGTTAAGGACCTTGAACAGGCGAATGAGATACTAAGTCGGCGCCGGAGGGCAAAAAGGACCCGACTACAGAAAAGAGGGGTAATGACAATAGAGGAAGGAAGGCAAGCCATTGATCAGGTGGATGTTGATGCGCAGGTAGTGGCCGAATCGTCGAGAAGTATTGGTCAAGGAAGGTCAGCGCGGCCGGGGGTTCGGCGCTGTGGTGTCTGCGGCAAGACCGGCCATAATGCAAGGACTTGTTTGTTTGTTGTTTGTTTCATAGACTGTCCCAGCCGCCCTTGTGGCAGCTATGCAGCGTACAGACTACAATACAGGTGTTCCCACTTCTTGCTTCAGCGGGAAGCCTCTTCTGTAAGGACTCGCTTGTCTGGCCGACTGGTGTCCTTACAGAGCTGCTTTCCCCTCTGCCCGAGTCTGGATACCTCTACTGCTAGCCTACTTATCTGTTCTGCATCTATGCACGTGTCGGGCCTCCCGGCCCTCCTTTCCTTCTGTTTACCGAATTCGCTCGTCGACTTTATGTGTTGAGGACTGTGGTTGGGACTGCTTGGAACTGTCCAAGCAGCCCCGTCCTGAGTAGCATCTTTGCTGCTTGTACTGCCATTGACGATTTACAGAGAATCTTCTTGATGTCCACGCACGGTTGCTTGCCTGCCCACATCTCCTGTCGTTCCTCTATCCAGTTCCTGCATTCGAGCAGGATGTGTCGTACTGTTTGGGGTCCGCGACCGCACTGGCATTGGTCGGTCTCGGCTTTGTTGATGGCGCTTAGATAGGCCCGGAGGGCGATCTTGCCGGTACGCATCTGGGTGATCACTGAGCTGATGGCTCGGTGCATCCCCTGATGCTTGTCGAGCGTCGCTTTTCCTGGCCGTACCCCGAGCTTGTATAGTTCTCTGCCGTGCTTGGCTATGCCCCAAGCCATCGTCCACTCGTCTTGCATGGCCTGGCGGACGGTGAGTTTCGTGGTTGCCATTAGGATTCGTAGTGTATCGGGTTCGATTTGTGGTCCGCAGCGTGCTCCTGTGGCCGCGTCGTACCCGGCAGCTTCTTTTGCTGCTTGGTCTGCCGCTTCGTTGCCAGGCACGCCGATATGCGCTGGGATCCAGCGGAACTGTAGCTCCCACCCTTGGCTTCGGAGGTTTTCCAGCTCTTGGATGGCCTCCGCCAGGAGATACTGCCCCGACGGAGTCTTGGGGTTCTGTAGAGCCTGAATAGCGGCTTGGTTGTCGGTGAAGATGGCGCTCTTTCCGGGAACGCTGCTGGTTGCATGCACGTCACGCAGTATCTGCAGTGCCAACACTATTCCCTTCAGCTCCGCCGCGTAGACTGTTGAGGCTTTGGATGGGCCCATATACTCTAGGCGCTTCACGCTGACGCCATCGATCCGGAGCTCAGGTGCAATGGCGGCGGCGCCTACGTGGCCGTTGATGCCGCTACCATCGGTGTAGATGCGTATTGTTACCGGTTCCGCCGCATCGTGCTCCTCGATGGCCTCGTCGGCAGATCCGGCGATTCGGACGAAAGGCGGAGTCCACCACGGTGGCACTAAGTGTGGTTGGCGTTTCTCGAGGCGGCTGAGGTTCACCCTGTATTTCCTTTCCAAAATGTTCGAGAGTTGGTCCAGAGGGCTCTTCACGTTGGTTCCAGCTGAGGCCATGTCGCCATAGAGTGGGCTAGTCCTGATTCGCATCGCGCTCTCTAGAGCCGTTTGCTCGATCTGTTGTTGTGCCGGGAGCAGATGCGCTTCCACATCCACCGCTGCTCCAGCCGTAGTCCGGAAAGCGCCTGTTATTATCTGGGCTGCTCGTCTCTGAACCTTCTTGATAGCATTCACCATGGAGCTGCCCCTACCAGTGCGGCTGCTGCCGGGAATGTGCCAAGCAGAGCAGCCATAGAGCATCTGAGGTATGAT
Organism: Fusarium virguliforme; assembly: GCA_020883615.1. NCBI lineage: Eukaryota > Fungi > Ascomycota > Sordariomycetes > Hypocreales > Nectriaceae > Fusarium > Fusarium virguliforme. The sequence continues at coordinate 220,057 of JAJHJD010000014.1, read as the reverse complement.
CATTGCTCTGTAGACCTGTCGGAGGTTGACGAGTCCAGTACCCCACGTCGACGACGCTAGGGCCGATAGGGCTGAGAGCCGCTTTGTGGCGCCTGCTTCCACCTTCTCTCGATGGTAGTCCCAGCGGAGTCTGGTGTCCATTTGGATGCCCAGGTAACGGCAGGACGGTGACGCCTTGATCGTGGCATGCGGCAGGCGTAGAGCATGCGTGCAGTTCAATTTCGGGTCTCTCGTGAAGTGGATGAGTTCGTACTTGGCGGTGTGCGAACTGGGACCCATGCTTCGCTGCCCATCTTTCCGCCTTTCGGTGGATGCCTTTGAGAGTCTTGCAGTTGCGTTGGGCGCTTGGGCCCACTGCCAGGATGGATACGTCGTCGATGTATCCGACTGCCTCTGTGTCTTCTGTTTTGCATGCCTCGATGAGGTCCGCGTTGTAGAAGAGATAGAGAATTGGTGAGACGGGTGATCCTTGTGGAATTCCCGTTTGGATGGGCGCCGAGGGCGCCGTGTACTCCTGCAGTTTGAGTGTGGTGGATCTGTCACGTAGGAATGAGTCTGTCCAACGTACTATGTTCTGGCAGACCCGCCGTTTCCGGAGGTTGTGGAGAAGCCGTTCTCGGGATACATTATCGTATGCTCCAGACACGTCGAGCAGCAGGAGGGAGGCTACCTTGCCTTCCGCCCATGCTTCGTGTATTCGCTGGAGTAAGAAGTGCATTGCGTGTTCTGTCGAGGCGAGTTTCCGGCCTCCCGTGTGTCGGCTGGGAAGTACTTGATGAACATCGGCGAGATATGCTAGCCGGTTGGCAATGATAGCCTCCAATACCTTCCCCAGGGTGCTGAGGAGGGCAATGGGTCTATATGCTTTGGGCTGCGCATAGTCGTCTTTCCCAGGCTTGCGCAGGACTACTGTGACCGAATCCTTGAAGTGCGTGGGGCAGTGTCCCTGCTGAAGACACGCATTGAAGAGTACACAGAGTGTTGGGAGGAGAATGTCAAGCGTTTGATGTAGTACGCCATTGGTGATGCCATCGATGCCAGGGGCCTTGTTCGGGGCCGCTCCTCGTACAGCTCTTTCGACCTCAGGCATGGTTATGTCTGGACACTCGATTGGGGGTGGATATACGTATCCTTCCACGTCCGAGAGGTCCGCTTGACATGGGGGCGGGAAGAAGGACTGGCGCAGCACCTCGGCCTTTTCTTCGGGCTGCTGGGCAAGCTCTCCGTCTGGTTTGACTAGCGCCGGGGTGCATGCCGCCGCCGTGTTGTGCCTGTTCTTGGCCCATTTGACTAGGTTCCACAAGCCCTGCTGTGATGAGGACGCCTCCTCTACTCTTTCGCGGTGAGTGTCGCGGAGGAGTTTTTGAATATGTCGACCTTTCCTGTTGCGTGCCTGGCGGTAGACCTCGTAGTCGTCTTCTTGCCTTGTCCGCTGCCACATTCGCCGGAGTTGCTGAACTTCTGTACAGATCTGTTTGCACTCCTGGTTGAACCCTGCCATGGATCGGGGAGATGGGTTAGACCACGGGGTTGATGCCTCGATACCTGCCTCCAGTGCATTGACGATCGATGATACCAGTCCCTCGATGCTTTCCTTGTCGTTCAATTCTGTGCTATCACATAGCTGCGTAAGGTGTCTTTCGACGGTGTGTCGAAGTTTTGTTATGTCAGTCTTCACCCATAGGCGCTTCCTAACTATGGTCGCCGGTTTCCAGTCCCAATCAGTCGCCAAGGAAATTGGGAGGTGGTCAGAGTCGCAATCCAGGTTCCTGTCGATCCTGCAGTGGATCACATGGGATGCCACGACCCCCGTGGCAAAGGTCAGGTCGATCGTTGTTTCCCCCCCGTTCCACCGGTGGGTCGGGGTGCCTGGTACTGTGAGCAGCTGTAGGCCAAATTCCTCTATGACTGCGAGTAGGGGCTGGGCACTCGGCCCATATCCTGACCGTCGGTGTTCTGCAGACCATAGGGGGTGGTGGAGGTTGAAGTCGCCAAGAACGACGGTATCGCTGTTTGGGTCTAGTTCCCGGATGGCTTCGGCTAGTGTTGAGATCGTGTCTGTGCCCACTTCGTTGTAGACATTGAAGATATGGATGGTCTTGTCGATGTGGGGATTGGAGAGTTTTAATAATATGATGTCCTTGGAGATGTATGAAACACACCAGGTACCGGAATCGATTCGTTTGCTGATGTAGAAGCAAACCCGCGTTCCCGCGTTGTCGAGGTAGGTTAGTTGGAAATGCGTTTTTAAGGGGTGATAGGACGTGGCAATGACTGGGTTTCGCCAGGGTTCCTGGATGGCTAGGATGTCGTATTCTAGAGTCCTGTTGTCTTGGAACAAGCTGGCCATGACGACGTCTCTCGACTTCTGAACGTTGTACTGTAAGATTCGTAGTTCCCGGTGTTCCACCATTAACGTGAGGCGGCTGTGGCACTGTGTGTGAGAGCTTGACTCCGAGTTGTCCTGGCGTTCGGTTGATGTCCCAGAGGCTCTGTTGCCGGCTGAGAGGACCCAGTCTCGGGTTCTCTGTGGGTCCAGCCAGGAGTGGTGGCGGAGCCTCGTCCTGGCTTCCCGGCGATTATCTCCAGGTTTCTGTGGCTGCATTCCGACCTGATCATGTGCTTCCGGAGGTTTGACGTTGATGTGCAGTCCCTGCCACAGTAGGTGCATATCTTCATGCATGTGGCGATGACCAGGTTGGCGTTGCGTGTCGGCCAGGTGTCATAGATGTCTTGGTGCCGAGGGCATCTGCATGCTTTGTAGATCTTCCCTTGAGCCGTGCGAGTGTCGGTCGCCATGGAGGTTGGTGGGGATATCTCAGTCCCTATTGCATCGGTTTCTGCTGCGTCAGGTAGCCAATCGTTGCCGTCATTGATTGCTATGTTGGCCAGCCAGGCGTCTGCGTCGTCCATACTGAACTCTTCCTGTATTCCATCAAGGGGATATAGAGATGGCTGGGCTGACTCTGCATCTGCTGGCGTTATTTCATTAGTCTCCAGGGCCGGGACGTCGTCCTCTGCGAGGATGATCGCGGGCGGTGGTTCTGTTGCCAGTATCTGTGGGTCGATGAGCGGATGTTGCTCTGTATCCTCTTGTTGCGTCGCCGGTGTCGCCCATTCCTCTACACTGGGTATATCGATAGGTGCTGGTGTCGCTCTGGTTTCCGGGGGTGCATGAGGTTCCGGAGCGGTATATCCTGCCTGTCTCATCGGTGGCTCTAGGGTGTTGGTTGCTTGACCTGGGGGTTCCGCCGTGGGGGTATCCGGTATCGTGACGGCTTGATTGCTGTCGGGGTTGCGTGTGCGTCGACGGGTTGCCTGTTTATTGTCATATTTGGGTAGTTCCTCTTTGGAGAAGACGGGCCAGTAGGTGTTCCGGGTCTGCTTGGCTTGCTCTACTCTACCCATCTCTTTCTTCCTTTCCGGGCAGGCATTGCTCCATGCTGTGTGGACACCTTTGCAGACTGTGCACTTGGGAGTAAAGCCTTCTACTCCCTTCTGGCCGCAGTTCTTGGTCTCGTGTAGTTCGGCGCAATAGCCGCATGTCTGAGCTGCGTCGCATTGAGCGCCGATGTGACCGTAATTGTAACAGCGGAAGCATTGCTTTATTCTGCAGGCGCGGTCATAGAGCTGGCAGATGTGGATCTGTCCTTCCCATGCCATTCCTGTGTAGATGATGGCGTTGGCCATTTCGGGGTCCTTGAACTCTACCACAATCGAGGATGCGCGCTTGAGGGGTGATTCCCGAGTTAACCACCCAATGTATGAGATCTCGGCCTTAGGGATAACTGTGTGGTTGTCTGCGAGTATGTGTTGGATGGTTGCTTTCTGGTCTTTAACGTTGATGGAATTCGTGGCGATGCCGTGGACGATGACTCCGTAGGTCGGTACAATAAGTTCTGCGTGTTCTCCAAGACCGCTGATCCACCCTCTGTGTTCCCTGAGTTTCGTGGCATCCGCTGTGGAGGATGTAAAGATCTGTATGTCGCCGCTCTTGAGCTGGTGCGCAGCTACTATCTCTACTGACTTGGTGTCTGTATTTTCCCGGATTGATGCTTCTACTTTGTGTTTTATCATGACTGTAGATAGCGTTCGGAATCTCTGAGAAATCCCGTGATCCTTGAGCTTGACGGTTACTGCTCTGTCTTTGTATGCTGTAACTGTGGGCTGAGTCTTGGTGGAACGGGCGTTTGATGGGATTGGCGGTGGTATGGAATGAGGGCCATTGACCCGTGCTGCTACCTGCGCCCAGGTTGCAGCTGCGGCTCTGCCGCCACTGAAGTTGGCTGAGTTCAGCGGGGCGGTACCTGTTCCCACGGAGTTTTTGATGACTGAGACGTCTCGTTGGATGTTCTGCGTGCACTTGGCGGTATCCTGGATGTGGTGGAGGATCTCGCTCATTGCAGGCTGCTGGAGCACCTTGCCTGCGAGCGCTATGGTGGATGCAATGAATGAGTGCACTATGTTCCATGGCACTTGGTTCTGCCTGCCTCTGTCTACGGCCTGCAATTGGTTGCATGCTTCTCTGAGGTATGCGGCGTGCTCGTTGATGTGTTCAGGGCCATTGTTTACCTGCGGCCACTTAGGCGCCATCACGACAGATAGACGCGTTTTAGACGCGTTATCCGTAGTAATTGCCTAGTAAGATGCAGGTAAACTATAGGGAATACAAAAATGGACGCGTTTTCAAAAATGTGTTCTGAGCTGGTGGTGGTGTTTTTAATGCATAATGCAAGGACTTGTCAGGTAGTGATTGAGACATGTGGGGAAGAGTATAGTAACTAGTTTTAGTTGATCAAATGGTTTGTGGTGTTTTTATTACGATTTTAATCCTAGAGGTTAGGAAAAGTGCGGCGCATACTTGCCTGCGGCGCATGCTTATCATGTACCATGCACAACCACTCTTTCGCCATACCCACTCTTTCGCCACGCAAAAAAAAAAAAGCACCACCAAAACTCATCAACTTTACTTACACAGAACTTGACCAAAATGAGGGATGTGTGTAAAATCTTTAATCTCATAAATAATAATAAAATTTCTACATCAAATCCTGAGTTTTTTGATAACCCTTCCTGATCGCGTGGTTGGTTGATAGGACATGGTTTCGTCTCTGACTTCGATGACCGAGCCAGCCTCCGATTCTGACTCCTCCTCGCCTGAACAGACAGCTTCCACCACAACAGGCATATTTTGGGTCTCTTCTTCGGCTATGGCTTCTCCACCAGCTAGAGTCTCCCCAAGAGTCATAAAACGTTTGTTAGGATTCGGCACCGCCTTCCTCTTCTTCCCTCTCTTTAGGCGAGCCAATTCCTCCTCCAGACTAGCAATCCTCATAGTATGCGCCGCTACCGTCTGCTGTTGAGCCTCAAAGCCCCTGGCTATTACGCTGTACCGTCTTCGTGTCTTTGGTGATTTGTTCAGCCCAAGATCACGAATTTGACGGCTCGTCTTGGGCGTATCGTCCGAGTCAAGATACGGCGCAGGTTCGGGGGTCGCTCTTGGGCTGCCATTTGACCTATCTTGTTGGATTTCTGGATGCCGAAGCGCTTTGGCACGTGAGATGGGCCAATTTCCAGTAACCCTCCAGCCGGAGAGTATGTTCTTCTTAGTCATTCCAACTTGACGAGCCTTGGCGTAGGCCCTGATGAAATTGACCTTGTCCATCGGGGTGGAATCAGTCAATGAAGCGAACTTTTCCAGCTCTTGTCGATATGCGGCCTTGGAGGCATTGAATACTCCATTGTCCAAAGGCTGGAGCCCATGAGAGCAGTGTGCTGGCAGATAACAACAATAAACGTTGTTCAAAAAGCACGTGGCCATCCATTCATCCTCCCGGTATTTAGTAGTGACCTTGAGCCAAGGAAAAGGGCGGACATACCGTTGCATGACTCCCATGGCCATCTAGTATGATCAGACGCGCATCAGAGTCGTCGGCCGGCATTGTCTGGGGCAGATAGACTCTTTCAAGCCATTCAACGCCAATGTGGTCGTCGGTCCACCCGTTAGGCGAAGTTATGTAATACCAGTCTGCTATCTTCTTGAATTCGTCGAGAAACCACTGTTTCTGGAGTTCCTTCCCCTTGAAGATTATGCCAGGGGTCAAGGCGCGGCCGTCAGCAGTGACGGCCTCGATAAATGACGTCCAGTTTCGAGTCTGTGGTCCCTTGAGAAACGCCTTCCGCTTTGGGTCCGCACTTCCAACAACCAGGCCATCTAGGCCTGAATAAAAGGGTTAGTCGGCCGGAATCTGAGAGCTAGCAAAATATAAGGATGGATGCTTGCCGAAACCAGTCATAATGCCTCCTTCGTCAACGTTGACGGTGTTTTCAGGCTTGATCCAGCCATACTGGCCCTCCCTGATATCAAAGTACCAGTGAACCGCCTTGGGCGTGAAAGAGTCGAACCTTTTGGCTTCTTGGCGTCTACCCATCTTAGTCTTCAGATCTGCGCGGCGGTTGATAAATCTGGTCACCCAGTTGCGTCCTAATTCGGGATGTTCGCCCTGCTGTCTCAGCAAGCCCATGACGCAGGCGCGGATCTGACTGTGGGACGGAGCATAGCCCAGAGATTCCTGGCGTAGGATCCAGAAAGCCAACCTGTCCTCCTGATTCTTGGACAGACGTCGGCGAGGGTGAATCTGCTCTTTCACCGCCCCGCGGCCGTTGAGTCTGTCGATTAGAGTCCTTCGCGGCACTCCCCGTCTCTGAGCCGCCTGAGGAGGTGAAAAGCCATTATCGGTAATATCCAATATGGCGTCAGCCATGTCGTCCTCTGTATATTCCCATCTAGGCCGCGAGGTAGGCATTTTTCTGTCGTCGTCAAAGATAAAGGCCAAAAAACACGACAAGGAGCGGTGAGCGGCTTGGTGGTCAGACTAACAATATTTCAATAGCATAGCCTGCATATGTCGCGTGCCCCACATAACCTTACGGAGGCAAAACAATTATCTCCAATCATTTCTATAATCAATAGAGCCAACTTCTTTTAGGTAGCTATTTACTTTGGCCAACTTTGGTGTAAGTGAAGTTGACGAGTTTTGGTGGTGCTTTTTTTTTTTTGCGTGGCGAAAGAGTGGGTATGGCGAAAGAGTGGTTGTGCATGGTACTTCGTACACGCTTGTCTCGCATTGCCTTCAGGACAGCGACAGATCTTGATTCACTTTTGGGGACAGAGTTGAATGCGGGCCCGATGATCCAGATCCATCACAAATTGTAACAGGTGAGCTTTCTTTTGTCCCTCGCCGTGTAGATTCCGGTTTCCCTTTAGCTCTCCTGCTAATGAATTTTCCCCCTCATTTCCCCCTTCTCCTCGACGACTGACCGCAACTTGCCTTTGCTTCAACTCCTGCCCGCTGTGCCGACATCGTCAGTCGTGTCTGTCTTCTCTTGTCTTCTTTTCCCCTGAACTTTGACCTACACCGATTCTCTTCTTCTCCTTGCACTTCTCGTCCTTGCACTTCTCGACATTCCAACCCACGTCTCTCGATACCTGGCAAGGTAGACTCGTGAACAACCAGCCAGTATCTGTGAGAATGTCTGCGTCCATTACCTCGACCGATGGACCGCCGCATACTCGCAAACCGCTGGCAAGCCAGAGGAGCGCCGGCGGCGATATGTCCATCATGTTCTTCGTTCAACCCGACTGTCCTTCGAGATTTGCCTCGTCAGACCAGCATTGCGTCAGGGGCCTGAATGCAGAGACCATCGCGAGGGTCATCCTCCCAGCCCCTCCATGGCTCAAGGCTCTGGATTACTCACCCTTGCGTACCGACCATGGATTCGTTTCGGCAAGCTTGCATCGCGTCCGCTGGGCAGTGTGCCGTCTCAGGCATGGGACGGTCGTGGTGCGCCAACCCTAATATCGGCGTAGCGTTGCAGGCGTGTCACATTGTGCCTCAGCAACAGTACCATACATATCCCGACCCGGAAGCCGCTGCCGGCGAAAGGCAAGACGGCGCTGAGAGGGTGAGCACGCGTCGTTTGATGCAGGCTTGGGAACGCACCTGGGCTCCGGAAAATGGGATTCTCCTCTTCAGTCATCTTCACGACATGTTCGACACACGGCTCTTTTCGATACACGCGAAAACTCTCCGGATCCGCGTCTTCATGCCTTACGACGTCCTCCTCGAGTGTCATGGCCGCATCGCCAAAGTGCCGCGATCTGTGGACCGGGCTGCGCTGCGTCATCATTATGAGATGTGCTGCATCGAGAACATGGCCGCGAAGATGCCTTTTGTGGAGCAGCTGGGAGGCTTCTCTCGACCTTCAATGGTCACGCGAACGCAAACGAGCACATGAGCCTTGGATCGCATCTGCGCTGGCCAGCCATGATAGTTACATTACACCCTGCAACAGTGAGGAGTTCTTGGCAGACGTGAATTGGGAGTTGATAAAAGTTGCAAGACGACGTTGGTAGCAAACGGGAAGCGCCAGAACTGGGAAGATAGTTAATAGCATGTAAACGAGCATCCATCATGAATCAGAGGAGCTTCTCAGGCTTGAGACTATAATAGAAGCATCCCTAACACTTATGCCTGGCATTTATGCCTTGCGTCGGCGAGTCGCCGACAATTAATTTTGTATGGTAAATTTTTTGGCGCTTGCATGACATGGGTCAACCGACGATTAAAATGAGCACCAGCCTGGTGGCCCTGGAGGCCCCCATCACCTGCCGCTACATCCACGTGAAAACTGACCATGTCGATGCGCAAAACTTGCATTGGAAGACCAGTAACGTGGAAATAACATCTCAAACGCAGCAATTGTCGACTGCAGTACTGTGTGCTCTTCTACGAGAGATCTGTTTCTCTCCTCGAGGAGCGCAATATACTCTCTCGCCATACATATAATAGCCACCTATTCTAGGTAAGAATTATTACTTCACGAGTTGGTGGTGACTAACCTCATCCACCATCGTTTTAGGCGTTCCTTCTTGCGGGTCCTTCGTTGCACTCTCCTCTCCTTCCTTTGCCGTTTCAACTCTCATAGGAGGGATACTATCCCGTAATTCGGTTAATGTATCATACAACTGGGTGTCGTGGCGCTTCTCGGTGGTGCACCTGGGCGGGGCTTCCGATGGTTTGTGACGGCCCGAGTTGCGTGCCGGCGCGGGAGGACACTCGGGCTTGATTACCATGCTGGAGGAGAGGGACAATGGCGTCAGTCTATACGGCCTCTGTAGCTCGGGAGGTCCCGAGGAACGGTGGGATGCTGCGAAGAGAATTGGCATCGGGGAAAGGGACGGGAAATATATTGAGGTTGAATGGGGTCGCCGCGGCACTTGAGTCTGTGGTAGTATTGTAACGCCCTGAACACCTCCCTCAACTCGGGCTGCGTTGAAAATTATGGCGTTGAAAATGTTCGCACGACAATTTGCACGGTGATGTATCCAAATGTCACTTTCTCGACATGGCCCAACAAAGAGATATGACATGTCTACTACCCCAGACGAGGTGGTACAAAATGGTACCGCAGTTGCGCCACCACCCTTTGGCCATCCCACTCAAACTCAAGGGTTTCGTAGTTCTAGCCGATCATTGGATCGTGTTCTGTGCCACCTTGCAGATCAATGGGGTCCAGGCCAACCTACTGGGTCGGTTAATGCAACTATGGCCTGATGTAGCGCATCACTGCCTATTACAGACACAACAGGGCCGCGGCGGCGGACGCGGCTGAACGACGATCAGGGGTTTGGGGTTGTACTGTACCGTCTGCCCTGCTACTGAAACGAGGGTTGCGTGTAATCTGATCAAATACAACAAATCTGGCCCGTGCACGCAGCGAGGTCGTCTTAAAAATGCGTTCAATTACATATTTGGCGATCAATAGGGGGACAGGTGCCCGTCCTTCTAAAACTGGACGAGGACCGTCCTAATTACCATATCTAGTATAGCGCCTCCGCCGTCAGTCTTCCTTACGCGCTGCCTATCCCTTCAAGTGTCGAGGACCTCCCGCCAGGTCACGGCAGGGGGGACAGCCAATAAAAATGCATCGAATCAAAGGTACCTAGCCCCCACCTATTTTAGCCTATGATAGAAGTACTAGCAACCTCTTGAGTTACAAATTGCTACATTACACTGCTCACATCCCCAAACTGTCTGGCGCCTCCTTTTATTACGACTGACCGGCGCCAACGGCCTCCTTGAGCTTCTTGACCTTGGCTGCCCTAATTGAAGTCCCTGGATTGACTGCCTCTGTAGGTAGTGATGAAGGTATCGATTGGGAAATCATTATCTAATTAAGAATGGTTTATATGAGGATTTATGTGGTATTAATTAATGACGCATCGTGTGGTTCCTCCTATGTACCTCCTCGTTGACAGGGGTAGTGTGGGGCGGGGTACTCGCCGGAGCTCCTCGACAATTGAAGGGATAGACAACAAATATGACAAACGGCGAAGAGGCTGGGTGATGCCCCGGGCTACGGATAGTCTTCCCATTGGACGAGGAGGAAACCAGGCTAGCATATAGCACGGATGGACAATACAAAAGGTCATTTTCTCCCAACCAGGCTTGCTGATTCTGTTAGTTTCCCACCCTTCGACGGCCCAGAAACACTACAAAACGCTGCCTAGTCCGCGGTGCATTCACAGTATTATTGCTGTAGCCGAGAGAAACAGGTTAGTTTGACTGACTCCGCTGGTCGAGCCGGGAGGCGCGAGGATAGTTGTTGTCTTTTTTGTAGTGATTTCGCCACGCAGTAGCTAAACTGAAGAGCACAGAATCGGTCAGGTGGCGCCATCATCACCAGAATGAGCGAGGCTGTCGTTGCAGCATCAGCCAGGCAGTCCGAAATCAGAGCTTGGATAGCACAATGCCTGGAAACCCCGGCAATCAAGACACCCCAGGAGATATTTCGGCAGGAATATGTAGCCCAACGAGCAATCATTGACCAGGAGCTCAGGTCACCTATAGGGTTGGATCCCTCCAGCGACGTCACTTCAGCGGGAGACCGACTTGTTCAGTATGCTGGTCAGCTAAAGGAGCTTGAACAGCAGCACGCATTGACCGTGAAGAGCAAGGAACGTGCTTTTGCTACACAGGTGGAAGAGCGACACAAGAAGCTTTTTGCTGCATTTGTCGACATTGTAGGGGATTCGCTCGCAGGGCAGTGGATGAGGCAACGGAAGGGGGAAAAGACGCCTGCCGAGGAGCATACACCAATCGCTCAGGACTCGGACCCGGTGCCAGAGACCTCAGCTGTCCAGTCCGGCGAAGAGGAACAAGTCCAGTTACCGGAGACTCCGGCGAACCCAGACGTTGAGGCAAGGAACGAGCTTGAGAAGGCACAGGATTCGACCGAGACTACGGAATCGAATCGAGACCAATCCCAACCGGATCGTGAACCTCGACGGGATTTACAACCTGCTTCAGAGAGTCAACGCCATCCAGAGGCACGACCACCCCCAGACCCTGGCTTTCTGTTGCTCCACCATGCCCAGCCCCCAACAAACTCCCAGCCCGCATCAGATCACCAAAATGGGGCACAGGTTCAACAGCATCCGGATCCTCGGCCAGCCAGCATTCCTCCTGCAAGAAAGAGGCCGGCAAGTCCATCCGAATCAAGAAATGAACACGAGAAGCGCCCTCGCCTTGACGACGCCCCGAGAATCCAAGGTCGGTTGATTTTGACCAAGTCTATCAAAACGGAAACGCAGAAATCAAGTACACAATCGCCCGCTATCCCCGCAAGGATGGTAAATAGTACATTCTAGAGTGCAGAGAACACGGCCAGCACTTTACCAACGACCCCATCATCGGCGCCGCGAAGCACTTGGCGACCCCGGGCCACGGGAACATGCACAGGAAACACGACTTGGCCGTCCAGATCCTGGGCACTCTTGTCAAGAATTGCACATCGGAGATGGCGAAAATAAACAATATTATAGCCCAGGAAGCATTTGAGAAGGGGATTGGCATACCCACGACCATCAAGCGCCCGAAACGGCCACGGTTCGACGGCGGTACTAGTGAACCCCGGGTGCAAATGCACGGCGGCCCTCATACACGCAGCAGTGGTTGTTGTGTCACGCAGGGATGCTGAGTGCACTTGACAACAGGTAGTTCTTGTTGTCGTGATTGTAATTATTAGTTAAGTTTTTCATGATCTCAATGAGAGGCCCTTTTGGGGCCTTATATCTTTGAATGATCCCATCTAGGACTTTGAACCTTAATCGTAGGACTTCAAACTTTAATCTTGATCCTGAAGTTAAGGGGGAACTCTCAGTTCTTCCAACAGCAGTCAGATTGTGTCTGGTATCATAAACCCCAAGCCAGGTGAGATCTATGCCGCTTACTGGAAGAGCTCCAGGAGCTTTTACCCGGTTCTCATTCTCCCATGGGGAAGCTTCCAGCACATCGGTTGGAAGGGATCACTGCTGGAGATGGGGTTATTGGACGACACGCCAGCCTGCTATGTGGTCGACGGGGATAACATAAGATGGGTCGAGGGCTACGAGGACGGCGGTGCCTTGGTCTCCAAGCGTCAATTCCCCGTTGGTTACTTTGATGAGCTCAAGTTTCCGGAACAGAGTTCTGTTGGTTGGGTTTTTGTTGCTGACCTGAAGCACTTTGACTCAGAAGACATGAGCATACTTCACAGAGACTCTGTCACCGAGTTTGTCAGGAGTCAGCAAAATCAAAACCCGGTGAGCATCATCAGAGGTGAGTTTGTTCGTGTAACAAATACCTACATTCTTTGTCTCCAACAGTTGATATTTAGTAGGAGCAGCATCTTCAGTTCCTAGTGAGCCAGATATTCTGGAGAGAGGAGAACAGCTCAATCTGGATGTATTGGCTGTCCCGTCTTCCAGCAATGAAAGCGGCGCGGATGAGCATCAAGAGCCGCGGCAAGACATGGCCCATCCAGACATTTTCATCACCCTACCCCAGGAGGCCCCAAGACAGCCGGACAGACAAGACAAAAGAGAGCAGGGCCCAGTCCAGGAGGCACATGGCGATGAAGCTGCAAAGAAAAGTGAGCCTAGTTTGAGTGCCAGCAAAGAAGCCCAGCCCAGTGAGCCGGCAGTCAACAATGGCGAGACACTCGAAGATCGCCCCAACGCCGTAGATGATGATTCTGATATTGAAAATCTCCTCAACTCCCAGCCACTTCAGCAACAAGACAGCCTGAGCGATCTTGTTACGTCCGGGGACGACTCTCTACGGCCAGAGACCCGGAATTTTCTCCTGGAGACGCTTCAAGAGAAAGACGGAGGGGACGCCGCAACAGCAAGCGGCACATCTTCTACAATGTCGACCAACCAGTCAGCCCCTGAAACATCAGGCAATCGTACTCAGGAGTCCAGGTCCGAGGATCAAACAGCAGCAACTCCTGTAGTGACGGCTCCTGAACCACGAGTCTTCCCAGCCACCAAACCCGGAATTTCCAGAAACCAAGCGTCACCCATGCCAGCCACGCTGATGCCAGAAAACGAGTACCTCCTACAACTGGCAGCACAAGCCGTGGTATCTACGATCCCAGAGGTCTTCCGGGTTGAAGGGTTCTTTTCACGAAACCGGCCGAGGGAAGCAAGTGGGCAACTTCCAACTACGCCACGGGCCTTTGAGACGCGCTCAGAAAATGTCCGGACAGATAGTGTGCCGTATCTAGCACAGAGGACCAGTGGGTTCCTTGACGCCGTGCTGGGTCCGCGGGCAGGGTTTGTTGAGCAGAACGGCAGTGCCCAGTCGCCGTCGGGCAACTCGCTTTTTCCTACTTCTAGAACGGCATCCTAGCTGTTTGATATCGAGCTCACGACAGTCAGTGCCTGGCGACATTCATGATACTCTATTGATCCCAGTCACCAGTTTCAAGACTGGCCCATGGTTGAATGTTGCGATCACCGAGTTAATGTGGGATGTTTCTTGGAAAAAAGGCGTTGACAGGGACGTTGGAACTACGAGGATGGATACAAAAATAGCAATGTGTGCGGATCTCTTGCGTGTTGATGCAGTTGAGAAACTGATGTTGGTTTCTTCCATGTCGACTTGACCAATAATCATTTTGATAACGTGCCGGGTTGATTCCTGCAGCCTTCTACACTCAATACTTTCCTGCGCCAGTCGGTTTGCCACTCGGTCAAGTCACAGCATTCTCACTCTCACTCTCACTCTCTCGCGCATATCTCACGACGGTCTCAAAGTGTGTCCGTTGAGGTTTCTCACCAAAGCCCAAGATACGCTAATGCAGACAGGGGGGGGTCTGTTGAGAACGAACATGATGTCAGACAATTGGCCCCACAGGGATCATTGGTGGCACCAGTCAATTGATGAGAATTATCTAAAGAACAAAGGAAATTAAATAGCTAACGTGCATGATAAGCATGCCGGTCAAACAAGCTTGCCGGTCAAAAATTATCACCCTCAATCTAGAAATTAAAATAAATACACAACAAAGCATCTAATCAATTAGAACTAATTGCTATACTCTTCCCCAGACATCGCAACAACTATCTGACATGTCCTTGCGTTATGCCCGGTCTTGCCGCATGTTCCACAACGCCTTTCCTTCGGTCGCGCTGACCCTCCTTGACCACCACTTCTCGACGATTCGGCCGCTACGTGCGTATTGGCATCCATCTGATCAATTGCTTCCCTTCCTTCACCTAGAGTCATCTTCCCTCTATTCTGCAGGCGGGTTCTTTTTGCTCTGCGCCGCTTGCTAAGTACCTCATTTGACTGTCGAAGGATCTGGTTCTCAGACTTCAGTAATGCTATCTGATGCATTATTGCCTTCGTTCCTTTCGAAAATGATTCAAGTGCCTCAAGAATAGATGCCGGGGAGCTGCTCTGGTGCCTTCTAATTCGCCTTTTGAGGTATTCAGACTGAGAGCTAGCCTCAAGGACGGTCTTTGGGGTCTTTGAGACCCAAGGGTCGGGGAGGTTCGCCTCCTCCCCCACAGGTGTTGGAGTCCGTAGCTGCACATCAAGCTTTGATATAATACTTTCCGGGTCTAAAGGAACAAGCCCGGCCCCTCTAAAACCTCCCTTGATATTGCTTTCTGTCATAGCGGCTTGGTGGGCGGCGTAAAACGCTGGAAAGAACTCGGTCTTTGAAATGTGGGTTATTGAGCATCTGATCAAATGCTCTATTTCCCGGCCGTAGGCTTTTTTGAGCGGTCCAAAGCACCCGACATCAAGAGGCTGGAGTAGATGAGACGAATGAGGGGGCATACAGAGCGTGATGATATTGTTCTCCTCGCAATATGCCTCGAAGTCGGCCGAGTGGTGGCTTTCATGCCCATCGAGGATCAGAAGGCGATAGCCACCGGTTGATCGGGTCTTTGTGTGCCGATCAAAGTGCTTGATCCACTCAAGGCCCGTCTCGTTGTCGGTCCAGCCATTTTTGGTCGTGACGATAGCCCAATCGCCCGGGAGGTTGCTTTCTTGGTACCAGCTGGAGAGGTGATATTGCCCCGCGACCACGATAAACGGCTGGATCGCCCAGCCTTCCGCATTGATAGCCTGGATGACTGTAACCCATTCCCGATTTCCGGGCTGGACTGATTTCGGTCTTCCACGCCTTTCTGCGCCTGTGACAACCATTCCGCTTGCAATCAGACCCATCATAAAGCCAGTCTCATCAAAGTTGTAGATATCAGCAAGGTTGATACCATACTTCGCGATTATGTTCTCCACAAGCCTGAACCAATCGCGAATAATAGTCGGATCTTCGCATTTGGCTCTCTGGTAGTCGTACTTACGGAGAAAACGCGTCTTGAGGTCTTTGTGTCGCCTGACGAAGTTGGAAGCCCAGCGCTTGCCGACAGGTGGCGCGTCGCGGTCAGCGAGCAGTCGGTTGGCCATTTCTTCAACACCACGCAGTCGTGGGGGAAATCCTCGCGAATCCAAGTCGAGAATGAACTGAACAATGATCTGTTCCTCTAGATCGGATAGTTTACGAGATTTGGGGATCCAATCGCAACGAGCAGTGACGCCATTCTCTCGGTCAAAGAGAGTACTATACTTGACTTGATAGATCTTTGCGGCGCGTCGGAGACTTAATTTTGGGTCATTTCGATAGGCTTGAAGCGCAAGAAGGATATTTGCCTCATTATTTGATCGTGGCATCTTGAATGGTTGAGAATTGATTGATTAAGTAGGAAGATGAAAGGTTGAGGGATTTTTGACCGGCAAGCTTGTTTGACCGGCATGCTTATCATGCACGTTATGTGTTCGGGCACAGCTATTTAAGCTCATGTCGTTAGGATTGGAATCCTTGATACGACAAACCGGATGTGAAACCGGATACACGACACCAAAGCACGGGCCGCGTTTCATATCCAGTCGCACGAACCTAGTGGTGATATGCGACACATGACGACCCCCATGACCGTGCACCTCCCAACCCCGCACATGGTGATAGCATCACTTTCGAAATAAGCGGTCAGGAACATTCATCAATTTCTCGGCCAAAATAGCTTCATATTACAAAATATTTAGCAAAGTGACTAAAGAAAGCCTCCTAAGAAGTTGGTTTAATTTTAGGCTTTTTCCTTGCTGGCTTACTTGCGCTAGCCTTCTTTCTCTTCGTGACCTACCATGCAGTACCCACCTGCCGTACGCACCCACCAACCGTACAGCAAAAAAAAAACTCCCCATACAAACTGCCATTTTTCAACCCCCTCACAAAGAGTGACCAAAAATACGAAAAACAAATTGATTCCTATTTTTCAGTTTAGAATTGAATGTATTTTAATATTCTCTTGGTCTTTTAACTGCGCGGCCTGCGCGGGTGCGTGCAATAGGTAACTCTGCTGCCTCGAATTTGAACTCTCATCCTCTTCCACTCCTCCCACCTCGATCACATCCTCAACAGCCTCTGCCTCTTCAGTTGACTGGATTGGGTTAGAAATAGCTTAACCAGACACTAGGGCCTCGGCTAATGTCATGAACTTCTTGTTGGGGTTTGGTATCGCCTTTCTCTTCTTGCCTCTACTCAACCGGCCGACTTCCTCCTCCAGATCTTGAGCTTAGCGAGGCGATCTTTGACTCTTGCGCTTCGAACCCTTTCGATATCACAGAGTGCCGTCTTCTCGTCGAAGGGCTCTTGTTCTTTCCTAGATCCCTGATATGACGGCTGGTCTTTGGCGTATTATCAGAGTCGACTTGCCCGTCTCTGTGGCCGTCTGATGCAGGCGTCGTTTCCTTCTTGTCCGGCTGAATCTCAGGATGTATGAGCGCTTTCCGTCGTGAAATTGGCCAGTTCCCGGTCACCCTCCAGCCTGAGAGTATGTTTTTCTTTGTCATGCCTACTTCCCTGGCTTTGGCATAGGCCTTGATGAAGTTGACCTTATCCACTGGCGCAGAATCAGTCAGGCTTGTCAGTTTTTGGAGCTCTTTGCGATAGGCAGCCTTGGAGGCATTGAAAACGCCATTGTCAAGTGGCTGTAGGCCGTGGGAGCAATGAGCCGGCAGGTAACAACAATATACGTTGTTCAAAAAGCAGGTAGCCATCCACTCATCCTGGATTTGGAGTCAGCGACATTTTTGGTTCCCAAGATTCAGAACAGACAGATACTCACAGATACATGGCTTCGATGACCATCTAATATGATAAGCCTCGCATCAGACTCATCTTCCGGTTGCGTTTGGGGAAGATAGACCTCTCTGAGCCACTCGACTGCGATATGGTTGTCGGTCCAGCCGTTGTCGGGCGTGATATAATACCAGTCGGCCACCTCCTTGAGCTCATCGATAAACCACTGTTTCTGAAGCTCTCTGCTTTTGAAAATGATCCCCGGCTTCAGAAGACGGCCATCTGCAGTGACGGCTTCGAGAAAGCTAGTCCAAGCGCGGGACTGAGGGCCTTTGAGGAAGGCCTTCCTTGGGATCGCTACTGCCGATAACCAAGGAATCCAAGCCTAAATTCGGAATGAATTAGTAGGATCAATGATTAAAATGACAAATACCCACCAAATCCAGCCATGATACCACCCTCGTCAACATTAACAGTGTTCTCAGGCTTGATCCAGCCATACTCGCTCTCGCGGATATCAAAGTACCAATTGACGGCGGTTGGGGTAAAAGAACTGAACCTAGACGCCTCCTGACGTTTTCCTATCTTCGTCTTTATGGATGGATGCCGTTTCATGAACCTGGCTAGCCAGTGTATACCGATAGGCCTTTCCCTGCGTTGTTGGCGTAGGAGGGCAGTGACGGTGGCGCGGACTTGACTGTGAGAAGGAGCATAGCCCAAGGCCTCTTGTCGAAGTATCCAGGCAACCAATCTAGACTCCTGAGGCTTGGATAATAGCTGAGCAGGCTGTGTGACCTCTGACCTTGACGGTACGCCTCTTAATCGATCAGAGAGGGTGGTCGGAGGCATGCCATTCTTCTGGGCGGCCTGGTTCTGCGAGAGGCCATTATCTGTGACGTCTAGTATAGCATCGATAACATTGCTCTCTGTATAAGATATCTGGGGCATTTTCGAGGCGATGAAGGCAGGCTGGTGTAGGAAAAGTTTTGGTGAAGCTTCAGGGAGGCTGGGTGATGAGGGAGGCATTTTGAGACATTTTACATTAGTGCCATGCGACCATACCGCACACGTGATCGAAAAATCAATTTGATAATGTCAAACTTGATGAGATTCTCAATAAAACAGACATCGTTTCAAGTCAACAGGTTCAATTTTGGGCAAGCACCGTGTAAGTGAAAATAAGCATTTTGTATGGGGAGATTTTTTTTTGGCTGTACGGTTGGTGGGTGCGTAAGGTAGGTGGGTACTGCATGGTAATTTTCAGCCTCATCACGGGCATCCATTATTTTGAGGATGTGAGAGAAGGCTTTGTTGGGGGTCAAATCGAACGGCCTTTAGCCCTCATGGCTTCTCGGCAGCTGCTTTTGCTTTCAGGATGGCCCCTTCGTGCTTTAGATGTGTAATTTCGTTATGATCACAGTCGGCACACTCCTGGGCTTTCGAAAGGACTCTCTAAAGGCCACGACCAATGCGATTCAACCGTCGGTCGAGATGTTCAACTTGTCTTTCGATATAGCGGCCGCAATGAGGCGTATTCCATAGCCCCTCTGTATCGTCAATTTGCTCCTTTGGCCTTGAGGGGGCTTTATGTGGTCGTGTGAATAGCTTCGGTTTCTTGACGCTGGCGAGGGCCTTTGCCACATCGATTGGATAGATGCCAGCGGCCCGAAAACCAGCTCGAATACTCTCCTTGGTAAGGGCTTTCTCTGAGGCCCTTTTATACGCTGATATGAAGAGCTGTTTCTGTCGTGGCGATGTGATGCTATAAGTGGCCCACCCACGCGTTTCTTGGTGATAAAAGACCCTTAACAGGCCAAAAGCCGCGATATCAAGCGGCTGCGTAAGGTGTGAAGAATGTAACAGCAGCCAGCTAAGCCAGACCTTATTCCTCGAAGCTATCTTCATGAGGTTTCCCGTTATATGAGTCTTATGTTGATCGAGGGCTAAGATACCCCAAAGGTTCGGGTTTTGGCTTTGTCTCAGGAAGGAAGACGAATTCGAACCATTTAAAGAAGATATCAGCATTTAACCAACCTTTGGGGCTACACTCATACTTCCAATCAGGAATTTCATCAGGAAACCACTGTCCTTGGCGGTTATGTAGAACCTGTAAAAACAACACACAGCGTTAACCGGCGGCCATCGGCGCTTCCACGTTCAAGGATCGTGATCCAGGCCGTTTCTTTGCTTTCTATAGCTTCTGCAGCCGGCTTCAAAGGTGTCCCGGTTATTTTCCCTACGTGGGTCTCTCCTTCTTTGACCCCAGTCTCGTCGACGATATATAGACGGTCCGTGGTGATATTAACTTTTTGAAAGAGGTCCTCAAGGCCAGAGAAATAACTCTGAAGACCTTCTTTTGTGATGGCAGTCTTGCGAGCGGCTTCAATAAGCCGGGACAGCTTCAATTTGACCTCTGGATAGCGAGTGAGGAAGCAGTCGACCCAATGCCTGCCGGCAGGTTAGTCATTGCCGCCTTCGGCAGCCACGGCCGAGGCAAAAGACCGTATTTCGACCTTATTAACGAGCTGGTGAAAAGCTTCTTTTTGAAGGATCTAGACGATATCTTCCTCTTGCACGGGACTGAATTTTCGGGCCTTTTCCTTCTCTCTGTGAATATTGACGGCGCCCTCAATTCGACCTTTTCATGTCGAGGGGGTTCAAGGGCGCTGACAACATGTCCGGGACTCTTCGCTCTGACTTCAGCGGGGACATTTTCGCAACCCTTCGCAAGCATCCTCCAGCCACCGTCTTCCTGACTGCTAGCATGCGAGCTACGAGAAGACTATGCCTTCAAGCAACCAGAAGGGCTGGCAGCGACAGTGCCAGTGGAAGTCGTAGCGTGCAGGAGAGCCGGGTTGACTGTATAGCCTAGGGAGGGGGAGTTGACAGTGATAAGGTCCCCATATTGTGGCATCCCAGGTGTCTCGGTTACCATCCCTCCGGCGTTATTCAGGAGGGTTGGGTTCAAGGCATGCGGCCTAAAAGCCGTTTCCGGTACTAGCTCCATAGTTGAGGTGTGTCTCTGGGACTCATCAGCTAATGTATTTGTTTCAGAGCAGCAAAAAGCGATGCTTTCTCCACCTTTGGTGGTTATCGTGTGTACCTGATTGTAAGCTCAGTGCTTGAGCGCAAGCGACGAACCTCAAAAGCGCAAGACGCGCCCTTGGACTTCTTGGTTAAAAGTAATCCGGATCGAATCGATCGAACGAGCTAACTACACGACCCACTCAATTCACCCGAAACGTATTAAAGACCACTCATAGAGTGGTTCCATTGACGCGTTCAGCCACGGGCGCGGTTTTTCGCACCACAGAGCGTGATTTGTCCCTTCATAGCCCGATACTGTGTTGGTGATAGGAAGTGTTAGGGCGTACAGCTAACCCCTGAGGGCCCACCCAAGGTAATGCAGGTATCTTACAACAACGACTACCATACTGGCAGTAGTCCAAAATTAGACTGGAAACTTAATGGCAGCTTTCTTTGGAGCTTTTAAATGAAGCATCTTCCATGTTTCCTTGCGGATTACGTGATACTTGGAAAAAGTCCAAGGGCAAGTCATCCTAGCTGGAAAATGCCATGTGTGGGTTTATTTTTCTCTGGTCTGCCGTAAGAAAGCGAAATTTTCAAATACAGTAAGAAACGGGCTCTGATTAATCCACTCATCTGCATCAGTACAGGGAAGTGTCAAAAATCCGTCCTAGGAGACCTAAATCACCAAGACTCCCTAAACTCATAACCATGCTCAACGGGTAGAGCAACGGTATTTCCTGTCTCAATGTTATCGTTCGAGTTGATCAAGAACCGTCGTTGCTTAACAAACTTTGGCCAAGTGTTGGTCCAGACAAAGTACTTGATGCTTGCTTCAGCGTTATCAAAAATGGTGGCATCAAAGCCGTCGGGGAGGTCATCCCAGCAGACGGTCTTGTCTTCCATTCCGTCCGTCTCGTTGATCGACCTGGTCATGATACCGGTCTGAGAACCGTGAGGTGATGCGGAAGGCGTCTTGGGCTTGGTGGTCATGGCGAAGGAGTCAGCGGGTGTAGCGGGATCAACACCGTGCTTATTACCACAGAGAGTGCGGGCGGACGGCTCGAAAATAAGCTCGAGCCTGTTGAGATCTTGTGAGGAAAGGTGGATTTGAAACTTGGCATAGCGGGAGCTAATAAAGTCGGAGTAGATTTGGACAGCGCTCTTAAATCGTTCGCAGATAAGTGTTTGAACCTCGTTAATTTTGATCTCATCCGAGTTACGAAGGGCCGGAGGAAACGAAGACTTCCAGTCAGCGACGGCTCCTAGGAAGGCGATATTCTCTCCAGAGAGATCCCGGAGGGCAGAGAACTGCTGAAGTGCCCCGGATTTCGCCAAAGAACGCACTCGAGAGCTTCCATAGTGATGATAATCTCGCTGGGATTGCTCTTGGTAGGGCCATCCTTGGGCCATGCGCTTAGTGGTGAGCTTGCCTCTTTCAGTTGCGATTGAACGATCGAGCTAAGATATTCTTGGCGTAGAGTCTGGTATCTAATAACCTCCCAGCAGGGTAGGAAAATAGTGAAGATCTCGAGCATCATGATAGAGATGGCAATCCTTAAATCGAATGAGCTCGATATTCCGGCAAAAAAGCGAATGTCGGGATAACATACCATTGAGGCGGAACCCAGATGTGATTAATCGATGACATAGCAGGGAGATATAGAGCAATAAGCCACATAGGGCAGACAGATTAGTAGTTAGCGTCTAATCGGGTCAAAAGTAATATCAAGGGACACTAACCTCGATAGGCAGCAAGCAATAGTTTGGGTACTCCACCCTTGTGTATCATTAATTCCACGTGCGCGGCAGAGAGTATCCCTTGAGCTGTGGAAAACCTCCCGGCCGTACCGAGCCCCACATCCGCCCCAACTTCTAAGAGGTACATGAGGGGAACCTTATGATGCGTCATTGATTGATTCCACCTACATCCTCATAGAGATTCTTTCGGATTGATCAATGACTTCCCAATCGGTACCTATAGAGATCTCGGCGGAGGCTCTCAACGCGTATGATGACAGCAGCTTTATCAATGAAGATAATAGCCTTCAAGAGCATGAGGGTGATAGCACCCGGAGACCGGCTTTTCTGCCTGTCGAAGACCGAGGCTTCGATTTTCAACCCTTCCAAGTGCCGCGACGAGAGCTTGTTGTCAAGCAGCTGCCCCAGAACCCGCTGTCCCTTTTCCAACACTTTATACCTATTTCCCTAGTCAATAGCTGGGTCAAATACACTAATGACTGGGTCAATAGCCTACTCCAGAGCGGCGTTATTGATAGCCAAGAACACGAAATAATAGAAAAGTCACGCCTCCGCGCCTGGAAACCAACTACGGCTGCAGAGATATATATCTGGCTTGCGATCATTATTTATATAGGAGTCCACGGCGAAATATCAGTCGAAGACCATTGGAAGACCTCTCAGCTAGAGGATCAGCGGCCTGAACACTCGATAATTAAGTTCATGACTTATGACCGATTTCAACTCCTTCATCGTCATCTCCGGCTCTTTGACCACACCAAATTCACTGACGATGACCATTTTCCTATCGTCTTCCAATGCGTTGAGCTGTGGTCTCAACATATTCAACTTGCAACAACAGAGCTTTGTAATCCGGGCTCACATCTTGCCGTAGACGAGGGCATGATCCGATATACCGGAAGGAATAAGCAAGTTACATACGTCCCCAATAAGCCTATTGACACAGGCCTCAAAGTCTGGATAGCTGCCCAGCTAGGCCTCTTTATGAGGTGGATTTGGCACCAGCCTGGCGCAAAATACGGCCCAGTTGGTGTTGAGAGGAAGAAGCCGGCATCACAAGGAGGGAGGAGGAAAGGCAAGGGAAGAGGCAGCCAACGGAGGGCTCCTAACGAGGTTGACGAGGTCAAGGAAGTTATCCACGTCATCACAGAAGCTGGGGATAAGATCATGGCGTTGAACCCGACCCAAGGCGTCGTTATTGCCCTTATTAACCTGTTGCCGGAGTCGACATATCACGTCTCCGTGGATAACCTCTTCTCGTCGCCGGACCTCTTCCGCTCCCTTCGTCAGCACGGCCACGGTGCAACCGGCACAGCCCGGCCTAATTGTGGCTTCTACAAAGGTCTTGCAGACGCCAAAAAGGCCGATAAGGCAAGGAAGTCAGGCTTCCAATTCAATGAGATCAAGGTCATCCCAACTGCCGATAATCAGGTAGGAAGACTCGACATTCTTCCTTACAATTCGGCTGATAACTTGTCTTCTTCTTCTCTAGGTTAATTAGACCGCTTGGAAGGATAATGCCCTCGTATTGCTCCTTTCAACCGTCTTTAATGGCGATGAGAGGTGTGACCGTTGGAGGAAGAGACCGTCAACGAAGACCCCAATGGCATGGCCAATACAGCGCTTTTTTAGTGGCGAGCCAGTCCAGCTTATATCGATCCCTACTATTGCCGCTTCCTATAACGACGAAATGAATGATGTTGACCGAGGCGACCAAAGGAGGTCATATCTAGGCTATGATCATCCTATCCGCCGGGGCGCTTGGCAGGCTATTGCTTGGACCTTCTTATTGGATGTAGTCCTAGTGAATAGCTTCCTCTTACAGCTACACGGGCAGCCAGCTTGGGAGCGTTATACAAGCCAGAAGAAGTGGAGGGAATGCCTATACAACGCGGTCTTCAAGACTTTCCATCCGCAAAGCCAGTCAAGGCGGACTTTTCGAGCCGGAGACGAATTTACGCCCGTGGCACAACGTAAGCACGTCCGAAGAGGGAAAAAATCAGATTGCCTTGCTTGCAAGGGGCTTCAATTAGGGCAGCCGAGGTCAAGAAGTGCAAGGAGGCCCTTGGCCCCGGTCAGCTACAACAAAAGAAGGCGTCAATCAATTTGGGGATGTGAGCAGTGTGATGTAGCGATTTGTAACTCGAGAGATTGCTGGTACTTCTATCATCGGCTAAAATAGGGGGGAGGATTAGGTATCTTTGATCCGATGCAATTTAATTGGCTGCACCCCCCCGCCGTGACCTGGCGGGCGGTTTTCCACAGCTCAAGGGATAGTGGTTCATCTCCTGAGCTGTCCGAGCCCTCCAAACAGGCACGACGAGGGGTTGTAGCGAATTAAAATGCGTCAAATTAAGGGTAACGTATACGACAAGTGAGTTGGTCAGACAAGTGAGTTGGTCACTTTGGTATTTGCTAGCAGAAGGCACACATTAAAAAGTACCTGGAAATTGTTAGCGCCCTCTAGCAATTTTTAGGTATTTTACCCCGCTATACCCCGCTAAAAGGTACAAAATTGACCGACTCACTTATCGTATACGTTACATCTAAATTCCTGACTTGCAGGGGTCATTGCCGTTGTTTACACATGCCCCGGATGTCTGAGCCTTAATACTGCTTGTTATCTCTTGTCTCCATTCTGGCCCCCATTCTGCCAGTGGTGATCAGCGGGCGAGAGGCGCCAGTGATAGGTGGAGGGCTACCCCGGGGCTACCCCAAGGTATAATGACCAGTCACTATTTCGTCTTGCCAAGCTTTTTTTTTTATTGATATATGGGTCGCTCGGGTCAATCATTTCACCACCCTGGATTTCCATGCGGCCTGGCGTGCATCATACGTCTTCCGAGATAAACATCGATGGTCAGTACTGATCCCCGACGGAGCCTACTCATTGTATTTTGCTGTCTTTGTTTGCTGGAAGTTCTATTGGTCTCTGCCTAAGGCGGGCACGGACCCTTGGGGAAATCTTACGGAGGATCCTTCGTATTCTGCTTATGGGAATATACTCAGTCGTTGAACAATGTCTCAATAACTCCGAAATGCCGCAGGCCCAAATCAGTTCATTATTCTCAGCCACGGACGTTCTCTTTAGTAAACGATCTACAAGGATTCACGGCATTTTCTGAGCTATCCTCAAGGTGGCTACTCTCCACCCAAGATCATGGCCTAAATCGGTAACGTAACCAATAGTGTTGCACCACTGGGGTGATAAGATTTGGTCCAGACCAGAGTCGGCGCTAAAATATGATAGACCCCATTTCCAGCGACTCACGGAAAAAGACATGTCGTTGGTGATGACTTACTCGAGAACTTCCGTTTGCGTCTATAGTTGGTCCCGACCAGTGTGGGCTTCCTGATCTGAAGCCTTCTTTAGATGGTAGGCGGATCGACCTCGCTTTAAGCTGCGGTTCTTTCCCTCTATTAGGGGAATGCAAGCCGCTGGCATTGCAGAGCGTCCTAACCCCGGAAGGCAACGAGAGTGCAATGAGAGACAAGCTGATGGTGCTTGACAGGATGGGCAGGCAACCATGTCACCAGTGGTTTCGATCGGGCATGATATCCGTTCACTGATCGAGTCCAATGGAGGCGGCGCCCTTCTACAGGGGTCAGGGAAGAGAGTATACATATCCGGAGATACACAAACAGACAAAAGGAAGGTGGAGGCTCGCCTGGGTGCAAGTTACGTACCTCTTTGACTAGTTCACATTTTCGAGCACTGTCCATCCACAGGCCCTTGACCATGTCCAAATCCATCGGCAACTTGTTGCACCGTCTGTCGTCCAACTTGTTCTTCCTATGCAAACTGCGCACTGCCGCATGTGTTGAACTGCTGTTGAACTGCAGTCACATAAGGTCGGTTTTCTTGAAGTACCCAAGTTCGCAGCAGTGTAGTCGCCCTTAGAGTATTGGAGGCCGGCTTTGTGCTGCTGCGGGAATGAGGACGGAGAACATTGCTTAATGCCTCCGTATTTGTTGGCCGACTTCAGCGGTAAAGTAAGATGCCCTGAGAACTCAGATCTCATCCAATCCCCGAGGCAATGGTACGGGCTGCCGGAGATCTGTCAACGCCGCCTGAACCGAGATTCAGGGTTGTAGGAGGCCCACGCTCACCTGCCCCTGAACATTCGCTCTCTCTCCCTTGCATCCTACCACCTCCACATGTCTCACAACACGATATCATTAACTTTCGAGTTGTTACCTCTGCTCACCCTCCTCGCCCCTTCTCCTTCTCTCTCTTTTTTCTTCTCCTCCTTTATTTACCTTCTTCCTCTTCGTCCTTTTTCCGCAGTGTGTTCACCCGCTCTGGTGCCTTCCACACACCACCGGCCGAAGCAGCAGGCTTCGTCCTTGCCCGCCATATTAGTGGCCCAGCACTGCCCGGCTTTGGGTCTGGTGTCGTCCACTGCTGCTCCGTTGCTAGTCGCCAAACCGCCAGTGCGCAACCAATGCCAGCTCCAACCATCTACAGACTACAGACCGCACGCCCCAATCAGCTCAGATCGAGTCGATAGCATCAACACGGGAGAATGTCGTCAAGGCAAGGTTCAGTTAGTCAACTAGTTCATTCTAACATAAGTTTTCTTCCTCTAGCCCACGACCACCCGACACTAAGAGCCCGCAACGCCAAACGTCCGCAAACATCGACCTTCTTGCCACCTCCCAACGCGCGAGAGGATTATAACCCGGTGCCGTGGGTTTCGCTCCACTCGCCCATCTCTCTGTCTTGAACCGACTTAAGCGCCACGTCCCTTAGCCCCGATCCTTAGACCAGATTCACGATTTGCCGCCGCCTTAAGTAGTTTGCGCTACACTTTTTCTGGTTTGTGATCCAGCGGGCCAACACCGATACCCCAGCGTTCTTACTTATAGCGGTGGATTTGGCGCTCCCCCAGCCAGCCTTGAAAGCCAGCAAGTAAGCCGCGCTCATTTGGTCTGCATGCGTCTGTCCACCAAAGAAGCCTAAGTCCCAGGCCGCCTCCCTGTCGGTCTTCCGCCTTAGTGCTGTCACAAATCATCTTTCCTATCAACCTTCAGATCTATCTATACCCGTGGCTCTTCTGGCATTATCTATTTCTTTGCCTTTTACTTCTTCGTCTACTTTTTTTTTCGCCTCACGAGTCCTCCTATGTCTATAGCCCCTTCCCTCGCCTAAGTAGGTCATCACATCTAGTGCTAGCTCGATATCTCGATACCTTTCTTGGCTCGTCATGTCACGGAAGCTCTTCCTTTATCATCCCTCTCCTTATCTGTTTCTTCCTTCATTCATCAAGCACTCCCCAGCCGAATGTAGCCAGATCAGATGCATCTACGACATCAAATTGCCCCAGGCCATCTTTTGCATTTGCCACACCCCCTAACGCTATCAGGAAGAGGTCTGTTTGCTTCCAATACGAGAGCTGCTGCAGCATCCTCTGTTCTTTCTGGCTGGTCCTCCCACATCAACAACTCCCTCACTCTTCCCGCTTCCGCTCTGCCTCCATCCCCCGACAAGTACACCACCTAGTGCAACCTACCATTCTCACCACCATCACCGGCAGCGCCTATCCATCTCAAGAGATCATATCGAAACCTCGCATAGGGAACCTCCTGCCATGGCCATGACAATGCTCATTATGCCGTCCACTCACCACCCGCTTCGACCGTCAGTCTCCTCGGACTATCATCATTCCTCATCCGGTGCCAGCATCTCTAACATGATCTCTTCTGTTGTGCCCAGAAGCCGGCCAACGGTAATAATTCTTTGAATCGTCGGCCATTGCCCTCGATCTCGGAACTCATTCAGGACACCAAGCTGGGCCTCCTCTTCCTGGATCTCCTTCTAGCACCCAGCCCGGCTCCGAACTTTCGTCATCTTTCGAGCCCGTTCCTCGATCATTCTCAAAGGCTGGGAAGCATTCCTCACCACAGCTGCTACACCCGGCTTCGTCTTTTCCCCCTCAACAAGATGATGCTCTTACCTTCTTCACAAGTTCTCATCGGCTACCACTCACTAGCCGACCGCTACTGCCTCCTCTCTCGGACTGCCAGACGGGCCTTTCAGCCAAGCCGGACATTCCTCCCCAGCAACATCATCCTCAACAGCAGAGGCCTCCGCGGGCTCACTATCCCTTAAACGTGGTGTATACGCATCCTCATCCGCCGCCACCTCCTACGCGGGTTGTTTATCAACCTGGCCAACAACCTCCTAATCAGATGCGTCTGCCCGTTTCTCGGATCTCTCCCAAGCACGCAGTTCCGCCCCATGTCTCAAAGCCCTATAATCCATGGGAACCTCCCGATACGGAAAAGGGAGTGTGTGCTCCTCGAGCTAGACATGATGCTACCGTGACAAAGCACTTTGAAAGCTGGAGCTACCAAGATTCTTTAAGTCAAGTATGTCGGAATAAGCTCGCATAGAAGGGCGGCAACATTAAATGACTTTAGATCAGTTCCTGCTCTCACAAGATTCTTAACTTCTCCGAAGCATATAACGTACTCCACAAGCGAGTGAATCAAACAAGTGAGTGAATCACTTTTCCTGACCATTAACACAGAACATAAAATAAAAACACAACAAAGCATCTAAGCAATTGAAATTAACCGCTATACTCTTCCCCAGACATCGCAACAACTATCTGACATGTTCTGGTGTTATGACCGGTCTTGCCGCATGTTCCACAACGGCTTTCCTTCGGTCGCGCCGACCCTCCTTGACCACCACTTCTCGACGATTCGGCCACTACCCGTGTATTTACATCCTTCTGATTAATTACTTCCCTTCCCTCATCTATAGTCATCTTCCCTCTATTCTGCAGGCGGGTTCTTTTTGCTCTACGCCGCTTGCTAAGGGTCTCATTTGCCTGTCGAAGGATCTGGTTCTCCGACTTCAATAATGCTATTTGATGCATTATTCCCTTTGTTCCCTTGGAAAGTGACTCAATAGCCTCTAAAATAGATGCTGGAGAGCTGCTCTGATGTCTTCTAGCTCGTCTTTTAAGGTATTCAGACTGAGAGCTAGTCTCAAGGACGGTCTTTGGGGTCTTTGAGACCCAAGGGTCGGGAAGGCTAGCCCCCTCCTCGATAGGTGTTGGAGTCCGTAGCTGCACATCAAGCTTTGATAGCACATTTTCTGGGTCTAGAGGAACAAGCCCGGCTCCCCTAAAACCGCCCTGGATGTTGCTTTTTGTCATTACAGCTTGGTGGGCGGCGTAAAAGGCTGGAAAGAACTCGGTCTTGGAAACGTGGGTTATAGAGCATCTGATCATATGCTCTATTTGCCGACCGTAGACCTTCTTGAGCGGTCCAAAGCACCCGACATCAAGAGGCTGGAGCAGATGAGACGAATGAGGCGGCATACAAAGCGTGATAATATTGTTCTCCTCGCAATATGTCTCAAAGTCGGTCGAGTGGTGGCTTTCGTGTCCATCGAGGATCAGAAGACGATAGCGACCACTTGATCGGGTCTTTGTGTGCCGATCAAAGTGCTTGATCCACTCAAGACCCGTCTCGTTGTCGGTCCAGCCATTTTTGGTCGTGGCGATAGCCCAATCGCCCGGGAGGTTGCTGTCTTGGTACCAACTGGCGAGGTGATATTGGCCTGCAACCACGATGAACGGCGGGATCGGCCAGCCTTCCGCATTAATGGCCTGAATGACTGTAACCCATTCCCGATTTCCGGGCTGGACTGATTTCGGTCTTCCACGCCTTTCTGCGCCTGTGACGACCATTCCGCTTGCGATTATGCCCATCATAAAGCCAGTCTCATCAAAGTTGTAGATATCAGCAAGGGTGATACCATATTTCGCGATTGTGTTCTCTACGAGCGTAAACCACTTGCGAATGATGGTCGGATCTTCGCATTTAGCTCTCTGATAGTCGTATTTACGATTAAAACGCGTTGTGAGCTCTGAGTGTCGCTTGACAAAGTTAGAAGCCCAATTCTTTCCGACAGGTGACGCGTCCCGGTCAGCAAGCAATCGGTTGGCCATTTCTTCAACACCACGCAGTCGCGGGGGAAACCCGCGCGAATCTAGGTCGAGAATGAACTGAATAATGATCTGCTCCTCTAGATCAGACAGTTTGCGTGATTTAGGGATAGTATCGCGTTGGGAAAGAATGCCATGGTGTCGGCGAAGTAAGGTACTATTATCGACTTTGTAGATCTTTGCGGCGCGTCGGATGCTTAATTTAAGGTCTCGTTGAAGAGCTTGAAGAGCAAGATTGATATTTGCCTCTTTATTTGATCGTGACATGTTGGTTGGTTGAGAAATAATTGATCAAGTGAAAATAAGAGAAGTTGAGGGATTTTTGATTCACTCGCTTGTCTGATTCACTCGCTTGTGGAGTACGTTACCCGAATCACTCAAGAGCAGCACGGAGCTCACCCCATCCTGAGTAGACTACCGACAGAGCGGGATATCAGCGATATGCTCGGCAACATCGAGCGCATCAAGCGGCATTTGGAGCAAGTAAGGAGTCTGTTGCAAGCATTGAGCCAGAACGAGCGGGCTCGTGAAGCAGCCAAGATGAAGAGCCCGTACGAAGAGGATCACGATATGCCCATGCACGGAGATGCGATGAAGCCCCAATATGGTATGACAGAGGCCAACACGCGATTGAGGGTAGGTTCAATCATTTGAGACCAAAAAAAAAAAAAAAAAAAAAAAACTCACACGTGGATAGCGGGCGGCTCCCCTTGACCAATGTCATAGTTGCAACCGAGTTGACACACCCGAATGGCGACGGGGTCCTGATGGAGCGAGGACGTTGTGCAATGCGTGCGGCCTACGTTATGCCAAATTAAAGAAGCAACAGCTTGAAGCGAGGTCGATCTACGTGAAACCTGGAGAGGCTCATAGCTACTGAGGATCTATCTACTGTTAGTCCCAGAAGTCTTGGGTCACTGCATAAGTTTGTCATCAATGATAGTATGATGAAAGTACATGACGTATCAACTTCCTGCTATCAAATCTCAATTGCTCGTTTCCGGTTAAAGCACCCAGAAACGAACGCAAATATATACTATTGACTGTCATCTCCTGCACGCAACGCGGCACCTTCATTCCCTACAAGAGAAGTGATATTATATTTCATGATCATATGTAACCACCTTTTCAAGTCCAATCATTCGGCACGACCATTACTTGTCTTCTCTTCCTTAAGTCTTGCCACACTTGGCCAATTCCACTCATATATCTCTCTCCGTACCTTGGGCATCATAGAGCTCAACTGTGTAGTCGTCGAGACCCTCTTGGTTGACCTCGTCACTGCTATACCCTTCACAAGCCCTGGCCATTCCGCCGGCCTCAAAGGTCTGTCTACTTCCTCGACATCACAACGTGTTAGCTACTAACATCTATAGTCCTAGGGCGGTGTCCTATTCAAGTGGAAAGATTGGCGTTTCTGTCATCTATGGGACAAACATAAGCGTAAGAGTGCAATAGGATGGATAAGTCGCGTTGCCCACACGTCGGTAGCGACATGAAACGCAGTGCCAGAGACCATGCAGCGAGCAAGTAATACCACAATAACAAGGACTGTCGCACCATATACGTCCGACTCTGCCAGTCCACTCAGGATACGATCGACGCTGCCTGTTGCCGGGATCAGATCCTTCTTGAAGGCGGCACCTACGCCAAGCAGCTGACAATTGAGAAAGGTGAGATTACTCTGGTCGGGCTCGACGCCATTCTCGTACCACTACCCTTACTATTATAAGTTGCTCTTTTATCCTAAGTGGTCCCGGTATCTGCATAATATGACCTGAATATGACATAACGCCGTTTCTGGTCGGCACCGGAAGGTTCTCAGTGGGAGAGCCATTAGAGAACGTGTTAATCACCGACTTCCAGTTCAGCCAATTCTCGGTACGAACAGGGCGGTAGTTGGTGGTCAAAACGCTCGAGTGATTGGGAACACGGCTCGCTGGCGGCGGACGGTACGGGTTTCTCACGGTTGGCTCGACCAATAACCGAGTCACTGATAACACCGCGTTGTCATCGACGAGGCTAGGGTTCATCGGCATTTGTATGCACAACGTAACCGGTAACCAGATCTTAGATCACTACGTTACCATATACGACGCCGCGCTCCGTGTCCTGCATTGATGATTTTATCGAGCCCGGCATCTACGGCGCTGGATTCCGTCGCGGTCACACCATGTCGATATATAACCAGCAGCTAACAACTGCCGATATGCATTGCCTTGGGCACCTACGGAATCATTCTCGGCGGCACCGGAATTATTGTGGTCCGGGACAACCTTATCGAGGGGCAGTCTGCTGGCGACCTCGCTATAGCTCTGGCTGTCGTCGATGGTCCATGTACTTAGCCTGAGTTATCCCTCTTATGCAGTTTCTTCACGCCGAAGCCGCAGCCTCGGACGACATGCTCATCCAAGATCCCTCACACCACAAAGATCCCGACCTGCTCGCCAACACTACCGACACCGACAACCTCATCATATACAACAAAAGCTCAACCCAAGAAGAGCTTTGCGTCTTGTAGTGAGTGTGGGCACTGCGCGCGAGGCCAGCAACCAGGTAATACCATACCAGAGGCAGCAAAACAGTTGAGCCAGAAGCATCACCGGCCGTGTGGGTGCCAAAAACAGTTACCTTGGACGTATTGAATTTTGGTCAGTCGCAGTAACGTGAATCTGATGCCTGGAGGTAGTATGTTTTCTAGGGATTTACATCGTTCGTCGGTAGGCAGAGGGGCTTCCCCAGCGACACTCGTGCATCTCCATATTAAAAACAGTGAAACTGCTCATGTTAAATGAATGCAAGCAACTCAACGAAAAGCTCAGGTTTGCCATCACCTAGCAGCCTAATGTAGAATAACCTTAAAAGGAAACCTTCAGTCGCAGCCTCGGTCACAACTGTAAGGAGCAGTGCGAGGCCGCACCTAATCCGACGAACCATGAGATCCAGGATCCAGTTCCGCGTCCTTGATAAACATTGATCGTGGAAATACCCGACATTTTGTAACAAACGCGGGTATACTCTGACCATCGCGGTTGTTTCCTCTTGTCCCATCTCACCCCTTCATCTCAGTGCTGTGCTTTGCATACAAACCCCCTTGGAATATCCCAAACCATCTAGAGCAACCCTCCATCTACCGGTACTCTTGTTTGTTTGTTTGTTTTATCCATAGGCTGACCCAGCCGCCCTAGTGGCAGCTATGCAGCGTTCGACTATAAATACTGGTGTCCCCGCCTCTCGCTTTCAGAGCCCAAGCCGTTCCTGCCAGAACTGCTTCCCCTTCAGCTCCAGCCGGTTACATCGTAACTCACAGTGTTGGTAGCTGTTCTGTATCTGTACACTCGTCAGGCCTTTCCTGACCCTCCCTGCTTCTGTATACCGATAATCACTCGTCCACGCTATAAGTATTTGAGTACTGTGGACAAAACGGCCCGGAATTGCTCCAGTAGTGCCGCCCTCAACATCATCTTGGCTGCTTGCACTGCCATTGACGAGCTACAGAGAATGCGCTTGATGTTCACGCAAGGAGTTTTGCCTGCTCACATTCGGTGTCGTTTGTCCATTCAGTTTCTGCATTCGAGCAGGATGTGACGCACTGTCTGGCGCCCATGTCCGCATTGACACTTGTCGGTGTCGGCTGTGTTGATACCAGAGAGATAGGCGCGCAGGCCGATCTTGCCTACTGCATGGTACTCCTTTCAACTGCCCAACTGGGATCTGCATGCATGCTTCGAACTTGGTTGTCCAATAGGGTAGGTTCTCCAAACACTCTCGAATCGTCTCCAAAATTGGTGATTTGATATCCACGCCAGGATCTCCAATCTCCTGGCCAAAACTATCCCTGTCTGTTCTGGGGAGAAAAAAGTGCGCGCTGTTTCAGCCCACACGAGCGAGTGCACGGATAGCAGTCCTGACCGGTCTCTTGCAAGTGTGGATGATCCAGATGCCGTTCCAGCGCCGTCATTTCTGGCACCGTCCCTCCCGGCAAATGGCTGAGTCGGGTTGTGACGGATGATGGTCCTCGAACAGGGCGCCAGGTCGAGGAATCTGGGTTCTAGGGCCAAGCAACCTTTTCCAAACTTGCTGTGAATCTGATGTTTAAAGGTACTTGTGAGGCTAAGCCATGGCCTCTTCTTGTCCACGCGCGTTGATATCCTTCAACCTCACTTTTCCTGCCGCTCTTCAAGTCCTGGTATATATGAGCAGTTAAAAACGTACTCTTGTCTGTTTCTCCACACCTTGCTTGTTAACTATGTTATATAACGGGAGTCATTTCGTTTGCAACGACTGATGAGAAACAGCATGTTATCTTCTTCCACCTCCGATCATCCTTAGCTCCCCCTACACGGTTCTCCATCAACACAAAACCATCATCACTGGCACAG
The DNA here is from genome assembly GCA_020883615.1 of Fusarium virguliforme. Lineage (NCBI taxonomy): Eukaryota > Fungi > Ascomycota > Sordariomycetes > Hypocreales > Nectriaceae > Fusarium > Fusarium virguliforme. Next base: position 185,445 of record JAJHJD010000014.1, on the reverse strand, counting down.
AACTATAGCCACCGATCTATTTAAGGCGTTTCAAGATAGCTAAAGCTTTTCTGTACCTATTCTTTCCACTGCTTCGGCCATCGATCGAGCATCTTGCAAGAGACGTACCTTTTGATCCCTCTCCATCTCATGGGCGACAGAGCCTCAGGTGTGCTGAACCTCATGGAAGACAACCTACCCTCTGGACAACATACATATTTCAACCTCTTTCATGGGCAATGGTGGTCGGCGGATCATCCAGCCCCGCTTGGTTTGTCTGGAGTCAATGGTACAACTGCAAATGGCATCTACACTCAGACTGGTCCTCTACTCGATGGCTTCGTCTATAGCTATGATATCAATTCGACCGACCATTGGAATGATATCAGCCCTATGATCGACTCTAGCAATTGGTGGAATGGGCTTGGTCCTACCACTGATAACGCAGCTTCAGCTTCTAAGCATATGGTTGCCAAGGAATCGCCTCCTTCCCAGAGAGACTGGTACCCGCCCTCAATAGTAAAGAATCCGAGTTCGAATCAGAGTCGTGACTCTGACAGTATCTCGGCCCGCAGATCCGCTGGACGAAGCCGGTTCGTTAACGGAAACCTGAATCCACAGCCAAAGAAGAACTCAAGGCAATCAAGTAGTCGCTGCAAGAGAAGTGCTAGCGGCAACGGCGGTCATTCAGCCCAACAGGGCAACAATAGCATTAAAAAAATCCAGGAACGAAACCGAATCGCTGCCAAGAAGCTCCGTGTCAAGCAGAGGGAAGAACAGCTGAGACTCGAGTCTAGCAATCAGGACTTAGAACGCATCCACCGCGATCTTTCCACCTGCGTGGCCGACCTGACGTTCGAGGTGTATGAGCTTAAGATGCAACTTCTACAGCACTCGGGATGCAATTGCACCCTCATTCAGAACTACCTCGCCCATGAGTCCCAGCGATACGTGCAAGCGTTAGTGGAGGAGTCGCAGTGAGCGGCCTTGTTTTCGCAGGCGTAGCTCCCCAGGCGATGCAAGCAAAATTAATGCAGGGATTAAAACGGGGCTCGGAAAGATGCGAAGACACCATCGCGGAGCTCCGTCCGGTTGTTTGAAGGTTGTGGGGACGAGGGATGTCAAAGCAATGTGAAACCAACAGGTGGCGGCAGGACTGAGACCTACAGGATACTAATTTGATTTTCCTTCCCTATTTACCGGCCGCTAGGTCAGTGTTCCGGGGTGAGGGACCTACCCTTATAGGTGGCTAAGGTTTTACAGGCGGTTGACCAAGTTAATCCCTCGCAGGGATGGCGCGTATGATGTATCAACATGTGATAGGTGTTGGTCCAGTTAGGGCGTAACGAACAGCGGCGTGGGACTGTCACACAAAGATGTCTGAGACAACTCCTCCGCATCTCCGCGGCGTCTATGAGTAGGACTTTCGTAGTACAGGCTAGAGGCAGTGGCAGGGAAGTTATCAATATGTATGTAAGCTGAGCGAGCCGAATCGACTGACGGAAGGATAAACGCAATGGGATTGATTTTACGATAATGGGCTTCTTTTTCTCTCTGTGTATGTCTCCCCTACATTCGAAATCGAAGTCCGGATGAGAACCAAGCCATAGTCCCGGTGAAGGAGGCAATGCATGCAAGTTTAATCACCACGTCCGCGTATGACACATCGCTTTTCGCAGACACAGAGCTTACTTCTGCGCGTTGACCCTTGATTTCGTGAGCTGACCCAGGGCAAAGGGAGGATGCATGCTGCCCTGGCCCCTGCAGCGACCTTATGGCTCCCGTCGCTCAGCCTCACCATGCAACATGTTTTTGGACTTGCAAAGGGCCAACGCCTGTCAAATCTGGTCCTTTCAAAGCCCCTGCAAAGCCTCGCCCTTCACCCTCTCTGCACAATCCAACGAGGACAATAAAATCCACCCACAGCATTGGCGGGTCTGTTCCCATCTGTGGCCACAGCTCTGGAAATGAAGATGACCCTTAATCAGGAAGAGGCTGCAGAACTCTGCGGATCTTTTCCTCACCAACATTTAGCCACATTGACAAAGCGGAGCCGTCAGAACCCCCCTGGTCAACGTTGCCCAAAGGAGCGGAACGCATTGTGAGGGTGGCCGGTGTGAAGACCGGGCTTGGTGGCAAAGGCGTGATGGGTCCGTGCCCGAAGCCCCAACTGAAAACTGGACCCGGATCTCTCCGGGACAGCCCTACTTCGAAAAGAGTCGGCATCAATGTCATCGGGAGAGCCTAGAGCGATGAGGCCCAGTCATCGATCGGGCTTCTGGCAGGATTAGTGCATTTCAAGGTGGTCCCCAGATCAACTGGTCGAGGCAGTCGGGACTGAGATCGGCGATTGAGAGTCCGATTCAATCGCAATTCAATCAGGTTTTCCGCGATCCCCGATTCGATTGAGCCTTCAGTCGATTAAGTTGAACCGGGCTGATCGGGAACCAGGGGGAAAGAACCCACAGCTAGTTAATTTTATATTTTATCGGCTCCGCAAAGCCTAGAAGCTGCGCACAACGGCCCAAACAGTCCTGCGAAGTCTAGAATGCCCCTCCATGCAACAGAGTGCTGCGGAAGCTTTATCCAGGACAAGTGCCATTCATAAGAGACATCTCTCTCGATGCAACACCTCCCTTACACAACCAAACTTGGAATGACAGCGGAACTCCCGACTCATAAGATCGGATTGGCCCAAGTACAAAATACCCGCACCCTCCGCTGATCCTGCCTGCAACGATACTGGCTCCCAACTGAGTCGTCACATAGGCAGTCAATGGAGCGCAGCGCTCAATCGTTGGCAAGAGCGATATGTCGCATATCAGGCCCTGGCCCCACTAGAGCAGCTGGCTTGCAGGCAGCTGCTCCTGCCTAAACTGGCAACGCTTTCATTTGTGTGTAAAGAGCTGCACGACTCAGTGCATCTTGTTCCTGAGTTCTTGCCCTTTAGATAATTCTCATCAATCGACTGGCACCGTCTAGGACGCCTCTCACGACTGCCGTCGTAATGCTTGATGTGGGACCCAACTGTCTGACACGACACGTAACCCCCCACGGCTTTTTTTTTCTTTCTTTTTTTTTTTTGAAGGGGTTTAGGGGAGGGGGGCAATGAACAGCTCAAGCATGCTTCGGTCTCTGTCGAAAGGATTCTCGATCGCACAATCAACGCGCGAGGCTGGGCTGGCCAGATAGTTCCATGTGCTCTCTGGACATTTGCTGGATTAGTAGAGGCTGCGAACGTGGATCGAAGTTGGGCGTGAGCTCTCCTCCCTGGTCCCTCAACCATCACCTCCTCCTTCCAGCTTGCCAGCACTACAGAGTAGCTCCACCCTGAATTGATGAATAGTGGGCTCCTTTCATCGTTGACTCATGCGGTTGCTGTACCCGGTGGATGTGGGCTGCATTCGAAAGAAAGCACTGTTTAGGTTGGTGTTCATCCATCGGCATCAAAGCTCCATCTGCTTCCCGCGAACGGGCCTTGCCCAAGGGATATCCACTTTGACGGCCGTATCCCAGACATCTTCAACATCAACGTCCCAAATGAAGCGTCAACTACCGGCGCCGGCCAATCCAAGAACCAAATAAAGCTCTGTGGAACTCGAGGCTCGGGCTGACGGCCTGGTGGAGTGATTGCTTGTACTGGAGGTGTTATTCGTCGCGTTGGTTGCTGGTGGGAGACGGGCGCTGCAAGCCCAGGATTTAATTGGCTGACGTTGAACTCATGGCACGACTCGGACAGCAGTGGCTTGAAGGAAGAAGCAAGTCATGGACGTCGATGTCCAGTTCAGGAGGGCTGAGCCCATCATTTCCCAACATTTAGGGATCGGCAGTGGTGAGGCTGGGAGCTATTGATTGCTAGCGCTTTTGGACGAAGCCTGCAGGGGATTTATGACTTGGCGATCCAGCGGTTTGCAACCCACCCTAACATGGGCAACCCTAAGTGCGTCGTATGAGCGCGACGGTCTAGAATGCACAGGGCTCTATCCGGGGCAGTAGAGGGTAGATGCGACAATGGGAACAGTTCGTGGGATTGCGTCTAGGGAATGTGGTACGCGGGGCGCCGCGACCTTGAAGTTGTTCAAGTCATGGAGCGACCTCGCTCGTATCACGAAGGGCGGCACGCGCCGAGCCGCGTTCTCGGCGATCTTTATTCCTTTCTACTTTCTGCGGAGACATATGAAACGGCAGGGGCGGACCCCGCACTTCCAAGATACCCAAACCAAAGGCCCACCACAGCAAAGCAGCTCATGGATGCCTTCCAGACGGGCAGGATGTATGTCGCAGATGCTAAGTTATAGCGATGGATTGAATCTCAAACCCAGGACTCGATTCACGTAGCTCTGGCACATTATGTGCAGGACATGGAGGTTGATGTGGCAGATGTGGCACTGGTAGCGGCTGTGCTGCAATATGCGCCCCCACCCGATTTCAGCCCAAGGCTGACTCCCATTCTCCTCGACGAGGGATCAAGAAAGCGCTCAGGAAGATTCATCGAGAGAGGGTAGAACAAAGCAGCACAATCACCCAAAGCCCTCTAGTAAATCACAAAATGGGCCCGAACTCGAGACAGCCAACCACCAAACGTGACGCCAAGCGTTGGGAGACCTGAATGCATCCACATCCCGGCTAGCAACAAACCCCAGAATTCGACGTCCCTGTTCCCGTTCCCTGGCCCCATGCGATGATGTTGTCCATGCACAAGGTTCCCTCCAGCCAACAATTCCGTGCGGTTTGCCCCTTTGGGTGCGGGTTGGGCAATGTGGTGTTTGCAACGTCGAGTTTTCGTCAGGCGCACCCAGCCACCCCTGAGTTGTGCATGCAACACAAGTTCCCTCAAGCCAACCATTGCTGACCAGACTCACGCACGCGTTATTGGTCCGTACTCGACACGCTGGGTCCTGCACAAAGCAAAGAAAGCGTTTGGTTGACAGCGACACGAATTGAGAAAATAACCCTTCAAGCCGTACTGCGAATTTTCCAATAAGACGGCAGCTGTGACAAGAATTGTGACAAAGTTGCGCATTGACTGGTTCCCTGCTTTCTTCACTCAGTATCAATCAATTGAGAAACACATCCGGCACGATCCGTGGCAGCAGCCACCTAAAGGTTCCACCCTTTCAAAGTTTCTTGGCATCGTATTCTGAAGAAAGCCGCCGCCGATATCATGAATTCCTCAACATTGCATTGCCGAATCTGTATCCTCGCCCTGCACAGGCGCGAGGGAGATATAGCATCGGCCTTGAGCAGCCCACCTGGCGCCCCTCGCCTCATTGACCTTGACTCAAGGAGCCCCGGATGCTCTTCCTCTGTGACTGTACCACGAATCAGCACCGCCCGCGCCCTGCGACGCGGCTGCCACGACCTCAATTCTCTCCCAAAGAATGTCATCCAGTCTCAATCAGTGGGGACGCTACATATAAAGGAATCCCCCATCTGCTCTGACTGAGTCCTCTGTATCTGTAGTTATGCAACGCGATAGTGCGACTTCTTTCTTGGGGACGCTGATTTGACGCTTGTCTTCACGACGTCGGACCCATAGCAGGATGTGCAATTACATCTATGTGAGCACTGCTCCGGCTGTCACGTTCCATGCTGACACCTGCCTCGCGCAGAAAGAGCTGAGCTGTCAGCACCACTATTACCTAGTGGAATCGTGGTGCCCCAAATATATTGAGACGGAGCGAAGGTGCCTACCGACGATTGTAAGCAGGCAATATTGGTAAGCGTACTTGGCATCCTGGCCATTTCAGTTAACTGACTGCCCTCCAGGGGTAACGACATCTGTGGTGAGTTCTCAGGCAACAGTATCACGATGTCAGGTATTGATAAACATCCCTGGCCAGCTGCCTGCCTCGAACGGCAGCAACCCAGCAACAGCGCCGCCCACCGCGAACATAGGCGAGGACGGCAGATTGGAGGGAGCAGTGACCTGAAGAAATAGAATGCAACGAGAGGAGAAGGCCGAGCCTGGATCCGAGCACAGAGAGCTCTGGAACCTGTCGCAGTGCTGAGTTTGCTGATTAATAAATAACATCTAATGGCACCAATTCACCATGATACACAATATCTAGGTATTAACGGATTCATCTTGTCAATAGACCAGAGGCCCTCATTGCGCAAGTGGCAAGAGGCTCGCGTCTGCAAATCGTCTGATATCAACCGCGATGCCTAGCTCTTCGCCCATCTGCCAACCACCGGCGCTTTCGAGCCGGGATGCTGTGATCAAGGTCCCGACCAGTATCCGGGCCCCGAATTCGGGAGGAAATCACAGTGGCTGGCTTAATATGTACAATACACATACAGGAGGGGTCACATTGGCCCGACCGGACTGTGGCAATCGATAGCGCCAGCGCCACTGGCACCGATCTATAACATTTGGCTGCAGGAGGCAACGCAGAGACAACGACGCTAAGATGCAGTTGCAAGGACGCGGAGATAGAAGGTATGCAGCTCAGCTGTGGCTTGCTGCGCCTCATGGTGCACGCCGTCAATCCAAAGGCCTCTCAGAGCACGCAAGGTTGTGAGCCTCAACATACCGCCGAGCAAAGACATTGTACTAAGCCATATGCATTACAGAAAATGGTTCATGCCTGATTTTTTTTTTACACTAAGGTAACAGTGGTTTCGGCCTCTACAGTACTAAACTACTCTCTTACTTTTTACTCACTTAGCAAGTCTTTCCATAATAATAGCAACAGTGATCCCTTCTTTATTTACGAACCGCGGAGTCCACCTCCTCTGCAGGGTCGGTGCAATCGGGTCTAAATGACCCATTGGGTGGGCGGGCGCAGGGGGAAGGTGCAGGAACCCCAACGTTCGAAGCTTGGACGAGAAATAAGAGGATCAAGCAGTCGGAGTTGATGGACTTATTGCAATGGGCGAGGCACTGGTGTCGTGCAAAGATGGATGATGAACGAGCGGCGGCGGCCAACTGAGTTGTGAAGAAACACATTAGCGACAAGGAAGCACTTTGATGCCTGAAGTGATTCGGATTCGTGCTGTGCCGAGTTTCGGGCATACTACGACTTGGAAGAGAAGCTGGACAGTGACTTTAAACTGTGAAGGCCATAGCAATTAAAGGAATGTGATGAATAACTGCTTAAGCTGCCATTAACTGCCTTGATGCGAATTCCGTGAGAGGCTGAAACTGTAGTCCATCCACAAAGTGGATTCTTACTTACACAGCATCGCAATCATTGCTATCTCGAGCTTGACAACAGAGAACGGAAACTTGAAGCTCTAGGCCATCATCAGACCAAGTGTGTCTCCCCTCCGGACTTGGAATCGACAGCTCCAGCGCCAACACGCTTGTACTGCAGCCAAGACGGGTGAAATGAAGAATTTGCAGCATTTCTCATCCAAAATCACTCAAGGCCTTGGGCGACTGCTGCCTGATTTTCGAACCTGCGGCGATCGGTCTGCGGACCGGCCCGCTGGCGCAACAGTCCAAGCATTAGCGTTTCATTGCATCATCCAAGATTCCAGAGAGTACGTTAGCTCGGCCGCTAATCAAGCCGTCTGCCCAAGTTCGTCCCCTCGTCAATGCCTTCACGGGTCGCGGCACTTCTAACGCGGCTCCCCACACACGACGACACATCCGCACCTCGACATCCACTCTCCCTCTAGCTTCCTTACGATTATACTCCTGCCGTAAGTCGGCCGGTTATCTGGCCTTACCGGTTAGGAGTTGCTAGACCGAGTCGCACTGGTCTACAAGGTTGGACTCCAGATAAATTCCGACTCCTATGCGATACAAATTCTGGCGCCTCGTCAAGGCGGTATCTACCTATATTGAAAATTTTCACTTCAGGAGGCTGCTTGAATCAAAGACGTACATATCGGTGACTCACCAGGGGTCGGGCGATATCCTGTACGCCGACTCGCACAGGCGCATAGCTGTCGGTGATAGCGTCTTGCACACGGGGAATGTATTCTCGCACACGGATTCCCCTCCAACGCCTCGAGAGAGGGGAGATCTAGCCGGCTCGCGTCTGGACGGGCACCAGTCTTCCGAGGTGAGAGGCTAAGCGATGGGAGCAACGAGGCCGCTGCAGGGGCTAGGGCCACATGCACCCTCCCCTTCCCCTACGTCAGTTCGCGGCATCAAGGGTCAACCCACATCAGCTCACTCTATGTCTTTACAAGAAGCAATGTGTCATATGCGAAGGTGGTAATTAACCTTACATGTATTGCCTACCCACCGTGACTATGGTTTGGTTTTTATCCGGACTTCGATTTCGAAAGTAAGGGAGACATGGGCGAAGAGAAAAAGATGTCTTTAACGCGGAACCTATCCCATTGCGTCTATTGCTTTGTCCGTCGACTCGGCTCGATCAGCTTACATACATTTCGAGAACCTCCCTGCCGTTGCCTCTAGCCTGTACCATGAAAGCCCTACTCCTAGCCGCGGAGTTGCGGAAGAGTGGTCTCGGACCACCTTCTGTGACATTCCCATGCCGTTGTTCGTCAAGCCCTCACCTGCCCGACCCTTATCGTATGTTGATACATCAGACCGGCCACCCTCCTCCTGTTATTTCACATTGCTTTGACATCCCTCGTCCCCGCATCCCTCAAACAATTGAATTAATCTCCGTGATGGCGCCTTGGCATTTTTCCTAGCTTCGTTTTGGACCCGCATTGATTTTGCTCGCGTCGCACCAGGAGTTACAACTGCCAATGTGAGGCCTCACGCTGCGACTTCTCTTCGAATGTTTGTATATAATGACCGGACTCATAGACGAGGTAGTTCTGAATGAGGGTGCAATTGCATCCCGAGTGCTGTAGAAGTTGCATCTTAAGCTTATACACCTCGAATGTCAGGTCGGCCACGCAGGTGGATAGATTGCGGTGGATGCGCTCTAGGTCTTGCTTCTTACACTCGAGACTCGATATGTCTTCCCTCTTCTTGATACGGAACTTGGTGGATGCAATTCGATTCCGTTCTTGAATCCTTTTGATTTGGTCGATATACCATGCACAACCACTCTTTCGCCATACCCACTCTTTCGCCACGCAAAAAAAAAAAAGCACCACCAAAACTCGTCAACTTCACTTACACCAAAGTTGGCCAAAGTAAATAGCTACCTAAAAGAAGTTGGCTCTATTGATTATAGAAATGATTGGAGATAATTGTTTTGCCTCCGTAAGGTTATGTGGGGCACGCGACATATGCAGGCTATGCTATTGAAATATTGTTAGTCTGACCACCAAGCCGCTCACCGCTCCTTGTCGTGTTTTTTGGCCTTTATCTTTGACGACGACAGAAAAATGCCTACCTCGCGGCCTAGATGGGAATATACAGAGGACGACATGGCTGACGCCATATTGGATATTACCGATAATGGCTTTTCACCTCCTCAGGCGGCTCAGAGACGGGGAGTGCCGCGAAGGACTCTAATCGACAGACTCAACGGCCGCGGGGCGGTGAAAGAGCAGATTCACCCTCGCCGACGTCTGTCCAAGAATCAGGAGGACAGGTTGGCTTTCTGGATCCTACGCCAGGAATCTCTGGGCTATGCTCCGTCCCACAGTCAGATCCGCGCCTGCGTCATGGGCTTGCTGAGACAGCAGGGCGAACATCCCGAATTAGGACGCAACTGGGTGACCAGATTTATCAACCGCCGCGCAGATCTGAAGACTAAGATGGGTAGACGCCAAGAAGCCAAAAGGTTCGACTCTTTCACGCCCAAGGCGGTTCACTGGTACTTTGATATCAGGGAGGGCCAGTATGGCTGGATCAAGCCTGAAAACACCGTCAACGTTGACGAAGGAGGCATTATGACTGGTTTCGGCAAGCATCCATCCTTATATTTTGCTAGCTCTCAGATTCCGGCCGACTAACCCTTTTATTCAGGCCTAGATGGCCTGGTTGTTGGAAGTGCGGACCCAAAGCGGAAGGCGTTTCTCAAGGGACCACAGACTCGAAACTGGACGTCATTTATCGAGGCCGTCACTGCTGACGGCCGCGCCTTGACCCCTGGCATAATCTTCAAGGGGAAGGAACTCCAGAAACAGTGGTTTCTCGACGAATTCAAGAAGATAGCAGACTGGTATTACATAACTTCGCCTAACGGGTGGACCGACGACCACATTGGCGTTGAATGGCTTGAAAGAGTCTATCTGCCCCAGACAATGCCGGCCGACGACTCTGATGCGCGTCTGATCATACTAGATGGCCATGGGAGTCATGCAACGGTATGTCCGCCCTTTTCCTTGGCTCAAGGTCACTACTAAATACCGGGAGGATGAATGGATGGCCACGTGCTTTTTGAACAACGTTTATTGTTGTTATCTGCCAGCACACTGCTCTCATGGGCTCCAGCCTTTGGACAATGGAGTATTCAATGCCTCCAAGGCCGCATATCGACAAGAGCTGGAAAAGTTCGCTTCATTGACTGATTCCACCCGATGGACAAGGTCAATTTCATCAGGGCCTACGCCAAGGCTCGTCAAGTTGGAATGACTAAGAAGAACATACTCTCCGGCTGGAGGGTTACTGGAAATTGGCCCATCTCACGTGCCAAAGCGCTTCGGCATCCAGAAATCCAACAAGATAGGTCAAATGGCAGCCCAAGAGCGACCCCCGAACCTGCGCCGTATCTTGACTCGGACGATACGCCCAAGACGAGCCGTCAAATTCGTGATCTTGGGCTGAACAAATCACCAAAGACACGAAGACGGTACAGCGTAATAGCCAGGGGCTTTGAGGCTCAACAGCAGACGGTAGCGGCGCATACTATGAGGATTGCTAGTCTGGAGGAGGAATTGGCTCGCCTAAAGAGAGGGAAGAAGAGGAAGGCGGTGCCGAATCCTAACAAACGTTTTATGACTCTTGGGGAGACTCTAGCTGGTGGAGAAGCCATAGCCGAAGAAGAGACCCAAAATATGCCTGTTGTGGTGGAAGCTGTCTGTTCAGGCGAGGAGGAGTCAGAATCGGAGGCTGGCTCGGTCATCGAAGTCAGAGACGAAACCATGTCCTATCAACCAACCACGCGATCAGGAAGGGTTATCAAAAAACTCAGGATTTGATGTAGAAATTTTATTATTATTTATGAGATTAAAGATTTTACACACATCCCTCATTTTGGTCAAGTTCTGTGTAAGTAAAGTTGATGAGTTTTGGTGGTGCTTTTTTTTTTTGCGTGGCGAAAGAGTGGGTATGGCGAAAGAGTGGTTGTGCATGGTATACCTCCCGGACGATGCAAATTGAAAACCCTTAGTAGCTTACCGGAAGGAGTTCTCATGCCAAGATTTCTCGTTCCAGTTCTTCATCGGGGTGTTCTGCAGCAGCGTCTGACAACCATCCAGATCCAATGACAAATCTCTGGCCACGATATTCTGAATGAGTTCCAGGATCATGGATGGAAATACTTCTGGCTCGAACTTTTCTGGGTATCGTTCGAGCAAGACATGTACCATGCTCAGTATATGGGGCATACGCTCGAACATGCGGTCAACGTCGTCAGGTTGACAACGGTGCGCGACCATATTGAACGTGGCTTTCTGCATGTTTCTGTATGCGCGCCATGGAAAGGCCTCCTCCTTCCCCAGGAAAGCAGCGGCGGCGTCAAGGCATTCGGCCGCTTGTGTCGGGTCACACTCTGCGTTCGGGTGACAGATAGAGTCGATGAATTTTATGGTGGGCTCCTGGTCACCTTTCGTCTGGCAAAGAGCCGTGAATCGCTGCATAATGGCCCCTTTCGCGTCTTCAGTACGGCGGTCGCAGTCAAAATTTCCCACCTGAGCGGCGATTAGACGATCTTCAAAACCATGCCGACATGCCCACTGGATATCCCACTCCGTAAAGACAGCCCCCTTCGATAGTAGATGAGGCACCATTTTTCTCCAAACGGCGTCGGTTGAGCTCATGGCAGCCATCAAAGGGGTTGTTTGTGTTTTCACGTTCCATCCACCCCATTTGGCAAGCAGACCAGGGTTGAGTTCAAGGAGTCGATCCACAATCTTGTCATGCCCAGCAGCCACGGCGACTGAGACCAGAGAACCAGAGCGTGCTTCAGGAAGGCCCTTCTGGATGAGAAAGTCTAACATTTCAAGGTTCCCCGCTCTGACGACGTATTCAGGAACACTACAAGGGTAATGCCAAGAGTCGATATAACAATGTTTGTCGATGAAGAAGGCAACCATTTTCTTGTTGCCTTTGGCCGCAGCCACATGAAATGGGGAAAGCCAGACGTGGGAAAACTTCTTGTCGGGTGTCCAAGTCAAACGGCGCACACTTATCGTCGTCAAGTCCTCCCAAGAGGCGTCTGATAGAAGCTTGATGATAGTGTCATCATCCACACACATGCGATACAAAGTTTGCGGCTTTAGAAGGGATGGAGGTCGCTTCATGTCAATAAAAGCAATGACAAGATCATGCCAACCACGCGATGAAAGGGCCAGGCTGACCACGCTTGAGGGGCTGGCCTCCTCTATAATCATGTGCTTGATCTCGTTCGGAAGACGGGAAATCGGAGACGATCCGACGCTAGGGCTCGCATCGCCAGAGGAGTGTGGATCGATAACGGGACTCTCCTGACCAGGGGAGAGTCTGCGATGGCGGGGCCGTCCTGGTCGGTGGAGGGGGATTCGATGACGCGGTCCTTGGCGACGGCTCGTCGAGGGATAAGGGCTCTTTTATCTGGCCCACGCGGGCGGAGCGATATTTGGCTTGGCCTCCAGTGGCTGTTAGCAATACCAAGGGAACTGAGCACCCATCACTTACATATTCAAGTGAATTTTCATTCACATGAGGCGAACAGTGATAGACCTGGGCGGGGAAGGCGCCGCTGGTGATCCCAGAGAGACCACCTACGAGGGCTGGATGTTTATCAGGAGAGTGTTTTGAAAACAGCAAAGAAGATTGAGCAAACATGGTCAGTAAGTGGCTGAGTGGCTAAGTGGCTGAGTGGCTGAGTGGCTGTGGCTGAGTGACTGGGAGATTAGGTAGTGTTTTCTACTTGCTTAATCTGCTGTCCGCAAGGTGACCTCTGGTGCGATTAATTAGCGAAAGGAAAAAAAATCCATGAGGCATATCACTGAAAGATTGTGGCAGGGCGTCAGTATCGAAATGAACAGGCTGCGAAAGCTTGATTTATGTGTCTGCTGACCATGGGTTACCCTACTGTACAAAGGATCGCTTGTAACTTACTAAATTTTTTACCTTCCTTTGTCATCTTACTTTCTTAGCATGCAGATGTTAAAAAAGTAGCCCTAATTACACCAATCTTCTTAACAAGTGCACCACAACAACCACAATCCTGCGCTTCGCGCAGCCCACGGCGGCGGCGATGGCATCCGCCAGCTCCTGCCCGCCTATTGTCCCGGACCCTTTTGACCTGGGAATCCATACTCCTGCCAATCTCAATCGAGGAGCCCGCACTACCCTCTTACAAAACAGCCCCGCTGTCGTGAATGGACTGGACCTGTTGGGGTCCCGCCCGCCCACGGGAGGACGGCTCAAACGCCGTCTTCGCCTCGGAAGGAGCCCAGATCGCTCATCCTGACCCCTCCCCTGACCCTACCTCGACTGCTGTACAGCAACCAGTCTCCATTTTGAAGCAGCCACGAAGCTCGCACGCGACCGTGTGGAGGAGTACAATGCCAAGTTGAAGGTGTTTCAGGCCTTCTGCGCTAAATTTGAAGAAGCAGCGAAACAATTCACCACTGGGCCCGAACGGGAATTCGCCCAAAAGTTTGCCGATAGCTTCCTGGACTCCTGGAATAAGGCGCTTACTGACGCCAAATCCTCTCCGGCCCTACCTACAGCATCGTCGCGGCCTCGCCTCCGGCTGCAAATAACGCCCTTGCCCACCAACTTGCCCACCAACCCCGACACCATCAACAACAACGTCAACAACAACAGCCCCCTCATCGCCAGGGACAACCGACTGCAGGCGCCCCACCCCGAGAGGATCTCCGCGTCTTCATCCGGCTGGACGCCGAATCCCCGGCCAGGACCCATAAGGACTATGCAATCCGGACCCATATATCCCGGAAACTCGGAGTGGATCCACGCAAGATCCCGCGGGTTTTCCAAGTCAGGTCCGGATGGGCCGTCCTCACCGCCGACATAACTACCCGCGACCTCCTCGTGCAGAGACAGACTGAATGGGCAACCGAATTAGGGGCCGCCACCATAGAGACTAGACAGGAATGGTTTACCTACCTAGTCTCAGATTACCCCTGCAAGCTGACCGACCTCTATGGCAACGAAGCGGATAGCGACGCAGCCGTGGACGAAGAAATTGAAATCCAGACAGGGCAGAAGCCCGTCAACATACGGCCCGCGCGGCATCAACCTGACAACCCCTTAACGAAGACCTTACTTGTATCCTTCCTGGAGCCAGTCAAGAAATACTGGCGCCTCTTCAGCAGCCGACCAGCAAGGCTCATCAAGAAAACCGACCGGCCAAGGCAGTGCAATGTATGCTTGGACTACCACCCGTCACGTACCTGCCATCGACTCCCCCTGTGCATACGCTGCGGCAAGGCCGCCGGCCACGACTCCGGGGACTGTACCGCCCCCGAGCAATGCGCCAACTGCCTCGGCCCGCACAGCGCCAACTTCGCCGAATGCCCAGCTCGCCCGAAGAAGGTACACGGCGTTTTCCGCCGGCTGACCAAAGAACAAAGGGACCATGTCCGAGTTGTGGGCGCCGAAACATATCGCCAGCGCAACGTAGAAGCGCAACGGCACGCACCTGACCTACAGCAAAACGGCCCACAGCAAGATAGCACCGGGTCGCTTGAAAGATCGAGCCCTCGGGCTCCCAGTCCGGCCGCGTCAAGAGCGCCGTCTTGCATAATGGTGGCCACTACCCCCGAGGCGGAGGAGGAACCCGAGCACCCAAGACCCGGGTCCCCAAGGAAGCGCCGCATCGTCCTGATCACGCGTCCCCACGATCACGGGCACGAGTAGGCGCCCGCGAGCACGAAGATGCGAGAAAAAGACCCTCAGGGTCTTTCAAGCCAACGTCGGCAAGGTTCCCCCGGTCCACGACTGTGCCCTTGCATTGGTAGACTCTGAACGATATGACATCGTGCTCCTCCAAGAACAATGGATGACAACGGCAAACTCCCGCTGCCTCACGAAGACCCATCCTGCATACGCCACCTACTCTCCAGTCGAAGCCTGGAACAGCAATTCCACTCGACCTAGAGTCATGACGTACGTCCGCCGAGACTCTAAGCTCTCGGCAGTAGGGATGGGCACATGTTTAATACAAATGTGTATTAAACTATTTTTTATTATAATGAAACAGTTTTTTATTCCGAAAAAAACGCGATTTTTATTGCAGTATAACCCCAATAGTCGGATTGGGAAGTTTCAGGGATGCAGCGGCGACAGGCCGTGGAAGACGGTGGAGAAAAGGATATCGGAACGGGCATTATATTAATCCGACACACTAAGCTATTTCTGGGAGCTACTAAGCCCAATTAGGACTAGAATATAATACTCATAAAATGCGCCTGTTTTAATACAAAAAGCGCATTTTATTCAATGATACAGTATTAAATCCATCCCTACTCGGCAGATCAGAATCGACCATACCAAAGCCGCGATATCCTGTGGCTTAGGGTCAACGATACAATAATAGCCAACTTCCATCGCCAGAACGACGAAAGAGATGCGCTGGATACTTTGCTGCAATGGCCGATCCCTGATCGCTGCCTCGTGGCAGGCGACTTCAACGCTAGACATCATACATGGCAGACAGGCCCAACTACGAACCGCGGCCACGAGATTGCCTCCTGGGCATCGGAAAATGACCTCGGCTTGCTGAACACTCCAGACATCCCCACAAACCCGCATGGAAACACCATCGACCTCGCCTTTTCGAATGTACCTCTCGCTGAAGCTAATGTTGAGGACCACCTTGCCACCAGCTCTGATCATTTCACCCTTAGCCTAACGCTCCCAAATGTCGAGCCGGCCCCAACACAGCCAGGCAAAATCCGGGTAACAACAGACGACGAGCTCAAGCGCTTCGTCGAAATCGTAGAGCTGGATCGACGGCGATCCCCGTCGCCGCCTCGAGCCCACTAGAACTAGACGAGCTCGCATCCACACTAGTGAGCCTCTTACGATCAGCAGCAAAGGCAGCGGGCCGGCCTGCGAGGAAGGGAGCACGCAACGCTCCGTGGTGGACCGAAGAGTGCGCCCTTGCTGCTGCCGGGTACCGGACGATCAGAAGGCTGTACCCTCTCGGATTCAACCAAGAGGTTCAAATAGCCAAGCGAGATTTCCACTGTGTGGTCCGCCGCGCCAAAAGGCTCTATTGGCGGAACCTGATCAACAGCTTCTCAGATAGCAGCTCCGTTTTCAAGGCCGTCCGATGGCTGAGATCGCTAGGAGCCTTCCAACTGCCTCTACTCCAAGTGGACGACGTGGTCTACGAAACCCAGCTCGACAAGGCCAACGCGCTCTGGCGAGCGACTCTAGAGCGTCGGACAGCTAAGGACGATATCCAGGATCCCTGGATCGAGGTCAGCCCTCGCAAAACGATCCCATTCCCGCAGGAAATCTCCCTAGAAGAAGCACAGGACGCGACCCTCCGTACCGGGAATATATCGCCGGGGCAGATAACATCACAGTCAAGCTCCTCACAGCAGTATGGCATATTATCGGAACACACGTTCGCCGCCTCTTCGAGGGGTGCCTGGCCATAGGCCACCACCCAAAGCCTTTCAGAGCGGCCGAGGTGGTCATGATCGCCAAACCTGGACGCAGAGACCTGGCGACCCATCTCTCTGCTCTCCTGTCTCGGCAAGGGACTGGAACGTTTAGTCGCACGCCGTCTCGCGTGGGCATGCATTCGCTATGGAGTCCTTCACCCGCAGCAAGCTGGAGCGCTTCCAAAGAGGTCTGCGACAGACCTCGTAGCTGCCCTAGTTCACGACATTGAGGAAGCATTTGCTCGCAAGAAGGTGGCCACGCTGGTCACGATGGATATCCAAGGCGCGTTCGACACTGTCCTGCGCAACAGACTGATTCTGCGACTTCGGGAACAAGGCTGGCCCGAACATCTCGCCCGATGGGCCGGATCCTTTATGGATGACCGATCTGCTTGTGTTAGGTACCAAGATACAATCACCCCGCTCTCTCCTCTCCAGTGCGGTCTCCCTCAGGGATCGCCGGTATCGCCGATCCTCTTTCTGTTATATACAGAGCCCATCTACCGACTGAGCAACCCCCAAGGCCGGTTCGGCTATGCAGATGACACAGCCATCCTGTGCGTCGGCGACACGGTCGAGGAAACGGCCGCTGCGGCATCACGTTCTGTCGAAGAAATGGTCCGCTGGGGCGCCGCAAACGGGGTATCTTTCGACCCTAAGAAGACCGAAGTCATGCACTTCTCTCGGAGCAAGCTCGAGACCGCACCGGCAATACGCCATGGCGATGTCGAGAAGCACCCCGAGGCAGCAATGCGCTGGCTAGGCATCTGGCTGGACAGCAGCCTGTCATTCCGGGTCCACGCAGAGAAGTGGACGGCTAAGTCACAGGCTGTCGCCTACCATCTGCGAGGACTCACCAACACGATACACGGCCCGCTTCCCAGCGCTGTACGGAGCGCCGTCAGGGCCTGCGTTGAACCAGTCCTGCTCTACGGCACCGAAGTATGGTACCTAGGGGCAACCCGACCGCGGTGGGACCAACCGTCTAAAGACCGGCCGTCAAGTATCCAATATCTCTTGCAGAGAATGAACAAGGCTATAGTTCAATCTATGCGAGCTGTACTCCCTGTCTGGAAGACGACCCGATCGCCATCCTCCATCGGGAAAGCGGGATACCACCTATCACTCAGCTTCTCGAAGCACGGCGATACCGTTTCTCCGCCCGGCTCAAATCCCTTGATGAGGCTCACCCCCTCGCGAAGCGCACGCTTCCACCTAGGCAACCCACATACCATCAGCTCATCAAGCGGAAGTACCAAGCTCCAGCAGAGAGCAGCTTCAGAACCCGTCTTCGGAGGACCAATGAGCTCCTCGCACCCTGCCCACGACCAGCCCTCATGCAGAAATGCTTCAGCAAGGGACAAGATACACCCCTACAGACAGCCCCGAAAGAGGAATCGGCCGAGGCCTTCCTCCAGTGGGTTGAGACAGTAGGCCCAACCACCTGGATCGTATACTCAGACGGCTCATTGTCCTCGGAGGGAGCAGCCAGCTATGGCTTCGCCATTCACCAGAAGGACCTCCCCATCTGCGACGGCTCGGGCCGTCTTGGACCTGCCGAGGTCTTTGACGCTGAAGCTATAGGAGCACTGGAGGGCCTCGAGGCCGCTCTGAATCTCCCAGGATCAGCGGCACGGGACATTGTAGTCTGTCTAGACAACCTGGAAGCTGCCACATGCCTACGGGGCACACCGTCTGATTCTTCACAAGCAGTCTTCGTCGAGTTCCAGGCGTTAGCTACATCACACGGAGCTACACAAGTGCGCTGGATACCTGGCCACACGGACATTCCCGGCAACGAACAAGCCGATAAACTAGCAAAGGCAGCGTCCTCGCTGCCAGAACCGGAAGGCGCTCAGCCCACGCTAGCATATCTGCGAAAGGTGGCGAGGCAGAAACCAAAAGAAGCTTTCGAAACATGGTGGACAACTTCCGTTCCCGAGCAATATAAGAGATTGAATCTCAAGGCGACTATACGCTGCCCACCGCAACTCTCGCTCCCTCGGGCTGCCCTGCACCATCTACTCGTAGCAAGGTCCCTCCATGGGGATTTCGCTGCATACCACGAACGATTCAACCACGACGACGCGCGGGTGACTTGCTCGTGCGGACGACGCAAAGCACCTGACCATGTCTTCTACTGCAGGAAAGTACCGCGGCGGTGTCGAATAAGGCTCGTCCCCTCGCCGACTGCGGCGGTCAACCTCGCAATAGGAAGGAACTTCGACAAGTACATCAAGTTGACCAAATCAAGCGCCTTCTTCGAAAGGATTTGCACCCGTTACTAGACGAGGCAGATCGGAGATGCATTTGAGTCTCCTCCTCTCCTTCTATCTTCCTTTCCCTTCTGTTTCTTTGTTTCTTTTCTTTATTTTCACGGGCTCGGCCGCCTCGTGCGGTCACGCCGACGCCCTCTTCACAGTCTCACTAAAGACTGACCGATATAGCGGCTACCGTGCACGGATAGAAAGTGTGTAATTTCACGAAGAAATTTATGGCGGGAGTCAACGCACGGACGGAAAGTGTGTAATTTAGTAAATTACAAGCGATCCTTTATACTGTAGGGTTTGGTCCGAGAGCTCTGCCCGTGTCCTCTGTAGTCAAACGAGAGGACGCGGAAACGGTTATTGAGGTGGCTGAAGACTTTGTAATCAGACCTGTGGTCCACTGGGTTGGTTAGAGAGGGGATTTAGTTCTCAGAGCGGTGAGTGTGTTACCCATTCCTCTTCCACCGTAGAGAGTAATTATCCGCTGCGCATCTTCGGGGCTGCTCAGTTCATAGGCAAGCTTGGCCCCGTTGACGGTAATAAACTCAACCATTCCTGTAAAATGGTGACGAAATCAATAGAAAAGAAGCGAGGGCGGTCAATGTGAGGCCGTTGGTTGAGGGCGAGATTCCGATGTTGCAGTCGTCAAGCTCACTGTATCCTGGCACCAGACGATAAGACAGCATTTTCACTGCAACCAACAAGACACTGACAGCTGCTTTCTGACTCGCCGGGCCAGGCGCAGATCCATCCTCTCGTGGGAGGAGAGCTGGTAGCAGGCGTGACGGGGTGATGCAAGGTTAATATCGTTGATATTGCCTTCGTTTTGCATCTGTGTATTTTCCCCTAGAAGAAGAAGTAGCCAAATGCGCTCTCTAGCACTTCCAAAATCAAATGACCCAGAGCCAGATGGCAGCCGGGAGAACGCTTGGTGTTGTGGTGGTGGTGATTGGGCCGAGGCGCAAACACCTTTTGCTTGCCAGTGCTTGACAATGATTAACTGACAGTGATGGAATCAAGCAAACACCACCGCAGTAACTCCTCGGAGGCAACCTGCCTTTCACTTCTCCTTCTCTCATTATCATCACCGCCCTCACCCTCACCCTCACCACCCGCACCGCCACCGCTGCAGAGGCAACGCTCGAACGAGCTGCTTCTCTTTTCCATCGCGGTACAGACTTTCTCTTCACTGAATATCATCATGAACCCGTGCGATCCCTCCCCCCTTCGGCCGAAAGATGGCAAAGCTCATACATACCCCGCAGATCCAACAACAACAGCCAACAACCCCAACACGGGGACGAGGCCGCGCCCCTCCCAGTGCGCCGAAGGACCTCGACTAGTCTGGGTCGACGTCTCGGAGCGTCAGATAGCCCGATATACTAAGAACCCCCTCCAGCATAACGTACTCGCGCTGCCAGGTCGGCCCATCACCTTTCTAGAAGGCCGTGTGAGGCTCGAGCAGCTCTCGACCAAACGGGATTCGTACATGAATGCGTTTTTTGATCCAGAGTCGAGGCGATCGTTGAGACACCTTGCTCTTCGTGCATGAAGAAAATGGCAAGAGATCACGACACGTACGCAACCCCCTTCCCCGTCTGCATTCGCCTGAAAGTTGATGGGAAAATTCGCTTATTGTAGCCGTGCGCAAGGACCCGCGGTCCACCGGCCTCCATTATGGCGACGCAACAGAAGGTCGTGCCGAGGTCGATGCCGATCTACGCTGATTAGTATATCGAAAAGGGAATCAAGAGTAGGGAAGGCGGCGGGACTGTAGACTCACGGCAATGGATGATTCTTCGTCCATGTTAAGGGTTGCAGAGATTTGCGATCGTGTTCCTGGGCTCACTGAGTGTTGCGCGTCAAAGTCCAAATAAGGACGCGTTGGGAAATGAGCTATCCACGCCACAGTTTACACTTGAACGACGCCACCGTAAATGTCCATTCCCTGCCACCCGGGGCGTGTGCCCGAACCTAGCCACATAAACCCTTAATAAGCGCGGGCACCTCGCGGGCGACTGATAGGTGGGCGCCCGGGCACCCATACATCCTTGGGCGCCTGGGCGCGCCCCTGACTAAGCCCCCAAAATGCATTCTCCGATTGGTGCTGCGAGACGCGCTGCAACACCTATCACGAGCAATTGAGTCGCCAGACGACGGGCTAGTAATGGCCCAGGCAGCATTTGTCGAAGATGCCCTCCCACCGGAAGGCATATATGAATCACGCGAGTCTCTCCTCACAGCTATCAATTCCTGGGCAAAGCCTCGAGGGTATGCTTTCACGACGGGCAAGTCTACGAAGACTCCGAGCGGACGCATCAAAGTGGTATACGCATGCGATCGAAACAAACAACCGCCGAGCGCATCTATCGAACGTGTTCGCCACACCTTGAGCCGAAGAACTGGCTGCAAGTTTTCAGTCCTAGCCAAGCAATCGCTAGATGGAGGCGTATGGGTTCTGAGCCATCGTCCAGACAAAGAGTGCGCTAGGCACAATCACCCACCGAGCGAGGACCCATCTGCACACCCAGCACACCGACGATTTGAAGAACAAGATGCTGCAACTATCTCAAATCTTGCGATGTCTGGCACCACTCCGCGGGATATAAGGACATACCTCCATACTCACTCAGGAGACCCTCGCAACCCAACGAGACATATATAATCGGATCGCGGAGACGAGGAGAGATCTGCGTGAAGGTCAGAGCAGCATCCAATCATTAGTTGATCAACTGCACAGAGAAGGTTTCTGGTGCCGAGTTCGATTGGACCCGGATAATCGACTGACAGCCATCTTCTTCGCCCACCCGGACTCTGTTGCGTACCTACAATGCAATCCAGATGTCTTATTGTTGGATTGCACCTATAAGACGAACAAGCACCACATGCCACTCCTTGACATGATTGGAGTTGATTCCTGTCAACGTTCCTTCTGCATCGCATTCGCCTTCCTCTCAGGTGAATCAGAAGAGGATCATGGGCGTTAGAACACCTTAGGTCACTCTATCAGCGTGAGCTTCCGTCAGTTATATTGACGGATAGATGCCTGGCGGCGATGAATGCTACTGCGATCTGGTTCTCTTCCTCTAAAGCACTACTTTGCCTCTGGCATGTTAACAAGGCAGTCCTTCAGCACTGCCGGCCGTTCTTTGCATCGAAGGTTAGCCAAGCAACAGAGCAGGCAGAAGGCAAAGCGTGGATGAGTTCTATGCGTTTTGGCACTCGATTGTGGCCTCCCCAGACAAAAGTCATTCGAAGAGCGGCTGGCTAAGTTTGAGCTCAAGTACGGCAGCAAATACCTCGAGTCGGTGGGATACATCAAAATGTATTGGCTCGAGCCGTACAAAGAGAAGATTGTCAAAGCATGGGTGGATGCACTTACACTTCGGCAATATAGCCACTTCAAGGCAGGTAGCTTGCGGTATATGGCGCAGGGAAAAAAATGACAAAACTAATGTGCATGCTCTAGGCTGAAGGAATCCATTCACTAATCAAGTCGCATATCAAGACTTCTTCATTCGACCTCTTCGACGTTTGGCGGGCAATGAAGCACGCTATTACGAACCAACTGAAGGAACTCAAGCATATGCGAGCCTCTCAACAAGTGCGCACACCTCTGGAAGCCTCTGGAATACTATTTGAGGCGGTGCGAGGTTGGGTTTCACACCAAGCTCTGCGCAAGGTGCAAGAGCAACGGTAGCTACTCCAAAAGCAGCTAACGCTCCTTGCAGCCAGACCTTTGCATCTTCACATGACTACCGTGTTCTCACCCTTGGCGAAACTAGAGGAAGAGAGGCAAACCCTTTTGCTCGAGCACTTCCATCCCCATTGGCATTTGAAGCGAGACGTGGCGCAGCCCCGTCCCATGCTGGAACCACGACGAGCCACAAACCAACTTATCCAGAGAGACAGTCAGCCGACGACGAGCAATAGACGCGAACCCTCTGGATTTGAGCCGGCAGAAGCTCGCAAGAGAGCTCCCAGTAAATGCAGCAGATGCCATACAGTTGGCCATACTATGGCCTCAAGGGCCTGCCGCTGAGGTTCAAGGAGTTGCCACCAAGCAGCACAGGCCCCAAACTCGGTTCGCAGTTAGGCGTAGTAAGGCTAACTCCAGTTCCGGATTCAACTGGTACAACGAACAGCGCTTCGGTGGCGTTGCAAGCACCAACGTCTGATGCCATCCTGGAATTCCCTACGGAAGCTAATCAGCGCTCACCCTCTGTTGCACACACGCTACTTGTCCGCTCCCCTCCTCCTATCTTAGATTCGCCTATCGCCTCACAATCCTGTCATACCGGGCTACTCAACTGGAATTCTGCCGGGATCTGCCAGCGAAGGATCTCCAGTTGAAGAGGTCTTTTGCGCAAACCCCCCTTGCAATCACCGCCACGGTACGATTCCCCTCGGGCTATATATGGAAGATATGTCGCCGCCAGAAGCGCATGGTGCGCAACGCAACCCGCAGGTAGCACCAAGACCAACCAGCAATATCGCAGGGCGATGGGGCTTCCACTCAGGTATGGCAAGCAAAGTTATAAGTGGTGTCTAACTACAAACAAATGTCCAAGCGATGCATCACTTCAACCGGATCAAGAGAATGGACAAAGGAAGAGATGATGGCATATCTAGACTGGAGTAAGGCTGAGGATGAACGTATCGAAGCCCAGGTCGCGAAGGAGATGGGTGACAATCCCCTGACAAACAAGAGAAGAGGTGTAAAAGAGATTTGGAAGAGCGTGGAACGAGATAGTAAAAAGCAGCAAGCTTTGCACACGGACACTGGCTCGACGGAACAATGTATCGTAGTCAAAATGTAGCCCATTTACAATGTATTTTCTGCTAAGCTTTCGTAGAATGAGCGAAGAATGTTGGATGGATGGATGGGAGGATCTGAGCGCCATTTTGGGGGCTTAGTCAGGGGGCGCGCCCAGGCGCCCACCTATCAGTCGCCGCAGTTGTTACAGGGTGAAGTTATTGCCCTGGCCTAATCAAGTGTCGCTAATCGTGATAGTAGAACTATTTCCAACCACTTTCTTCTTGAAGGCACTCTACCGCTTCAAAAACGTCAAGCAAGTCGCGAGAATCAAAGTGGCACCCTCCCTAACCTCTTGACCCACGTCGAATCTCGGTCCATGTCTTCTTGTAAATCACCCTTTCGGAGCCGCATGGCGTCTTCTGCCTCAATCTCGGCCTGGCTCTCGGAAATCATCTTTCCATGGCACTGTCTCCTGTTAGTCCGGCGACTGCTGACGCCTCGTCGTCATCATCGCGAACGATCCAGTACCGCGTATAACTATCCCCCACCCAAGTTTGCAGCCGCACTTCGGTCCATCGAGTTCCAAGCATGGCGTACATAAGTGAACCAATTGCCTTTGCGTACCATAGTTTCGTCGTTTCAGACGCTTTGTATTCGTCTGGGACAGGTTGGAATTTTGACATGCTCAGGGGAGTTGTGACTGGCTTGCTCTCCCACATGTCAAATTCCCGTAGGACCTTCTCGACATATGCTCGTTGGGAGAGGAAGATGGCCTTGTTGCGTCTGTCTCTCCGGACGGACATTCCCAGATAGTACTGACACGGACCAAGATCAGTCATTTCGAATTTCTTGCTCAAGGCGACTTTGATTTGGCGGATTTCTTCCTTATCGGGACCAGCGATTAGAAGATCATCCACGTAGACGGCGATGTAGGTTGTGCCATGGATGAAGACGCCAACATCGGCGTTGAGTGGTTTGAAGTCGAGGGTTTCCAGAAAATCAGATAATGTCTGGTACCAGATTCGGGGAGATTGTTTAAGACCGTAGAGAGCCTTCCGCGTCGGAAGACTTTGCCTGATTTGTCGTTGAAGCCCTGTGGCTGAGTGACGTAGATTTCTTCTTTGACACCACCGTAAAGGAAGGCAGTTTTGACATCCATTTGTTCCAGTTCAAGGTCTAGGGTCGCGGCGATAGCGAAGACCATTTTGTAGCTCATCGGCTTGACCACGGAGGCAAACGTCTCGTGATAGTCGATTCCCTCTTTTTGTTCGAAGCCTCTTACAACGAAGCGAGCTTTGAATCTGGTAATCTCGCCATCCTTTCCTCGCTTGAGCTTGTACACCCATTTTCTTTGGAGAGGATGTTTTCCTGGGGGTAGGTTGACTGGTATGAAGGTGCCGTTTCTCATTAAGGAGTCGATTTCGTCAATCATGGCTTGCATCCATTGTTCGCTATGAGGCGAGTTCATTGCTTCGGCAAAGGTTTCGGGTTCGGTCGGTTCAAGGTTGTTGGCGATCATTGCCAGATGAATGGCAATCATGGTGAAACGCCATTGGTTTTGTTGAGCTTCTGGGTCTTGTTGGGCTAGGACTGTGTATCTTGATGGCATATGTCCTCGGGTTTCCCGTACTGGAAAGCGTAGTTCGGGATGACCGTCGGTTGCTTCCATTGGGACTTGGTGTTCATCGACTACACCGTCGGGGCTTTGTGTTCTTTCTGGAGTCCCCAGTTCCACATGGAAGCTTGGCTCGTCTTGATTCGGTTGATAGGATTGGTTGGGGGCTGCCTGTATCTCTTGGTCTGTTCTGATGTTTTCGGTTAGGGGTATAGTTGGAAGAGATGGTGTGAGATCCATCCGTTTTGCGCTGGGTTCATCAGTTGGTTGCTCGGATGCAATTCGTTTTCTCAGCAGGGATTTCTCATCGAACACGGCGTTATTCGCAAAGAATATTCTTCCATCATCGTCGACTAAGGCGTAGTTTGTGCTCCCCTGATAGCTGAGGAGTCAGCAGGGGATTGTCTTGTCGTCCATCTTCTTCCGTTTGGTTGAAGGCATTTTTTGCAAAGCCTCAGCTGCCGATAACTCGGAGATGGGAGAGATCCGGCACTTCCTTGTGCCATGCTTCATAAGGTGTGATTTTGAGAGGTTTCGTACGTATGCCATCGCTTTGAGGACGTATGGCCAGAATTTCTTTTCCAGTCCTGAATGGATGAGAGTCGTTGTGAGTTTCTCGAGTAGGACACGGTTTGCTACTTCGGCCACCCCGTTTTGTTCGTGTGTTCGGTAGCAGAGAAGATCATCTCAATTGCCTTGTTTTCGCAGTAGAGAGTGATTGTATCAGCTTGGTTTTCTCCCCCTCGATCGAGGCGAAGGTAACGGCAGCGACGGGTGGTGTCTCGGCTTGTTCCAGAAGTTGTCGAAAGCAGTTGCCAAATTCGGACTTTTGCCTGATTGGGAAGACCCAGGTCATTTTGGTGAAATCGTCTATGAAGCAGGCCCGGTATCTATGGCCGTCGATGCCTTCGTCTGGGAAGGGGCTAGCGGTATCGCCATGCAGGCTCTCCAGTGGTCTTGTTCCTTTTCGAATGCATCCACGATGAGGCCTTTCCTTCATGCGCCCTTTTACGCACGCTTCACAGACGTTGGAGTCAGATAGAGGAGTGATGCCCGTGGACATCTTCATGAGTCAATGTAAGTTCTGTTCTCCCAAATGGCCGAGTCGGTCATGCCAGATCTGCAGTTTGGGGTCGCTGACGGAGTAGGCGGCCATAGCGGTGTGCAGTTGTTCGTCATCTTCGTCGATGACGTATAGACCGAATTTCCTAGTGGCGCTGAGGATGACTTTACCGTGGTTTGTAACGACAGCTCGTCCTTTTCGAAATATAATAGTTGCTCCATCTTCCTCAAGGACTGAGACTGAGGTGAGGTTGCAGTGAGCGCCTGGCACGTAAAGTGCCTTATGAAAGGTTGTCGTTCCCTTGATATTGTTCTGTTGGTTTTGAGGGTGTATGTGCCTTGCCCCTCAGGCATAATGGCCGAGCAAGATATGCCGTTGATGGCGGAGCCGGTGAATTTCTCGAGTGATTTAAAGTTCCGTCGGTGGGAGAACGTGTGGGAGGAGGCGCCACTGTCCAAAACGTGGATTCGCTCCAGTAGTTTTGATGGTTCTGATGCAGCCAGACTAAACTGGGGTTGAAGGGATAGAAAGGCCGTGTTTAAGAAGGCGATGGCGGCAGTGTGATCCTCGTCAGGTGGCAGCGACGAGGAGTTCTCCTTTCTCTTCTCAAGCTTGGTTTCTCCTCGTTCACTCCGAAGTGCTCGTTTTCTCCTGAACTCCTCAAGAAGGTCGGGGCGTAAGCCAAAACATCCGGCCTTGTTGTGACCTGGTTTGTTGCAGTGGTCGCATGTTTGAGTCACTCGGTCTTTGCGAAGACCACGTGTTCCAGCCAGCAGAGCTGTTTGTTGTGTCTTGGTCTTTCTCGTTGTTGAATGTTCATCTCCTCTTGCTCTGCGGCGGCAAGGGCGATTTCGAATGTGACGGCAGGTTTGGTTACTTCTCCGTTGGAGCCTCTTTCGGGCAGCAAGTTGTGGTTTTGGTAGAAAGCAGTGAGGAACACTTCGTATTCGGGGCCAAGTCCGGTTAGGAACTTATTGATGAATTGAGGCGTGCCGATTTTGCATGTCTCGTCTAGTTGCAAGAGTTCAGATTGAGCTTCTCGTAGCCGTTCCGCGAAGTTCATGACTCCCGAGCATTGGTCTAGGGTGAGGCTGTTGTATCGTCGATCGAGTTCTTGGAAAACTGCACTTCCCTTTGGTTCGAAGCGCTTCTCAAGCTCATCGAACATCTCCGTGGCGGTCTCCTTGCCCTTTACCTGCTCCCTGGCGTTGTATCCAAGTCGATTGAGGACGGCTCCGCACGCGCGTTCCTGCTTCCAAGTGTTCCAGTCGATTCCTTCGAGGCCGACACGCTTGAGGATGGATTCCTTGATGGCTGGATGAGAGAAGGCGTAGGAAGAGCGTGAAGTAGGCTCAGGTGAATCTTCCCTTTTCAGCGTAGCGATGTCTCTTGCGAGCGCGAGGCTGGAATTCTGATCGTTGTCGATGGTATCGGCAACGGGTGCGTCAGAACTCCCACTGGAGGTCTCAAAGGTCCTGTGCAATCCATCAACAGAATTCGACAGCGGAACGTTCGTCAAAGTCAGCGACACGATGAGGAAAATGTTGCTTATGGAGGAAACAAAACAAGGTCGGTTTCTAGAGCGGTCTAGCTCTCAAATTATAGTCGTGTGAGGCCATCATGAGGCCGAGTCTCGAGTAAAGATTTTGCACAAGGATTTTGGTCGAGCGGCTGGTGACGGATGAGGCCGGGAGGTGTGCAAAATCAAGCACTTGATTCCTAAATAAGGCGGCTAGCAGTATTCGGTGAAAATTCGGGTAAGGTGTGATGAGTATCTTTAACGCAGTGGAAGGAGGCGATTAGACCTCGAGTTATATTGGAAATCATGATTAAGAGGATACTCAGCTGTAAGGTGGCTTTCCGGGCTCATAACCTGTTAACATGAGCATGTTGTATTGATTAAAGAAGAAGAAAGGCTAGCGCTAACCAACGGAAGCTATAGACAAGACATCCACATCCCAGCCACCAATGGATCGGAATAGCCATTGACCCGTCAAAACAACGGATCTCAACACAGGCATCATCGCATCGTAATAAACATCCAATTCTCTCACCTGATTTTCGGGGCGATGATGGACTGGATTGAGGCCTGCGTACCGCGACTCGCTTATTTCATGGGAATAGCTTCGTTTTAACTCTACCTCCCTGAGCGAGTAGTAATCGTCTTCCATTGGTTTGTTAGCTGGCGTAAAGACCGGACTGTTGTGAACCGATTGCGAGCTATACAAAAATAATATACCTGGCGCAGTATTGTTAAAGCGAGCTAGTCATGGGCCTGTTCAGAACAAGCTATATCCAGGCCAACAGGGTTTGCCTGTCATGTTCCAACTCAGATAGGCTTCCACCTTGGATCACGCCGAATTCGTGATGCAGATACTCCCACACAGGAACCGCGTACTTCAATTCAAGCTCACCATCTGAGAGGGCGAATGGTCGGTCCAACGATGTGGCTAGCGCCGAGCTCATGAGCTTGGTCATGTTTGAAGTGCGCCCCGTACCAGATCACGACGTCCTCATTCTTGACTGACTCTCCGGTCAAGAACATGTCTATGTTCGCCTTCGTTTCCGAAGCTGAACCACCAACGACAGTTACGCCGTCGTCTAGTTCATTATCGTGATACCTGACCACCCAAACATCTCCGACGCCGTACGAATCACTTGTCCCGTCGTTCGTGCCTGGGATCAGCGAGTATGTATTGCCGGTTCTCGTATTCGAAATTTCCCAGTGTCTCTGAAGGGACGCGTCCTTTGGCCTGCGAATCTCGTACGCATGGTCGTGGTAATTCGAAGAGCCAAAGAGCGGCGGCTTGTTGAACTCGCGGACGAGGTTGTTGCCCGAAGTGCCGATGTCGAAGTCGAGCCTCCAATAAGCGTGATGGTGATGCACCTGACAGACACAGAACGGGGGCTGATAGACTGCCGCAAATCCAAATCGGGGCCTGAGTGTACCATCAACGTGAAATCTCCATTCGGACACATATCTGTACCACCCGGCCCTCAGCTGAGACTTGAGGACAACCTCTTGTCCCTCGACATAGACCCCGACTCCTCCGAAATTACCACCATCCCGGTGCGGAGGATCCAGAATTGTCTCTGCCGGGGAATCGCACCTCCTAAAACCGGGGGCGACGTTGCTTCCAGTGCACTGGAGGGGATATTCCTCCCTTTGCCAGTCCCTGTAATAGGGGCCGCAGCCGGCAACCAATGGCGGCTTGTACTCCACGTTCAAAATGGGCACATGGGCACGGTATAAGACAGATTTGCCTTTGTATTTGACATGTCTCAATTCGATTCCAGAGCCCCTATGTCCGGACGACGCTGCGGGCCGGACAGCTTCGAGAGTCCAAAGCTCTGCCCCACCCTGCGTTATCCTGATTTTGGCTGTGCCAGGTGCTGATGTGATCGACTGTTGACCTGAAGGAGGCGGGGCCGTACATGCCAAGGGTTCCTCGGAGGGACGCTGGGGAAAATCCACCGTTCCATTGTTCATGTTTACGAGGGCCGATCTGCTTGAATTTTCGTCGATGATGGCTATGTTCAAAATTCTGTGCGAGGTTCCATTCGGGAAGCCATGTGTTATAAATGGAGGCATTCCGCCAGTCACAATCATGTTGGAGTGTCGATCTGCCATCCTACCGGCTTCGGCGAGTTCGTCCGAGATGACAAGTGGCTGGGTGTTCGCCTCGATAATAGAGACTGTCCTCGGGTCGAAAGGGACGCCGCCACTCAGGATAATGGTTCTACCCCCGGTGTAGTCATATACCGCCGCCTCGAACATGTCCTCTGTAGTCTTGGCATGACCATGCGGTTCGGATTGAAATCCCGAAAGCAGGACTCTGTGCCTGGTGTTGTTCAAAAGCGAATGAACTGGGCTGAGATTCAGCGCTTGGGCAACCGTAGCATTGAGATCATCGTAGCTGCGGCCCTCCTCTTCAATTGACAGGCTTGGAGTTCGCGGAGTGTCTGGGAGGATCGGCTCACAGTCGACCGCCAACGGAACCAGGAGTGCGAGGAGAGGGTAGAGAAGCGGGAAACGGAAGTACATCTCGCCAAAGGGTCCAGCTGTTTCACCTAACGTAAGTCCAACTTGGAAAATCCCTTAACAAGGTCTCGGAGGTAACGGCAATGCTGTGAATGTTTCTTGATGTTCGGACAACGATTGAACTGCGGCTTCGGATATCGATTTAACTGCAAACAGATTGTAAATCAGGCTGTCGTATGCTCTCAGAGTTGGTGGGAATACCCTGCCTTTAAACGAGTTCATAGCCTGGAAAGGAGAGCATGCGGCGTGTTAACCAGCAGGGGGCAGCAACACTGCCGGAAACTGCGTCCAGCTTAAACATTACGGTCAGATTTACACCTCGAACACGGTATGAGGAAATGCAATGCCCGCGTCAATTACCCGTCATGGACAGCTAGCCTGACATCGTTTACAGAGGCTAAATTGCAGCCACAAATTCTTACCCAGTAAATTCTAATTCCCCTTCCTTCTGTGGTTACAAAAAAAAAAAAAAAAAGAAACTACTAGGCTTCGGACGAGTTGAACTTGTACAAAGTCGAGGATGACTGCGATTTGGACGCCTGGGAAAATTTGTAATTTTGGGCTGGACTTGTGGAGTTGAGAGTCTGGAGACTAGCTGTGCCGTTCGGGACGTCTCGACTCTCAATATCTCCCTGTGCTCCTGGGAGTTTTCTCCGATTGAGCATGCATCTTGATCGTCAGCGTAGGGGCACAGGCAGCTGAGGGAAAAGCGCTTACTGGACAATGGCCCTGAGGACCACTACGGCTAATGCGACCGCAGCAAACACCCCTAGGATGGGCGAACCCGATGATCTGGCATCGGACTCGTTTGTCGTCGTCGAATTCAAGTTGCTGGTTCCGTCCATGGCGTGTGCAAAGCCTCGGCTATGCGAATAATCGCAGCGAGCATTGTGTCTTGACCTTGCATCCTCAATTTCTGATCCGGAGGGACTGGATCAAAGCCCATGATGGTGGCTCTCATGATCTCATGACTCGTCATGATGGATGAACTTAAAACTTAAAACGCAGACTGCTGAGCCACAAAGTAAACCGATTTACTGTGGACGGCTGTCCAGCCACAGCGCCTCCATCACATGTCTGAACGGTTTGCGCCGTTATCTCTTTTAGCCGCCTTAAGACTTCGCGACGGTCACGATTGGGGGTCGACCGCAAATGAAGGGTACATTATCCCCCACCTAAATTTGGCTATGCCAAAAGTCCTAACAATTCTCGTTATTACAAATTGGTACATCGCACAACTTATAACCGTATCTCCTGAATGCGTAGAAACCTCTAAAGAGGTCACAACGAGGAGTTATAGCCAATTAAAATGCGTCAAATTAAAGGTACATGATTTCTCACCTAAATTAGGTGGTGATAGAAGTCCTAACACTGCTGGTTGTTACAAATCGCTACCTCACAGACCCGGCAGCCGTACTAAGTCTACTTACGCAGCCTCTTCTTCTCATTGCCGCCGACCTCCGTAAGAGGGCTCCATTCTTGACCCTTTGCTCTTATCTGCCCCTGCCGACACCCCTGACAGGCCAGGCAGTCTGATTTGACCTTACGGTTGGTATGATTGACCTCGCGATTAGTATGCCCCCTCTGTAATTTGGGCTTTCGTAGGTCACGCTCGTCTCCTGCTCGGTAGTGCCGCCTTACCTGACTGTCATGACCGTAGGTGTTGAATAATTCGTTGTAAATGCACTCTCGCTATTCCCTGTGATTCGTATATCTCTTCCAATTTGGCTGTGGCCTACAAAGTTGAGCAATATAGCTATTAACGAGGGCCACATCAAGGAAGAAGGTCCAGCAAAGTGCCTGCCAAGCACCCCGGCGTAGGGGATGATTATATGTATAATATGTGTTGAGACCGTATGACTAAGATGGTCCGATCTGCTGATGGCTGGGGTGTGGATACTATGTAAGGAGCTGTGCTTCTCTCAGACACATGTAACTTAGACCTTTCAAGAACAACACATCATCTTCCACTCTCGCAATATTGCTTTATCAGCAACAGTCACGTCGTGAGTCATCTCTGGCCTCGGGAAACGGTTGGTGGCGGTAGGCCCGACTTGTGGCGGCGGTTGCAGGGATGGCGAAACCGCCTCCGCCGTGGAGCACGCAACACCCTCCGCAACCCACACTTCCGAACACCAAAGCGACAGTCTCTGCACCATTCCGTCAAGCATATCATGCGCAAGGATAGTCCTGCCCCATGGCTCTGTGCATGCTCCATCAGCACCGCCAATCGACGACGCTGCCCACGGTTTCTTGACGAAGTGGAAGCTTTGCTATCCCACTGTCCCCTAGCGCTTCGTCTTGGACGCTTAACTATGTGCCAGCATTGACACTGTACCTGGCACTTCCGTGACATGGAATAATGGCCGTAGCCCGACACTTCTACTGAATGGTCCATCGGTACTATCGAGCTCTCTAAGCTAACTACGATGGTTGATGAATGGTTGATGAATGGTTGTGTCACATTTGACGAGGGATGTTGACTGTGCGTTGAAGCTCTTGATTTCTAACTGAATGAGTGACTGAAGTTGGTCTGTTTTGTCCTTCCTTGGATCGGGTCGTATTCGTCAGCTATGACGAAGTGTTCCTCACGATCTGGTTCATCCAAGTTTTGATCCTTCTTGGTCATACAGCCCGTGTGTCAGAGCGGCCTTGGTGATACGGTGTGACAGGTTGATGAATGGTTGATGAATGGTTGATGAACGATTGATGAATGATTGATGGGTGAATAATATAGACCTAAATAGGTTATATATATAGGTAAATGAGGTGCCTAGATATCTAAAAATTAGTCCCTTACGCATATGATTCTTTGTGTCTGTTGTCCCTGCCGCCTGCGACTGGCCCTTCCTCGCGTCTTGTCCCCTAACGAAGCCACCTCGACTCTTCAGAATGCGTTTCGTCATTCAACCAGCGCGACATCCTTAACAGTCCTGTCGCTCAGCTCTCCTAGTCTGGCTTGGGCGGCAGTCATTTCTTCCGTAAAGTTTCTAGAGGCCCTTGAACTTTGCGACGGGGCAATCTTCGGTCCCTGACAGAACTTTCACCAATTCCTCCGCCGTCAAATGATCTGCCGTTGTTCCCATCCTGTGCACCCATACACACCGTCCCTCTCTAAAAATCAGCTCACCACCATTCTGCCAAAAGTCTCCACCTTTGAAAACCTCGTACCCACTCCAAACCATTTGTTTCGCGCTTCTGATGATAAGACCGAATAAGGACTGTTTCGTGTATGACGGTCTCCGAGAGGCAATTAAGGTTCTTTTCATCCGGAGCATTTCGTACAGGCGGCCAGTGGGATCCGTGAAGATTGGCAGCTCGCAGGATGTTTCCGCTGCATAAGGGGGGTTGCGGGACGGGTCGCCGCAACCGACGATAATGAGTCTAGACGGACCAATAGGGAGAGTGGAGAGGACGGTCGGTAAGATGTAACGCTATGGAACGGATATAATCTTGATCGCAGGAGCAGAAGAAGTGGCGAACTAAATTATTGACTTTAAATCGCCCGTCCTAAACATTTTCGGTCTCTCGGAAAGGACTACTGAATATCACGACAACATTGAGAATGCCATCTCTTGCAGCGACTAGTTCGCCAAATGGACTAGACTTGCCGTCGAAAGAGAGGACGGGAAGTTTATAAACGTCAGAGGTGAGCTCTTCATCGAGAATAGGATAAGGGGATGCCGGAATGCACGGCTTCGACATGATGAGGACTAAGGGTCAACGATTAAAGGTGTCAAAAATTGTTCGTCAGGGCCGGGTGGAGTCAAACTAAATAGTTGACTATAATGTCATGGAGTAAGAAATGAGGTGCATGTGACAGAGGTGCACCGGATCGCATGCTTCTATGAGATTGTGTGCGTTAAATGATGCAACGTCAGGAGATCGCACGCACAACTCCCAGTGCAAGAGCGTTCAAGGGTCTGAAAAAGCCACAAATCGCCACAAGCATCTCTTCATGTCTGTTGGCTGAGGTGGATTACGGATCGGCCAGCGGGGATCCCGGGTCAATTCTAGACCACGAGCGCTCGGCTACTATTAGTACCTCTTCCTTCTCGCAGATCCGTCAATGTCAGTTGATATCAAAGCAGCCATCACCAACACGACCTTCACGGCGCTCGAGGTGGTTCTCTTGGGACT
This sequence comes from Fusarium virguliforme, assembly GCA_020883615.1. NCBI lineage: Eukaryota > Fungi > Ascomycota > Sordariomycetes > Hypocreales > Nectriaceae > Fusarium > Fusarium virguliforme. The sequence continues at coordinate 150,903 of JAJHJD010000014.1, read as the reverse complement.
GTTTCGCACAGGATCTACTTTTCAGTGTTCTACAAACTGCTCTTTGACACTTGGTAATAATGAGCGAGCCAGTTATCCACTTGCCCTTCGTCTACCGTGCGGTGATCCTCTACTTCGAACCTGCAGGAGCCGTCGTTGGCGCCCTGTTGCTTCACTTTCGCCCCGCGATCTTCCTCAACGGCGTGGCTCCGGTCGCCAAATACGCGCCGAATAACCAGATTATCTACGACCAGCTTGCTGCAACATATATCCTGTTTGCGTTCAATGAAGCCATTATCTTGCGCACTACGAATGACATGTGGATGTGGAGAGCCATCCTGATCGGTATCTTGGTGTGCGATGCTATACACTTATATGCGAGTTGGGCAGCTCTGGGCGGGACTGTGTTCTGGGATCCTCGTGCCTGGAGGCTCGAAGATTGGGTGAACCTTGGGTGTATTTGGGGACAGGCAGCCGTCCGGCTTGCTTTCATGGCAAGAGTTGGGCTCAAACAGGCTGTGGCTACAAAGTTGAGTTGAGTTGATCGCCATCGGGCGGGATCTGGTCTAGCTGGAGGACGACGTTGATAGCAGGTGTCACCTGCCTCGCATGTGATTCCATGCGAGGCCATTAAAGTTCAAAGGAAGCTTTCTCGCTAGTGGAAGCTCATTGGGTAGTGTGGCGAGAAGGACGTCAAGATTACGTGTCCTTGGCTTCCCCGTCCTCTGGGTCCAAAATATCCCATGATGTCCATATTGTCTTCAAATAACTACGTATTTTGTGTTTTCTTATTTGAAGGCTGGCATTGCGGCTTCGTGTCGTTGATTTTTCTTCGGAGCATGGCCTCTTAGATGTGACAACTTTTGACATCATGATCTCTGCTCTTATTTTCCTGCTGGTTATATTTCCAGCCTACTTCACATATAAGAATATCGTCGATCTCCGTGCGAACATCGCGGCCGCTAAACAATCCGGTCTTCCGTATATAGTCACCCGTCCGTTGAGACCCCAGTTTACTTCAGTTCGCCATTGACTGTCAGCAGCTTGGGCTCTTTACAATCGAGCATGGCTTTTAAGCCACCGATTATTGGTCCCCCTACTTCGAAGACTGCCAAAATACTGGACAGATGACTGGCTTAAGTCGGTTTAAAATCATCCGGGGCTTCGACACATGCTAACTGGAACAGCTACTTGCCTCCCGATTGGGCTTGGGAACTTCGTTACGATGGTATGAAGCTCGGCGACAATTTCTTGGTTGTATCACCCGGTGCGATCATTCTCTACACTTCCGACCCAAGAGTGATCAGCTATATATGCACGAGGCCTGAGCAATTTCCCAAGCCGCTCGCCCAATATGCCATCCTCAACATCTGTGGCCCAAACGTGATCACTACTGAGGGTCCAGAATGGCGCATCCATCGCAGGGTCCTGTCCCCAAGTTTCAACAAGAAAAATAACTCAATGGTGTTCAAGGAGGCGGTGTATCAGGCGAAGGGTATGTTGCGAAAATGGATGGCAAAAGCTGATGTAGAGGGCGTTGTTGAACTTGGTGATATGCAGCTGGATGCAATGCGCCTTGCACTGCATGTCATCAGTCGTGTCGGTTTCGGATTACGATTACTTTGGCCTGGAGATGAGGCTACTGAAAACAATGACATCAAACAGACAGTGTACACCCTCTTGGAGCCTTCCGAGGGGCATACTATGTCTTTTGAGAGGGCTCTAAGCACTCTCTTGGAGAACGTTTCTTGGGTTCTCCTTGTTCCTGGATGGATATTAAGTTCGTTTTGTTCCCCGTTCTAGCTATTTCATACTGACAGGTTATAAGAGCGGTTGCCATGGAAACCTGCCAATCTAGCACACGAAAGCTATACTAACTGGAAGAAGTATATGTCAGAGCTCTTCGTTGACAAGCTGGAAGAAATACGGCGCGGGGAACATGGCGACGGAATGGATCTCATGAGGGCACTAGCCATGGCCTCCGTCCAAGGCCAGGCCCTAGACCCCAGTCCATCGTCTACCGAGAAAGCACAGCTCCCTCGATCCCTCCTAAGCAACGCCGAAGTTATGGGAAATACCTTCATCTTCATTCTCGCCGGACACGAAACTACCACTAACTCAATCCACTTCTCCACCCTCCACCTAGCCATGAACCCCGCCTCCCAAGTCAGCTTACACAAAGACATCGATGAGAATTTCGGCACCGGAGATCCCGATGAATGGAACTACGAAGAAGCTATCAACAAGCTCTTCAGCGGCATGGTCGGCGCGACCTTTAACGAGCTCCTCCGCATCATGCCCCCGGTAATCAACATTCCGAAATCCGTAACCCAGACCCAAGTTCAAGTGATCACCTCAGGCAGCCAGGAATACACCCTTCCCAAGGGCACCTACATCAGCCTGAACGTTATCGGCGTCCAACGTAACCCCAATCACTGGCCGACAAAGCCCAGCAAGCGCACGAACAAGTGCAACGACCTCGACGACTTTATACCCGAGCGGTGGTTCAGGTGCAACGCGAAAGCAGATACAAGAAATCCCGATGACTCGAGAGACGAGGGCGACAATGATCTTGGCGCTGATACGGGTACATCTAACGCTACGAATCTGTTTCGTCCCGTTAGGGGGTCTTTTATTCCATTCTCAGAAGGCCCGCGCTCGTGTCTGGGTCGCCGTATCGCTCAGACTGAGGTGGCGGCTGTCCTCGCGACCATCTTTCAGCGATACGCAGTTGAGCTGGATGTCAGTTCTTGGGCAAGCGATGACGAGGTCAGGAGGATGGGATCCAAAGAGAAGAAGGTGCTGTATGGGAAGGCGGTGAGAAGGGCGGAGGAGACGTTGAAGACGGCCAGCATGAGGCTTACGTTCAAGTTGCATGATCAGCCGAGGTTTGTGCCCATGAAGCTTGTGCCAAGGGGCAGAGAGCGGTTTGTGGGTTTTGTATAGGAGTCTGCAAGCCGTATACATGTCCATTCGTCGCCCACGTGGATGTTGGTTTCAAGATTGTCACCATTCGCTCCATCTTCCTTATTATTGTTGACAAGCCAGGGGAGAATGATGGGCCTGGCATCATTGTCAGTCTCTGTCAAGCGTCGACAATTCTCCTCGTGGTGTGTGGCGATCATGGACTCCATCCTTCGCAAGGAAACCAACATGGCCAGCGTTTCGATTAGCGCAAGCACATACAAAGGCCCAGGCGGGCCCCTGCGCCATCGTTGCCCGCAATGCTCAGCAACAGGCCCGCAACTCCTCCGATGCAGCGCCTGTCGCGCGGTCCGATACTGTAGCCGCGAACACGAGGCTGCCCACCGTTCCCAGCACAAATCTGCCTGCACCAAGATAAAAAAGCACGCGCCAAGCTCGCCGAAGAAGACGGCCGCGTCCGCAATGCCACGGCTGACTTCACGACCCCCGCCAACGCTTTTGAGACGCATGTCGGCCACTTTTGGGGCATCCTCAGCACGCGCGATTCGCTCTAGCGACCATCTACGTCTGCTTGGCACGCTCGACGGCGTCCACGAAGCCCTCGGGCATATGCAGGATATGCTGAGACTGTGCCGGAGCGACAACATGGGGCTGCGGGACATTGTGCCGGCCATGATGCTGCGACTGGATCTCGACCAGGAGTGCTATGATTTCGTCAAGTGGTGGGCGACGTGTGATCCAGACGGGCATTACGACTGGGGCGACATGACCCTACCGCACCTCAATATCCGCGGGGCTGATGTCCTTGAAAATGCGGATTTCTTCGACGACAAATATCCGGCCTTGAACTACGTTGTTGCTATTCTGATGCTGAAACTGAAGCTGCTCGTTGATATTCGCAACCTCAAGTTGACGCGAAAGATCCTTGCCTCACGCCGCCTCTCCCATGACCTCTGGGAGTCAATCGAGCTGTCGGTGCTCCAGAGTCCCCTCTCGGCCAAGATGCAGAGAGAATCCCCCGAGGTCCTCCTCAAAACTGAGACGAAGCTCCTGAACCAGACCCGCCGGCTCGGCGCGACCCTGGTTGAAGCCAACCACAGCTTCATGTTCTGCCTCTTCGACCCAGATGAAGCACTCTGCTACAGACCCGAGGCATACTCAAGGGGCTCCTGGGAAGAAATGGCTCTTGCGATGCAGAACTCATACGCTGCATGGTGGGAGACGGAAGGCGTCCTGGACCTGCTGAACGATGCACAAGCGTGCGCAGCGCGAGACTCGGAGAATGAGGCACGGAGGCCGAACAGCCGGACGGTGGAGGAGCTGCTGGCGGATGTGAGCGTGAATCGGATTTGGGGATACCTCGATTGGGCAGTCGAGAACGCCTCGTACTTGGGCCCGTGGTCGGAGCGGCCTTCTGAGCGGCATACACGTCACAATAGAGAGGCTTGGGCGAGTGCTATGGAAGAGGAGGCAGAACTTGATCGCTTGCTTGACAAGTGGGCGGGGAGTGGTGATGAAGATTAGGCAGCGCCGCCTTTTCGTCGGACGATATGTTCAGGAGTTTGGACGAGGGGTTGCTCTCTTTGTTATGCTTTTCGTGTGCGGCAGGTGTAAGCCGCGAATTCGGCCAAGACAATCTACTTATTCGTAATTCTGAGTGTAAATGAAGTCAGTGGAAGAGAAAATCTCGATTTAAAACGAATGTCGTACAACCATGCCGTTTTAGGTCAACAAACCATGTCTTCACCAACTACCGCAGCCTGCCCAACTTCCTTTTCCGTGCTGTGTTTCCCCATGTCACCTGTAAGCCAGCTCTGCCCATGGTCGTGCCCGTTCTTGGCCTGCTTGAGCCGCCCTGTCCTCCCAGCAACTGCTCTACCCCAGCGGTGGACAAGGAGGAAGCAGAACAACAAGACAATCATCACAGGGCCAGGTAGTGGTCCAAAAGTGGAGAAGACACCAATGCCGCATGACACGGAATAAGAAGTGTCGTGTCTGGTAGAGGCTTTAGTATGTGGCGAGTCCTACATGCATCACAGTCAGATACAACTGTGTAAACTACTGTCCTGGCTAACCAAGAGAAGTTATCTCGAGAGAAAGCAACTCATTGGCCCCAATGAGTCACGTAGCCTATTAGGTGGGTTTCGAATAGCTGGTATATTTTTTTAGTTTGCTGAAATGAAGCTCTCCATCGCAGAACCGTGGGTTGGCATTTGGGTAGATGTATTCTGCGTTCAGCTGCCGGACAAGCTCATCTAAAAAGGCCACTCCACCTCTTTTAGAAGCAGTTGCTTCTCTCTAGCTAGGTTAAATTCGGTCCCTTGGCAGATCCTGGTCGCATAACAGTATAGGAATCCAAGCACGCATCTCCAAAGGTCGTGGTGCACGCATTTTCCGTCACCCAAACACTCGCGGCCTTGTCTGCAACATAACTATTTGGTCCAGAGGTTTGGCTCCACGAGACAATGTTGCATAGGCTTGACGAATCTTTCCAACTGTCTAGATTAGATGCATGTCCATCTGGTCCGTGACGTGAATCTCTCGGCTGACCAGAACGTGTTTGTAGGTCTAGTGTCACAGCTTCAAGCTCAGCCCTGGAGCCCGCCAGAAAAACAAAACCTTAAAAAAGATGTTTTATTTACTAAATGAGGACAGTATATCGTTCGCGGGGGCTTCTCCCAGGGTGAAGGGGTCAAATACTGTCCTATCACCCTGCATCATGTCGAAGTCGGATCTGATGGACTTAATCTCAGAATGCAGTCAATTCCCGAGATCCACGACCTCTCCGTTTTGACTGATACGAAGCCCAGAGGACCCAGGGAGATAACCCCCTGCCATGAATCGTCCGATGTCCCACTGCGTGTGCCACCATCTGGCGCCTCTAATGTTGTGACAAGCATGTCTCCATCCGCGGCGAGCTTAAGGAGGCAAACACTGCTGTCTTCGTCGTACATAGCTTTGAGATGGAAGGCAGGGTGGCCATGGCTCTCATATCTTATAAAAGCCCATCTCTCCTCTCCAGGCGCCCAAGGCCCGAAGGACAGTCTTGAACTGTTAGATGTTGAGCATGTCGCGTGTGGGTGTAGTTCTGTAGGCCGATACCCAGCCTCGATCAGTTCTTTCGCCACGAGTATGATAAAGTCATCCTGATAGTTTTCCATTTGGGCTGGCGCTTTGTTAGCAAAATATAGTTGCCTCATAGTGGTTTTGCCGAGCCAGGTATCGGGCAGGAAGACAGGCATGCTGTACGATTCGTGAGGAAGGATGTCTTCGTCCTCAGCAGTAGCTTCTATCCGGCATAGCGGGATTGCCATGAGCCGCCTCGGCGCCTGGCGCCTTGTGGCATTGAATATGCTATACTGAACGCCATTGCGGACGGTCAGGACGGGGATCTGGATCTGAACTCCTAGATTTGTCACCGTGTAGTGAGACCGGCGACGCTTGGGCGCAGCGCATGAAGATGCGATATCACCGCAATAGCAAAGTCCCTGGGGGAGGTGGCAAGAATTCCTTCGTGAGTCGGGCCCATGGCGAATCCCCATGAGAAGATAGAGTGGTCATAAGTCTGGCTGATAATCTCCTCCTGCAGTCGAATGAAAGCACGCCGGCCCCCTTCGCCATACAGTAGAGGCATGTTGATGCCAAAGATGCCGAACAAAGAGTAAGCCATATCCTCAGAGCGCGTAGTCTCACGGCCGGCGGCCCACGACATCTTCTCCGCCACGCTCACGCTCTGCATGTCTACTCCACGGCGGAGGACGGCGAACGAGATGCCGGTGATTTCTGAGATCATTTGAGACAGGTCGCCGTTGACCCCCCCACCTTTCGAGTAAAGGCTCGTACGAACTTCGGGGGCAACCTCTAGCTGTCGCACTTTAGACCAATGCTTCTCCACGAGGAGTCAAAGAACTCGACGAGTGGGGGTGCCAAGAGCTCTTGTAGAGTCCATCCCCGCGTGAACCAGCGGCTTTCTCTGAAAGCACGGCCCGGACCGCCATAACTGCCGTCTTCCGGGTGCGCGTCGCAGAGGTAGACGTAAGAGATGTTGGAGTCGCCGTACCGCTTGTACATGGAGTTGATGGCCTCGAACAGCTCAGCGCTGCTGGCCTTGTCGATGCAGAATGTGTCGACCCATACGTACATGATGCCGTCAAGCAGCGCGCGTCTGCAGCAGCCGACTGTCTTTGCGAGCCGGGGACTGTCCCGAGAGAGATTTGGGAACTCTTGAAAGGTCACCTCATCTCTGGTCCATGTGTGTGAGAGGATGGCATATGGAGGGATGCCTTGGTCGTAGAATTGTTCCAACTGGAACGTCTCCATGTTTAGTAGCCTCATCGCGAGTGTAAGCCAGGGAACTTCATAGATACCGTGTGACTGCTTACGGAGAATGGAAACGGGTTGCAAACTGTTCTGCAAATATGGATAGATGCCCGAATTTACAATTCGTGCCTAATAAAGTCACGTGTTTTTGCCTCTTGTCTTGATGCTTCTTAATATGTATTATTGAATAGACACTGTGAACTCTTTTGATGTTTGGAAAGTTCTCTTCCTTAGTTAGACACCGTCTCGACTCGAGATGGCGCAGTTAGTGGTGATAGATTTGCCTTAACCATTTCAAAATGTCACATGTTCATTGATTTCATTGCTGCTTGAGGTAGAGGCTGATTCTGATCGGCTAGGTGTTTTGGTCCAGCCAATCCTGCATCTCATATGCCCAGTTAACGAGGCTGTGGCGAGCGCAGGGCTTAACAGTACACGCTGTAACCCTAACCCTAGGCATTCGGGATTACCTCCCACAGAGACAGAGTATTGGGCATAGCTGTAAAGCGTATTCAACTCCATTCGTCATGTCTTAATCATGTCAATGCTGTGTTTTTCGCATCTTGACACCGTTTCCTTGGCAACCAGTTCCCACTTGACACCCTACCTCGTCAAATGTAACCTTTCATCTGTGCTTATCACAGACCTGGAAATTACCATCTAAAGTTTGAGTCAGGCGACGCGAAAAACACGCAGGAGTGAAATTTCGCGACGCAGCTAAGAAGCCAATATCAACGCGCACCGATGCACTAACGAACCTTAATATTACCCCAGCGCAAATTAAGCAGAGCAGTAGACGAATGGAGGCTTAGGACGGAGTAATGTATACTTACAAAACCTGGCTGCGAGAAGTAGAGTAAACGGATTATTGGAAAGGAGAAAATAGCCATCAGAGGAGAAGCAGTATGAGCAATACACCGGGTCCGACACTGCCCGGTAATTGGGTCTGGTAAAGTCAGGCATAATGTTAGCAGTCTTGGAAGGCTGCTTCAAGGTGGTGCCTTTCCCAACGCAAGGGACTTGACGCAGCACGCCAGCCATTCGAGTATGCTCTTTGACGTCAGTTACACTCAACGAATGTCACCTTTGCTTGTACCATTGATACAGAATGTCTCTTCCGCGTCGTGTTTTCAAGGTCCAGGCCGTAACTCTCCTCTTCGCTTCTCCTCCCTTATCTTGCAAGCATATTCCTCTTCCCTGGTCGCCTTTTCTTCAGACGTACCTCAGACTGCTGTTCCAGAGCGTATTGCAATTCAGTCACCAACATAACCTTGACACTAAACTACCCCCCTCTGCCTTGTGGCTTCCTCTGCCTTGCGTCGTTGCCCAACAACGCATCATGTTCTACTCCGAGACTCTGCTTCAGAAGAGCGGGCCGCTTGCTCGCATCTGGCTTTCCGCCAACCTCCAACGCAAGGTTTCAAAAAAGCATGTGCTCCAGTCGAATATCACCGATAGCATAGCACTCATCACCACACCGAGCCAGGCACCTATGGCTCTTCGACTGAGCAGTCAGCTCCTGCTTGGAGCTGTCCGGATCTACCGGCGCAAGACACGATACTTGCTGGATGACTGTGACGACACTTGGATGACAATGCAGATGGTATGTAGGACCTCTTGATCCATTTAATTACATGCATTGACATTTCTAGACCTTCCTACCAAGCATAGACCATGATCTGCCCATCAGTCTTCAACACCCCGACCCCGAAGCACTCAGACTTCCCAATGAGGTGATACCTTACAACGGCTTTGAGCTAGCTCCTCCCCCCGACGCGAACTGGCTTCTGTCTCAGATAGGGGATGTTGGAGTGGCCCCGATCAGCCGCAAGCCCCGCGTCAGCCTCCGCGACATTTCCTTGCCAGAGGATTTGAGCCCGAGTCGATACCCCGGCATGTATGAGGAAGCTGCGGTGCCCATGGAGGGCTTGGATCTCGAGCTTGATTTTGGTATCGAGATTGGCCGAGAAGCGCCAGCTCCTCGCCCATTTGAGGAAGAAATGGTGAGCGAGCTGGAACCAAGGCCACCTGAAAAAGAGGGCGTTGCGATTGAGCCATCCTTTGAAGAAGGACTTGAACTCCCGATAGGGGTTGAAGAGTTTGAGTTCCATCCAGCGGATATCAGTGGCGCTCGAATCCCCGAATCCCCCTTGTCCGAGATCAGCGAAGAAGTTGTTCGGCAGATTGAGGCAGAGATTCCCTCACTCCGCCTGCCCGAACTTCGTGAGCCCGAAGAGGAACGCGCTATATCGCGACGACCTGAGCAACGTGTTAGGAGACGGAGGATTCTGGTACCGGATGAAGAGATTACTCTCTCAAGCCGCCAAATCCAGGAGCAGCAGACAAGCCACGAAAGCATCATCAGACCCACAAGATTCATCCCTCGAGACCCGTTTCTAGCCGCCTTGGTAGATATGCAGACATCCGGTGGCTTTGTATCCTCTATTATGATGGAAGGACGAAGCTCTGGGTGGGCTCCCGAGTTGCGAGGCATCCTCTCTTTTGATGCCATTCAGGAAGCAAGACAACTGGCACGGAAGCGAGTTGCTGAAGTTGAACCAGAGCCTAGAGTCCCCAAGTCCCCACGGCTGGAAATTGTCGAGGAGCCAACATTTGAGCTTGGAGCGGAGGGCCTTGTTGAGCCGAGCATGGCCGCCGAAGAAACCATGATTGAGATTCCAGCCTTGGAGCCCAGTCCTCTTCCTCCCAGCATACCCACTGAGCGGCCCCCAATCGTGGAAACCACCGAAGACGTCGCCTACATCTTGCAAAATCAGTTCGGTCTCGAGGCTGCGATCAGTTCTGAAGTTCGGGCGAGAAGCTCTGTCATCTTCCAAGACCTGGTCCCCGAACAACAAACCACGAAGGCCGAGGCAACCAAAATGTTCTTTGAGTGTCTAGTGCTTGCTACCAAGGATGCAATCAAACTTGAGCAAGGGCCGGGGTTGGGAGATACTATCCAGATATGGGCCAAAGAGGGCCTTTGGGGAGACTTTGCCGAAGCAGGCACGAGTAGTTGAATAGGGCCTCAGGCTACGGCACTGGTCAAAGTAGGTAGCCAGCTAGAATTTTTTTTATTTTTTAATGTCGTCGTACTTAGTTTTGAAGCTCAGAGAAGCTATGAAAACTACTAGTTATAATACTGAGCTTTGGAGAAACATAAAGACTTGCCTCATCGATTTCAAAACAGCGCGCTACTTATTGTGGTGAGACGTAAACGTCGCGGTAAACTTCCAGGTTTATTTGGCCACGGAGCGAATATGTCAACACATCTCCAAATTCCAGAAAGGACTCGCACAACTTCTAGTTTACAACGTCATGCTTACTCTTTGTCAGGAGTATCAACCTCTTGGCCCACCGTGTTGACTGGGAATGCAACTCTGGGATAGCTAAGAACATTCCAAATAGTGCCATAATCCCAATACCCGGACTTGTTAAAAGGCGAGGTAGCACCTGGAAAGAGAAGATATAGAACCACGTCAATGAGCTCGTCACCTGGCCCACAGCTGTCGCCCAAAGCTGTCACAAAGCTTGCTCAGTATGAATCTCTCTTTTATGTATAGTCCTAAACCTCCTCGAGGCTTCCCTTGGCTAAGTGGATGTGCTCTCTCTATATCTAAGTGGCAAGACGCTCCAAGTCTTCGCCGGCATTGTTCATAAGCCCCAACCAACACGCCTTCGCCGTTACGTCGTCAGTAGTGGATATGCCGATGTGAGTAGTAAAGAAGAAGTTGCACTCCCAGCTCTCTATGGTGAGGTGCTTCTTGGTGCTGATAGGCAGCCCATTAATCTGCACGCGCTTAGGGCCTCGATTGACTGTTCGCGCTATCTCTAGATACCCTCTGTACGCAGATAGGTGTCCTCAAATGTGACACTCCATCTAGCATTTAGGTCAACATCCATGCTATTATGCTTCAAAATAGGCAATGACTATGCGCGCCGAACCACTTTGCTACGGACGCCGCGTTACGGGCGCCGTGTGGCTGACCCCTCCAAACCTGGTAATTGATACATTTCACTGCGCTTTACCTACCTCCAAGCGAATATACAGAGAACTGCCCAACGTCTCGGTCCATGAGCTTCGTCTTTGTGACAGTGACCTCAACACTAGGCGTATGATGGATCTCATGGCAGTCAGCCCTGGCCAGAACGGCCAGATCCCGCTGTATCTTCACGTGGTGCAACGAGTACTTCGGGATTTGCGAATACGGCAGCAACAAGTTGGGGGGACATTGACTACAACGGATTCAAGATGAAATTAAACAACGAGACTTTAACGAGCAGTCAATGTAGTCCTCTACAGCAGCGCCTTGACACACTGGAGAGCTTCATGGCGAAGCGAGTGCCAAGTGTACCGATTGGGAGGGCAGAAAACGGCGGTGGAGAGAGGAACAAATCCGTGGCGCCTGGGCACCATGCATCTGCAGCATCTGAGGCTCAGGAAGGAACGAAGTGGACACCAGTGGCTAGTCCATTGAATCAGTGTGCCTCATCCAGTATACTGATGAGAATGCAGAGTGGGCAGCTGACCATCATCGACCTCTCCTGCCCTTGCATAACTCCTGAAATGGCATGCTCCCTCTTTAGCATCTGTCTCAGCCTGTTCTTGGAGCAAGACACTAAACTGGGAAGAGTCATAGCGCTTGACGAGGCGCACAAGTACATGACCGACAATAACGAAGGACAGGCGTTCACGGAATCACTCTTATCAACCATCCGCCTGCAACGTCATTTGGGTGTGCGGGTCATCATCTCAATCCAAGAGCCCACAATATCTCCTCGTCTCCTGGATCTCTGTACTATAACCATCATTCATCGCTTTACATCTCCCGATTGGCCGCATGTCCTCAGACGACACCTGGCGGGCGGGTCTGATGTCTTTGATGCAGGCGGGACAAGGGACTTCAGCCGCCCGGCCTATCAGCCGCTTTCGCCGACATCCCTGCTCTCGCACATCATGGAATTGCGAACAGGCGAGGCGTTACTCTTTGCGCCAAGTGCTGTCGTGGATGTAGTACGACCACCTTCAGGTTCTTCCTCACCCGAAAATGGCACCAACTGGCAGGGTATGGTGCTCAGGAACGGAGTAATGAAAATACGGATGAGGCAGCGCATCACAGATGACGGAGGAAAGAGCATCATGGCTTGACAGGGTCAGCGCTGCCCGGAGGTCAAATTCAATCACATTTTCCGGGTCATTTATGTATGCATGTTATACGCTTTTTGTCTGGAGGCCACCAGGCCCGCGAAGTCCCTTACTGGGGGTTTTTATCTCGCCTCATGAAAACGCTGGCCACTATTGTTCGGGAGTCTCGGTGAAAGAGAAGACCCCTCTCGGCCCGTAGAAGGTGTACCGGGTAGGGCGACACTTAAAGGAAGTGACTTGCAGCTAAGAGAAATCGAAGGGCTTGCTATAGATCGAAGACGTCTGCGTAATTTAGGGCCGGCAGAGGATATACCGACTCCTCTTCCTTACCGTCTCCTCGCAACGGTCTATTATCAGTCCGGTGAGATAGATAAGTAAGGCGATTATAACTCCGTCCCCACCTAGACTTGTAAGATCTTCGCCAAGCCCGCATACTCTACTTCGTCTAAAGTATTCCCGTCCACCAGGGGAGGTGAATATCCGTATCTATAAGTCTAGGCCTAAGCGGTTCTCTCTATCCAGAGCCGCCATAGCGCTAACGCGGTTATCTCCACTGCCGGCTTCGCCACAGCGGTACGCGGTCGTCTATCGAGTTCCCCCGGACCGCCGGGCCGTCCATCGGCCGGGCGACACTTCCGCCTCGCTTGACAATCCAGTATCTCCGCGTCGACCTAGGCGTCCACATCTGCGGGCAGACGCATTCGAACTGCCGGTCGAGATCACGAAGATGTGTCGTCATACGTGATGGCCCGTTGGATAATGCGAGTTGCAATTATCTTGGGTGTAGATTAGGACACGCTCTAACATCGTGAAAGAGATTAAGGTTATTGAATAGGCCCTACTTAGTCATTCTGCTGCCAGTTGCCACTTCTACAGTAATTATGAGTACACTACTATTTATAGAAGAGGCAAGACGATAGAGGAAAGGGAGGAGGAGTAATAGTAGAAGCAGTCATAGAGGGAGGTCTAGGTATAGACGCGATGCGTGCACGGGCCAGTTTCTATGTAATTGAACGAATTACCAGCACGACTGCGTACAGTAGGTATTCCGCTATTCTTTCAGCCCGACATGTCCTTGTAAGTTCGGAAACAACAACTGGAGTTTCGTTGAATATGCGATACTGAAAAGGCTAACCACAGGCCCGAACCTGGTCGAAGCAAATGAATCAGAACATGCTCAAACCCTTCAAGAAGTCACTCAGCATCTACAGAACTTCCTTGTGCCCCTCTCAACGGTTTTCGGCGACAGCGGCTCCTATAATACCAGCGACTATTTTCACCAATGGCGAAGTTTTCTGTCGAACCAGCCAATCCGGTCTCTATCCTTCCGAAAGTCACAAGCTCCGCTTTTGCATTCACGGGTTTCGATAGCGCGACAGTGGGAAATTGATAGCATTTGGTTAGGGGCAACGGGCCTTCAGGCGATTCGACCGCCCAACGATTTTCGACTTTCTTTTCTTCCATCTCTTACTCTCAATCTTTCCACCGATCAGGTGATCCAGCCTCACGGTCTTCGCTTAGCGAAGACAAGGCACATTCTTCTTGGCGCATTCAACACAGGATGTGTTCGCTTCTCCGTCTTCCTCTTTTTCCCCCATGCTGCTTGCGACTTAAATCAGAGCAGCTCGACAATCAAGAATGCCCTGACCCTTGAACGGCAGAAAGACCTTTATGACCAAATCATTATTCCAGCAGCCTACGAATCAATTTCGGGACCGACCCTACAAGAGATACCCCGAACATACGAAATCGCATATGCCAAGCCTCGTTCATTCCAGGAGAAACCAGGCAATAAGCTATGGAGAGCAGAGGATGAGAGTCGGTCTTTACACCTCCGATATGCGATTCCGGCCCAATACTTGATGCCTTTCTGGCAATCAGTCTTCAAGAATGCCAATTCATTCCGGATCTTAAATCGCTCAGGGGAACCAGTTACATACTTCAAAGATCCTCAATTGCTTTTCCAGTCCCATGATCTCAAAAATACCTTCGGTCGGGAAACTCTCCAAGAAACCCTGAATCTCCTCCAAGAGATTGTACTTCAAGCTTTGGACCCTGCGCATCTGGATATTCGCTCGTGCTGGCTGGATATTGGGTTTAGGGATCATGCCACTTGTCCTGATCCTCAAGTTGCCTCGGGATTAGAGCCCTGCTCTCTCCTGTGGAAGAGCCAATGCCACCACCACCTTCATGAGAAGCTCTCTCAAGTCAACCCTAGCGCTCGATTTGACGCTGCCTACTTCCAAGGGTTTCTTCTTCGAGACATTGGTGACTATCAGTCCAAGGCTATGTCTACTGGGACCTTGAATCCAGGTCGCCGTGAGCAAGGAGAACCAGGCATCATCCGCTTCAAGGCATACAACTGCGTTAAAAGAGCAAGTTTCTGTTATGTTCAACAGCTACAATCTTTTCGGGTCGGGATTCCTGCCTCTTCTCGCTCTCAATGAAGAAATGATCAAAGATCTTTCGTCAACCAGCGAAGGCAGTCAATGCGTCCCTATCAATTGCCTTTGCAAGATAATACGGTATGGGTCGTGACACGATTATGGCCTGTCAATACAGTGCCCCACCTAAGTAAATGTCGGTGATAAGATAATTCTGCCCGCTTATCAGCCTCACCGCCTACCTAAAATATCACATCCCCACGTTCTCATCAAAGTTCACACGCACCATAGGATATCATCGTCGCCTTGAGGTCTTCACCAACTTCTTTGCAAATCTTAACTCCACCGCAACGCCAACCTCATGACATTCTCACGATGCCGCCTGCAGAAGCGCTTCATCGCCATCAATCCTCGCTCGAAGGGATCCTCGATTTCTCCGCACAACCTCCCTTGACCCCGGCTCAACGCCTCTCAGCTGGTCGCCGATTCAATCAGTTGGTGAACCATTTCGACGCTCCCGACAGCAGCTGCAAGGATTACGACCGAGTGAAACTTGTCCGGCTCACATACGAGTATGCGCGTTCTGAGGAATCCAAGGGATACTTCTTGCGTGCATTCTTTGAGTCCGCGGGTCTTGCAATTGATGCGGAGCAGGACGACATCGACCTGACCGATGCAGCCACACAGGCAAAGCTCCGCGATTCATTCGTCAACTTTGCAGAGTACCTGTTCGAGAACTTCTTCTTACCATGTATGTTACCATCGCCTGCGCGTGATGCGCGTCGCTCTCTGACCGTCACCCTCACAGTGAAATCGTCTACTAAGAAGACTCCCCAGCCCTCCCCTGCATCCCACTCAGCAGTCCAACGAGCTCAGGGAGGCGAAGGGCAGAACTTCCTTGGAACGCCAGAACGTGTGTCAGCTCTTCGGGGTGCTTGTCTGCTCCGCGATCGTCATCGCTGCGTCATATCACGGAAGTTTGACGATAGGGAGGCCCTCAGGCGCATGCAAGATGCGCGTAGGCAAGGCGGCGTAGCTCAAGATGATGATGGAAACCCTCTTGTGAAGGGACAGGGTTACGACTCTCTTGAAGTTGCGCATATTATGCCACATTCACTCACTCAGCTCAATGCAAGCAATCAACTGGTACGTGCTTTTACTTCTCACAACCCGTCCTCCTTTACTCATTGCCGTTCTTCTAGGACCCTTCCAAGGAAGCGGCACTGGCGATTCTTAATATGTTCGACAGTGGGGCTGCATTCCTGGTTGAAGGAACCGAAATCGATCGACCTCGTAATGCCCTGACCCTCACTCATAGGTTGCACGGTTTCTTCGGTGACTTCCAGATCTATTTCGAGCCCGTTGACCAAGAGCTGCATACGTACCGAATTAATACCTTCATCCAAGATATCATGGAGTACGAGTTTCCCATCACTCGAACGCTCTACCTCACCGAATCACGAACGATTGATCCCCCTTCGCCCCGGCTGCTCTCGATTCATAACGCCATTGCCCACATTCTTCATCTGTCTGCTGCAGGGGAATACATCGACAGAATACTGCAAGACCTGGAGGAACATGGTGTTCGGGAAGATGGTTCTACTGAGCTGGACCGTTTCGTGAAGCTACGACTGAATGGCTGGTCAGTCAGCGAAGTCAATGGTTAGCATAGACGATAGATTCAGAACGGAAATGATCGGATTGCGGTGCATCACCCTCCAAATACCGACTAAACAACTGATTCATAATAAATTCCCAAAAATTACACCAGCTCACCTAATTTGCACTTCTCTGTTTGTTCGAGTCTCATTGCTGCAACATGTCGACACCTGCGGTATGTAATTCTGTCTGATAAAATCTGCTCTCCAACAGGTGGCTCGAAAGCTCGCGACAGAAAACGATCTACTCCCTCAGCTTTTGAACGCGCACGGCATCGGCGACGATGCCATAAATAGTCACGTGAAGTCTGGCACGGCAGCCCAAGCCCGTTTCATACCAATGCCCCATTTTGGCGACCCCGGTGCGACTGCTTTGACTGACCCGGGCCTCTCAAACTTCGGAAGCCGCCAAGCACTCAGTGCTAGCATTCCAGCGGCCAACTCTCTCTATCCAGAGGCAAAACTGATTCCTCACGGTGTAAATGCACCGATGCATCCTGCTCAAATGCTCCCTCCAGCGGAGCAATCGCAAGGGCATTCCCCATCACATTGGCAGTACCCGCAACAGGCTGGGGGCCAGGCGCCTGTTTCGGCATCATTCCAGCCAACTGCGGTATCCAGTTTGCCGGTGCAGAGCATCAGTCAACACAGATCCCCTATGGAATCGCTATGGTATGCAGAACACCAGTCAACACAGGTTCCCCAGGGAGTCGATGTGGTACGCTCATCGGAACAGGTCTCTCTCCATCCTTCAACCCTGTCATACACTCTGGTGCCTCTAGGTTTCAAAACTGAAGCAGGTCGAGCATGTGCACATAGCCAGAATATGACTGTGTTTAGTGAGTGGTTATAATTTAGTGCACTCAAGAAGACTGCTTATGAGACGTCCGCAGCCTGGTCGACCTCCTCCGTCGAGAAGCAGGTCGTCGCGTGAGCGTTCCCGCTATAGAGAGCGAGTGAAAGAGCGGAGGCTTCTTGTTGTTGATCATTGAGATTAGAAGACCTCAACAGAACAGCGACGATGTCTTCCTGCGAGCAGCAGCATCGTGTATCGAAGTAACGTTGAGGCACGTCTCACCCCGTGGCAGGTAGACTGTTTTGCGTCCAAAGGACTGAAAGTCCTCGAGAGGAAAGATGCTGAGGGGAAGGGGTTTTTTCTTTTTTTTTTTTTTCCCTCGATCACGCTGCTGGCGCATCTGTAATCGTCGACGGCCTTTTCAAAAGGCGTGTAGGAGAGAAAGCGTGGGGAGAAGCTGAAGGTGGAACTCATGGGGTAGAAGACTACCTTATATATTCACTGTCCTGCAGAGTTAAATGGAAGAGATGTAAGCCCTTTAAATCGAGACTTCTCGGCAAGTAGGTCGATGAGGCCTTCAACGCACGAGTTACCACTGAGTCATTTCAGAGCCAACGGCGACGGCATGGCGTCTTCCATGAGGAGCAGTTTACCCAACTCTTCTCTTTGAATCATGGCACTGGGATTCGGCTGGCCTGGTAGACAGCCCATGGCATCAGTTGCCCTCCAAATGAAACGAAGTCGGCCGTATTCATACACAAGCAAGGGATACTTCTATCCGGTCAGAGTGTTCCCAGACATCCATGATGCATGCAACATGGCTGATGATGCCTTGCCGGCGTCAAGGGACACTCCATTGTGCATGCTTTCAGGTCGTCAACCAGGCCTGGGAGCAGAATAGTGGTCATCAGGAGATGATCCCGTGAGCGAGGCGGTGCCAGGCCAGCCGGACGACAATCATTGGATCAAGAACGCCTTGTGGAACTCAATGAAGGCTCTCTTGTAACGCGCAGGTGACCCTGCTTGACTGCTATGAGTATATAAGGTCATCGTCCTCCCACTTCCTACCTCATCTCTTCCTCTTCCTCTTCCTCTTCCCCCATCCCTCCACAGAGATGTCATCGTCAATGGCCAACGAGAAGCTACTGGCGCCTAACGCTAATTGCGGTCAGTGTCATCGTGTGCTCGAGTCAGGCCCAAGGTACCGTACTAAACGCTCCCCCTTTGTATGCTTCCCTGGCTATCGTTCATTTCGTTGTGCTAATAGATGATAATAGCTTCTCTGTAGCCGTTGCGCTGTGAGTGAATCTCTCAAGGGCAAATACCTCTATGAGCAGTTCTGCGAGGACCCATGCGCTATATGCCTGGAGGGGAAACCGACAGTTCACTTTACCTGTGAAACCGGGGGACCTACCCTGATCGGCCACTCCTTTTGCAAGACATGTGCACTGGCGAATAAGGCCGTTGGATGACTTCGACGACGACGACGACGAAGACATGCGTATTACAGAGGTCGAAGGACGGCTTCGACTACGCCTCCCCGAGCTTCCCGAGTGGAAACAGGTCCTATGTCCGATGTGCAGAGGCAAGATAGGTTATGCCACTAAGGAGCATGTCGTTCTTGAGGGCTCTCAAGTCACCAATCCAACTTCAAGCGATAGCGGCTTTATCATCCCCAAGGGCGCTGTCGTGGTCGATCTGACTTTGAGCGATAGCGATATGGGAGCATCTACGGGCTCACGAAAAAGGAAGCGAAGCGAAGAATCGAGTATCAAAAAGGAAACGGGTGGCATAAGTGTGTCAAAACGATGTGGCGGCGTGGAATGACGTGGGCTGGAAGTTGGAGGTCGAAGGACGGGAACAAACATCAGTGAAAGAATCAGTGAAAGAAGAGTCATGTTGGTTGAGACCATGTTCAAGATATAGTCTAGCTAAGAGAGCTTATGTGTTTGGCTGGCTCTGGGTACATCTAGCGGAGCCGCTCGCCCACAAAGTAGACGAACGTCGAGAAGGATTGGGTAGCTGCCCTTACCGGAGTTTCTAGAACCGTTTTGAGCGGATTCTCTTGAGTATCATGTGCTTGTTCACGTGTTTCATATATACCGCAACCGAGAGGAAGGTCAACCCCGACAGGAGATACTTCACATTAACATTCTACCCGAAACTCTCCTAAGCCGATTTGCTCACCCTATAGTGTCTTCCGCCTCTTCTTCGCCCCTCCCCCCCCCCCCCCCGCCCTTACCCCTCGAACCCTCCTTCCCTTCCCGATACTTACACGACCCTTGGTTGAAAGCTTCTACTTGTCATCGACATCTACTGCCGTACACGAGGTTTGACAGCCTTGCAGGATGCAGTTAGAGCAGGCGCCATTGTCGCGCAAGACAAAACACGCATTGTAAAGAGAGTCAGGCTCCGCGCACTGATTGCAGCCTTTCCAGAGACTCTGTTTCTCACCGATGATGCAACAGGCCATGGCGTCCCTTGCGGCTGTCTCTCCGTCATAAATGCGTTGGCAGATGGGGTATGTCTTGGATGAAGGACCCCTCATAACCGTCTCCCACGATTTTCCGGTGTCGTTTACTGAGTTGTTCTTGAAAAGTACTTGGATCTCAACGCGGCCGCCATGATGTTCTGGCACCTTCACGCGGCATTCTGGCGCAAGTTCAATAATGCGGCCTTTCTAGGTGCCTCGTCAGCAATCAGGTAGCTCATTGCACTCAACTTTCATACCAGAAGTCCGTGATTCGACTTGACGAACTCGCTCAATCTGTCGTGGTGTAGCTTTTTGTCTTGGGGAAGCTCCAGTTCTACAATATGCTTTGGTCCAAGTTCAAGGACAAGAGCCCGCTGTGAGATGTTAGTGGCGCCTTGTTAATGTCACTAGTGTACTTGCCACTGAGCTCGGGGAAAAGCTAAATGCCATCGTTGACTATCTGGCAAAAACGAAATCTTCGGCCAGAGAGTGGGTATGCATAAGGCCTGTTTGATGAAAAGGGGAAGTTGTGCTCTGGGAAGATGGGAGCCCATCTCCTAAGTGCGTGTTGCCCTCCGAAGATGTTGCTTTTCGGCTATTGAACCAATGAGAGGACTCACTTAGGGCAGTACCTTGTTCTCTTCTATCTTGTGGGGAAGAAGAAAGTATCTTACTCATAGGTTCTTAACAGTCAGGTGCTCAATAGTCCCCGAAATCCCGGGCTAACTATTAAGCTTCTAACACTGGAGCGGGGTACCTTTTCGGAGGGCAACACGCACTTAGGAGATAGGCTCGCGGTACCCGCGAAAATGACTAAGCACCGTTGCCGTAGCGATTTTCAACCCCTGACCTGGCGGCGTGCGCCACGACGCGGTTACGTTCTTCCTTCTTCGGTCATCCTTCTGTGTTACAACTCAGATGTTTCCAGCATCGCGTGCAGAGAACGCGAGTTTTCCCGAAGACTGTCTCCCACTAGAACGGAGCTATGAGTCACGAGATGCCCTTTTCAGGTCCATTAATACGTGGGCGGCTACAAGGGGCTACGCCTTCACCACCGGGAAGTCCACTAGAGGGAAGAGTGGCAGGCAAACAGTCACATACGCCCATAATCGATCCTGTCATCCTCTTAGTGCATCGATAGAGCGCTAGCGGAAGATGGCCACTCGAGGAACTGGCTGTGAGTTCTCATTGTTAGCCAAAGAATCGCTGGATAAAAGCACATGGACTGTCTGATATCGGGGCTCCCCGCATTTAGCTGAAGGGGTGCGCGCACCTAGACGGCGCCTGTCAGAGGTTGTCCAGAGCAGTCACGTGATTACAGGAGACGCAACCCGCAGGCGGGTTGCCCAGAAAGAGCCTTGAGGAACGAAATTAAAGATGAAATTTGGGCATGGAATATCGTTGTCCGCGGATGATTGGAAGCTATAACGTATTCCATAAGCGAGCCGACCGCACAAGCGAGCCGATCATTCAGATTTACACCTTAAATCGCAATTCTAAGAAAATTATAAAAATTCCAAATAAGGCCTAAAATAACTGCAATTTTGAAATGAGGCTAATCAAATACGAAATTATAAAAGAAAATTTTCCTAAATTTTATTTATTTTTATTTATAGACTTATCAAGAAAACGCTTATTTACACTGTGTTTTTTCTGATTTTTATAAATAGAAAGCTTAATAAATTAATTAAAAATCAAGAAAAAATATTATTATATGACTTTTTAATAAGATATTTAAAGATATTTTTTTTTATATTTTTAATAATTATATCGCCTATTTTAGAAAATCTGATATTGCTATTTTTAGCTGTACAGTATAGTGATCGGCTCGCTTGTGCGGTCGGCTCGCTTATGGAGTACGTTATATATTGATGCAACCCGAACGGGGGACTGGCTTTTTAGTGCCCTCCTCAGTCTACCACCAGCCACATCATGTTAAGGGTGTCAGGCTGAAACGTATACCAGATCCTCGTGAAACATGCCCCAAAACTCTAAAACGAGCCCGTGGAAAGCGGTGATCTCAAGAACCCCCCCAAAAAGCTCACGATCAGAGGATTTGCGTTCAGTTCATTTGACGATAGCCAGAATTACAGAGGCTATAGACTATCACGTATTGTAAACATGGCGACGCGCGCAGTTCGGCTCCAGTTCCTTTGCGACAAGGTAGCCGAGGGGCTAAATTTCAACCATCCGGTCCCAGAGAGCCCGATCACCCCCCTATCCAAAGTCCATGAAGAATCTTCCTTCGCCGACTGTTTTCGACATGTGATGTTGCCTTTCATGAAAGAGCACGAGGCCGCTTGTCGCGCGGCGTCCAATCCCTTTTGCGTCAGTTGCGGATCGCCTATCACAACCGTTCTGCAGACACCAATGTCCTATCTTCACAAAGCGGGCGATCCTCATGTAGCGGTTATCGTCAATGGCGTGTGTGGGAAGGCCGAATGCGAATCCGAGACGCGGCAGGCCATCCAAGAAGAGATGTTTGAGGCTGGAGCAGGGTGCGAGGCGGAGGTTGGAGGCACGTGTTGCGCGGTATGTGGAACGCGGGAACAAATTCAAAAGTGCGGCCGGTGCAAGGCGGTAGGATACTGTGGAAAAGATCATCAGAGAGTGGATTGGAAGAGACACAAGAGAGAGTGTGTGCATAAAGACGCAGAAACGGCAGGTGAGAGACAAACTGCATGATTGGGTTACAGATTTGAATAGTAGGAAATGCATGAGGACTTTGGCATAAACGCAACTTCCTAGTCTTCGAGAGAATACTTCTTTGGGGGATGGCGATTGCGATGCGGCCTAGTCCCACCGTCTGGGCCCGGGGAAGGAGCCAAAGTGATGGAGGACTCGTCAGCGTCGGCCATGGTCGATGGAGACGGGGGATTGGTGGACGGATTTGCGCTCTCTCCTGCAATCGATAGATGAGAACGATCCTCTGTGGCTTGTGGGAGTTGACTCTCGTAGGAAGGCCCTGCAGCGCTGGCGCTCTCGGAGCCTCGTCGCCTTTTAGAAGGGGTGGACGGAGTGGCTCGGCCCTCCCGGCGAACAGACCGTTTTGAAGTCGGGGTAGAGGACGGCGTCGGCGCGGCCGTGGGGACGGGGGCCGGCCTCGGGAGGTAGGCCAAGTCAAGGACACGGAGGGCCAGCTGGTTGGTGTCGGTGGTGCGACCAGCAATCTTGGCCGTGATGCTCAAGAGAGCCCCTGCCGTAGGCGTCTTAACTCTATGCCAGCGCTTCGTGCTTTCCAAGAAGCAGGCCACGGAGAATGCCACCGGTGCGGACTTTGAATTGTCGTAGACGGATGTTTCGACGGTAAAGCGGCGAGGCTCGGACGGATCACCGGTCCTGTCGCCGGTAGACGGCACCGACCCGATAACGGTCACCATGGGGCACCACTGCCCCGGTAGGTATCGACGGTACTCGTCGAAGTCGGACACATCACCAGGGTGTCTGGGAAGATTAGTAAGAGCGAGATCAGCCGGCAACTCGGATGAACTCATCAGGCTGAGGGCCTGAACACTAATGTGCAGGACGCCACTAGGGGACTGGGCCGCGGAGAAGCGGCCATCGGCATAGAAAAAGGTATTAGGGGTGTATAGCTCCCGCTCTTCTCGTGTCAGATAAGCGTGGATGCGGGTGTGAATGGGATCAATGTCAACGTGTGAGCCGCAGAAGCCGTCCTCCTCGAAGATGTTGATGTCGGTCTGGATCTCGACGTAGTTGGGAGCGTTTTCCCGAGTCGGATCGTCCGTGATGACGTCAACAAAGTCGCGCAGATGGATAGTATTCGAGAATGTCGTTGGTCGAGACATGACGAAGATAGACGGAAGTACAGACACGGGTGAGATGATGCAGGAACCGGGCCGCCAGAAGGAAGTCATATAGGAAGTCATCCCAGATTAGCTACACACCACCACTTCTGTTGCGTGTCAGATGCTGTAACGGATGCGGTGTCAGAGGAAGAAACTCTATTGCCCTCCTTCAATCCATTCGCGGAGTGGGAGAGAAAAGCTGCCGCTGAAACCATCGAAAGACATCACCATCGTTTCAAGGCGGTCAAGCCGACTCCCACGGTCATGGGTAGACTGAATT
This sequence comes from Fusarium virguliforme, assembly GCA_020883615.1. Taxonomy (NCBI): domain Eukaryota; kingdom Fungi; phylum Ascomycota; class Sordariomycetes; order Hypocreales; family Nectriaceae; genus Fusarium; species Fusarium virguliforme. The sequence continues at coordinate 127,136 of JAJHJD010000014.1, read as the reverse complement.
CCAAGGAGCCGCCGTGGCAGAAGATGCAGCATCGGTTGGATGGAGGTGTAGAGGATGGGATCTGAGTTTCTGCAAGGGCAGGGCCCATAGGCTGGCAGTCGGGCGAGAAGACGGGGGCTATTTAGCTGGAAGCTGTGACGTGATATGCACATTACCGAGGAAGGTCTGGATAGGAAGAGCTACTGAAGTCGATTCGTTATGGACAGAGAGAGCTTAGACGAGCTGAACCTCCGGCGGGATATGCGTAACCGGGAGAACGTGGCGCTCGCCGGTCTGGGAATCCGTACGTCGGCGGACATCTTCGAGGCCGCAGAGCGGCAGTTGGAGGAGGCCAGATCATGGAAAGCGCCGGCGCGGGCAGGACCGGCAGACACTTCGGCGCTGGCAAGTCTGGGTATCCGGACGTCGGCCGACATGTGGGAGGCGACACAAAAGCAGCAGGAAGAAGCGAGGGAGAAGAAGAGCTCTCGCCAGCAGCGGGGTCGGAAATCGAGGGAGTCTGGCAGCGTCGAGAGGCAGCCAAGGAGCCTAGAAGGCAGACCGGGAAACAACCAGCCCGCAGGGCCTGGAGCATTATTCCGGTCCGTTCAGATAGACGGAGGCAGCAGGGTGCCGTTAGCCCCACGGCCGTCGGTGGGTAGTCTGGCGGGGCCGGCCAGCGAGGAGGAAGCGCATAATCAGCCGAATACGGCGACATTCGCGGGACCAGATTTCCGTCCATCGGCGGAAATGCTGGAGGCTGGGCGAAGGTCCCTGGTCGCAGCTCTGGGGCTTCGGACGGTGGCTGATATTTCCGAGGAGTCGAGAAACGAAAATTTCCGGCAACGGAGACGGACGAGGACAGTGGAGTCGTTCAGCCAAGTCGCCGGCGGGGCCGAGGACGCGGCGGAGGACGGTGCCCCTCCTGCGGGGCCGAGTCGGCGGCCGGGAAGGAAGCGAGCTGGTTCTAGCCACACTGATCAGCCAGCGCCAAAGCGCAAGAGGGCCGCGGCCCGCCGAGAGAGGGACGAGGAAGAACAGGCGGGGATCTCGCCAGCGTCTTAGGGGCGCTCGACGAAGAGTTTGCGGAGAAGGAGAGGCTCTCATACGGACAGGAATGGTGTGCGCCTGTGCCCCACGAGAGGAAGGTGAAGACGGCCCGGGACTTTTACAAGGCGTTTCATGAGACGAGGACGTTACCAATCCTCACCTGCATGTTCTGCTATCGTAAGTACAGCAGGGCAGAGCTGGAGGATGTTGACTGGGAGCGGTGGATGGCAAGTCCTGTCGAGAAGCGCGATGGATCACCCTTCAAGTGCCTCCGGTGCTTCCCTGTAGGGGAGAAGATTCGTGGGTGTGCGGATTGCGTAAGGCAACTGAGGAGAGGCGCCTTGTCTCCGGCCGCACAGCTGCACACCAAGCTAGGATGCGAGCACATGTTTCCCGGGGAGCTGAAGGACCTTACGCCGGTCGAGGAGAAGCTCATCGCGCTGAACTCGTGTTACGGCTTCATCACCAAGTACAGCATCCCAGAGGGGCACCGGCAGAATGTGAGGTATCCGAGGCACGTCAAGGGGCACATCACGGTATTCCCCAACAACGTGCAGGAGCTGGCGACAAGGGTGCTTCCACATCCGATCCTGAAGGTTATGGATGACATCCACGTGTCGTGGCAGGGGCCGGAGAAGCCGGTGCCGAGCGATCTCTCGGCACTGCTCTCGGTGCGGCGCCGAGTTGTGGAGAAGGCGCTGGTGTGGCTGAAGAGGCACAATCCCTTGTATGTCGACATCGACATTGACACGGCGGAACTGGATAGCTGGACGTACCGTCGCACGGCGTGCCATACCAAGTCTATGAGCGTTTGGAACGGGACGAGCCGTCGGCGTGGGAGAAGGCACGGACAGCACAAGTCGTCCCACCCACAGAGCGCGGCTTGGAGGACGAGGGAAGTGTAGATATTCGAGAAGTGCTGGCAACGCTGGGCCAGGGGTTCGATGTAGGCACCGGGGGGGACGCGGTGGGGAAACCAGTGGATGCCGATTGTGAAGCCGGCGACGAGAACGTCGACAGTGCTACCGGCGCTGCCGGCCTGGTCCACGAGATCAGCTCGTCCGGGATGTTCGCCTTCGATGGGCGACCGGATATCGCGGACGCGGAGAAGTTGCGGTATGTCTACGACGCTCTGCGGCATGATGATGCCCGTCACGAAATGCGGGCCGGGACGTGGGCGGGATCGGCCGAGGTGCGGCATGGAGACACGCGTGAACCTTACATTCTCGTGTCTAGGGGGGAAGACTTTGCCGATCCCTTCGACGCACCGTTCTTTGCGAAGACGTTCCCGACGCTGTTTCCAGTCGGTACCGGGGGCCCACGCCAGGCCGAGGAAAGCATCGGAGACGCGGCCGAAGAGGTGCATGGAGGTGTTGATGCGGAGGCCAGGGCGCGGAGTCTCGTCTCGTCGCGGAACATGACCCTGGAGACGTGGGCCAAAGTGGTGCTCCAGCGTCACGGCGGCCGGTTCGCGACGCATCACATCTTCGCGTTCCTCGTCTTCAACATGGGAGTGAGGTCGAGAAATCGTCGAGTCAGCATGCTCAGCGCGACGAGGGAGAACTTCCCGGAGGTGGAGCGCATCGTACGCTCGCTCAGCGCGGAGAGGTTGGAGGCGGCCAAGGTCGACCTGGAGGCGACCGGGAAGACCGTTGACGTGGCCGTCGACCAGTTATTGAGGAGTCTGTCGCTGTACGGGTTCCGCCAGCCAATGTCGAGGGAGAGCCGGCTGAGCATGCGGCGGAAGATCAAGTCCTTCATCATACGGGAAGGCATACCCGCGATCTGGTTCACACTGAACCCGAACGACATCACAAACCCGGTCAAGCTCAGGCTTGCTGCATATCGGACGCGGGATCCGGACGAGGCCGAGGCCTTCCTGACGAGCCTCGACCTGGCATATAAGCGGGCACGGCTGGCGGTCTCGGATCCCCTCAGTTCGGCAGTCTTCTTCCACCGGGAGGTGTCCATGTTCTTCGAACACTACGTGAAAACGGGAGAGGATTCTGTGTTTGGGCGGATCAGTAGGTACTTCGGAGCTGTGGAGACTAACGAGCGCGGGGCGCTCCACGTTCACGGATTGCTCTGGCTCCAGGGAAACATGCACCTCAGCTCCGTACTCGGAGATATCGCGGGGGAGGATCAAGCGGAATACCGGAAGAGGGTCATCCGGTACGTCGACAGTGTCTTCGAGGAGGTTGGTTTCCCGCCCGCAAGAGCGACTCAGGAACGCATTGCCTGACATGAGAGTCGATAAATGCAGGATCTCGACCAGGAGGCTTTCTCGGCGGTGCAGGCGGAGAGGTCCGTGACATCGGACATATCGTCGCTGCTGCGGAACAACCAGCAGTTCGCCTCCTCGTTCGACGAGGAAGCCAACTTTTGCGCAGGCGCTACCCAGATCCACACCCACAGCCCTACGTGCGTGAAATACTCCATCAGGGGGCAGGGCAAGAATCGAGATCCGTGCCGGTTCAAGGCGCCGTGGAGGTTAGTGGAGAGGACGGCGTTCACGGAAAGCAGAGTGTTGCAGATCCGGCGGAGTCACAGCATGGTGAACCGGTGGAACAAGGCCATGGCGGTAGGACTGCGACACAACCACGACATCTCCTTCATCGCGACGCAGTGCAAGACCATGGCCATCGTATTCTACGTGACCAATTATGCAACCAAGGTCGAGGACCCGGTGTGGAAAAGGGTGGCCGCGGCGGCAGAACTGCTCCCCGTCCTGGACGAGTCGGTCGCCGAGAGCCAGACGGAGGAGGCGAAACGAGGCCAGAACAGAACGCGGCAGTTCCTGATGAGGGTTGCGAACCGCATCTTCACGGACCGGCCGCTGTCGCAGGTCGAAGTCGTCGCTCATCTACTGGGGTATCCTACCGAGTTTGCGAGCAACCACGGCTGGACCTTCCTAAATGCGTCTTCCCTTTACTGGCACATCTTCCGACGGTGGCGGCACCTGCGACGCCAGAGCGGCATGGAGATGGTAGACGAGCAGGTCGAGGAGACGGTACTCGTAGAAGAGGCCGGACAAAGGATCTCTTTCCTGCAAGCATATCCGCACCGCGGCGGACTACTGCAGGGACTGTCGCTGTACGACTACATGTCCGTAGTCAAGCTGAAGCGGAAGAGCAAGGGCGCAGGCGCCTGGGGGGAGGTGCAATTTGACAGCTCGTGGCCGCTCTCGCAGACGTGGGTGCAAGCACTGCGAAAGCCCGGCGAGCACGCTGTCGTCTGTTTCGATGGTTACCGGAGTACGGACTTTAGCGAAGAAGGCGAGGTCTACCATAAGAGGTCCGTAGTAAGCACGCGAATAGCTTGACATATCTGCCCAAACGCTGACGTTGCTATGGTAGGGCGGCAGTCCAGCATCTCGCAATCTTCGTGCCGTGGGAATTGTTCTCGTCCGAGACATCAGGCGATATCAACACCATCTGGGAAAGACAGAAACAGGCGCTGCCTCGGAGGATGTCCTTCCTCGCGGATAACATCCAACTCCTTCACCGGTCAGCTGAAGACGCGAAACGCGATGCGAAGCAGTGGGCCGCCCAGTCCGGGGACGCTGATCCCACCTCTGAGGCGATCGGCCCGGGTATGGGCGACGGTGATGAGGGGCCGAGTCGGGCGTTCCGGTCGGACGGCGTCGCCAACGCAATACGCCTCATCGACGTCTTGAGGACGACGATGGGAGCTGGCCAGGTCACGGCCGGCTCGAAGGAGATCTCGAGAATGATACAGCTGCTGAGTCGATTCCACCAAGTGGCCTTGCGTTCAATGGACGAGCCGTGCGGTGAGATATTTAACGAGCAGGGGCCGAAGGAGGTGCCGGACGTCCCAGAAGGACCGTTTCTGGGGGCAGACGTACCAGGACAGGGGTTGATCAGGTCCATCAAGTCGCAGCAAAGGAATGTATCGAAAGAGAGAGAAAGGATGATCCAGGGAATACAAAGCCGGCCTGACAACGACACAACAGGTCACGGTTCAGCTGTGCACTGTGAGCCGATCGGGCTCGGCGAGCAGGGCGTAGGTCTCACGAGTGCCGAATCGGGGGTCTCAGTCCGGGGCGCGGGTCCTTCGACGAGCATCCACTTCGGCCCGTCGACGTCGTTTTCCGAGGCAGGGAGGCAACTGGCCGAGGCGTTCACGCTCAACAAGAGACAGAGCATCGCCCTCCGACTGATATGCCGCCAAATCGACCGGGTACGTCGCGATGAACAAGGGACACCTCAGCTCTGCCAATTCGTCGGCGGCGAGGGCGGCACGGGGAAATCGCGAGTCATTGAGGCCATCGCCGAGCTGTTCGCGAGCAGGGGGATGTCGCACCGTCTGCTGCTAACGGCGACGTCGGGAACGGCCGCCGCGAGCATTGACGGGATCACCATCCACTCCGCATGCGGGTTCTCCAAAGATGCGGCGGCGCGGTCCCGCCGAGCGGAGCCGGACGGCTTTGCGGCGTCCAGCTCGGCAGGCCTCCGTATCGACGGGCAGACCACCGCCGAGTGGCAGGAGAAGTGGTTGCTGATCGTAGACGAGGTCAGCATGTTGGGGGCGAGGACCCTGTACGCCGTAAACGAACGGCTCTGCCAGCTCCGAGGATCTGCCCGCGACTTCGGTGGGATCCCCGTCGTCCTCTTCTGCGGGGACTTTCACCAGTTCCGTCCCGTGCAGGAAAGATCGATCCTGCTCCCGAGCACGACCATCGCCTGGGACGAAGAACGATCGTTCACAGCCGAGCAGAGGTACCAGCACGACAGGGCACACGCGCTGTGGAATAAGTTCACGACGGTGGTCATGCTCAACGAACAAGTCCGCGCCGCCGGCGATCCACAACTGCAGCGGCTGCTGACGCGAGTGCGCCAGGGCGTGCAGGACCAGTCAGACCTGGAGTTGCTGAATAGGACCTGTTACCGGGAGGACAGGCAGATCCCATGGGAGTCAGGCATCACGGTAATGACGCCGCTGAACAGAAACCGCTGGAACCTGAACATCGAGGCGTCCCTCTGTTTCCAGAAGGAGCGGAGGGCGCCGCTGCGCATCTTCATCTCCGAGCATAGATGGAAGGACGGCGAGCCAAGTGAGGAGGAAGCCGTCATGATCCTCAACCAGGGCGACGACAGCGCCATCCCGGTGCCCGCCGTCCTCATGTTCGTTCCGGGCATGCCCGTCGTCGTGAACCAGAACACCCACCAAGGGCTGAAGCTGGTCAACGGAGCAAGCTACGCGGCGCTAGACGTCATCCTCGACAAGGCGCACCCGGGCTATCGCGTCGACGCCGATACCGTCCTCCACTTTGGCCCTCCGGCGGGGATCGCTCGCGTCGGAGACGACGAGAGACCTCCACTTCGTCGGCATGCCGCCCGGCACGATCCTCCTAACGCCTATCAGCATCAAAATAGACTGCCAAAGGAAGCGGCCATGGCAGAAGAACGACGTCAGTCGGCGGGGCTGCCATGCGCCCCGGCTTTCGCCTGTACGGACTACAAAGTCCAAAGCAAAACGTTAGCTCGAGTTGCCCTCGAGCTGCGCGGAACCAGGACGACGAGCATCGACGGTCAGGCGGTCCCGACGCAATGCGACCCATACAGTCTATACGTGCAGCTATCGCGGTGCAAGTCGCTGGACGGCATCATGCTCCTGTCAAAGGCGCGAGAGAGGGACTTCGTAGGCAATAAGGTACCCGACAACATGGTTGCAGCGGAGGGGAGGCTGGAACAGTTGAGCGACGCAACGATCAGAGAAGCCGAGCTGTGGGACTAGTCGGGATAAGGACTGATCAAGAAGCGAGATAATAAGTGTTGGTAGGATATAGATGAAGGGGGATCACGAGGTGAAAACGCATTCATTCACAGAATTAAAGTTTGACGTTCAGGATGTGACTGGCGATCGATTTCGATTTCGGGTCGTCAGTATAAAGCTAAAAGAGATGGCACGTGCTTGCCGCTAGCAACGATTAGTCGTCTTAGTCACCCCTTTCCCTCTTTTCGTTTATGTTATGTGAGACGCAAGGCGTTGCGGAAAAAGATAGATGGCATGACGATGGGTTTGGTCAGGCGCCGAGGCACGGGGTTTAAGGGCCAAACTTTTGATTGGAAGAAGTCAGGTGATTTTGAGGCCCGGAAAAAGATGGCGGCATAAAACCTTTCGTCACTTCGTTCCTCAAGGCACGAAGCCGCCGCGTCATCACGCTTCAAAGCACGTGACTCAAAAGTCGGGGGTGAATTTGGGGGGGCAGAAGGCCTTTCGTCTCTTCGTTCCTCAAGGCATTGTCCCTCCTTTCATCTTTGCTAAACAAAGGATCAAATCATCACGGCTCCCTCGCTATGGATATATCCAAGTATGCGGCAGAGCCGGATAGTTATGACATATTATCGGCCTTTCAGATATCTCGATTCTTCGAACGGCATGGTCCTACTACGCGCAATGACTGTGATCGGCTTGCCACTGACATTCTAAGATGTCCCGTCACCGCCACACCAGTACAGGGTGCGAGCAGCTATACTGTGGCAGCAGTTGGCTCCAATGGAGCGCCCAAAGTGGTCCAATTTCGGTCTAAAAAGTTGAACGTGGAATTCATTGAGCTTGCAAAACAATCTTATGGGGATTTCATCCCCAATTGTGAGCCCTTTACTACGATGTTAGGGGGCCTCCACGTCTACGTGTGGGATCTTGTTCCTGGGCCCGCGTTTTGTCGAGTCCGGCGTCAGTTTCTCGCCCTGAATGTTGGGCTGGAACAACGTCTGTATCAAACCGTGGAGGACTTTGCAAGGTCTGTCTGTTGACACACACACTACTGAGATTCTTATTAACCAAAGGACTCTAGGTTTTTTGCTGCGGCTTGGAACAATAGGTCAACCGTTGAGAAGCCTCCTGGCTTACTTGACGAGTATTATGACATCCTTGACCAAGTCTCCCAGGGCCTGCCTGAACAGTTGCAAGCCAAGTTGGACGAGGTGCGACAGGAGCTTCCACGTCTCTTCCGGCCCGACTATCCCACGGCTTTCCAACACGACGACCTCTTGGAGAATAACATACACGTGGACGAGGCGACAGGCCGCATTACGGGTATCGTCGATTGGTCTGATGCCATAATCGCCCCATTCGGAGTTTCTCTCGGCGGCCTTGAGACTATACTTGGTGTTCAGACTCGGACCAGTTGGCACTTCCATCCTAGCCATCTAAGCCTCCGGGAGCATTTCTGGAACACTCTCTACTCCGAGATTGGGAATATCTCAGAAGAGGATCGGCGTTCAATTGAAGTCGCAAGGCTATTTGGACTATTTCGGGCCCATGGCTTTGAAGAAAAGGACCAGGCAATCGTGTATCTCGAGGCATTATGCTTGCTTTAAATTAGGTACCGGTATCAACTGGCAGGTATATTGGCAAGACATGTTAATACAGAGCACGTGTATTTGTCTGATAGTTGTCTCGTTATATATGGATAGTGCCGTAAGTAAGCTAAAAGCTACCCAGATAGAAAAAGTTGCTGAGAAAAGATAACAAAGGTACAAACGAGTGTGATGAATGTGATCCCTTGCGGCTCCTGCCTCCCCGCCGGCTTCGTCCTAGTGTGTTGGAGAAATGTCTCAGACTTTGATGAGAATACCTTGGAGGGCCAACTCATCCAGCAGCTCCTTTTCATTCTCAACTTGATCGACAAAAACCCGGTGAGTCTCCTTGGTCCCCACCTTCACCGGAGCCCAATGGGTACCCGGGGCAGGTTGTGCATCGGGGTCGTAATTCAGGCTGATATCAGGCCAGCCAGTCGGGATAAACTCCACGGCATCTACCATGGATTTTGGTAGTAAGATGGTTCCGTACTTGTCGATTTCGACTTCGGCAGCGGACTCCATGGGCTGACCATCGTTGACTGGCTCCAAGAACTCGAGCGCAATCATATTGGCCAGGCCATTCCTGGCGACATAGCCGAGGATGGCTTTGACGCAGTTGTCGACCACACTGCTCATAGAGACAGGCGACGGGCCCCTGGCAAACTCATACGGAACGAGAATATTCTCCTCTGGGACGAACTTGAAGACGACTCCGTGGATATTGCCGAGATCCAGGGAGTTGATCGAAGTAGGCCTGACCCATTTACCGGTAATGGTCTGCAGCTTGGTCTCGAGTTTGATCTGCCCATTTGGAAGGTCCTCGTGTTTGTGAAGCAGATGGATGCCGAGCTTCTCACGAAGGTTGCACTGAGCGATTATGGCCTCGAGTTTCTTGACATGGTCCTGGCTGACGCTCATATCGGGATGGATGCGAGGGAGTCCATTGTAGCTTCAACAAGGGACATTGTGTTAGCGCGAACTCGACATCAACAGTGAAATTGTTGCCTATACTCACATGCTGTTGGACATGTTCATATCATCCACGGTGAAGGGGTTCTGAAGCCCTGGATGGCCGGCATAGCAGTAACGGTGGCGGCCGCCATTATACTTATGGCTAGGTGAAGTCTCGATGATCTAGCAGGTGATCGGTCAAGAGGAGGCCAGTGGTATGTCGTTATAGTAGTCGTGTGTCGAGAAGTCTGGAGGCATCCAAGCAGGAGGGCATGAAGGGCTTTTTCAAGTCAGGTCTACTCAGCGGAAATGCTGCTTGTGTCACTTTATGCAGTAGGGTAATGTCGAAAGCTGCGTGAAGACCGTCACAGCGTAGTGCGGGAAACGGTTCGCATCTACAAACCTCTTTCACGAATGCCGTTGCCTCTACGTCGCCTGATGGCTTGTGGGCTGAGGACAGGCATCTGACCACCCCTTCATGTTGAAGAGGGTTGTAGATGCCGTCGAGACATGGCACGAATAGCAGAAGCGGCCGCATCCCACCGTGAAGTGGAGTGGGGTTGCCGGCCGAGTCAGCTATGCACATCCTGAATCGGATGGGACTACGTCTGGTTGGCTCCCCGATGAGACTGCAGATGGGAATATTGTCCTGTTCGGTTGCGGCGAGGCACAACCGTTTCCCCACTAAGCCATTCGTATTCCACCCAGATGTCTGGAGGATCGTCTTTGGATTGGCCGCATCCGCATAAGCTGCTGCGCGTCGTCTGACCTGAGTCAATTGGGACCATTCAGGGTTCCAACTGGAAAGCTGTCTCGTTCGCCGATTGGCTGAAGAAGACCTCCGTCATATCTCGGCGGGCTCCTGCGATCCTGCGATCTCCTACTTGCGCGAAAACTACCGGGCCGTGCTTGCCCCACTGCTAGGGCACTATCTACGAATACTGAGAGTTTAGTGAGTGTCTGTTATCATTCTATGGCCACAAGCATGAGCTAAGTGACAAACTAACCGTAATTGGCTTAGATCCTTGCCCAGTACGTGATGATAGTCTTCGCGCAATTCCAGAGAAAAAGCCCACTAACGTTGCCATAGCTAAGCGCGCCGGTTGCTGGGGCAGGCAGCAAGGCGAAGCCGGTTCCTTGTCCATGTGCGAAAAGACAGGGTCAACTGTGAGGCGACCAGTGCCAGATCGTGGTTGCGCATCTCGTTTCTCTCCATCTCCCGTCAATTGCTCCCGTTTCCGTCTCTTGTTCGCGGCATCGCGCTCTTGAGGTCAAATCTGCAGGCGCCATCAGATGATGGAACGTGAGAGTTGTCATGAGGTAATTCGTGGATTGGGATGGGGACTGTCACGCTACACGGACATCCCTCGAATCGAACATGCCACGTCAGACACTGCCCCTCTAAAGCCAATCAGTGTTTAGGTTCAGAAAGGTGGATAAAAGAGTGCCCTCCTTTTTCAAACTTCCCTTTTCAAACTTCCCTTTTCAAACTTCCCTTTCAACCCTATGCCACCCCCTGACGTAACCGATGGAGGCCCACCTCATCACACTGCTGATTCAGCACTATCGGAAGATGACGCGTGGTCCGTACGGTGCGGCCAAGGCTTTGCAGGAAGCAAGGCAGGCCAGCGAGACCTCTCTAGAAAGAATTCTTCAAGACGAAAGCGAATCAGCCTGGCGCGCGTACTACGCGGTGAGAAAACCGACAGAACAGCAACGCGGGTTCTCCGGCAAAGCTGAATTGATACGTTTACTCGACGACCTCAGGACCAACTCTATCGAACAGCAGCGTGCTTTCGCAAAGCAACTCGCCTTGGCAATGGAAACGGAGGAAGTCAACGGTTCGAGGCAGGGTGCTAAACGTCGTCGTAAGTACTCGACTAGGAATTTATTTTGGCTTGCTAAGGATGATCCCAGGTACCACCACCATCCAAAGCCCCGTCGAAGCTTCGGTACGACCGACCACGACGACAACGACAAGCAGCACAGACATGGGCTCCATCGATGCCGAGCATTACGTCTCAGAACAAATACCTTGCCAATTAGTTGCGCAAAACAACGTATACGTCGGAGCCCCTCTGAACCTGGCACAAGAACTGTTCCATGAGCAGTTCTGGGACGCGATCGCAAGAATACCGAGCACGAAGCCACCGCTGGCCGATATATCGATGATATTTCAACAAGGGGATATCCGAGAGCATTTCGGGTGCCAGATGGAAATCGGAATTGCGGAGGAGAAGGTAGCTAATATTGCTCTTCAGTATTTTGGTGTGATGGTGGAGATCAAGAATGGCATCAGATCAGTGCGTTTCCCGGGAGGTGGTAAGATTGAGCCTGACCCGTCACTGAAACTGCGCGATTGTCAGCTAGGTTTCTTCAATATGTTTCGAGGTGATTTGTATAATGCCGCTTGTGCGTCTCCATTATACCAACGAAACAAAAGCGAACTACGCACTTATACCGATAGTGTCTCATTGGGGTTGTCAAATCAAGCGAACGAGGGTGGAAAGATTATTATTTACTTGGGAGAATGGATGGGATTGGAAATCTTGAATAGACTCTACCCCTAATGGCAAGCCATCACCACATTTCTTTGACCCTGCCTCCGTCGACTATGAGGCTCACCCCTTTCTTTACAAATCCTTGGCCATTCTGGTTAGAGACTCGTTGGATCGGCGGTTCGTCTTCCTTCCCACTCTCGTAGACTCTTATGGTGCAGTTCTGCCAGTATACCATCTGTCCTGACCCAGTAACCGGCCGGGGGCATGCCTTCGCGTCGGCGAAAAAGTCGTCGTTGTTCTTCTCCGCGTCAAGCTGTTGCGCGTCAAATAACTGGAGCATGTTAGCTGGGTCATGATCGCATGACAACAGCTCGAGAGACTTACGTCTTTGGTCATTAGGACAGGAATGCTCGGGAGACTTTCGAGTGCTTGCTGTGTAAAGAAGTGCAAAGAGATTGAGTGCAAAGGGGTTGGCTCTGCCCGTTTATGCCAATGTGTTGGTGGGAATGCAGCATGTCGTGAGGGGGAATGGGGTCATCGTTTAGGCCCCGTCCCAGCGGCCTGACAGAGGAAGAGATGACGGAGTGCGAGAAGGGATTGGCCAACACAGCCTTGGAAGGAAAAGGTTGGGCACAAATGACTATTGGGCGTGACTGGAGTCCTATAGCAGAAGAGCCAGACAGGAGGCGGTTCTCAATCGAATGTTGCTTGGGTAGAATCGGATGAGGGAGGGAGCTGGTCGCCAAGAGGGGTCCAGGAAAATTGAAAGGGCGGAAGGTTTAGTGTGGAGATCTGAGGGAATTAGGTAAGGAGGCAACTTCAGGCAAAGGAGGCTTGGGGAGGGGGGTTTCGGGGAGGGAGGTTTCGGGAAGGGAGGTTTGGGAAGGGAGGTTTGGGAAGGGAGGTTTGAGGGAATCAGGTACGCCAAGGGAGATTTGGGGAAGGCAGGCGGCCAGGACACGTGGGGCTAGCCCCCTACTAAGCTAATTTACAGTCAACCATACACCGAGGTCTCCCAGACCTCAGACCACAATGTCCACTTAGCCGCGTCGCAAGCTTCCGCAGCCCACGCCTCAGCTTTTAGCGAGACAGCGGCTAATCTGTCCACCTGACTACGAGAGAACTATAGCGTTCTGAGACGGAGCATTCAAGAACCTCTCTACTCATTGATTCAACAAGTTAATACTCCGTATGTGTTAAACCACTAGATTAAATAAGTGTATGCCTATAGGTCAATGCAATACCAGACGAGGTCCTGGGCAACCGCATGTAGGTTAGATTAGATCTAGTTGCCCACGAGTGGGGAACAATGAGAACAACTTCGTTCTATGCTGACGGTGGACTGTTGGTTTATGGCATGGTTACGGATAGAGGGTAGGATGATGTACCTGAATCGCTTCCCACGGGCCTGTTATGCAAGCCAGGCTGAGAACGACACGCAACCGCTTACTGCCTCACAGGTAGACTAGACTAGACCAGAATGAGGGAAAGGTTGCCTAAAGTGGTCTGCGGGCCAGTTCCCCCGTGTCTATGATTGATCGATTGCCTTCAGCTAACCCTCCATCATGATGCTTCAAGGGTCGCCGCGAGCTCAATGCTGCAACTGCAAGGTTGTTGTGATGTTCTTGTTAGCTGAGTGACCCGGCCCACACCTTCAACAGTTGCTGCAGATCGACTCGAGGCGAGCGAGGGCGCGACTACTTGCATGCAACTAGGCTGAGATCTTCTCGCAATCGAAAATGGGAGACAACAAGAACAGGTTCATGACGTGTTCGAGGCGGATACACTCATCTCCATGGTTGTTTGCAGGGTTTCAGCCAGGCTACGGGAGTGAAGCCCGTCTCAGGTTGTCATGAACCTGTGATGGAAACCGGGCTGACAGCGGCACGCAACCACACCACAAGCAGACTAGGAGGGAGGCCGCATATGATGGCCTGTGGGTTGGATTTCCTGGTTGTTCACCCTGCAATAGGGCAGAAGAGGAGAGAGACAAGGTAATTCTATTAAGTTATTGGTTGATCTTATCTCGCTATGGCTGCTGTTACCTCGTCTTATTTGCAGGATCACCATGGTAGATCGTCTTGTCTTCCGGGATTGTTGGTCTCTCAGAGCTTGGGGCCTGTTGAGATGCTCCCGCCAGATATAAGATGAGGCGGTCTGCCCTATCTCACTTGAAGAGCAACTTCTGAACTCGCGCACTTCGATACTACCTCAAGCACGAACAGACACGTCTAAGTCTTTGCCGTTTATTATTATTCCCAGAACTAAGTTGGTGCGCTCTTGAGACTTCATTTGTTCACGATGCTTATGCTTACATCTTCCCAGAGCGCCACCGAGCAACACACCATGGACCCTTCTCAGCAACCCCCGAAGAAAACTGAGGAGAAGAAACAGAACGCTCCAGACCCCAAGAAAGACGAGACTGAGAGTACCAACAAGGGAGGTGGGGCGATTCGCATGACTTCATACACAACACCCATTCAAAATGAAGAGGACGCAAAGAAATATGGCACGCAATATTTCAATTAATCGGTTGTGTCTGTTGACTTCTTCCTCGGAGAATGAATTGATATCACGGGCAGCCGGTGCATTGCTTCAGATGTTTCTATGCATAGCCCTACCTGTTCCGCTTTTCTAATTTTTCTCTCTTATTCTCAAGAGGCTAATGTGATGTGAGAGGCAGCTCGTGTAGAGTATTGTCGCAGGGTAGGCATGATCTTCACGGCCTCATGAAACAACTGCGTTAGTAATCTAGCCGTATGCTATAAGTATCTCTGCGGGATGGAGTACCCCGCACAAGAGACAACCTCAGATAACAATCAATTAACACACTGCTGCTGCTTATTATCGTTTACCTGGCCCTTGATCCTTTTAGCACGCTCAGTGCGACAAGTATCTTTGTGTGATGTGCATTCTCGGATTTTATTATTTCCGACACAAGCCCCTCATCTACGTATTTGTTGGCCTGGTGACCGTGACTGCTAGCGCTCAATCAGCCTCACGCACGACCTCTTCCCACCCACAGTCATCTTCCAATCTAGTTGTCTTTTGGCTATAAAAACCACAATCTGCCTTGGTCCTGGGTTCGGTGCTACCTGTCATTCTCGCTCATTTCAAGCGCCAACTCCATGATGGCAAATGCCTCAGATGAAAGACTGCAGAAATGTGCCACGGAGCTACAGGAGAAGGGCGCCACAAGCCTGGACCTGCCTCCCGAAACTTTGGATATTCTCAAGGATCTACGGAAGGATATGGAGGATGTCGCCCCAACAAAGAGAAAAGACGAAGATTCGAATGAATTGTTGTACATATACGACGTCTACGACGACGTCCAATGTGCGAATCTTTCTCACTCGATCGCTCAGCACAAGGTCAGAACTGAGTATTTCGCACTGTCTAGTCACATAGCTAATTAAATCTGGAGGCTCAGGATATCGGAAAGATATTGTTCAAGGCTCGTTTGAAACGTGCGAACGCCGCCATACGCAAGCCTAGAATTTTTGGACTGGACCAGGGCGGCTTTAAGACTGAGAGGTTCGTTGGCGTGTCTGTCCTTATTTCAGACACGGTGAAGGTTACTATCAAACCTTCAGACAAACCTTCAGAAGAAGAAAAGTTCTCGTACGCCTGGACTTCTGATACAATTACGCTGTTTATGAAAAGCATAACCTTGTTGCTGCCGGGTTCAAAACAGGTCGAGGAGAAGGAAGCGAATTCCAAGCACAAAGGAAGAACTGTTTACTTCTATCTTATGATTCCAGTTGAGCCTCTAGACCCAAGTCAATGATTGGGTCATTCCAGAAACTATCATATTCTGGCATCGTCGCGTCTGACAGGTCCCAAACCTTGCCGTGAGTCGCCGTGTCCGTGCTCCAGCCCGGTGACCCTTCAGTGATTTCCCGCATCATGTCCTGCATTGTTGAGAATCCGCTGCCGTGAGTCGAGACATTTGTTGAAACTAGCGCTGACTGGGTCGAGCATGGCGGAATAGAGACCTGACCAGAGCACTCATGGCCGCTTGGTTCAACAGGGGAGATCGATTTCAAGCCGGAGCTAGTCTTGTGCCTTGCGTTGTCTACTTCTGGGAGGGCCACGCCGAGGGATGGCAAGGCCTGATTGGGTACCTGAACTTGATGGTGCTGAACTGATGTCGAAAGGGATGGGTTTGGGAGAGTATCTGGGATCGTGCCGATCGTGATGGTAGGAGTTCTACTCGGCTCATTCGTATCAATAGGCCGATCGAAAGATCCACGACTTCCTGGTTGTTCAGGCTGACATGATTGTTGTTGAGCCAGTGGCATGCCGGATCCCAGTTCCTGGAGAAATGGTGGATTGTTTGGGGGTTCTTGGGTTGGCACATGGCCCCAAGACTCCAACCGGGGCTCTAGAGAAACTGCTCTGGTGACACGATTCTGAATGGGTGTTGTACTTGCCAATGTCCGGATTGTAGGTGAGTGGGGTGGGACGCTGCGCTGTTGTGCATAGCATAGTGTCTCTGCGGCGCCATGAGATGACTCATGACCGCATGGCTGGACAGGCGACGGGTCTTGCATCGATGATTCCAGGTCGATATCCTTTGCTGCTGTGTTCGCCTGCTCCCTCGTTACCGGTGCCCATAACGCGGGCTGATGCGTCGTGTCAGCCTCTGGCTGCTGGCTCGGCTGTGGGCTGGCTGGAGGTGTTTGGATTGGAAGCTCGCCCCGAGACCCTGATCTGCGATTTAAAGGGGATTCTATGCCGTGACTCTGAATGGTTGGTGAGTTTGGCAGTATCTGGATCGTGGGCGGCGGTGGCGGGGTGTAGCCCGGTTGGAGTTGATGTGCCACCTCCGCGGGGCGATGAGATGGCGGAAAACTATGCGGTCGATTGGGTGGGAAGTCCTGCTCTAGGGGAGAACCGGAATTGACTGGGACGATTGTTTCCTGTCTTCGAACATTAAACGCTGGAGGCGTCTGAGGCGCCACCCTCTCAACTTGGTTGTTGAGGGCTGCCATAGTAGGATTTGCCGAGGCTGGGTTCAATGGGACGCTTTGAGAGCGTGGCTGATTGGGCAAGCACTCTTGCGTTGATAGCTGCTGTGCGCAGCTGGGGCCCAAATCCTTCCTTGCTGTGTTCACTTCACCGCTTGGCTCCATGGCAGAGTGTTGAGTCTGCGACTCTTGAGGGCGCCCCGAAGCCTCGTTGGATGTGACACTGCCCTGGGACCCTGCATCCTCCAGGCTGGACCTCGAGCCAGGCGTGATTGCCACTCCGGCATCAAAGGCGGCTGTTGCCGGCGTTGAAACCTCAACGACAGAAATCCTCCATCCGTCCTCATGGAACAAACGCTCTGTGTTTATATTCGGCCGAGGGCTCTGTACTCGCATCTGCTCCACGTACAGTTCATGCAACGAGACGATTGGTGAGTCGATCTGGAATTTGGCAAAGGACTCCAGGCCCAAGAACTTGCAGACATCTGCTTTTCTACCAAGAAAAAAAAAGTCAGCGATGCAGACATGAAGGAGGCAAAGTAATCTTACGATAGGCGTCCCTTGTTGTTCGAATCGAAGATGATCCAAACTAGGTACGGAATATAAAGAACGCGCGAGTTTTCAGGGGCTGATATCCCTTCTTTGAGAATCGCTTTTGCAGATAAATCGGCGATGCTATTGCGATAGTCCTCTGCCTTTTTAGCGTATTGGGAGAAATAAAAATGATTTTCTAGATTCGCCGTTTAGCATAAGCACTCCTGGTATACATATAGACTTACTAGCATAAGCATCGTAAAGCCGAAGCCCCATAAATCCCACCTGATCGATGATTCTGTTCAAGATAGACATACCATTGACCCATCGTGATTTCTGTTTGTCTTCCTTGGTGCCTAGAGATGGCGCTTTATCGTGTAAACTCGTCTCGATCATGCTCAAGCAGCTCGACACCAGGCGCAAAAGCCAGACCGTAGCCCTGGCTTTGCTGTGATGATTATTGGCGAATTGCCATATCGTAATTGAGTCTTGAGTGCAATGCCGACTCTGGTGTGCTTTGACTTGTATGCAGCCATCAGTTAACTCCACTGGTAACTCTGTGAATAAGGCAATGTCGCGAGACACCCCGGTGTCTTTGTCCTTGACGCGCAGCTTGTCCAGCCCGTTCGTGGCCTTTGTCGCGATGGCTCGAGCATCCTCCTTTTTGCCCTGCTGCTCTTTGCCCTGCCGTGGGCTGTCCTGCCGTGGGCTGTCTTGCCGTGGGCTGTCTTGCCGTGGGCTGTCTTGCCGTGAATCGGTTGGCGCCAAACCACCTTCTTCTGGGTCACCTCGTCGGCGTCGTTTCGATGATCGTTCGGTTAAAGGCTCTGACACAGAATCCAAAGATTCGTGCGAGCTGCCATTCCACTGTCTCTTGAGTGCCGAATCGGGGCCTTCTTGCAGGCGGCCGAGGCCACGCTGGGCCCTCCCGTGGCAGCTCGATTCTGTGGCGGCGTCAACGTGCACTTCCTGCTGACTGCTCCATATCAGCGCTAAATGAATAAGATATTATTAAAGCCTTTACTTACTTGTGCTTCTCGAATTGGCATTTGCCGAGTGGGAAGTAGATGTTGTATACTCGCCGCAGCGTTGTCGTGATAGCAGCCTGGCTTGGACCTTTATCGCAGCAACGCGTATACCAAAGGTATGCCCCGTAGAAAGTTTGGTGAGGATACTGGGGTAGAGTAAATGGTGATAATACCAGGTGTGCTGGCGCTTCATGTTGTTCATGCCATACCACTAAGTAGATGGATGTAGTTGCTGTAGTAGAAATTCGAAAAGGGCGACATAGTCCATCATTTTCGAGAGTGATAGCATTGCGTTGGTCTTCTTTTGAGATATAATGAGTGTCATCGCCATGCGGTACATTGAACCCGTCGGTCTGGAAAGTCATCGCGGTAGAAAGGGGTGGTGATGTTGAGAGGACAATCGTCTCGGAACAAGCGGTTGTACTTTGGGACGGTCGCACGTGCCCCTACGACATGCCCCGCACAGGGGCCTGAAAAGGGGTACGTACAGGTCCGGTCCTATGAAGGGGTGGGTGTAGTGCTCAAAACTTCGAGTTTTGAGCACTACACCCACCCCTGCCACCCCTCCCTGGCTCTAAATACTCAATTGCTGCCCACATTAGCACGGGCAACCCACATATCTCTGACGGTGATATATAACCCCCCGTGTACGACAAAGTTCATTTTCATGCAAGCCACTGTTGTTGCCTTGTTTTCCCTGCTGTATTAATTCACTTCCTCCTCTGATCGCTGCGAACCATGTCTTGTACAACAGTGAATAATCCTGAACATGAGAGTTTTGTCTTAATTGAATGCACAGTAACTGTCAAGTCATCAAACTGCCCCTCGGGAGTATCAACACTAATTAAATTTGAGCCCCCAAGAATGCGAGATACACTTGGTTACACATGGCACCCTCTCGTCTTCTCTTTCCTTTCTGAACTGGATAAAGAACACTCCCGGCCACAAGGCAGCTCTGGGCGAACAAGGCAGATGGAAGGCCTCAATACCAGGATGGCCGGGACTGAATGGCGGTGTAAACTTTAGAATGTGGGATACAAACCCTCCCCAGCCTCATCCGAGGACGTTCATATAATAACCAGTCCAACTTACTTCCTGGATCGACTCTCATGAACCAAGTCCACTCTGAGTGCTGCCCAGAGACGATTATAACATGTCATGCTGTCACAATTCCCGGGCATTCCTCCAACATGAGGGTGACATTCCACTACACAGCGCTTCAGCGCGCCGGCAGCGGCCGTCGCCTCCGGTTCGGGACTCCTCGCCCCCATCTTGCCACTAGACCAGCGATCTCGTCCAACTCGGTGATTTCAGCTAGCACCATCCTCACCCGCCCTGTCGAGTTCCGTTCCATGATTGCGAGCGCGCCTCGACGCCTCCGCCGTCTGCCGTTTGCCGTTCTTCGGTCTTTTCCTGCTTCTTTTGTCCCCGATGACCAACGACCAGCAGTTTCGTAACAGCGTTCTTCTCCCGTCCTCCTTTGTCATTCTTTTCTGAGACCCCAATTGCTTCTCTGACGTTGTAACAGGGAAACGCTGAATGATCGCATAGCAGCCTGACCGAACACGACGAAGCCCGACTGCGACGCCGACCGCGACGAACCTCGACCACGAAGCTCAACCGCACCGATGGCCCATGAACAGCCGCCGCACTTGTTCCCCGGCGACAGAAGCGAGCCCGACGACGACGACGATATCGATTCAACCTTTGACGACGATGATAAATCGACCACTACCTTAGACCCCGAGGAGTTGCATATGACGTGCATCTACGGCCGAGAGTACACCAGTGCGTACAAAGGGGCTTGTTCTTGGTCAGTAGACTGTTCCTTGACCGCTCGTTGTTGGCTAACACGATCGATCAGCACACCTACCGACAAGAAATACTGGGAGGTGATGGATTCTAAGTAAGTCAACCGGATGAACAATTATCAATACCTAACATGAGTAGGTATCGGAGTACTACGGAGGAGCCTGGCTGGAGGCTTCACCTAGCGCCCCTGGAGGGGAATATTCAGGTATTCTCACACCGACCATCGATTATTCGTGCGCTGACATTTGGTCAGCGGGTCCTCGATATTGGAACTGGAACAGGTACGATCGCTGACTTGGTAACCTGACCTCAGACTGACCAGTGTTTGACTGCAAGGCTGTTGGGCTGTGTGCGTTTGAGGATTAATGGTTCATGGCGGGGTCTTCAAAGCTGACGAACAAGAAGTCATTTTGCCGAGACCTATCCTGATGCAAAGGTCATTGGGACAGACATCGCTCCCATCCAGCCAAAATTGGTCCCAGACAACGTTCGATTGTGAGATAGTGAGCTGGTTTAAATGGGCTATTGCTGACTGGCACCAGTGAACTCGATGATTGCAATCAAGGCTGGACTTGGAGTCCCAAGTCTTTTGATTACGTTCGTATATGTAACATGACAGGTAATGTCAAGGACTGGCCGCGACTTTTCCGCATGGCTGGCCAATGTACTCGAATTGGAGGCTTTGTCGAGAGCTCTGAAGATTCAATGCTATTTGGAAGTACAGCGCCCCAAAAACCTCTTCCTGAGACTTTGCGGGAGTGGAACCTATGCGTTATGGTGGCGGGAGCTCGTTCGGGGCGTTCCTTCAACGTCGTCGAATGCGATCAGCAGGTGCGGTCAATGGCGGAGGCCGGGATCGAGGTCACACGTACGGAGCATAGTTGGGTAAGATGGGAACCGTCATTCATTCGAGACTGCAAGTAACATTTCTCTGCACAGATCTCGTACAGCAAACGCTTGCGACAAAATTTATTGGATGATCTCGATGGCGTTTTCAACTTTCCGGCCAAGCAATTGGGATGGAGCCCCGAGCGAGTCATCGTCTTTCTGAGCGACGTTCGAAAAGCGATTAGATCACATCGTCGTTGGCTTTGCTTTAGAAGAACTGTTGTTGTTGGCAAGGTTCCCCAATATCCACAGCCGTAGCCTCGGACAATGGCGCTCAGGACATTGGGCTTGGAGGGTGGTGGTTGCTTCTTTACATGTACGATACTTTAACTCTTTAATCTCGGATGGATCACTCTAACGTTCCTATCGTTGCCTTTGTTGAGATGCATCCGATCGATGGGAGAAACTCTTTGTCATGTGTTCTCTCGCAAGCCAGATGCCGTTTCCCGCGATGAGTGCCAGAGCTCGCTGCCCGATGAACCTCGGAGACTCGCGTGAGACAATCTGGCGGCCGCGCCCATTCTCGAGGATGGGCCGATGCTTTCCCTCAATCACATTAGGATCGTTCGGCACACTGCGGCACTCGATGCTGGTGGATACAACTTTCCAGGAGCTGGCCGATCGTTGGACCCCTGCGTTACGATATGGGCACTGTGTCGGTAGGGGTTGCGTGCAGCACCAATCATGGCCGCGCACGAAGGCGACGCGTCGCGACTCACCCAAGGTAATGCAGGTGAGGCTTGCTTTATCTGATGCCTTCTTTTGGGGTGGCAACGCCCTTGCTTTATTAGGCAAGGTCGAACGCGCCTCAACGGAGCTGGGGCTTGCTGATATTCTGATCTCTCACATGGGGTGCCGTGCGGGATGACAGGAGGCTGGGCCATCCACGCTATTCAGTGAAGTCTTCTCAGCTCCCTGTTCCCGATGACCATACTCATAAAGAACCCTAAGCCCATTCAAGCGCTCACCTCGGGAGGCACCAAGAGACTCGACTGAACTCCAGCCAAACCACTATTTCCAACAACAGCATTCTTTACCTTTCCCTTTACCCTACCTATACCCGGCAGCAACAGGAAGACACCATGCCCTTGTCCACAATTCCTTCGAGGCTCAGGAAATGCTGGCTAGGCCGGCATCTTCTCTCTCCAATGCCTGCCTCCACTGGAGGTTCTCCTCTTGACGAACACCCCAAGGCCCCTTCCTTGCCTACTGCTTCCCTCTACAGTAAGACCACGCTCGATGAATCGTCTGCCAATCTTCCATCAAAGACTTTCGAATGCTCTGAAGAAGGATGGTCAAACGCGCAAGTGAGGCCAGAGCCTTCGCTGGCAGGGACTCCAACCAATGGTCCTCGACATTCCCAGGGCGACGGCGAAAAAGTTGCACCCAAGGGACACACTCTCGCTGTTGACGAGTTGAAGGAGAGGTTGGCGAGGATTGTTGCACGAACGGAAAGAAGTCCCAAGCAGCCAACTCGTCAACAACAATCCTTCACTCGTGCGCGACGCAACAGAATTTGGAGTCTGATTCATGGGCTGTTATGTCACCCACGTCCTGATGATACTTCCGACACATGCGACCGCTCCCTCGAGGACCCTGCTTCCTTTCGAGTAGCCCAAGATGCACCGCTGGTATGCGGCCTGGCCCGTCACCCATGCCCTGATGGCAACTCCGACACACAAGATGGCTCCGCTGAAGCTTTTTCGTTTCACCTTGCTCAATGTCTGGGTATCCCAGGCATCCTTGTCTCACCGGAAGCGACTGAGTCAGACGAGGTCAGAGCCGTCGAGCTCCTTCTCAAGACCAAGAGGAGGCGCAGACAGCCCGTCAGTTTCCTTTTGGCCAACTACAGTGGGCCATTGGGTAGACGAAATGACCCTGACATCGATGACGAGACCGACATGGACACCGATACTGCTATCGGGACCGACATTGGCAGCGACGCTTCTATCGAGGACGAGATCAATACTGGCAGCTATACCAACGACGACATCGACGCTGATGAGACTGACACCAACGGCGACCCCGAAGACGACATCGACGGCGATGGAAACCTCCATCCATCCCTACTCGAGTACTTATACCGCTATTGCCATGATCAGAAGATAGAGGAGCTGATGCAAGCTATACTCGTTGACCAGCTTGTCACAAAAGCCCCTATTGATCCGCAGCGGGACTTGGAAGGCCTGTTTAGCCCTGGCCTCCAGAGATACACCCGGGAGCTTGCGGAACGTACAGGAAAGCACCTAGCCCTGCACGTCGTCGGGGTGAGCACAAAATCCATCCTGGATACAGCCCTGAATCAGTACCAAACGTGGTCTCATCCGTTGAGGAGCATGGAGGAGCCGATAATCCTTCAGCAAGACTTGGATCAAGCCAAAACAGCCCTCGGAGAGTGTAAGCAACACCACCTCGGGATCTTATCTTGGCTCTATCTTCTTAGGCTCTCGGCTCAGCTGGACGTGCTACCGGATTTCCATTCCTTTCCGGCTTCTTCTCGCGATATTGGAAAGGCGCTCACAAGTGTCTTGCAATCCTTCACGATCACGACAACTGTCAACCGCGTCAGACTGGACCGGGAACTGCTCATGGCCTGCGCCCTCCGCCATCGTGCTCTGATAGATGCCAGACAGCGCCTTGGCCACAGCATTGATGCCAAAATCCGTCATGTTCATCTCAATCTACGCGCTCGGGGACCGGATCTGGGCAAACGATGGGTCATTGGTGAGACTGAGAGGCTGCTGCCGGGACCACATGCACCCTCTGACCTTGGAGACGCTGAGCGTATGGAGCGATGTCGAAAGACCCTGAAGCTCCAGCCCTTTGCGTCACTGCAAGCACGGTACCCTGATGTTGAAGTATGGTGCCCACATGAGTCGGCTATCAACCTATTGCAACATGATTCCCATTTCCAGACAGATTTTGTGGCACAGGGGCAAGACAGGGGGGTTTACCTTTATTATTGTACTTTGCTCTTGCGACCTACGGGTTTGAGCCCCCTCTGGACGAGGACATTGGACTTGATTACCTACTCGCGCTTATCCTGCGAGAGATGGCGCGGAGGGAGACGGTAACGCTCTGCTTATTAAATTGAACTTGACACCTGAATCCTTCCTCATACGTGAGATTGGAGGTCTCTGTGCCGTCGCTACTGGCAATGTTGCTTGCCGGGAGCATCTTGCATCGTTACCCTTTGTGTTGCTGACGAGCGTAAACCGGGAGGCGGAGACTCCTGAGAATCCGTGCCTTGGACACCACCCCGGGTGTTATTCCCACGTGATGTGGATATGACCGCGGGGTCGATTGCAAGGTCGAGGAGATGACCTCGCCGTGTGAAGTGTACTAAAAACGGGATGTCCTCCTTCCGATTGCCGTCTGCATCCTTCATCTCTCGAAGTTGAGCACAAGGTGGAAAGTCACTTTCAGCTGCGGCAAGCCAGGCCATTACAAATTTATCACCAACTGCGATAACGGGCCTGGATGCCCTGTCAAGAGGGGCTTGGCGACCCTAAGTCAAGGCGACACTATCGACATATGCATGGACGAGTCTCACAAAAAAAAAACCAGACCCTTACTTCCCAAGGCCAAGGAGGAACCGACGGGCGACAAAACTCTGGAGGATGTGGGATCCCCGTCTCTTCGAGCTTATCGATGCAACGAAGCAAGCAAGTATGGTAGCCCAACCAAGAGCTTCGTATTCTCAGGGGCGGTGTGCTTCGCGCATCAGGCTGTGGCAAACCCCATCCACGTTCTGGGTCTTCATCCCACACTTGCACGCCGCTTTCCTGTACCTGCATCTCTCTCCCTCCCTGCCTCGCCCCTGTCCGAACCCTGCTTGTCGCCTGTCGTGATCCCAAGTAACCCCAGCCTGGAGACTTGTTCTCCTTGAGAGAGGACTGACGGCCAGGTAAGTATTCGCCCCAAACACCCGACCCTGCGGATCAGTTTAAGACGTCCAGCCCTCGCTGCCTCGACACGCCCCGGCCGTCCGATAGTACGTCTCCCTCTCTTCCAGTTTTCGCACATACAGTACCTTGTGCAGCGCAGCGCATCTAGCATCGTTGCGTCTAACATCTCCCGTGTGTCCTCTGCTGCTTCATTGTCGAGCCAACCCCGATATTTTACGCTTACGATAGCTGCCGTTGCTTTTGTCGCCCACTGTCACGACTGGTCCGTCCCACAAGCCTCTCCACCCCGCGATCATACTCTAGCATTGCGCGCGGCCTTGAAAGCATACCACTTCATCGATCCTCCTACCGCGTCGCAGGTTTTCTCTTCTTTTGCATTACGCGCCGATTTCATGTTGGCCGCCACTGCCGCCACTGCTTGACGTTCTTCGAGGCCGTAACCTCAGAACCGCATCGTCTACCGTGTCCGACAACGACTCCCCCGCCCGCAGCATTCTACCACAGAATTCCCAGATGAATTCTTTTTCGTTTGCGCCTCTGAAGTGTACGCGGCGTAGGATTCGAAGAAGTGCGTTACGATCCCCGGCCTTTGAAAGATACCGCCGCATAGAATATCCTAACATTTGCGTATAGACTATGTCTTCGTAGGCGAGGGAAACTCCCACAAGCGGTTGAAAGGTAAACCACACCTTGCATCCCCCAAGATCCTCTCTGGCCTTTTTACCCATGCTAAAACAATTGGACTGTAGTGACCAGAGCTTGCGAGGGTTGCCGGAAACGAAGAGTCAAATGCGATGCCGCGAAGACAGATACGTGGCCATGCGCCGCTTGCATTAAGCAGAAGATTCGTTGTGTGCTGCCGAACGGTTTCGACGGTGCCAACGACTCGACTACTTACGATACGACGCCCATGAACCCCTCCGATCAATATCAACAATTGTCGATGCAGCATCAACAGATACCAAACCCAGGCCCTGCGCCCAAGTACGCAACTCAACCGGCATACCCCGATGCAGGCGCCGCTCCCTACCAGGCCGTTCCATATGATACCTCGCAGCAACCAGGAAGCATACCCTACGGAGCCGTTCCGCCCCCTGCCCCCATGATGGAACAGCCATATGCAAGTCAGAACGTGTCTCCACACCACCGATGCAGCCGCAGCCGGCCCAGCAACAAGTCTTGCCAGAAGCACACTCCTCGGGGCAGTATCAGCATCATGATCTTGCAGATTTGCTGGGTACACTGAAGATCAATGAGACCGGCACAGGTGAGGATTGCTTATCATGAGCCGTATGACAGAATGGGGTGTTCCTAACAGCATCATGCAGCACTATATCTCAGAAACAAGGCATCATTCCGACGAGAAGAGCCACCTGCCATTGAGGACTCGGAGGATTATACCAGTGCTCTCCCACCCCTGATGTCCGCGCCAGGCCTTAAGATTCGCATACCGCCTGAATTGATGCCGGATGATGAGACAGCACTGCGCTACTTCGATCTCTACTTCGGCAATGTACATCCATACGTCCCCGTTTTGTGCAAAACCACATTTTATCAGCAGTGGAACACGGATCGAGAATCGATGTCACCGCTGATACTCGAAGCCATCTTTGCGATTGGTGGCCGATTGGCGGAGGAGCCGACTAATAAAGGCCAACAATGGCTCGCGCTCGCCTCTAGTAAGCAATTCTGTTCTCTACTTATTACGGGTTATTAATACGAGCTTACACATCTCAGGGCATGCAGATTCCTTCATGGATGTGCCCCGATTGAGCACGCTCCAAGCTCTGCTGATGATCCTCAAAGCTCGCGAAGCAGCGCCCAAACGAGGATACTACTATCGCTCTTGGATGACGGTTGTGCAGTGTGTGCAGATGGGTAAGGATTTGGGCCTTCACGAACACTATGAAGATCATCAGGCGGGCCAGTCTTGCGATTTCGGCCCGGCAGAGTGTCAGCTTCGAACTCGCATTTGGCAGGTTGTCTTTGTTTGTGAGGTGATGGTTGGAGCTCCTCAGGGTGAGTATCGGTGAATTCGAAGCACCCAGGATGACGGCTAACAAGCTCTCAAGGCCGACATGATCACGCCGTCAGCGTTGACTCGGTGGACTTGTCTCCTCCTAGGCCGATCCCTGGCTGTGATGGCTCGGAGTATCATGTGTCGCGCAATTTCACCTACTTTGTCCAAGTGGTACGGACCATAGCCACAATGAGCAGGGTCTACCAGAGACTCCGGAGGCGCGAAGAATGGGCCATCGATCCCGAGTTCCAGCAGCTGGGTCGAAGCTTCAACATATGGCTGACCGAATTGCCTGCAGAGCTGGCTGTGTCGTTTCCCCAGGATGGATCGCCACCTTGGATCCCGTCGCACTTCCTTGGAAACATGCACGCCTATTACTACCTTGCGCTGATTCTTTTTCATCGACCAATCCTGTCGTTTCTTGACCCCAACGCGGCAGATGGGCAATGGAAACGCCACATGATGACTTGTTACAGCTCAGCAAAGGCTCTCTGCCGGCTGCAAGAGGCTACCCTCGATACCTTTGGACTCACTGGTCTTCAGTGCATGCAAAGAGGCTTCGGATTTTTCTCTACAGTGGTCTATCGTGCATCGTCATTCATCTGGTATGGAATCTCTGGACTGGCGTAAGGCGGTATACTGATTCATCTTGACAGGATGCGATTGTATCACCCGATCCCGACTTCAACACAGATGCGCGTGAATTCTTCACAAGACATATGAGAGTCTTGGAGAAGGTAATGGAGGCATGGTCTATGCAGGAACTGGAGAAGCAGATCAATGCTCTGCGAGAGGCGTTTTCTGCTGATGTCCGGAAGCCGTTCGTGCTAAAGCCAATGTTTCCGTACGGGAGCCCTCATCCGTCCAGCCACTCCAGTCCACCGCGGGCTTCAGAACCCTTCCGGCCAGTCCTTCGTCGAACGGGATCCATGGATCAGCACCTGGATACGCACGGTGCCCAACAAGTCAGTTTTACCAGCCATCCCATCACACCTTCCATTTCTGCGGGCCCTGTGGACAGCAAAAGTGACTCTCCAGCTGTACAGTCGCTCGTCATGATGTCGCAAGGAACCCAGGCTCCTGGCATGCCCCAAAGCATGCCGTTTACGGATCAGCCCGGATGGAATCCGTCAAGGATTTTTGAGTAGGTTATCGACGCCCTGGCAGAAGGTCTGCCAGTGTCTAGATTGTGTGTGCTAATAGACTCAGACAATGGAACACGACTTTTGGTATGCCTACTCATTCACAGACCACTACCACCCCACCTCAGACCAGCCCTCTTAACACTTCGTCCTCAGGTGCTACAGAAGTCCCTACCATTCAGGATATCCATACGGTCCAGGCCTCTCTACCAACTAGATCGCAGCAATTGTCACCGTCGCAATATTCGATTGCTTCTATGCCCAATTTCGTCACACCGGCCATATGGCAAAAGTCTATTGCTTCGGTTTATGAGGGAGGGATAAATAAGCGTCCCTGGGACCACGACGATCCGGTATTAAAGTGGCATTGAAGAAAGATTAGGGGCACTGATCAGGCCACAAACCTCCGAGGCGATCGCCAGCTTTCTTTTGTCGTTGGCGTTGGCGTTGGCGTTGGCGTTGGTGTGGGTGAGGGTGAGGGTGAGGGTTTGAAACCTGCCAGGCACATTTATTTCGGGAGACGTTCCCTGAATACGTGTCTTTTGTATCATGATGGATGGTCAGAAGTCGCACCCTAGATATGGATCTCGAAGGGCTTGTGCTCCGTCCTGCAACGGAAGTACTCGGATGGAGTTTGGAAGAGGCCAGTATTTTCGCATCTGGACTTCGGAAAGAGCTGCGATCGAGGAAACCTTACGGATACCTTCTCCTTATGGTGGCTTTCGGCCGAATGCAGGAGTAACACGTGGTTCTGCCGCCACCGACATTGGGAGTTTATTCATTAGATCTCGTGGGAGACGCAACTCAGATTTTCTCAGACCGGTAGTTACTACACTTAATAATTGGTATTGATTCTGGATTGTTGACTACAAGCGCCCAGGAAGATCCATCTGGCTGCCTTGCCCCCGTCTCACTGGCCTCACAGAATATCAGACCGTCACCTCCAAGGCCAAGGAGGAACCGACGGGCGACAAACTCTGGAGGCTGTGGGATCTCCGTCTCTTCCAGCTTGTCGACGCCACGCAGCAAGTGGGTATGATAGCTCAACCATGAGCTTCGTATTCTCGGGGCGGTGTGCTTCGCGCATCAGGCTGTGGTTGCGCTACACACTTGAAGAGGGGCTTAGGGGCTTGAACGTCTGTCGTTGGCTGACATCAACCTGCCTGGGTATTTGAGGTCAACAAGTTTTCCGTAATGCAATTACCTCATATCTCGTAACGCGGTCAATGATCCCTGGCCCTGCCATGCCATGCTTGCGTGTCATCTCTGGGCTTCGTGCGGCTGTGGACTGTACCACCTCCCTTGCAGATCCTCACCGTCCCATCCCTCCCGGTCCCCTGCCCGGCACTTCGTCATCTCCAACGGGCTGTTCTCATGGGGCGCTCAAATCTCTGCCCTAGACACATCGCCTAGTTAACGGACAAGCGGCATGCAAGTCGTCAAGGCTAGCGACGCATGATCGAACGCTAGAGGGCATTGCTGTCCGGGCCTGATGGGCTCTCCGGCTGGGCTGCCTTTTCCCTGAGTGTATACCCACCTTGTTCCTCTTCCCGAGACCATAAATACTCCAGACGGCGATGGTATTCTCGTTCTCACAAGTTCCTGTCTTTTCAACCACCCGCCCAGCTGCCTGCAGTCCTCCTTCTCCCCTTTATTCCAGATCACCCTAGCTTTGCTGCCAGCAAGCCACCCGGAAACGATGCCTTCAGCCATCGCCATGTCACCGGCACCGGAAAACAACGAGTCCGTGCTGCCTTTGCCGTCAAAAGATAACAAGCTCGCCAATGAGCACATCCCAGGTAAGAACTAGGTACCCCCCCTGAATACGAAGCTCTTGGTTGAGCTATCATACTCGCTTGCTGTGTGGCGTCGATGAGGAGACGGGGATCCCATAGCCTCTAGAGTTTGCCGCCTGCTAGTTCTTCTTTGGTTTTGGGAGGTGAGGGTCCGGAATGTTGTGACTCACCACCATGCATGTTTCGGATCTGTCGTCTCGGTATGCGAGCGCCTTGTTCTCCATGGCGGGGCATTTAGGTCCGTTATCACAGTTGGTGACAAAAGCGACATGGTCTAGCCTCCTGCAGCTGAAAGTGATTCGATAGATTGTGCACATATTCGGTCAAGTGCGTTGTCGTGTACTCCGTACAGGGGCTGAAAGTGACTTTCCAGATTGTGTGCATCTTCCAACGATGAAGGATGCAGACGGCAAGGGCATCCGCTCTTTGGTACAGTTCACATGGTGGGGTAATCTCATGGACCGTACATCGGAGGGTAAAAAACGACTCACGTACAAAGCGCATTGCCACCAGCGACGACGACAGAGGTCTCCAGTCTCACGCACGAGCAGGCGTGTAGCTCTCGAGTTCAATCTAATTGCTAAACGATCCTGCCTTGATGACAAGGAGACCCGAGTTTTATGACCTACCCTCGGTCTCTCGGGCATCATCGGAAAGCGCTTTACTCTATCCCTCCGCTCTACCTCCCGCCGAATAAGCGCGAGCAGGTAGTCAAATTCAATATGCAAGTCCATAGGAGGCTCGAACCCAAGGGTCGCAAGAACTAAAGTACAATAATAAAGACAAACCGCTCTGCCATGGTTCTGTGGACTCAACGCCAGCAAATCTGTCTGGAAACAGGGAATATGTTGCAACATGTTGATAGCCAGCTCATGCGAGGACCATATTTCAACACCAGGGTAACGCTCTTCTAGTAACGCAAAGGGTCGGAGCTTCAGGGCCTTTTGACATAGCTCTATACGCTCAGCGTCTCCAAGCTCGGAGGGTGCATCCAATCCCGGCAGGAGCCTCTCAGTCTCACCAATGACCCAACGTTTGTCTAGACCCGGCCGCCGAGCGGCTATATTGGACCAAACATACCTGATTTTGGCATCAACGCTGTGTCCAAGGCGATGCCTGGCATCTATAAGTGCACGATGGCGGAGGGCGCAGGCCATGAGCAGTTCCCGGTCCAGATTGACGACACACTTGGCCGTCTGCGCGGCCGTGAAGTCTTTCAAGAGACTGATGAACGCCTTGCCGATGTCCCCGGAAGAATACGCAAAGAAATGGAAACTCGGTCGCACGTCCCGCTGGGCCAAGAGCCTGAGAAGGCAGAACCACTCCCCGAGTGCTGTTTTGGCTCGATCCGGGATTTGCAGAGGGGCGATCAGTTCCTCCAATGCAATAGGAGAGCATCTCGCTGTGGGTGTTGTTGCCATCATGTCCTCGATGCTCCGCAACGGCTGAGACCACTTTTGGTACTGGCTCAGGGCTGTATTCAGGATGGCTTTTGTCCCACCAGTTTGTGTCTGAGGCAGAACCAGGTGCTTTCTTATGCGTTCCACAAGCTCATGGGTGTATGCCTGGAGGCCAGAAGCACGCAAGCCTTCCAAGTCTCGTCTGAGATCAAAAGGGGCTTTCGTGAAAAGCTGGTCAATGTATATAGCTCCCATCAGCAGCAGGGATGGATCGGGGTTTCCGTCGCCGTTGATATCGTTTTCGAGGTCGCCGTCGCTGTCAGTCTCATCAGCGTCGATGTCGCCGTTGAAATAGCCACTAGTGTCGCTGTCGTCCTCGCTGTCGCTGTCGCTGTCGGTCTCGTCATCGATGTCGGGGCCGCTTTGTCTACCCGATGGCCCATTGTAGTTTGCCAAAAGGCGACTGATAGGCTGTCTGCGCCTCCTCTCAAACTCCCAGCCCACGTTCATAAGAACTCTGACCTTGTCTTTCCGAATCGCTTCCAGAGAGGGAGCGATGCCCAATGTACCCAGACACTTGGCAAGGAAAAACGAAAGAGCTTGGTCAAATGACTTGTTCTGCCATATGGCCATGTCTGTCCAGGCTTCGCAGTAACGCTGGAGGCGGCATACGGCAAGCTTGGTTGTCATGTTGTCAGGAGTGGGTTTTTGGGCAAAGGCTTCCTCAAGTGTCTTGTAGTCTCGAAGGTAAGAGCTGGCCATTTTAGACAATGAGGCATCCTCGTCAAAGTCGGATTGCAGACAGTCTTCGACACTACTACAAATGGTATTGAGTCGATATTCGGTGTACTTGTCGACTCCATGCCCAGCGCAGAAGGTCACGTCCCATGCGACGCATGGTGCTTCAGGGAACAGGTGATGCGACAGGCTGCATACCAGCAGTGCATCTTGGTCAACTCGAAAGGAGGGACGTAGGTGACAGGCCAGCCCACAAACCAGAGGCCGAATTCCGTTGCGTAGCGCATGTGTGAAGGACCGTGGCCGATGAGTTGGCCGCCCGAGACTTCTTTTCGTTGGTGCAACAACATTCGCCAACCTCTCCTTCAGCTCGTCAGCAGGGAGAGTGTGTTCCTTGAGGGCAACTTTTTCGCCGTCGCCCTGGGAATGTCGAGGGCTATTTGTTGGAGTGGTTGCCAGCGAAGGCTCCGCCCTCGGATGGGCGTTTGGCCCTCCTCCAGAGTATCCAAGAGTCTTCGATTCGTGAGTGACGGACGACGCATTGAGCTCGGTCTTGCTGTCGAGGGATGTAGTAGCCGAGGACGGGACCTTGGTATGTCCGTCATCACCACGAGTGATAAGAGTAGAACCTCCAGTAGTGACAGGCATCGAATGGAGAGAATGTAGCCTCCACCCGTGTTTCTTGAGCTTCGAAAAAAAGGCAGGCAAAGGCATGCTGTCTTCTTTGTGCTGACGGGCAGAGGTAGGGTATAGGGAAAAGTAAAGAATGGTGTTGTTGGAAACAGTGAATGGGCCAGAGTTTAGTCGAGTCTCTTTGTGCCTCCCGAGCTGACTGCTTGAATGGGCTTGGAGTTCTTTATGAGTATGATCGAGAACCGGGAGCTGAGAGCACTTCACTGCATACTGTGGATGGCCCAACCTCCTGTCACACAACACGACACCCAATGTGAGAGATCAAAAGCCCCAGCTCCAGCGAGGTGCGTCCGACCTTGCCTGATAAAGCAAGGACGTTGCCACCCCAAAAGGAAGCATTAGATAGAGCAAGCCTCACCTGCATTACCTTGGGTGAGTCGCGACGCGTCGCCTTCGTGCGAGGCCATGATTGGTCCTACACGCAATCCCCTACCCCAACACAGTACCCTTACATACCGTACTGCAGGGGCCCAACGATCGGCCAGCTCCTGGGGCGATGTATCCCCCAGCGTCGATCCACAGCGTATCAGGCGATCCCAATGTGATTGAGGGAAAGCACCAGTCGGTCCTCGAGAATCGGCGCGGTCGCTAGGTTGTCTCACGCGAGTCTCCGGCGTTCATCGCGGGAAATGGCGTCTAGCTTGCAGAGAACGCATGTCAAGGAGTTTCTCCTATCGATCAAATGCGATCAAATGCATCTTAACAAAGGGAAGCGGGCTCATATTTGAAAAGGAATAGTAGAGTGACCCATCTGAGACTCGAGAATTAAAGCATCGTACAGGTAAAGAAGCAATCAACACCATCCAAGCCAAAAGTCCTTTTGGCCGCCATTGTCCAAGGCTACGGCCATGAATCTTCAAGGACCTGGCCAACAACGACAGTTCTTCTAAAGTAAAGACAACGTTGTGATTTGATCGCGTGCCGGACGTGCATCAGAAAGAATGTAACTTTTTCGGGGCTCCATCCCAACTGCTTGGCCGGAAAGTTGAAAATCCCATCAAGATCAGACAATAACAGTGCTCGCAAGGTGTCGCTGTACCAGACCTGTATAAAGAAATGTTACTTGCAGTTCGAAGGAGGGACGCTTCCCATCTTACCCAATGACGGTCAACACGGATGACATGGATCCCGGCGTCAGTCATTGACTGCGCCTGCGTGTCGGATTCGACGACGTTGAAGGAACACCCCGAACAACTTCCTGCCTCCGTCACGTATTGGTTCCACAACTCTAACTTCGGATGAAGAGGAGTATCTGGCTTTGTAGTTGCAAACAAAATCGAATCTTCAGCGCTCTCGATAAAACCTCCAATTCGAATACAGTCGCGAACCTTGGAGAAAAGACGCTGCCAGCCCCTGACGTTACCTGTCATATTGCGTACATGAACGAGATCAAAATACGCGGGACCCCAGGTCCAATCTCTTTCGCAATCATCGAGTTCACTTGTGCCAGTTAGCAACTTCTCATTGAACCCAGCTCACTGTCTCACAACTGAACGTTAGGCGGGACATCAGTCCGTTGGATGGGAGCTATGTCTGTCCCAATGACTTCTGCACTAGGATACTCATCCGCAAGGTCACTGATTGCTTGTCAGCTTCGAGAATCTCGCCATAAAACATTGATCGTCAGACGCACATAGCCCATGAGCCTTGCAGCGGAACATTGGTCAGTGTGAGGTCAGGCTACCGAGTCAGCGATCGTACCTGTCCCAGTCCCAATATCGAGGACCCGCTGACCAAATGTCAGCGCACGAATAATTGATGGTCGGTGTGAGAATACCTGAATAGGCTCCTCCAGGGGCGCTTGGTGAAGTCTCTTGCCAAGCTCCTGCGCGGTAATGAAATGCCTACCTATGTTAGGTATTGAAAACTGTTCAGAAGGTTGACATACTTGATATCCATCATCTCCTGGTATTTCTCGTCGGTAGGTGTGCTGATCGATTGCTTTAGCCAGTAACGAACTGTCAAGAAACAGACACTTTACTGACCAAGAACAAGCCCCTTCATATGCGCTGATGTACTCTCGGCCGTAGATGTCTATCTTATGAATATCTTCGAGGTTGAAGGTGGTGGTTGATAAGTTATCCTCCCCCAAGGTTGAATCGGCATCATCGTAGTCGTTGCGGTCGCTTCTGTCCTCAGGGATAGGGTCTTCCGGCTGCGATTCATGGGCCATCGGTGCGGTCGAGCTTCGACGCGGCCAAGCTTCGTCGTGTTCGGTCAGGCTGCTAGGAGATCATTCAGCGTTTCCCTGTTGCAACGTCAGAGAAGAATCGGAATCTCAGAAAAGAAAGACAAAGGAGGGCAGACGAAAGACGATGTTGCGAAATTGTTGGTCTTTGGTTGTCGGGGACAAAAGAAGCAAGAAGAGACCGAAGACCGGCTGACGGTAGGTAAACGATGGAGGCGCCAAGTTCTGGGGGCGCGCGGTGAGCAATCACGGAACGGACCACCAGGGGGGGGGGGGGGGGGGGTGAGGTTGGTGCCAACTGAAATCACCGATTTAGACGAGGCCACTTTTCCGGTGGCGAGATGGATCGAAAGGAATCTCGAACCTGAGTCGGGCCATTGCCGACCGACCAAGGCTCGGTACCGAAGCCGGCACCATCTCTGTGCCGAGAGTCTCAGAGAGACTTGCGGCGGCATCTCCCAGAGCAGTTCTGGGAAGGGGATCTAGCCATGTGGCACCGGGCCAGAGAGGGTGTCCGAGATGCGGTGTTTGCTCAATGGTGGCTGCGTTCGCGTCTTTAGCCGGCGTTCCGTCGCGAAGCACCGGGTCATAATGTACAGACCAATGGTCGCGTCTTCAACGGCGCAGTCATTCCCACGAGTGAATGTCAGAGGCTCTCGACGCAGCAGGTTGTCATGGAGAAGAGTTGTTTTTATAAAGACATTTAGTTGAGGCTGAGAGTCCTTCCACCCCTAACTATATGCACAGAAAAGAGGTACTGAGTCACACCGACATTCAGACCTAGTCATCTTGATTTTGAGGCCTCCTAACCAGGGACCAGCGGCAGTTTCAAGGCTTCGTAATCCGCATCGGGTTTGCCGAAACAAAGCAGAATGGAAAGAATGCAGGCGAACCAAATCTTCCACAGCGGTGAAGGGGACACTTTCTCGCCACTGCAGTCCGCATCTGGCGTACCAAAACGAGCCGGGGCAAAAAGCATGCAGGCGAACCATGACCTTCTCCTTGTTGAAGGGGGTTCCGGTAAAGGCCCGTACGCTTCGACCGCCCATCGTAGCATGCACTCACAGAGCCAAGGGACCAAGCAAAAGAGTGCGTGTATCTCCAGCAACGTCTTGGGACGAGGCTGGCTGCGGAGCTGGCTGGCATCGTTGCCGACATTGCTTGTGTGGAGGACAAAGATAATCACGACCAGAGAAAGCCACGCGGATATAAGCATATTTGTGAAGTCCCTAAGACCAGGCCCGCCAACTCAATCCTTCTCCCCCAGTAGCAGCAGGTTCTCGTCTTCTTCGTACCTATCAGCTGTGCCACAACAAACCACTCTGAAAAGGTATTTGACCCTTGTCCAACAGAAGCCAAAGAAGTGCGTCAGGGAGATAGATGTGGACGATGGCGGGGGAGAGTCCGACCACGCGTTGACCTCTATTGACATTTTAATGGGCTCAGACACTATTTTAAACTGATTCATGTAAAGGTCAGCATTCCACAAAAGGCGAATGAGAATCGACCTACTTCAGTAAAGACCCAGATTTGGTTATCAGGTTTTCCATTGTTGTGGGAAGACATGGTTCGCAGAGTTCAGTCAGCGGGAAGATGAGCCAATGGCATCAAGGCAAACAAGGCGGCGGCATATGGCTTGCAGGAAAGTGCACTTCACCTGTGACCCATCGTCCACTATATACTCTCACCATGCCGGAAAGCTTCTCTGCGTCAAACCCCTGTACACGTTCTACGTGGAACGTGCACAGGGGTCCTACTCTTGGCGTGCTGCTATCAGCTAATATAAGTGGGTCTAAACAACCTCCCCTGTACACGTTCCACGTACAACGTGTACAGGGGTCTGATGGGAAGTTCCGGGCCAGGACCTGCGTGTTTTTCTGCTCGACGGCCAAAGCCTCGTTGCTTTTCACTAAACATCCAATGTTGGGCTCGCAGCGCGACGACCATGCCGGAGGCAGCCATGCTTTCTCTCTCTCAGACGGCGAGCATCGGGAGGTCATTAATATCCAAAATATTCGTTTTTCGCTACCCTATACTTCAAATCACTATTCGAAGTGCGATACCAATGCCTTGCGATGCTGGGTTAGGGTTAGAGTTCTCGCAGCGGGGACTTTGTTGCCAAGCTCGGTCGAGCCTGAGCAAGCGTTTGCCAGAACAATGCACCAGTGTCCTCTGCTGCTAGAGTCTTATCGCCGTCCATCACCAAGACCGTCTCTAGATCGTGTGGGCCGGGAAGAGCAAGGATTCGATTGAGCTTAGCCCGTACGCGAGCCAAATTAGACTCGGCCGTGCTGGGTTGTCGGAAATGCAGGATCAAATCCATAACTCTCGAGAGCGAAGTTTCGGGGTTCGGGATGAGAGAGAACAGGATGTGATGCTCGCGACAGAGGTCGCGCATCATGGATATCTCTGCCTCTTGCCATCTGCGCAGATGCTCTTGGGACATGACGGCACGGTCCTTCAGCCCATCATCCAAGCGGCGCTGCAAGATGACATCGATGGGGATGTTCAAATAGATGATGTGGGTAAACATTGCCAGGTCGTTTGAGATCCGACTTCTTCTGTACAAGCCCTGCCGGTGAATGAACAATAGGAAGTCTACGACAACCTCATGGAATTCCCCGGCGATGATTCCAAGGTGCCTTACCAGGTTCACGTCCAGCGCACCCCAGACCTGCCCGAGAAAGTGTTGTTGTGTCGCGCAGGGATGCTGAGTGCGCTTGACAAAAGGTAGTTCTTGTTGTAATGATTGTAATTATTCTTAGTTAAGCTTTCATGATCTCAATGAGAGGCCCTTTGGGGCCTTATATCTTTGAATGATCCCATCTAGGACTTTGAACCTTGATCGTAGGACTTCAAACTTTAATCTTGATCCTGAAGTTAAGGGGAACTCTCAGTTCTTCCAACAAGGTCTCCGAGAGAGGATCGGCAAGGTTTTTGGGCAAGATGCTGTTGGCCGACGAGATGGAAACTTGGATGAGGGCTCTGGAGGAATCAAAGAACGGAAGAGGCAAGCGAAAGGTTGCTAAGGGCAGCCTCGGGGAAGATCCGGCTAACGAGCCTGTCCTCGTCGCCAAGAAGCACTGTTGGAGTGGGAAGGTGTCAGCAGACGTTGTGATGCGAACCTTGGAATTGATGGCAGCGTGGTAATGAAAGATTTGTATATTTGATAGGTTGTAGCATGAAATGCGCGTATTCGAATCTAGCCGTTTAGGAGAAATGGTAAGAAGTTACAGTCAAGACTAGTTCAGGCTGACAGAAGCTTGGGTATGGGTGTTGAGTCCGTCGGTTTTCTTGAACAGACGATATAAAACAGAAAAGAAAAAAAAGGGGGGGGGGGTTGTACCGTCCAAGGGGTAGGAGACTGATATTCTAATAACGAATAATGCCCCGATGAGAGCCACCCAATTCTAGACTGCCTTGCTTTACATCAGTGCTCTTGGTTATGATTTGCCACTGCCCACGCGCCCTGAAATTTCATCAGCGGAGCCATCGTCGCCGTTGGCGCCCCCAGGTGTCGACCACGTTTTGATCCTGGTGCATCATAGTTTTGACTTGAAACGCCCCGTGGACATTACTCACACTGTCCCAGCGATTGTAACCTGTTCTCGTGCTCGTTTCTCATCTGGCGGATTTGGCTCATCATAACATGCATCTCGTCGCACGTTTGTTCAACCCTGGCAATTCGATTGCCATCGCGCCGCCAACGCTGGACGTCCCGGTCCATCTTGTCGTACCGACGCTGCTTTTGCTCGGTGTCGTGGCAGAGCTTACACACATCGGGCTCTGTCTTGGTCTCGTAGACGAGCTTAAGCCCACACGTCTCGCTTATTCGGTACTCTTTGTTGCACTGCTGTCGGAATGTGCCCCAGCGCCAGTAGCCACATGCCCACCGCGTCTGCTCAAAGTAGCACATTGATGGGTCAAGTGATAGATGACAAGACGTGGAAGACGTGTTGATGACTATCAAAGTGTGGAAGCAGCACGCAGGCATGGCTCAAGTCGAGCATGCCGCACGTCCCGTTCGTTCCGACCACCTTGCTTTGGTCTGCTGCTGGAGATTATGGGGGCGGTCATGACTTGGGCTTCTTTGACCCTAAAAGACTTTCATTCCTTGGCTGCAGGAGGTGACATGTGGGACGTGGACGACACCAACCGGAAACGATTCCCGATTGACCAGCAATGTTCAATCAGTCTTCACCTCCCTATTCGTGCTGCGGGTAGTCCTGGTATGGCCGTCGCATGCAGCAGTTGGGTTTGCAATGAAATGACGTGGCTGTAGCACCCGGGCATTGTACACAGTGTCTGGTCGGCTACAGACATACGTCGAGTGATGAATAAGTTCTGAGTGACAATGATGAGAGAGAAAAGAGTGGATCGGTCTCGCTGCGGGTAAAAGACAGGAGACTGATTTGTTTGTTGTCTGGAAAAAAAAGTGGATTGGTCTGTCTGTTGATGCAGGGCGATGCAGACAGCTGAGAATTTCAGGGGCAAGCATGTTTTCTCACTCCGCTTCTCTTGGCACTCCCTCCACTCCGTCTCAATGGGAAGGGGGCCGCTTTTGTTGACGGACTCACCAGCTGAAACCGTCTGCATGGCAAATTGGCAGAGGTGCAATGAGTCACAGCCGGTTGCTCGAAATTACCAGTTCTTTGAGGGAGTTGGACAGCATTTCAGTTAGTATTACCTCCATACTTTTCAGGGTCGCATCGTGAACGAGGGTCTGGCCACGGAAGCATGAAAAGCGGGAAGGGGGAGGAGGGAAGGACAAGGCACAGGCGATGAACCGCGAGCGATTAAGATTGGCGCAGTTTTCCCAACAGCAAGTTTTCAGCCACCTAGAGAGGCTCACCTAACCAGCCCTGGTGCCATGGGGTCTTCAGTAGCCACACTACGACCGTGACCCAAAACAGCGACGGATGGTTCGCCCCTGAGTTAAGGCGGCCTGTTGCCTTCACTCTTCTTCACCAACCTCCTCATTTCTCAAATAAAAAGCTGCCATAGTCCGACACTTTTAACTCATCCTTTGCCCCTCAAGCAACAACACAACAAGAGCCATGGAACATCGCCCTAGCTTGACGGCGCGCGCCATCAAGGATTCAAAGACATCACATTCAAATGGCCACGATTTCAGCAGCTTCATGCGTGTACTCTTCCCTGCTGAATACCGGAAAGCCAGACATTTGCCGGTCTTGATAGCAGCACATACCGAAAAGTCAGCCTGGCCGAAAGCGGATCAGGACACGGTCATCTATTACGATAATGACGATGGTAATATCTCTCTTGTCTATGTCTCCTTCGCCCACGAGCACAAACGCGCCAAGCTCTTCTATTGTTTCTTATCCGAAAACAAGAAACAAGAGCACAAAGCATATGAGGACGTGGAGGAGTGGGTAAAACGACATCATTCGGATTACGACGTCAAACGTCGGAGAAGGGTAAGCCTATCAATGACTCAACTTTCTACCCATCCTGCAACAAGCTAACATGTGGCAAAGTCACTCATGTATTCTCATGGCGATCAAAGTGACTTGAATAAGACGGCCAACAGCAGGCAGAAATCCCACAGAAGGAATGTTGACCGACCACGGGAGAGGCCGGGTCGGGTTTCAAAGAAACCCTCCAAGCAACGGCAGGTCTTATACCACTGGGCCCCTGAGATGACTCGGCTACTACGACGGTAAAGAAAGATTTCTTAGGTAGTCTCGTTGCTCAGT
Organism: Fusarium virguliforme; assembly: GCA_020883615.1. Lineage (NCBI taxonomy): Eukaryota > Fungi > Ascomycota > Sordariomycetes > Hypocreales > Nectriaceae > Fusarium > Fusarium virguliforme. The sequence goes on along the minus strand of JAJHJD010000014.1, from coordinate 86,493 downwards.
GGCCGCGGTTACTGAGGCAACAAGGCCTTAGGGAGTAGCTTCAGAAGCGTCCTAGGGTGGTTAGACGGCTTAAGGTGGTATATGCGGTGGACACGTAGGAGCCTCAATCTATGAGTTTGGTGTTGTATGCATGTCCAGGTACGCAATTTGTGAGAAACCGCCTCTGAGCTGCTAATGAAACGTGAACAAACGTAAACGACTCACACAGAGACACTATCACTCGCGCCACCCGCACTGCATTATCCAGCGTGTAACACAGGCCCAAGTGAGGCTGACAGTGGACGGTTAAGAAGCAAGTGGACGACAAAATGAATCCTCCGTCTTGAAGTGAGGGGCGCCTTATCGGCTCTAAACTTCCCGCAACGTCTAGAGTTGATTAGCGATAAACGTCATGATATCACACGAGCTCTGTGGCCCTACAACTTATGCTGTAGTTACTGGCATCTGACAGTGTAGCATTCTTCCACCTCCCGGTTTTCCTTGTCCGCCAACGTTAATTTCTGCCCGCCACCCCTTCAAATAGCAAGCATAGCCACATTGGTTCCCGTTCTCGATGGCTGCTCCACAAGATCTACGTAACCGAGCGACATGCCCATCTAGCCCGGCGATAAGAGGCGTGGCAAGCAACTATACTGGGCACAGAGTCCCTTCTTCCCGCTGATGGACGCCTCCAACGAATTGTTCCCACCAGGGGTACCTCTTGTCGATAGACTTGGGAAGGGCTGTGGGCTCAACAGGGGGTCTTGACGTCAGTACCGATGCAGGGCCAGTTGTATCCCAGGGTGCTGTATAATGGAGGAACGCTCTTAATAGGATCGTAAGCGCCTTGATTCTGGAACCAGCTCGCCCATAGATAGAGAGAAGATCCAAAAAAGAGTGGCAGAACCAATACAACGGACTCGACAAAGAGGCAGAATCGAAACGCTCTACTCACACCCCGAACCGGCGATTGAATGACCCGCTGAAACAAGTCTCGTGACACATTATTATGGTCGGAGATAGTGGCGAACATGCCCAAGAAGACAGGTAGCAGCGGTGTTTGGGCCGTAAAGTCTGAGCCAGATGTGGGCATGGTACGAATGCATTTCGCAACGTCCGTCAAATTTCCAAGCACGTCGGGATGGTTTCGAGGAAGCCTGGCAAACCAGTCATCGCACTCATCATGGATCCGATGCAAAGCCTCCCCGCCGCAACACATCTCTTCCACATATTCACTTCTGATCTTCTGTCCTTACCTCAAGAGTCAGCATTGTAAGTAGATGATGGCGGCAAGCGTCCGCGCCTCGGCTGTCACACCCGTCATATCCTAGCTCGTGTCGATGATGGTGTCGTCTAGTTTCTATCTCACCCCACTCTATCGTCTGGCGATGGTTTTGCGCAACCTCCCAAGTGATGCCTTCGCGACTCCATTGCCGCATCTCCTGCAGTTCGCGGTGAAGGAACCGTGCCGTGATGGGAACGATGGTGCTCTGGGGTGCCTGCTGCAGACGGGCCGCGCAGTATGTCGCTTGGCTTGTGGTATGTACGAGTTTCTTCGAAAGCTACAGCCGCCGTGGACCTCGAACATATACTTCTTCGTCCCATAGAGTAGCCAGCCAAATCTACTCGACTCAACCTCGGGGTCGAGCATCGCTGGCGAAGGGAGGGCCATCATCGGTTGGGCCAGAATGACGGCCCGGTCGACGATGATGGACTGGGAGATCTGTAGTCTATAGGAAGTCCTCTCCTTGCTTGAAACCTTCTATCCACCGAGGCTTGTATGGCATCTTGAGCTGTCGTTCGGTCAACACGATTTGGGTGCACATTAGATCCCGCCATGGCAAAGAGACCAAAAAACGCAAGGAGCTTCCCGGTACGTACGTCTTGCATCGAGAGAAGAATGGCCATGGTAATGACTTCATCCTCTCGTCCGATTGTCCTACTCTCCGGGGTGACAGGAAGCCTCCTAAAATACTCATTTGCCGTGGTATATCTTTCGTTGGTCCGTTGCCGGATACGCTCATCCGGTAAGTAATCATAGATATAAACCCCCGGCCAAGCTCTGGATGGCATAAAGAATGCCTTCGTTCTTGTGCATTGGGGCCAGGTCCCTCAGTCACCCCGAAGGTGATCTGCCATGTTGTGACGACAGAATTGGAGGCGGACTCATCTCGACGGAGGTCACCTGCATCTCTGTCGAGGAGGTTTGCTCTCTTCTTGTCGCTCCTCCGAAACTCATTTAGGTACGTGGGTATTGACATTCCCCAAGCATAGCTTGGGTAAGTGTCCTCTTGGGTAAGTGTCCTCTTGGGTAAGTGTCCTCTTGGGTAAGTGTCCTCTTGGGTATATCTCTGGTCTCATTGTCGCAAAGAGCGGCAATAAACGCTGCGAGGCCGTATACGAGGGCCTACAGTATGGTTTCATTCTCAACGATCAAAGGGAAAAGGAAGAAGAAAAAAAATGATAGTTAGCCTTTGTCGTTAATCAAGCCAGGGTGCGGACACGATTCCTCTGTCAAACGATATTCCACCACAGTCGAGGAGGCGTCCCGACGTAAATAGCTGGGACCTTCGCGCCCCTCGACTTGGGCCCTGGTCAAAGGCCAAAATATTAGACCCCATCTTTCCATCTGCGTTTTGACACCGTCGATGCGAAATCTTGGCTGAATGACTCCAATGACTCCATGTTCCTGAACCCAGTGGATCCCACGAATTGCCATACTGGGGGTAAAGTTGAAGATTCCTCTGAGGTTTGGTAATTAGCGAGTAATACCCTCTAAGAGGGGACGGCATAAAATTGGAGAATCTTACCTGAGGGCAACGATAGCTAGAAGCTCAAAAGCGGTCTTGGGCCTGTTTACCACCGAGGTCAGTACTACCTCGAGAAACTCCTTCCACTCGTCCTGGAGCGAGGGAGTCGTGACGCCAGAACTTCGACACGCATTAAAGATATCAAGGTCCGCAAAATAGTTACCGGTATAGAGCGCCTCGTGGGTATCGCATAATTTCTTCCACACCGTTGGGTCATTGAACTACTTGAACACCATGCCTAGAATCCAGGAGCAAAACAGTCAGAAGCGGAAAAGCGGGTTGAGTAGAATACAACGAGGCAGGGAAGGTTGGTGGCGAGAAGCCTCTGATCCGCAAACATTCCTGCGTCTGTGTCAAGGGCTGTGGACTGCTTGTCGCCAAACATGGGGCCCTTCATGCGGTTGACTCGGGCCTTCGAGATGGTGAGGCTACCGTGGTTCTTCACGTTGCCCAGCTCGGCAAGCCGCAGGAAGACGAAGGCTCTGGGACTGTCGAGCTTCCAAGGGTTACGAGCCGTCCGCCTTCAGGATCCACTTAGTTGTAATGCTGCAGGGGACATTAGGCTAAGAGTTTGAAAACATCAGCCCCTAGTTCTCAATCTAACCCTTGTCCAGCCATTGGCTGAAGAAGTTGACAATAAGCTGGCCTTCTAAGGCGTGCCAGGCTGCGAGAGTTGGCCTTGTGTCAGTGTCTTTGCCAGGTAACTCGGTGGGAGCCAGGTGTGTGGAATATGCCCCTGACTCTGCTGCAGCATCATCTCAACTGATGAAAGTAACTTACTCTGATAGTTTGCCCAAACCTCTTCAAGGTTACTGTTTGCATCCTTCACCCACGCCGTGTCGTGCGGTTGCAAGGCTCCCACCTCCCAGTCCGATCATACCAGGAAGGTGTTTCCCCGTTGACGTGAAATGCCACTCCACCTTTTGTTTGTTCGATACCTTCCCAATGGTCTTTACCATTTCTGGGAATGCGGGATAATTATTTATGATTCTCCTCATAGAGTGCGTGCCTTCAATTGCTGTCACTAGATTTTCTTCAGTGATAGTGTCGCCTTGCCATCTTTGCGCTTTTCCAGTCTAGATACTCCCTGATCATCTGCGGACTCTCCCCAAGTTGACAGCGAGCCGGCCGAGAGATCTCGGGGCCAAGGGCCCTTGGTATCAACTTTGGGGTGGCAGCTCTGGGACTTGGGAATTTCGCTGTAGCCATAGCCGAGACCCATGTTAGCGCACCCGCAGCATATTTTGCCCTTCTTGCGGCTCATACCGCACACAAGACAGTTGGGGCACGGAAACGATTCATTGGGGTCTTGGATAGCCTTTGCCGTGTCATTATCTAAACGCATCAGCGAGTTGACGTTGGAGCCGGAGCCATAGCCACAGGCTCTGTCTTCATCCGTGAAAGGCTGGTTACCATCTCAAGAGCTGTCATCTTCGTTTCGTTGTTGCTGAATGTCAAAGTGTTCCTTGCAGACGATCAGAGGGCGTGGCATTTCACTAGAAGGTTGCAATACTTACGCTGTCACTGACAATGCAGGGACGAACGCCCTTTTCCTCTATGCGATGGTTTGGCTATTGGACAGAGGTTAGTTCATGATTAGCCATCTCTGCCTGCGAGTCGGGACCCAAGAGACTTACTCGTCCTCCATGTCGTGGCATTGCGTTCCGAGAGCTCTTCGAAGATTTGAGATAGCATAATGGTCTTTCAGAACATTTCAGCCACCCACCCCGATTAAGGGATGCATGAAGGGACCTACGTGACGGTAGTGCTCAAACACGTCGTATGAGCGAGGTCTGGAGACAGGAAGAAGCTCCACGTCATGAACTTTCCGTACTGCATCGACATCTGTTCCAGTCAGCTGACATTGTCTAAACCATGGCAGCTTAACAGAGCACGTACATCGATAATGGGAACCTCGAAGAGGCGAAGGTCGCTGAGCAAGCCTGGGTCGACCTTGAGACCGAATTTGAAGTCAGTGTTCAGTGCAAATCTACCAGCGTCGCCCCCAGAGTTGTAGATGACGTTGTCGTTGTTGCTATCCGTGGAAACCTTGTTGTCGTCACGCTCGGCGTTCCTGGTGCCCATCCTATCCTCTGGATTAGGCTGGAAGTTCATGCCGAAGTCTCCAGAGTCCGACTTGCTGCGGGTGCTGAGCTTTCTGTCAAAGTAGAGCGCGCTGTGCCCGCTGGCACCTCCCATCGGTGTCGTTGAAGGGTGCGAGCGAGCATGCAGTGGACTTCCCCTACGGCTGGAAAGTCATCCAAGTGTTTCCGGATGGGTTCAGCGTGCGCCCCTTGAGCTTTGTGGGCATGACTTTGGTGTAGACTGGGTTGCCCTTGTCGGCGTTGTCAAAGTCAACGTCGCCGACGCCTCGGACGGAGAAGGTCAGATCAGACTCTCACTCTGCGTTGAGCCAGCTGTTAGCTTGTTCAATTTCAAGCACGCTGTCCATTGAGGCCTGAGTTATCCCATTAGATCCTATGCATGTTTGCACAAGGGCGAGCAGGCAGTCTGTGCCATGGGACTTCAGCCTTACTTACAATGATGGAGAGGCTATAATTGAAACCGGCTTTGAATTTATCCTCAACATGAGCTCCAAAGTCAAGTTCGTAGTCCTCCCGTCCAATTCACAATTCCCCAGCTGTGTCCCAGAAGATGTGAGTTTCGACCTCCTCGTTAATGCGTCTTTTCCCTTCGCTCTTGTACGTTTCGGCATTTTTATACATATCTCGCCAGCCGGCCCGGCGCTCGGCGAAGAATCGTTTGCGATCCTGCGGCACAAAGATCACCTGACTCTATGCCGGGAGGGTCGATAGCGGCGTTCCAGTAGCCTCCGACCCCGGAGTTGTCGATGCGGACTTTGGTGTTTCCAGCATCACGTCGTGTGCGGCTCAGGTCCATATCGAAGGTGAAGTCAAAGACCTTTGGCGTAGCAGCTCTGGGCGGGTAGACAGATGACAGGCTTTGATCTGCAAAGGATTTTAGTAGAAGGAGAACAGGCAGAGGCTGATAGATAGGCGCCGGTCTTCAGATTCTTTCAGGAGATCGCTCGGGCCAAGGAGTTAGGAGCCCACTGTGCAAATGCATGTCAGCAAGACTGGGCAGGAAACGGAGTTCGAGATGTTCAATCGACACTATCGGGCATCTCAAGAATGGTGCCCTTAGCATTTCGCTTCATCACCCGGAAGCGGCCTCGACGTCCTCGCCCAGGCACACAACTCTGGCTGTCTGGGTCTCGTGCTAGGGCAGATCAAGCATGTACGGAGGGCAGTCAAAGAAGACCAGGGGAGAGCCCTTGAAGTCGCAGCCGGGCTTTCAGGGCTTCCAGCACGAAGAAGATCCGAGCTCAACGTATCGGCCATAAAAGTCCAAGCCGAGAATGGTGTTATAAGGCTCAACGCCAACGCACCCGAGCTTCAAAGAGCTCGTGTGTCAGTCAAAGGTGCTAGATAGATGTTGAGTGTTCTAATGGCAGTTACTAAGTTTAAGGCGTAGTCGATTTCGGTCAGGTTGGTATGCAGTAATTCTTTATGATAGAGTTGCCGCTGTCCTATAACGCCGTGTAAGTCGTACGATATGAGGTTAACCTAATTGATATGAGCTTCGATGCTCTTGAGATCGAAATGGCGAAAGTACTAACCTTAAGAGGGCGCTGCAAAGGCGATAATGTAGTCACGACTGCTCGCGTTAATAGTCTCCAGTGAGGCTTTATAGATAGTTCTTGGCATCCCCGTCTGAGCCGTCGCCGTCGTCAGCGCTGAGACATCCCCAGTCTGTGACAATGTCAGTGATCCTTCTGCACCGGAGAGTCTTCTCGAAAACGACTAGAGCGGCAAGAGCTGAGGCAAGACTACCAGAGCGGGATATGAACAGCCCCCAAATGCAGCCCTCGCCGAAGTCTGTGAAGAGCAATCGATTGGTATTAGCATTAAGTCTGAATCCCCTGTGGCATGATAATATATGATACTTACCGACATCGCCATGTTCGTATTGGGAAAAAAAACTCCTAAAAGGTTGCTGATCGAGGTGGCCATGTTCTCCTTCTTCAAAGCGAGCGACGGGGAGATGCCCTACCATGAGCCGGGTTCGCTGAAGACCCAACCATCAAGGGCAATGGCAATCTTGAGGTCCGGGTTCCCGGCCCCGGCTTCCGATGGTCCCGTAAACCCTAGATTCGATGGCTGATGACCCCCAGGGATTGGAATTTGACGGAAAGCCCAGGGGAACAAACCTTTCCCACTTATCCATACCTTCTTTTAGATCACTGTAGATATCCCGATGACCTTCGCATCCCGCTCGAACAATTAGAGACTTACCCGAGAGTGCGCAGGCTTGCTATCCTCGCTGTCCCATTACCACGCCCACCAACAGTTGCCTGACAGGTCCCCGATTAACGCCTTACTCTCGCTCTTGGAAAACGCGCCACTGGATTTGGAGGTACCTTGCATCTCTAGCGAGGTCGCCAGGCGGCTTTGGTCGACTACCCGAGCCCGAGGTGAGGGATTGCTCAATAAACACTGAATCCGCCATGTCGAAGGAAATTGTCCCTAAATGATCTTGTTCCACCGAGGGGATATGCTCGCACAAATGTAAGTCTGCCGGCTTCTCAAAGCTCAGTCGTACCTACTTACCGTCAATCTTTTCGGATACGAACACAAATATCCAGCGGGTACTCAACCTGGTTCACACGAGCACTTCAAGACTCAGATAGCCCTTTGCTGACGATCAGCTATGCACTCCGTGTCAACTCGTCGAAAGTTTATTCTGCAGCTTCTGTCAGCCAAGGAATGTGGGCTGTCTGAACGACGATCTACGTGATTGCCGGCAATAGCCCTACAGTCATCTGCGGGTACTGAGTCATCAGCCTGTAGAAATATCGAACTGACTATGATTCCAAAGCGGACAAGTCTAAAAATCAAGCCCCGGACGGTACGCCTCGCAAGCTGCTGGAAGTTATTAGATTCGTGCTTTCCCATCGACCAAGCATCGCGTGATCGAGGGAGGCCCCCTTTTTCGCTACGTAAACAAATCAGCGTTTTGATAGGTGATGCAGAAGATGAACGCCATCATTACCGGGTCGTAGGTTCTCGCTGCCTTTCTAGACGAGAAGAGGAGTTCAGGCGATCAATCCAGCGTTACTAGCCCTTCGGCTTTCCGGAAGGATTCAGTCGGTTACAAATTTTGTCCTACAAGCCTGCCGATTAGCCATCTTTCGTTTCTGCCTTTAAATAGATTACAAGTGGCGGGTCTCCTCGGAGAGCCCGCGGCTTGGTAGTTAGGGTTAAGACGAACTCTTCCTCAAGCTTTGCGACAAGGAATTGCTCGAGAAGAATGGCCTATCATCCGGGAGCCTTGGTCAGCGTTGCCGCCAAGTCAACTTGAGTCAAGTAAGTCAAGTTGGCCTCCAACTTGACTTGCTTGACTCCTCAACAGCCCAAACTTACTTGAACTTGACTTACTCGATTCAACTTGGCAAACTGACCTAGTGTGACAGTGAGAGTCGCTTTCTGATCCTGATTGGCTCTATTTGATTATCATCCGAGCTCACCGCTGTCCTCGCGAGCTTCGACAGACTAGACCCTCTCACAGTCAGCAGCCATCGCTGGTATAGCCAAGATATCGAGGGTAATCTGTGACGGCGCCTGATATTCGCTCTTCGTCTTACACCGCTGCCCAAGGGGTCATCTGTGGCCTCATGCTTTGCCTCGTAGTTTTTTTGAAGCTCTACTAGTAAGGAACCTGGCTGCTAATGTTGCTGTAGCATCCGGAGCCTCTGAGCATCTAGCCAACCCTGTCAACGACTCATCTTATGCTTAACGCTTCGCGATGCAGAGTGGTTCGGCTACTTTCTACGGTCGGTAATATGGGAGACAGTGGTATACAAACGCTCGAAGTGTTCCTTGTAGTCCCTCTTAGCATCGCGGATTCATTCGTGTTGAAAATCTGCATTCTACAGACCTTCCAGATACGTCATTAAGTACTCGCGATGTAGGATAATGGACGTCGCAAATAAGGGCCAGTCAGCAAGTTTAGTATAGTAGATAGTGAGCTCAGAACAGGTGCATTGGATGGAAGCAGAGATATAGCGGCCTTGGCGGCAGCGATGCCCTCTCTTTTACTTACATCGCGGGCGAAAGGGCAGGTGTATTCATCTGGTATAGAGGTAAGTAGGTTGCTTAGGGCATTTTAACTTAATTGTGACTATGTATACGGTTGAAGGCGGTGGCTATGACGAGTGATGTTAACTTCGTAAGCCTCGAGTTAGGCGGCTAAGTTGCTAGACCGGACTAGGCGCCCTCCGTGCCTGTTGGCTGGCGACGATGGGCTCTGAATAGTATCATCGTCAGTATCCTGTCTGCATGGTCTGGTGCTTACAAATTGACCACGGTTTCGGCTGTACTTGGGTCATAATGCTACTTTCAGACTTTGAGATGCTCGAGAAGCTAGGTATTCTATCCCTGTCAGAACCTTCCAAGGTTTTCCGAGTTTACTGCGTTTACCTTGCCTTGTGTCTACATCGTCAATTTGTATGGGTGCTCAAGGATATGCCTGGTATCACTCAGAAGCTTTCAATCGTCAGGTTCAAGGTGATATTTCGTGAGGGGGGTCGCTACCTTATTGTGCCTCTCGAGCAAGGGAGCCGACGATGTCACGCCGCTTCCGCATGGCTCATTCAATCAACAGGTAGGTTGAATCCAACTTAGTCTCGTTGTTGGTGACTTCAAGCTCAATAGCAGTCTTCAGAGTTGGATTCGGCTTCAAGCTGCATTGCAACATCCACCAACGCCTTCAACCGCTGCGGCGATGCCCGAATGTACCTCACGATGTTATATCGCTTTACGATAGGGCTATTCTTGCGCTATTACTGGAAGTCAGCTTCAGCATCGCCCATATTAACTTCATCATCGAAGGCATCAACCCCGAAGCTTGAGAGGAAAGCTTTGGCGATGGGGGCGAAGATATGGCCAAAACAGTGTACCCAGTGGGCCTTGATTTCATCCACATCTATTAGTAGGCCTAATACCTTGTAGAGAGCCTCCATGGTTGTATTGTTGTTCGCTGCAGTATCCGATATAGCAGTCTTCGCATGCCGGTTAGGAGAGGTCTAGAGATTGAAGGGGGTAAACTATTAAAAGGACATCCTGTAAGTCAGCCTGGAGCCCTTCTTTCGCCATCTTCTCGAATAGCTTTGACAGCTTCTCTGGGAAAGAGGTCCGCCCAAGGGCCAATTGACCGTCCAGGCTCGAAACGGACAAATTGAGCAGCTCTATCATGTATTTATTCGAGAAGTTGAGAAAGGCTGGTCGGCGTCGATGATATACGCCAGGTCATAATTCTTCGGCACGTGCAGCGCTTGCTTCCGTCATGGGCCCGAGCCAGGGGCGCTTCGAGGCGGCCATTTGAAGGTCGAAGACGGAATCGTGGTCATCGGCGGCATTGGGGTCACTGGGGCCTTGGGGTCTCCTAGAAGGATCCTGTGGTTACTAAGGCCGTCAGTAAGACCTGAGAGGGAGGAGGGATAGATACTCTCTAAGATGTGCTAATGCGGAGGTCGAGGCTTGATGTTGGAAGAGCATAGGGCTCCCCATCTTGCCACAGGCTCGGCTTAGTAGTGTCATCGGGGTTTAATTCGAGCAACAATACCCCGTAGTCCTTAATCCAAATCGTCCGTAGCTACCCTCCCTTCTTGCGGGCCTTATCTTCTAGTACATGTGACCGGCCCTTTACATTAGAGCGCGAGAGAGATTGCATGTCGTCGGTTGTGGGTAAGCCTCAATTGATAGCTCGTCCAGCTGCTGGGCTATAGTTTTGCGTGCCTGCGCTTGGCGACGAAGGAGGGTGAAGGCGTACGGCGCAGAGGTGCTCTCTGGAATGCTCTGAGGCGTCGTGAAGGGCGAGGGGGTTCTTGGGCTTCGTTATGACGGCCTAGATGAAGCATCAGAGTGCGAATAGCATCAACTGGGGCGGAACTGACTGTGGCGGAGGTAGTAGCAGTAGAGTGCCATCAAAAGACCTAAGGACGAAGGAGCTCATGGCTGAAAGCGCGAAATCCGTGGAATTTTGTGATGTGTTGACTCTGGCAGCGCCTGAGCCACGGCTCGTGGCCGGCTCGTGTAATACGCTACAAAACACCAAAAAAAATGGCGATCATGATGTAAAAGGGACACTGTTTCGGTCTCATGTTGGATCGAGAGTGGAAACTGTAGCAAAATACGGAAAACATCAAAAAATATGTAATGCCTCATACAAGTCAAGCTACCGGGGGGCCATACTTAACTTACTTGACTTGTTTGTATCGACGAGCCCAAGCTTACTCAAGCCGATTCAGCTTGACGGCAGCGCTGGCCTAGGTCGTCTGAAGCTCGTTGTCAATCAAAAGAGCGTGCTACATGACCAGAGTTAGACATCTATCGAAGGTGAGTTGAATCGATAGAGTCATTCGACGCCAAGTCACGAATGTCGAATCGAATTTCTTGGCGTTCGATTCGGTCCTGTCGCGTTGAGAAGCCCGTGGCGCGATCTTACGCGACCGAGCATGATTGGTGCCTTAATGGCCAGGGTGCGGTGTGGGTGCTAAGATCAGTTAGCCAGCACATCCAAGGCACGTGTCAACTCGGCTGTAAAATGCGGCTGGAGAAGTTAAGAGGTACTGGGGCCTTCATGATAGAATAGGTGAGAACCTTGGTATCCTCCATCATCTGGGTACAGGGTAGGTCCGCCCCGAGCTTACTCCGACATGCGCGACGGGATCATGCTCAATGCATGTCGATTATTCGGTAGAATGAAAGGAATGCGATAGAGAGGGCGGTGGGGGGTGGGAAGCCTATCTAGATTTAGAACGTTTATTAGTGCAGGATGTATGATGGCACCGCTGAGATGCCGGATGAGGGAGTGAGATAATGGCGATGGCTCAGTGCATTCGAGCGCTGGGATCTACATACCTTCGCTGCCGCTGCTAAGCCACAGTGGTAACGAATGGGTTGATGCAATTGCGTCGCTGAAGGAGACGGGGGATATCTAGTCAGATCAGCTCAGAACCCGTTTTTAGTCAATGGACTTATGCTCCGAGACATCTCTTCCGAAGTCACCAGTTCCTCTGACGTTATTCTACCTAAACCTGGATTGGCCATGCGTTCGATCGAATTGGAGTGGAATTTCGAATATACGGGGACCGCATTCAATTCGATGGATGTCTGACTCTCTTACGGTAGTATGATGTGGGGGTGAGTTGTTTGCGTTTTCCCAGAGCTAGCTCTACGGCGCAAGTACATGATCCTGCCACTGCCTAACCGTACCGCCCTTGGGAATGTCTTGAAATAAGAGGCCGATCAGCTTCACAGATCTGGCTACTGACCTGCATTCGAGGTTTCTGCCGAGGTGATTGAACGGAGACGGTCTGGTGATGAGTTTTGCCACCTAGTAGTGTTGGAAGACTCACAGGAAGACGGACAAGCCTTTAACAGCATCTCTGATACTAACTGGGACTTTTATTAACGAAGATACTCCCACAACAATAAAGTTGAACCTTCCCTATTCGGGGGGTTTTGGGGGAGGGGAGATCCTGGTGTTTCTACTTACTTTCTTGGTTTCACATTTTAATTGTCGGACTGGTAAGGTCACAAGAAGGTAATGAGCAAGTCAGCCGCCGCGTCGTTAGGGATACTAGGTCTTGGTAAAACACCATACACATTTCTTGTCTTCTTTACGTGCGTGGCGAGATCATGGACCCTGAGTTGCCTTCCAACTTGTCTATTTCTTCCGAATTATGGCACTGGACCATGTAGGGAGAGATAGTAGTGTCCTCTTGGTAAAATTGGCCCCTTTTGCTTTCGCAAACGGTGATAATGAAAGCTGCGACCCCGTAGAAGAGGACAGAGAGGATAGTTTCCTTTCCAACAAAGAGAGGGGAGAAGTAAGGTGAAATAAAAGGAAAAAAAAAAGGAAAAAAAAAGGACTTCAAAGGGCATCTAGTAAGTCAAAAGACCAATAGAATTAGGTCCCTCCTAGGTTGAAGTAAGGATTTTCCAAACTCGTATCGCTTGATCCGAAGCCTTGGCTGGTGAAAGCGAAAGAATGCAATGCACATGCTTTTTGGAGGTAAAGCAAATCATTCTCCCAGTCTCCTCCCCAACCGCTCCAAGAGGTAAGAACAAAAATCTATCCGTCTCGTCAGCGAGCGAGTTGGGCTCGCTGTCTAGACTTGGTGATCAGGATGAACTGAGTAAGAAATGTGTAGTCCTGAGGAGCCAAAGGCTTCTGTCGCTTCTACCCTTGACTGCAAGGGAATCAAGGTAAGGCTTCGCTTGTTGTTAATCATCATGCTTCCTCAATCAGCTGGTCGAACTTGTGAGACGTCATTTGACAAGCCTTCAATTCGAAATCAGGATGAAGTCACATTGATCCTCGGATACACTCTCAGGAGGGGAAGCGAATGTTGGGGACAAGTCCGAGCAGGTATATTTATAGTGAAATCGCCAGCCATTTTAGGACACTTGACAATGAGGCGAAATTGTTTAGGTAGGTATCTTGTTGTGGGGTGGTGCAAATTGGACTTCGACGGCTGGTGTATCCTCCTTTCAGACGACGGACTGAAACGGCTCCCGCCTACATGTTCAAACAGTAGCTCTCGGCTGCTCTGCTTGAATTGGGATTTACGACCACCCAATCCGTTCGCCCCAATAAACGAGTGTCCCTCCTCCCCTTGAGATTTGTTCCTACCATTCTTTCCTCCCCGCTGCCGCCACTGCCCTTGTCACCATCTGCCTTGGTCTTTCAATCAGTTTTACGCCCACTATTTTCACCTGGCAGTTAATCAACATTGTCTTCGTGAGAACTGGTGACTTGCACAATTATGACGGCCGCCAGTGTCTCGGGCCGTGCCCGGCACTCATTGGAAGGTTACTGGGAGTTGCTGATGTCTGACAAGAAGACACAATATCTTTTGATATGCTCAGTGTACCTCTTGATCTTTGCGTACCATACCCGGCACAGTCTACCAGCCTACCATGTCAAATTTCGCAAGCAAAGCTCTTCATCACTGGTACTACACATCTTAGCCGGTTCGTTCGAGCTTATACGATATTACACCCGAGCTGTTGACGGGGATGTGGTTCCAGAAGTCCTCGACACGGTCGCATGCTTCGCCCAGGCATTCACAACTCTACGCCTCTCAAAGACCTTGTTGCGGGGCGACATAACGACACGACCGTCTTACCAGGCTCCCGCACTGATGCGGCCCTTCATCGGACTCGCTGCACTTGTCTATCAAAGCCCCTCTATACATCGGGCATCGGTCAAGCTTCTCCACGCCTTCCTCTACACTCGAATGATCATATTCTTGGCCAAGAGGTTCGGTGTGGGTAAGATTCACTCGAACGCCACGATCTACGCGCACGCTGTTTTCCTGGGTGCTATTATAGCCATTCATGATTCTGGCCTGCCAGCTGGTGTTCCTGTTTACATCGGTATGGTAGGGGCTGTCATGGTCCTCAACCGATACGTTGCCGATCGTCTAGCCAGGTGTGTAACAATTATTGACCCTCTATCGATGCAACAACCTAATCCCGTCGATAGGTCATGGGCCTCCAAAGTCTCCATGTCGATATGGGAAAGAACTCTGATGTGCGTGTTGCTCTGGCTAGGGCTGGCTAACCTAGAAGCAATCAAAGAGCATGATCGTTCTTCAAAACCACCCCGGCCTGTGAACGACGAGTACGTTCAGGAAGGATTGTGAGGAAGGGAGGCGCAAGGGTTGGGAGGCGCCGAACGAATTTCTCCGTCCGTTGCTGTGTCGCGCAGTGATGCTGAGCGCACTTGACGAAAGGTAGTTCTTGTTGGAGTGATTGTAAACTATCATGTTTTACCCGACTCAAACGAGACGCTAAATCTATAATAAAACTACTAAATATAGAGCGTTGTCGATAAGGAGGGAGCCATAAATCTTGACAAGATCCAAGGCCATGTTGGCTATGGGGGCTAGTCTACGGCAGCTAAGACCGACCTCCTTGTCGGCCCACCTGGTGGCGACGGGTCGCCCTGACGCTAAAGAGTCACAAAGTCTTGATCTCTGGGACCAATCCAATTATGTAGCTGTGAATTTTTTTTCTTCTCTCTTGACGGCGACGTACTGTTTAATAATATGATCCATAAGTCGCGACGCTTCTCCAAGAACGTTGGCAACGATGATTAAATAACTGAATGAAGGCTTCCGGCCGATAGGAATCCTGTGTCCGACATGCACATACGTCTTCACTTTCTAGGCCAGCCCCCCCTGCATCGCAACACGTGAGAGAAGGTCGAGTAGGTGATAGATGTGCCTTACTAGGCTCGAAGCTCTCCGCCAACGAGACCACCGGGGTTGACGAAGAAGGCCAGGGCGATAATGGCGTAGAGGCCGAGGAGCATAGCGCCTTCAAGGTAATTGGACTTGCCGTCTTGCACGGTGTAGGTAACGACAAGAACAGATACGGAAAAGGCAGCAGTTTGGACTGAGGGGTAACCAGGTTAACATGCAAACATTTGGCACAGCTGCGGGTTGCCCCAAACTTACAAGTCTCAAAGTGAAGGCTCACATCCGAGCCAAGGATCCAGCTGACGATGACGAGGAAAGGAGTGACGAGAAGAGCGATCTGAATGCTGGAGCCAATGACAACACCCATGGCCAGGTCCATCTTGCACCGAACTGCAACAACGACGGCGGTGACATGTTCGGCGGCATTTCCGACAATGGGGATCAAAATCAAGCCAATAAAGGCCCTGCTGATGCCCGACGTCTCGACGAGGCTGTCAATGCTTCCGACAAGGTAGTCGGCGCAGATGGCAACCATGATTGTGGTGACAACAAGGACGGCGACAGCGCTGACGGTGTCCAGGTCGGGCTCCTCGGGCTCCTCGTGCTCGCCAGAGTTCTGGTTCTCAGCATCGAAAAGGTTGCTGTGAGTGCGAAGCTGGAAGATGAGGTAGAGAACGTAGAGGAGAAGCAGGATGATGGCGGTTCCGCGCGACAGAGTGAGGATGCTCTGGTCCTTGTCCCTGAAGCCGCTCTGGTCAAGGACGGCATACAACTATACCAACGATCAGTCAACTTGTTCCTCGCAGAGTTGGGAAAGTTGCAACGTACGGCAGCGGGGATGATGAGCGAGGCAGACGAGAGTGTCATGAGCGAGCAGGTAGTCTGTGCGATAGCCGGAGAAAAGACCTGCTCTGTACCGTTGCCGGTCGAACCGCGATGGATGATACCGCCAAACAGGAAGCACATGCCCATCACCAGTAAAAGGTTGGAGAGGATCGAGCCGAGCATAGAGGCCTGGACAATGTCGATCTGCTTTTCCTTGAGCGCAACAATGCTGATCTGCGGCCATGGTTAGCATCTCGATTCCGGCGCAGGTCTCTCGCGGGTGAGTTGCACAATTAGCTCGACGGCATTTCCAAAGGTAGCATTCAGCAGGCCACCTATTGCTTCGCTCAGCTGCAGAGAGATCTCTTCGGTAGCAAACGACATGACAGCGGCGAGGGGGATGATGGCGAAGAAGTTGATGGTGAAGACGGCAATGGGATTCCAGCCCAGCTTCCCGGCAACAATGCCGACGGGGACCATGACCAGGAGGAAGTTGACATAGCCTGGAATCAAGTCAGTCACATCGCGACCAGGAACGTGGGGTTTCAGAGTCGAGCGCAAACATACTGCTGAGAAGGGTGACCTTGGTGACATGCCATGAGTAGGCGAGATGCCTCAAGGCAAAGTTCTGGTTATCGAGACCCGGTGTATGCTTCGAGTCCGAGAGAAAACCCATGATGCTCGAGCCTTGGCAGAGACTGATGTGGTCGTCGCCATTGCCATGAGGACGGACATGGCCGAGGATATCATGAAGGGCCGGCCTCATAAGGGGCGAGCTCTCGTCGGAAGACCCGATCGACATTGAGGGCCTGATATTGGTTGAAGAATGCAATAGATAATAAGCGCGAGCCAGGGCGCCGGGACATCTAGCAAACAGAGATGACTCCTATGTGACTGAGGACAAGCAAGATAGGCCGCGATGAAGAATTAAGCAAGATTGAGAGCGACACCAACGGGAAGACTTCTTGACTTAAGTAGGGAAACCAGAAGCGACAAGGCTGACTGGCAAGCTGACTGGATCAGCAAGGGTATGTGAAAGAGGGGCATACTGCGCCTCGTCCGTGGCACGGAGGCCCAATTGTCACACTCTTCCATCCATAGCTCATAACCATAATCCTGCGGATTACCAAGGGCCCGCAAAGCATGAGTTCTTTCACTTATCTGCGGCATATTCACTGTCAAAACCCTCCCATCGATAACCATAGCGTCGAACTATTACGCGGAGCATATCCTCCAGTGCCAACTTGCATAATGAGTCTTCCGCAACCCTATCCCTCTCCTCCTCCTCGCCAAGCAACTCGCCACGCTCCAGGAACTGGCAAACACAGAGTCGACCATTTGCCCTCCAGTAGTCTCGGGCCATGGAAACCGCCTTCCCACAACCTCTGTCTAGGTATGGGGAATGAGGAGGGTCCGAGTTGGGAAAGGCGGTGGCATAGATGTGTCGCCAGCGCTTTGCCTCGCCGAGATAGATTTTATCTCGTCGTTTCAACTTTGACTCTTGGTAGAAGTTGATGCCTTGAATGGGCTGTGGATCACGAAGCTCACATGTTCTCTCCAAGATGTGGCTGTCCCGGCTGGACAGTGCGTCAAAGGTCTGAGAGCAACGGGGACAGTAGGGGGGCTTCATGTGGTGGCGCCTTAGATGACGGATAACGTCTTCGATGGACCGCAGGTCGTGCTGCAGCAAGCATTGCCGGTATCTGGCCGGGTTGTAAACGTAGAATGGGCAGGCCAGGTGGAAGTATCCGACCGGGGGGAGACTACGACGAACCCGTCGATGCTGTCGTCGCTGCCGTCGCCCTCCTTCCAGTGTGATGTCCGGAGTCGCTTCCGGGGGGTAGCCTGTCGTCAGGCGGTAGAACATAACGTGTGGATTTCATCCAAGCATCCAGGGAATCCAGGGCGGACTTTACAAGCTCCGGCCTTGAGCTCTGAAACCGGTGGTCGTGTGGTAAAACGTATTCTTGGGTAGCTCCTGGCGAGGAATGCTCGCTATCGCTGTATGAATTGTCATCAGAATCGCTGCCACTGGTCGAAGAACTGCTATCCAGTTCATCCTCGGAGCTGGACCAGTACAAGGAGCTCCGTGAGCTGTGGAAATGTTGGTTCCGGGCATGGGTCCTGGGCTGCCCAGACCGCTCCCGTTTGATGCCCGCCGAGTTGGCAGGGGGCGGGGGTTGAGATGATTCGCGTGTAAGACCCGCACCAGGCCTGAATGGTATTTGATAGATGGTAGGTGTCGTTTGAGTGTCGGGTTCCTCCTTTGGAGTTGGTGGTTGGTCGGGGGAAGTGTTCCCCCGGCATGATGGAATCAGCCGGGTCATGTTCTTTGGATGAAGCTAGTGCAAGGGCTTCGTTGGGGAGGGAGGGAAAGACCTCAAATTGTGCCGAGCAAGGTCATCGCTCCTGGCTTTAAAGACTGATCCAGTTTTGCGCCCTGCGCAAATGTGACCGAGCAAGGTCTGGCTCCACACACTACACCTGTGGCTTTGGGGCCTATATTGGGCGTCGTTGTCCTGTGATCCTTGCCCAAGGCTGCAGGTGTAATCCGGTACCTAACTTGGGTACTCTGTTTGTGGGTCTCTACTGGGCAGAAGCAGCAAGGGGTCCATTGTTGCAGCCTCATCTTGCGGCACTGGTGTCCAAATGGGGCTCGCGAACCGTCCTAAACGCGTTGTGTCCCTGGGGTTCTGTTCCTGCAATTGCATGAACAGTGTACCTAGCATATGCAATGATGGCTGTCGCCGCCAGATATCAGGGCAGAGAAGTGCAGCGGCTTGCCAGACATTCAGGGCGCGTGGGCACGGCTGATGGCCATGATGATGCTTCATCGTGAAAGAGACTTGCGTGCATAATCGGCCATGAGAGGGGAGACGCCAGGGATTGGCTTGAGGTGGAATAGGCATTGTCAAGTCACGGCTGTTGTCGACGTAGGATGGAAGAGATTTGGGATAACGATGAGGTCGGCGGCGGAAGGATGCTGTCAGGCAGACGCCTATAGTCAGTGCTCCCCGTATGTCAGCCAATCAATCAAACACACAATCATACCAACCGAGTTGGACAATTTCATCCTTCAATCGAATCAAATCATCCGATTTTCTAGGTTGAAATGATTGGTATACTGCTCTACCCCTAAAATCTTCATACGTCCCTGCTAATAAGGGTTGTCAGGTTGTTGTCCTATACCACACGGCCCAAGATGAGTGGTATATTATTATCGTAGGTGATGATACTCCAGAAGGTGGTATTTACTATCACAGCCAGCCCGGATTCGCATCCCCGGCAACCTTGTCGCCGACAATTTCAACCCCATGCCCAACACCGACGCCGACGCCGATTCCTTCAGCCTTCTCACGACTAGTCCAATCCCGGACTGTGGCCAAGCAATTGCAAGAGGCAGCTGTTGTGGCATTACCTGCAAACTCGACTGTTGAGGATCTTCCTAAGGTTGTCCGGATGAACCGTCGGTTTGTTCATGAAGACTCGCTAGCTCGAAAGGGTGCGAAGGGCAGGAAGGGCTGGACCAGATTACACGGGGCATTCTTGATTGAAATAAACTACCATGATCAACCGATTGGCTTTTCTTTCACTACCTATCATGTTCAAAACGGAAGAACTAGACTTGCGAGGCCCCTGAAGCTCATGCCGAGGACTTCTTTTGCAACGGCAGCTGAACAAGATTCATCGTAGCATTCCAGGACGTGTGACAATCTTGAAAGGTCGAATAGGATCGCTTTTGGATGGGGGTGCATATTATCGAAGGCCTTGATCATGGAACCCTGGGCTTGGCTCTAGGTCTGGGGATGCAGTTAAGTTTGGTGATATCGCTCATGGTTTATGCTGGAACGGGCATGCAGGAGCAAGGTTTCGGTGTTGGCCAATCCTTGCCGGCTATCATTACCTGCATGATGGCAGCTCATGCTCGGAGATACTCGAGAACGCGTGGTTGGCTCGACATTTTTGCGTGTCGGAAATGTTTTGCCATTAGATTTTCGGCTGATACGACTTTTGTTTATTTCATCTCCTCGTTACTTGTGTCACTAGCACGGGGGCCGGGTGTTCAATAACCCAAGTGGTGTGAGCATAATGAATATCTCCATACACCGAGCAAGACCGACGGTCCATTCTTGTCGTATCAAGGCAGAGCCCAGACCAAATATGGGGGCCATTGAGGACGATCCGAAAGGCTTCAAACTGGAAGACGTTTCAGCACTTCTATGGCCAGACATCTGCTGGCGCCTAACATGGCTGCAGCAGAACGTGGTTAAATATATTGGTAGAGAGGGCGCGTTTAGGATGTATTGCAGGCCGAGCTGGTGGGGCCACTAGTCTGGATAGCGAGGTGAACAATGCTAAGATCTACTCTAGTCTTTGCCATGTGCCTCGCCCATGACAATCACCGGCACGCTTACCTTAAGCATTGACCTCCATCGACAGTTTGGTAACTTCAAGGTTTTTTCTTTTTTTGAGCCTATGCCTGCGCCTCATACCTACCAGAGTGATTCAACCCTCCGCCAGCCATTTAGAAACCAGATTTTCCCTGTAACCCGTGAACTCTATCTCTCTCCGAAGCGAACTATTGATCCCCGTCCGGTCGACTTCTTTCCGTTCATCGCGCAATTTGCCACATTTTAAATCTCAGTGCTGCTGGGAATTACATCGACAGCATACTTGGCGACATGGATGACGGGACTGTACAAGCCAATAGCTCGACTCACCTGGCCAGCATAGTTCGTCTGAAACTGGGGGGTTGGTGGGATGGCACTGTCGTTGGATAGTCAACCACCTCGACCCTCTCCATACACCACAACGGCAACTCGAGCCGATGCATCACCGATCTACCTACACCATTCGCGTGGAGAATCGAGTGTCGTGAGCCTTTTTTTTTTTTTTTTTCATTAGCACCATCAAGTTCGGCCTAGCCAGTAGAGGCGTCGGAGGATGACCCACAAGACCCATTTCTTTGCCGTTACTTCTCAGACAATGAATGGCCTTCCTCTATGCTAGTGCCAGCTGATGCTGCTTCCTCTTCGTGCATATCAAGGCAGAACAGTCTGAAGTATTTGATACCAAAAAAAGAGATTTGGTCCCAGCAAACCCAACCACTGCGGTTGTCTCATTCGGCTCCTCACCAAGATGGAGGATTAATATGGCGGTTAGACAGTTGCACCTGCATCCTGTTTACGAGCGCCAGGTTCATGAGTGCCTTAGGACTAATACCCTGTCGGACAGCATTCATCAGGCAGTCCGAGCAAGGCCAGAACCTAGGATCTTCTGGTTAATTCACTGGCTCGCAGTTTTGTAATCAGTCAATTGTAACTTTAGAACTCGGATGGCGCGTCATCCATACAGTATGTTGCACCTTCGTCATCTAATTCCTCCCATGGCTCGATAACATCTGCCCAACACCACCGCCGCGTATCTATTCACTTAAAACAGTCCCGTACTCCTTTGATTACATTTGGCCGTGCTCATGATCGATAGCAAACTATGTCTTGGTCATCGTCTTCATCTTGGTTGTATTCAGGTGAAAATGGCGGATATAGTCTTCAGTCTCCCTCTGGGGATGAGTTGGGCTAGGCTAATTTGGCATTGACAGAGGCATGGTAGGATATTCGTAACCGGCCTTTGAGTAGTTGGCTAAGTAGTCGGAAGAGTTAGAAATCTGCAAACTTCATTAGAAACATAGATCTCGAACTCTCCCGGAGGAGGTTTTGACCGGCATAACTTACGTGTGGCTTTGGCTGGTCGCAGTGGCTGAGCATATTAAAATCCATAGGAGGCATGTAGCCATAAATCATGTCAGTGGCCAGCTCGTCATCGCTGGAGGGCTCTCACTTGATTGCGGCGCTAGCGTGCATCGCCGAGGTAAACATCATAGGGACGGTGGAAGTTAGGGGGCAGCTGTGATAGGCGCCAGCGGTGGCCATTATCGGATAGGACTGAGCGGAACCAAAGGGAGCCAGGAAGACCTCGTCGGAAGTAGGATAAGTCGAGTAAGTGAACTGAGGGGGCTGTCGGAGCGGGCTCGAGGGTCATAGATCCCGGGGAAAAGACCGTCAGTTGGCTCCATTGGGGAGTGAACTGGCCTTGAGATACGACAGGCTTGGCGGCGGTAGAAGGTTGTGGCGTCCCGGATTTGGAGGAGGATCGTTTCGACTTCTGCTCAAGATCCACGCGACGCTGCTTGAGCTTCTTCCCTACAAGAGGTCATGGGCGTCAGCTTTTGTTGAGAATCAGATTTGTAGAAATCATCGGGAGTCAAGCCAGGTGGAAGCCAGGTTCTTGGGGTCGCCAAGCGGGGTAGCATACGGTAGTTGCGCTGAGCAATGCGGTTCTGTATCCGTCGACGCTCGGCAAGGTCAGAGATCTTGGTCCAGTCCTCATCGGGCTTGGCAGAAGTGCTAAAAGCACTGCTGGTACGCGAGTGCTGTTTGGGAGAAGGAGGAGCTGCTGCCTTGTGGGCGCAGGCGGTTTGTGCCATGAATATGGACATTGTGAGAGAGGTCTAAGTAGGTTGATAGTAGGAGCGGAAGTGGAGAGGCGCCGCAGGATTCGGTATCGTCGCTGCTGTCGATGACGAAGCTTTAAAAAACACGGGCAAAAGCGGAGGTGTGTGGTGAGACGATGAATTGTTGGAGGAAAGGAGGCAGGATATATAAGAAGAAGTTGAAAGCGTGAAAGCAATCTACCTGCTTTGGCAATAGACTCGGCGTAGATGGAGTGCGGACGGCAGGTTAGAGGGAAGAGGCTGTTGATTAAATATTCCCAACCTTAGGCATAGGAAAGCCCAGCACGTGAGCAAATGAGGAATGAGCAATCAGGATGTGGCAGGATTGAGGGCGTATTCAACACCTGGTGGCGGCCTATGGTCCATCTCTGAAGCCATCTTTTCCCCCTATGTACGGTCTGCCTTGCACCCTACGCCGGCTTCTTTCCGCACTCTGGTGAAGCTTCCCTCCACCGGTTAACTTTACTGGAAACTGGGTGCCTAAATTTGAACCTCCTAGCCCGAATTTATTATTTTTTTTCGTCCTCCCTGCGCCCCTTTATTCCATGCGAGATCCTTGCGCGGAGTAAGGGGATCGTGGAGGCGTATTCACGAACACCTCATGGTCTGCCATTTCCTCCTAAGCCTACCCCTTCAATTCAGTCCTGTAACAGGGAATTCATCTCCCTAAC
Organism: Fusarium virguliforme; assembly: GCA_020883615.1. Lineage (NCBI taxonomy): Eukaryota > Fungi > Ascomycota > Sordariomycetes > Hypocreales > Nectriaceae > Fusarium > Fusarium virguliforme. The sequence continues at coordinate 63,402 of JAJHJD010000014.1, read as the reverse complement.
TTATTTCGGCAATGCCTCTCCGTGATCGGGGTAATGGTGCCGATCATTTCCCACAATCTTGTCCTCGTTCTGTAGAGCTGTCGAACACGCTGCCTCCTGGGCTCTATGCTACTGGAAAATTGGGTCCAAGGCATAATCATTGTTGACCTGGAAAGAAGACTGCGGTCAGGTGGGCCAAGCATCCGGCCAAAATGTTTCCAATAACTACTGATTGTTGGCGGAACCTCTACATGACCGTTTAAGTAGGGAGCATGATCGGATGAGTTGCAAAGAACGCCCCGCGAACTCGAGCAAAGAGGGCCTGCTAGTGTGAATGACCGAGCACGGGAAGCCATTATTGCGTACCCTCGCAAATCCCTGGAACCAGCTCCCCACGATATATGCGTTGGCTATGGCTTGCACTTGGCAACAAATTGACTTGAGAACTACACACGGCGAAAAAAAAAACCAAAAAGAAACCCCCCCCCCCCCCCAAAAAAAAACCCCCCCCGTGACATTCAGAGGTGCAACAAATGTATTTAATTTATCTTGAACTTGATGTTGAACAGTGCCTGGAGTGCATACCAACTGAGTTGCTACGCTATTTTTGTGTTGCACTGAACGTACTGTTTTGTCCTCTATTATAGAACGGTGGGATAACTATCTAAACGTAGTCTCGAACGTCTACGTGGCTATCTCAGAATTGTGTTATTTGTTATTGTGGATGATCGTTTCTTTTAGAAGCGTCACCAAGTTCACAGCAGTGGCTATCTTGGGGCGGAGAGTTAAGGTCGCTTGCGTACTTCTTGGTGTGCTCGATAGGAGTCACGACGGGACTCAGCTCGGCATTCTTAGCCACAAACTGGGCAAGCTTTTGTGGGGCCTTTGGAAAGGGGCTAATCGAGTACTTGATGGCCAGTATGTGTGAAGGGTCTTGAAGGTGGCTCGACAGCTTTAGATAATCGGGTTGATCCCGTTCTCCGTCATTGACTTCGTCCCGGCCAAGGATAGTTCGTGCAAGGGCGAGGGAGGTTTGGGCCATAATAGAAGGCTTTGTTGATACGAAATCCCGATGGTAGAGGGCGATCTCGCGCAAATAGGCCGCCATGTGCTCAACCTCTTCGTCCTCACCCTCTTCCTCCACTAATTGTTGCGAGAAAGAGTCTGAAGTCGGGTGCCCAATGACCCACTCAAGAGCATCAAGAACATCTCGCTCCATGCGGATAAACATGTTGATGTTGTACAGTTCGCAGCACATGGTATTGAGTTGGTGGATTTTGGGGATGCGGCGTTTCTCATCGTTGTACTTGGCGGAAATGAGGAGTGCGGTGCATCCGACTAGCGGATAATGCATCCTCTTCACGTGCCGTTTCGAGCAGTACCGGCCGAGGAGATTGGCTGCGAGAAAGAGCGTCTCGGGGAGGAGCCCGAAGGTGGCATGGACCTTAACGAGGAAGTCCATGAGGCCCGGCCTCATGCACCATTGAATATCGGGCTGCTTATCAATGAGAGACGCATCGGGAAGAGTTTTGTGCTAGTCTTGATCAGTGAAAGTCACGACTGAGATACGCTTGGTGCGCTAACATGCCTCCATATACTCTCTGTGCTGCATGATGTCCTCTAGATACTCGTCGCGTATGAGGCAGGAAAGCCCCTGGCAATGATTTCTTGCTGTTGGTTGCCATTCAAGCTGGAGGCTTCTTCGGAAGTAAGACTTTGGTGGTGGTTGGCCATATCCAATCCGATCAAGACAGAGATGGCGTGGTAGCCCGCTATCTCGGGTAGAAAGCAGCGATGAAAAGGAGGTATAGTATGGACCTGGCCGAGTATAGAGAAGGTAAAGATTGCCCTTGGCCTCAGGTGATTAAATAGACGATCAAGGTATCCTGTTATGTCTTTGGCCGCCGAAGCAGGATTTTCCACTCCTGGTAGCTGCCCGAACGTGGACTCGACGCCCTCGTCAGAGCTTTACGTTATCTCCCCCACAGCGCCTTGCAGAGTGGACACAGTGTGTATATGTGTGTGCGTTGGGGGTGGGATCCGGATGGACAAGTCAGATACACCACTTGATAGCGCCAACGGGATGTGCCTAGCCAAGGGAGGCGGGCGGTGGAGTACTCTCGATGCCCGATTTCATTCTCAATGTCCGGGCTTTCATGGCACGAAAGGTTCTTTTGCGCCTGAATCAAATCCTTGGAGACACTGTTGTTGAAGGAGGGAAAAGGCTGGATGCACGCTACGGCAGGGGATGCTTAGGGGGAGGAGCGGAATAAGAGCCCGGGCTGCACCTTGTTTCCGTGATAGTTGCTGGGCGTTCTGGTGACTCGTAAACACCCCCGTCAAGCCCTCGTCCATAGTATGCATGCTTTTTTTGGTGGCGAAGACACTTCAATCTTCGATGGTCGACCTTATCGTTCAATGGGAAGCATTTCCTAGCATGACGGTAGGAGATACGTAGGAGAGAAGGTGTGGTTGCCCTACACCGCGTTCGGCGTTGAAATCGGATCCACCTCAGGTAACACTTCAGGTGGGTAGTCCCATTTGGTGAAAAACGAGAGAGGTAGTGTGCCGTACGAGAGCGAGAAGAGAGACGTGATTGTGCGGTATGATCTGAGAACGAACTCTCTAATTTCCCGGTTGCTATGCCCAGAACTCACCAATCCTGTGGGTATGAGCACACCCCAGCATCCACTCGAACCGCGCTATCAGTTTCATCTAGGAACGATCGGGTCTTGTGGCCGAATCTCGGGGACCACATCATCGCGTGAGCCTTCAGGAACGTGTACGCCTCGCGCTTGGGCTTGATACCTTCCACATGAGTCTGGGCAGGTCTCAGGAGGGTGTGGTACTCGGGATTATGCCTCGTCTTGGCGTCACCCTGTCTCATCCGAGGGCTCAAGTAGTATAAGGGCTACGGTATAAAGAACGTCGATTGGTACAGTCTCTGAAGCCCAAGTCTTCCCTCATACATTACTCTGTCGCCATCTTTTGTCCTTGGAGCAAGGAGAAATAAATAATCGACACTTCTTCTGGCTTACAACCTCATTGAGAATGGGCACCAAACGGAAACACGAGGGCGAGCACATGCATAGCTCGACAAGAGTTGAACAAAAGTATATGTGAGCATCTTGGATTTACAAAGAAGCCTTCTCAGAAACCCTGAGCTTCTGTTCTCGCAGCCACGGGCGCTAACCTCACGCCAGAAAGAACTTGATCAGCTTAGAATTTCATTTCGTGCCTCCCGAAGACATCCAAAAAGCGCTAGACACAAACAACTACGACCTCAGGAGATCTTACCTCGAGCTGAGCGACATGGTCGACTATTGGGACGTCGACGATCCGCCATGGACGGTGAAACGTACTGCCGCGAACACCAGCAGGAAAACTGAACTCTGCCTGATGAATACAACGCTCAACGATGCCACCAGGAGAGAGATGAACGTTACTCTTCAGGCTCTCAGAGAGGAACGAAGGGAGCGGCTGCGGAGTAGAATTGCGGACCTGGCAACCAAGGGGTCTAACCAGCCCATCAGTCCCGGTCCCCAGAGTGACGAAAACTCGGCCGAGTGTGAATGCTGCTTCGGGAGCTTTCCCCGATCTGGCATGACACACTGCAATGCCGAGCAAAGCCACGTAAGTGATGCTGGGTGCTATTCTTCATTTTATTTGGCATGTTGGCTGACCCACTAAGTGGTTTTGCGTCAAGTGTGCTTGTCGCAATGCCGAAGCTGTTGTCGGGAGAGCGCAGCACGATATTCGCTGCATGTCCATAAAACCCTGCGGTGCTGGATTCTCGCAACAGGAGCGGAAGAAGTTCGTTGATGATGTCCTCCAGAAGGCACTGGACCGGATTGAGGCCAAAGAAGTCAAAGAACTCCTCGCCAGGGATGGTGTTGAGCCTCTAAGCCACTGCCCATTTTGTGACTTCGCTGCCATCTACCCCTCTATCGAGTCGAGCGCAGAGTTCTATTGCCAAAATCCTGCGTGCGAAATCATCAGCTGCCGTATTTGTCACAACAAAAGCCATAAACCATGGAGATGTACCAGTGTCGCCCGAGACCAGCAAAGTACAACCAGCACGCAGAGAGTGGAGGAGGCAAAATCATTGGCACTCATCCGGAAATGCAACAAATGTGTGAATTATCCCTCCTTCTGACATATCAATAGCTAACAAATCACGGACACAGGTCAAACCCCCTTTGTCAAGTCGGACGGGTGCAACAGGATGAAATGCCCCGTCAAGAACTGCGGCAACATGCAATGTTATGTATGTTCCATAACCTGCGATTACAACCACTTTGGTATCACTGCAAGTGCCCTCTATTCGACAACACCGAAGAACGCCACCGAATGGAAGTTAGGTCGGCGGAGGAGAACATGAGGAGGAAGATAATGGGGAGGATCAGAATAGGACTCGTGACAACCTGCACGCTATGTACCGGTCGCATTTCTAGGTCAAGAACACAAACAAAGCCTCGCTCTTGCCTCTCCTTCTCAAAAGATCCACTCTACTCTATTGGCCGTGGCTCAACCAATGACAGATTGATGATTGCCATAGTCGAGGCGCCCAAAAGCAACGTGATTGGTGGGTTGAACAGTCCGTTTTCGTCTATGAACCTAATGAATTGACTCTTGGGCAGTTGGGAGGCTTAGGTATTGTCTCTAGCATAAGTGCTGGGGTCGTGCTCGTAGGGGACGTTAATGCTTAAAAAATGGAGAAAGTAAGGTCTCAGGAGGATGAAGAGAGACTTGGAGCGAACTTCTTTCACTCAATGCGTCATACATGCACCGAAGCGGGGGGGCGATGTCTGGGTTGTCGCCCCGTTCATTGGCGCGCCAGGGAGGACTGCATTTGTCAGAGGTGACGGTGTCCAGCCCCTGCAAGATCATAGATACTGTATCTTATCAACCTCGGGTTTCAACCTCGGGTTCGCCCAGATGCCAGGAATTCAGTGAGAACATTGAAAGAGACACCACGGACTTTTGGTAGTTACAGACGGTCCCCTACATCGAGTCAATCATCGGGGATGAGAAGGGAAGAGGTATCCCTTCCATGAAAGAGCTATTGGGGGATGAAAGAGTCACGATGAACGGGTTGGGCAGCTTTACTGAGAAGTCTTATTTTTAGCACGGGATATATAGAAACCAGCCGATAAACTTCGGGTCGAACGACCAAAGGCTAGCTTACAATATACCGTCCGGGAGATTGGAAACGTGATACTTGACCGAAATGACGGTGATCTGGTGACAAATGACGGCTACGGTCTTGAGGCCGTCGAGGCAACTTAGAGCCCACTCATCTACATATCCCTCGCCGCTTTCAAGATCCACAACGACATTCTCGGATCTTCAAATGAGAGAAGATTTCTGCAGAAGCTGGCCATGATCTTCCCCTTCAGATTCAAGGGTACGCGGAAATGATTCAGATGAAGAGATTGCGACGGAAGCTATTTGGGGCGCCTGTGGCTGGGGCGTAGCGTTCCTGTTGAAGCCAACCCGTGGTTTTCCCTTTACCTGGATAAGAGGGCATCTTGATCCCAAATCAAGACGGTCGCCTGCCAGAGTGTGACAGCGCATAATGATAGCCTCTTACGGTTATTTCCATGATACCAAAATCTAAATATGTTACCTAGTCTAGTGCTATCATATCAATACCTCAAAACTTGCGTAGAAGGATAGTCGTGAGACATGGCGATCGAGAGAAAACCAACCTTCCCCTGGGCCTCACCCTATGGTTTCCCCAAGAAAACATCCACACACGTTGTCTTGATAAGATATTACTAATGACAAGGGTAAGTCGTCATGGGAACATATATATAGTTTATGGAGGCCCTTGGCTTCGAACGAGTGTCCCGTCTCATTTAACCACTTCCTTCATTATCGTTCTCTTCCTGGTCAGGCCTAACCAGTACATTATATGAACATGACGCTCCGACCGAGTCCCTCTTCGTTCCGTAAAATATGTTACACATGCCCGCATATCCTCGACGAGATTCTATCGCAATTGTCGGCCTCCGAAGTCGCGTATGTTCTCGCTCTCGTTAACTTGCCCGAAAAAGAACACGCAAAAGCATCGAAAAAGTACATCAAGCCCATCAGAGACATCCCGGAGCATGAACAATGGATCAACATGATGGCTTCGAAGGGCCATGCCGTTTTCCTTGTTGGCTCTGATGTGCCACGTCTGATGCTGAGGGTTAGGAGCCCTTTACGCTACTGGAAGAGCTTTGGGGGCGAGAGCTTTGAAGACGAGAAACCTTTGCGCATTTGGCTGGCTGTTAGGGTTTCCCGTGAAATCCATCGAGAGAGACAACAACGGCTCGAGAGCTCTGGATATGCCACGTACTCGGTGTTGAGGGATGGAACCACGACCTACGGTGCGGGGATCAAAAGGCTCCGCGAGACGGACATGGTTTTGACAGACAGCAAATGTCATTCCGCCACCGGACGGTACAAAAATCGATGAGCGGGGACTCTGGTCACCTCAGTGGAAATGCGGCAGCCTAAATGGGGCCACATCGAGATTGTCTGGGCGCACTTTCCTCAACTCTGTGGCGAAAAACACGACGTCACCCCCGGGTCCACTTATGCCCTCTGCAAGATGATGTTAGACATCTAGGCGATGTCATGGGAGGGCGGCACTGTTCAGTCGGCGGCAACAATACTTGTAGCAAGATCACGCCAGGAGCACAACCTGAGTTGTTCGGTTATAGGAAGGACAAAGTCCGAGCTACCATGCCCTACGTATGCTTGAACACTGGAGAGCAATCCATGTCTCGGGCAATCGATGACGGAGAGCTGCAGTCGGACGAATACGCATTTATCATCCGTTTCCGATGCATGGATGACGCTTCTGGTCCTCAAATCCGTTCCCAAATACATGGAATTCCCTGGCCTTCTGAGTGACAAGTTGGGGCCGGGAATGGCTGGATTATCGCTGCGGTGGATAACACAGGAGGCCATAGAGAGATACCGGCGTTATAGAAACTTTGAATAGAAGAGGAATTCTTGGAAGCTAGGTTAGAACTGTTAGAACTGTTAATCCTATAGCTATACACTGAATCACACATTCCATACGACAACGCCAAGTCACCTTTGAGGTAATGGATTTGCTCAACGGAGCCCACCAATTGGTGCAGCACCTTTGTAGTGAGCAGATCCTTTTGTTCACATTCTGGTCGCAAGAATTTTCCATGATCTCGCCGGCATTGGATTCATATGACTTGGCTCGGCCACATCAAAGACAGTAGTCCTCTCAAGTATTTGCAGACTCAACACTTCGAGGAGAGCGTGCAGGGTTTTGACTGAATCTTCTTCCCCAACCCTCATTCATGTCAATAGAGGCCAAAGGAAACAATTCATATTTCTTGGCGGCAACGAATTATATGCAATGAACAGAAAAAAAGCGAGACTTTAGTTGCGAGAGAAGGCCAACACTGGCCTATGTACATGAGGTTGCCAACGATTGCGCACTCGCCAAGAGTTGATATATTGAAAAGGTGGTGGTACACCTTCCTACCTTCCCATTACCCCATCATCATACGCCACGATGTTAGCCGGAATAATGAACATTGGACGGCAAAAGAAATAATGCGAGAGTGGAATTGGGCTGGTAGGGCGCTACGCCTTGGAGATGTTGGGATTATAGCAAGACCGCCTAATTGAGTGGACCGTCTGTAGCTACAGTGCCTGCATACGAATAGAAATTAGGATAGCAGGCGGTTTTTAAAGTCGGCCCGTTCCGCACTCTCCTGGCTTTTGGAGGCTCAAATCTTCTGGGGACGGTGCTCTTGACCGCTTGAAGTAAGTGGGTTTTGGTTTCCACCAATACCGAAATCGACATTGGCGGGCTACAGGTTCAGTCTCGATTGAACACAAGGCTGCATTGTCTGCTTCGGTTGTCGACGCTGAAGTTGTGGGGCAAAAGCGAGATTCGATAGGCCCGTGTGTATCCGAGCGTTGCGGATCAATTCCTCCGCTCAGATCCGATTGGCTGAGTTCAGACCTAATTTGTGGGTCTTGTATTGTTGAGACATCTGGGGTATTCCTACCTTTTCCTTTGTAGAAGAACTCGTAAAAAGCAAGTCCAGGCAGTGATGTAAAAGCAGCTTCATCTCCGGCACTGGAAAGTCATTTAGACAATTAATGAAGATGTAAAGCGTCCTAGGAAGGCAGGCGCTGGCTTGCTTACAGATATGTGGGATGCACCGCAGGAGCGAAGTCCATTTTCGGCAGACTTCATGCCATGTCCAAGGATATTCCTGTATTGCAGAGCAGGATACGGCGGCTGGGGCTTCTCTGCTGTAGCACCCGAAAATAAGCATTCAGTGAGTCCAGATTGGGCGTTGATTACTGTTCCATCGAAACTGGAAAGTTGTTTCCAAGACGTCCAAGGCCGGTTTTTGTTAGGGTGCCCGCAAACATCACACCACGAAAGCATCTCAAGCAAGCTTTGGAGGCTTAAGGCTCAGAGTGTGCCGACGCAATGACTCACATGGCCAGTCGCAACGATGGAGAGGACTCATAGTCCTTCCAATAGGACTCACCTCTAGCTAGATATCTTGCTCAAAAGGCTTCCCTGGATCAACTTGGAAGCTTAATAGGCAAAGAGACTAAAAAACTTCATATTTCGCTCATCTATCTTAAAAATCCATTCTTGGATATATCAGGGCCGCTCCGGTTCGTAATGGTGGTCAGAGCTTAGCTTCATTGTCTACTTTTCAACGAGCAGTGTTTTACTGCTGGTAATCGTCCTAGTACGGACGCCACCCGCTCCTCGGCAGCTGACGATGACCAAAGCAAGAGAGGTATATTAAGGCAAGGCAACCCCTCGTTAGCAACATCTAAATCCTCATTTTATTTGCAACAGCCATGGCACCTAGCAAGGGAATGGAAAAGAAGGACAAGTCAGCATCCTCAGCTAAGAGTGTCACAAAGACAAGATCGAAGAATGAGCTACAACAGCAGCTTGCAAAAAAACAGGCCTCACTGGAACGCGCGTCTGCAGCCTATGATAAGGCAAGTCCGGAAAAAAAGCGGCAGATCGATGGCATGCGTAATGAGGTCACTGCGTTGCGTGCCGTTGTCGAGTCGATGGATGTAGACCCACCTGGCCAGGAACCAAATGAAAAAGGAGACACTCTCCAAGACAATACGGGTCTGGAAGGAACGAATGGAAATGACGGTGGCCTCTCCTTAACGGGGTTTCCGCTCGGCAATGGCGCAGCATCTCTCCAGAATGATGATGGCTCAAAGGCACCTGGAAATCTCGGCGGCGACGGCGAAAATGAGCCTCGGCACGAGCCTGGGGCGGCAGATGAAGGAGGGCAACTACAAGAACCAGAGACAGGACGCGGCGGGACGGAGCCTGGTGTTATGGAGTCCATTGAGACTGACGAACCGAATGGATCTTTGTTCCTCCAAGATGATGATGAAATGGCAGAGTTTGAAGATCCGGAGTATGGCAAGCCGCTGTTGACTATCCCGACGACAAGTGGCGTGAGCGAAGAAGGTGTGAAGACAGTCGGATGGTTTGGCAAGCACCTTCGCAAGTACATCAACATGTATGGGAAAAAGAATTCAGCAACCTACCGCCTAGAAAACCGTGCATTCCCCCGTAGCTATGCGGAAAATCCACCAGAAGATGAGAACGTGGGAAGTGCGAAGAACAGATTTGGAGACACACTACCAGGTATCGGCAGGCTCCACTATCCCAATGCGGAAGCACCTAGGATCTGGGGAGTTGCCTGGCGGGGTTTGAATTCGGGTGACTTGGAGCATGACTTGGAGCTCATCGATCCCGGATGTAACGAGTCTTTCACCCATACTGTAACTTACGTTCTCGTGGGATGGACAATTAATGGACAGGAAGACAAGAGGTGGGAAACGCGAACCGCTTACCGAAACATAATCGGAAGCAGGTCTTTGGCCGATATCCACATTTACAAGGCTGCGGTCGAGTCTCAACATAGGTACATCGGGGCCATGGAGGGCCGGCGGAGGGCGATCAGCAGGTCACCTTCCGTTCCCCTTCTAGGAGGAGGCCTCAACATTGCGAGGGACAGGACCAGATCGGCAAGGCGCACGGGCAAATCATCATGGAGCAAGCGGGGGCTGTCGCAAAGCGATAGAGGATCATCGCCAGCTCAATTCTTGCCGTCACCCAGGTCCACCGTGTCCCCCCAGCGACGGACGAAGGGCATAGATAATCTCGGTGAGGCCAAAGCGGAATTTCTCGGAGACTGGCTTGAACTGCGAGGTGCCGAAGACTTTTCAGAACTAAGTGCGGCCGACCAGCAACAATGTGTAGAGGCTTGGAGGATCTACAAGAAGTCGGAGGCGTTAGCATAAGAGAGTAGGAAACAGGAAGCGTGAGGGCGCAGTTTCTGAAGCCCGCCTTGCCTTGGTTTTCGTCTACGACGTTGCTCTGGCAGGTGTAGGCTTTTTTTCAAGCGAGGGACCGATGATTAAGGACCGCATTGGATGATTTCTCTTTTTTTCCTGGAAAAAAATCTAAGGGCTATTGTTACCTAGATGAGTGAAGGTTTTGCGAGTTTTTTTTTTTTCATTTCTATTTGTTAGGTCATAAAGTTAGGATAGGAAATTTACGTCCGGGTTGCTTTCATTGCTTACACCAGCCTCTGGTGCGGCTTTATTGCTAAGATCTTAAACCGCCATCCTAGTACGCAACAAGCCAGCTCAAAATCCGCAGACGAATTATCCAAAGTCTAGCTTCTCCCGGAGCTATTCATGGCACTAAGGAGCACTGTGCGCCATGGATGCGCCGCACTTGTGATTAATATCTTGATTTGATGTAAGCTCCAGGTGAGAGGTTAAACAGGATCATGACGTCACATACGGTGTTCTATAGAGTTAAGTTCTAATGTTGTCATGTATTGCCTGGCGTGTTCTTTGATGTTGCGCCCGATGTCTCCTCTTGAAGACGTCATTGATACCAACAATGACGTGATACAGTCCTTTTCCATCTTTGTTATTATTCCCTGCCCCTCCAACAATAGTTTGGAGTACGCAGATGGATAAAGGCGCTATCGCCAGACGGTGTGATTATCATTAATGAGACCCAGTTGAGCAAACTCGGAGCCCCATCTCTTTTCATCATTCATGCGTAATATAGGACGCCACTCCACGTTGGTTGGTTGCCCAAGGCCTGTGCCGAGAGTATGCTCTTCCGCTGATAATTCTAATATATTGCTGCCGCTGGTCAATACACCATGTGTTCGAAGAGATAAAAATATCTACATAGCTTAATAAGAACAACAATAATATCCGTGGGAAGCAAAGAAGATTAATATATACGGAGAGTGTGCGAGTTTCAGAAGATGGAACACTAAACATGCTCGTGAACATGAAATTAAGAGGACCCAGTGCGTCATTGTATATTCTTGAATAGAACTGAGCAAATGGATTCATCAATACAAACTGAGCTAAAAAGCCGGCACTACTGAGTCATGTCGACTGGGTATTGGCCGACTAGAGATGCCATCCTCACCTCCTTCGAAGTCCGCTCACTACTTATCAGGCTCCACCTGGGTAATGAAGTTGTAGCCATCTTCTGGCCTGAATTGCCAGATATTTCTCTCACCGCCGATTTCGTAGATAATAAAGAGATAGCCACTTTTGAAAAACCAAGAGGTGACGTTTGCACTGTCATTTCCGTACGTAACTGCACATAAGCGGGTGTCCTTCTGGCGACGTAGTCTGGTAAAGTCGGCAAAGGGGGACTGTCCGTAGCCATCGACATAGTACGTGCTGATGTTGAGGACGATGCCCGACTGTTTCAGTATGATGTCCCGCCCCATTTCATTCAGCCAGTCATGAGTCTTTAATTCCTTAAGTAACCTTTCTCTGAGTGGAGGATGGTCATTTTGGTCTGTATCGTCGTCCTTTAGCTGAGCTGATTCGACCACTAGGACCAGATAGACTTGGCTTGCGTTTGGGGTCTGGCTTTGGTCGTGGAGCTTATCAAAGTCGGAGCTCAGTAGATGGAGCCGATAACCTAGCTTTGTCATTTCTTTGAGCCATGTCGAGTTGTCTTTGAGAATCATTTTCCAGATGGCGCTTTCATCAGAAGCCGACGGTTTAGTGGTAGATTCTGACATTTTGAGAGGTGGTGTAGGAAGTGAATTTGGTTGGCTGATACCCGGAGATAGTGTAGGTGAGGTCGAACCTTTATATCAGCAGAAGATGCAGGCCCATGAACTAGTTTGTCGTTGTAAAAGCTCGGACTGCTCCTTGAAAAGGACATTTCTGGACAGGTACAGAATAAAAAAAAATAAAAAAAAAAGCCATTTGGAGCCGCGCTGAGTCGAGTTATACTACCCCAAGCCTTCGAGCGCAACGGCGGGTTTGAGATCGACTGTGCGTTAGGTGAGAATGGATGCCCGAGAATGGCTAATCACACTCCAATTACATCCATCTATTTTCCACCCAAATATGTAGGGCTAAGCAAATTTGAATCCCAATCGCATCTTGCCCAGAGAAAGTTGATCTCACGACGATAGCCTCTTACCCCGCCAGGTCCGGCATATTCCTTTAAGCGGCGAAACAACCGCACAGGCCATGGTGTGATTTTGTCCACTGTTGTTGCCCCGCACGAATCATTAATTTGTCCATCGCCATTTATCAAATTTCTTAGACGTAGATATGAACGCTGAGCCGATGACCTACGGGAGTTGGCGGATGAGCTGCACAGTTTTCTCCCACAGTAAATCTTTTTCAAAGATGCTGTAAACACCATCTCGCGATACGAATTGCGACTGGGCGCGGAATACTCTTTCTCGTGTTCGCCTCCTTCGGCGTCGTTAGCAGACGCCGAAGTATCTCGTCCGTCGTAGAAAATGCCACTTTATTGGAACAAAGGCCGCAATTGGACTGCAAGTCTGACCGGAATACATTCATTTGTGGACCTTCGGAGCCTATATCAATCCTCCCTAGGTAGCTGTACGTGAACTCACAGGGCGCCGATTGAAAAGAACACCTGCTCATAGACCTAGGCTTGGGTAAGATGAAGGCTCTGCTTCTTCCCCTTTTATTTTCTCATGTCAATGCGCTTAAGGAGGCGTGCGCTTTTGAATATGGCAAATGGAAGCCGGAGCCGGGCCAATGCTTTGCGTTGGTATTGAGGGAGCTAGGTGTCAACCGTCAGCAAGCCCAGGACCTCAATCCGGGCGTCGACATCGACGATATCTTTCCATCCATACCATACAATGTGCCTTACAACGTGCCTAGATACTCGGCCGTGTGGATTAATGGTTGTCCGCCCATGCTGCAGCTTTCGGACGGCGCGGCCTACCCCAACAGCCTAGTGTGTGGTAATAGACAGAGCATGACCAGTCAGCCTCCCTCGTCGACCGCAAAAGCAAAAGCAACACCCTCGTCGCCTTATTCGAGTGACGACGGGTCGACTAAAACAGATGATACGAGCACTTCAGTGTCAAGGAGGCCCGCACTGCCACTGTCGTCCCTAAGCGCTGTACAATCGCGACATGAAGGGGATAAGAAGAACATCCCATCAGACACATCGTCAAGCCAAGAATCGACCACGTCTTCTACTCCACCCCGAACCAGAGGGATAAGCACATCCTTAGATATTACTTCAAGCAGAAACACTATTCAGTCATCTCGTACTAGTTCGATGACGTCCTCCGGCGAAGAAACGGATAGCACGTCAAGAACACTGCCAGCGGTAGGGACCGCGACAGCGTCAGGAGCTCTGCTGAGTACAGACAGCAGTGAGCCTTCCGCCACACTACCCACCACGGGAACTGCCACGCCGTCAGTCACGTCACGCTGCCGGCAGAACAATGCTCACGAAAGCTGACTTCTTCAAGCACCGATACGGCACAGGAAATGCCGACGTCAGCTAACAAGACACCAACAAAAGAAGCGAGCAGATCTCACGCTACATCAATAGCTGAGAAATTAGCAACTTCGTCCCCAGACACGCAGTCAAGCGCGGGAACAAGCACGGCAGCCAACACAGAGACAACCCGGGCCGTCGAGGATTCAACGAGGAAGGTCACTTCTTCGGTCACTGGATTGAGTACAGCGTCAACAAACGATAACGAAAGGGAGGAGTTGATGGAGTTGATGAAAACTCTTCTATCCGAGAAACTAAGCAGGCCTTCGGCCACAGCATCGTCCCAGAAGGGTACAGACGCGACCGAGACCTCTGATGCGCAATCTACTGCGGCGTCGACGGGGAAAATAAACTCAAAGACGGCTACAACGATTGTGTCATCAACAATCGAGACAAAAGCATCGTCAGTTACGACACCAAATGAGAAAGATGAGGAGACTACCACAAGAACAACCAGCTCCGATAAAACATCAGTCGCCAAGACCGTCTCATCATCTATCGTATCATCTTCCCACTATTCGAAGAATCAAAAGACTACGCTGCATAGAACGAAGTCGGCTCCGCGTGAGAAGGCGACCGCAACAACAGCGGATCTTAGTCAGACGAGCTTACCTGCACCGAGGTGTGGAGATGAGGCGGAACTCCCAGGGCATGGAGATATCGTGAAATGGAGGGTTCAGATAACCGCAGCCCAATGGTGCAATGACGGGTGGTATCAAAGATCGGTAGGTCCGAAAGATAAGTGCTCTCTTGGCGTAGAATGGCTCGGTGATATAGGCCACGAGTATTCTATCTGTTGGGCAGAAGGATGTGTGGGCGAGGCGCAAGACCGGAAAATGCCACTTGGCAATGATGGTCCATCATGCAAGGATATCATGCTCAAAAATTGGAGTTTGTGTAAGTCTGACAACCCTCGTGACTTTTCCTCGATGCTTACATGTTCACAGGCACTGGTAATGGAGGAGTCGGTGGAGTAACACAGGTAGGCTGCTTACTTTTCAAGTTTCGCGGTGGGGTAGGGGAGCTACAAGGGTATGAACAAGACAAGAATTACAAACAAGGGGGGAAATCTAAACGGGGACACAGACAGTAACTAGAGAGCTGCCACACTGTCGCGTGATGCAGAGCTTGGGATCATTCTCAATTGATTAGATTAGTCACTGGATTTGAACCTCTCGGCTGTGAGTCTTGCTTGGATTCCTCAGTCGGTAGCCCACCGGGGCTGAGCACGAACGTTCTCAAGAGTTTGCACGTTAGTGATTGGGTCCACGGGCCAGCTATCCCGCAACACCACCTCACGTCACAGGGTGGCTGATGTTACTTCAGGTCGTGGTGGAAGGTACCCGAGCCTCAGTTGTCGTGCCAGGCGCAGCTTGTAGCTGCGTCATGTCGTCGTGAATTGAGCGTGTTTTCGTGTCGGCTATGGAATTACTGTGATATTTGGATTCAGCCTTAGGGTTAACTGGAACCGCTTCAAGGTTTGAGAAACCTCGACCTATACTCTCTTGTCCATGACGTTGCTCCAGCACACAACTGCGTTCTCCGACGACTGGATTATCCGATCACCGCGGATTATCGCTACAGGTTCCAGACGGTCTTCGAGGCCTTTGAGTCTAGGAACTCGAATGAGAAGCGGCGGTCGATCAATCTCAAGTGCCCGCACTTGCTGGATTTATATTGGCAAGCTCTTTTGGTCAGTGGTGGAATGATCGAGGATACAGATGGCAACATTCAGTTTTCCCTTGATCATTTTGTGAAGCAACTCGAGTTCGATTTTGTGATTAACGAAACATGCCTTCCCTCAGGAAGGGCGTAAAGTAACGCTTCCAGCGGCTGTAGCTCTGATTAAAGCAGTGTCGTGTGCATGGTGACTGGGATCTTTGTTCTTTGATGGTTTATTGCATTTATCTTCCTGGCTCGGGAAATACATGGAGAGTGTTGTTAGCTGCATAGAGGCCCGGTGATGGAAACTTCTAACATCGAAGCACAGATGCTGAGCTGGCAAGCCAACGTATCAATAAGACTAGCGCGAACGTGTCTGTCTATCACATCATCTGTAGATCAAGGTGATTATGTTCATCCAAGAGGAAACAGAGGTGTCACTGAGCCATCCGCGCCTTCCCTCATCTCACGTAGGGTGTTATCATTAAAAGGTCATTTTCAGGGTCAAAGGAGGCCCAGAACACTAGGCAATCGAGGCCGCTGTGCAAACGGTGAGATGGCATAGCGGCTTAGAAGAGGAAAGACCATAAATCCAAGGCCGGAGTCAGTACTTGCACCCCTCACTTAGTTCTATTCGAATGTACGAGACACCCTGTTCTCCTTTTCCATATCGTACTAATCAATGGGAGGCCAGGGGTAGCCCAAGTCCCTGGGTGTTCATAAGCGCAGCAACTTGTGCAGTTATCCTTTCGCCGGTGCCATATTGAATATTCTCAACTTTATAGTCAAGAGGCGTCCCAATACCGAGGGGACTTGGGCAGGATGGTTGGTTACTAATGGAAAGGTCAAGGTGGCATTCCTCGTCTGAACCTGTCTTGCACAGCTGGTCATTGATATTATACAGTAGATAGTTCTGGGCGACCCAGCTTGTAGGCTGGCTAATGCAAGATGCGACATAATTCATGCTATTAGCGGCAGAAAGGGGAAGCTTGCCCTCGTGGAGCAAGTGCTGGCATTCCAAGGCGTGGACAACATGGTAGTTCATGTCGATGCCACCACCCATATGGGGTTCCTCAACGGCAGATTTACCGAAGGCAAGGTAGTTCCAGGCATCGTAGGATATGTCATAGGCCCCCCGGAAGTGTCGATGCGGAGAAGATGAACCGAGCGGCCCTCGTTGTAGACCCTAACGCAAATGTCATCACAGCCAACAGAGCCTGGCCAATACGATACACGGTTGATCGGTGCCCTGGGCTGCAAGATTCCAGTAAGATGTTCCCACTTTTATGCCATCCCGCGCCGAAGTTCAGCAACTATAAGCCTTAGGTGCAGTGCCATCGGTAGCCCGTGTAAGAAATGTACCCGTCTGGAATGCTTGATTCGCCGGAAACTTGTAGGCCAATTTAGAGCTTAGGTTGGGCACCTCGAGCATGACCACTCGGACCCTTGAATGCCTGCATCTTATCGACAAAAACGGCCCATGATTTGTTGGACATGATAGGTGCAGTAGTGTAGGCATCCGCTTCAGAATTTTGCAGCGACTGCAACATGTCGGCGAACACATCATCGTATGCCTCGACTGCGGCGTCCTCGAACGCTTGGAGCGTATGGCCGTCGGATGAAAATTGCCTGAAGTCCGCACCGACACACATGTGTTCGTATAGACGGAGAACTTTTGGACAGGCCCCCAGTTCCCTCGCTGCCTCGTAGGCCATGCGGTGGCCGATTGCCTCAGCTATAGGGCGACAGCAAGGAAGGATATACTGGTTGAATGCCTGGCCTCTGTGTCCGCCATATCCA
The DNA here is from genome assembly GCA_020883615.1 of Fusarium virguliforme. Taxonomy (NCBI): domain Eukaryota; kingdom Fungi; phylum Ascomycota; class Sordariomycetes; order Hypocreales; family Nectriaceae; genus Fusarium; species Fusarium virguliforme. Next base: position 46,082 of record JAJHJD010000014.1, on the reverse strand, counting down.
CCAATATCCTTGAGCTTAGACATGGCCGCTTCCATCATTTGCTGTTCACGGCGAGCCAAAACTGTCGTTGGATCCTGCGGCGCCGGGAGGCTGTATTTCCCTCCAAGAAGTTCTGAGACCAACCCTAGCAAAACAGTTAGTTTCAGTCACTGAGGCGGGTGAATTCAAAGAGACACACGTATGCCCAGCACCAAAGTGTCCCCTTCAGCAATGGCGTTGCCCTGAAACGTCAATGCTAACTCGCTTATCTGGTTGTATGCGAAGAGGCCCTGCCAGCCACATCGCTCCGTAAGTTCGGTCAAAATACGCGAGCCTCGGACAACGGTTGATTTGAAAATGGTCGCAAGGGCATGCCGCACGGGCGGGCCATGGGTGGCATTCATGAATGCCTTTACGGTCCAATGGGCATACAATTCAAGGATCTTACCCTGCACCCATCCCTCGATGATTGGCCGCTGCTGGGTGCTGAAGCTCATGATCGGTACGCATGTATGCCCGTCGGGAGCGGTAATCGTTCGTCGTTGACTGTAAGTGCCAGCGATGTGCGCACCAACCTTGATGGCAGAAACACCCATGATCGAGAGTGACAATGTCCCTATAGAAACCCGCCAGATCTGGCGGAGAAAATCGGCTCGCTCATCTTTCGGCTTGGAAATGGGGCCGAGGAGAGCGCTTGGGGGTAGGCGAACATGCTCGAAAGTCGTAATTGAATGATCTAGGGGTTTGGTTCCGGGCCTCGTAGGCAAGATCCGTGCGGTGATCCCCGGTCTCATGTTCTCGGGGTCGCTCAAAGGGACGAGGAAAGGTTTCACCCCGTGACAATTCCCGCCCACCATCAGGCGAGCAAACACGATTGCGACTCGTGGCATCCACAATAGGGCGTAGTCGGAGGCATCGCCTTTGCCGCCCCGGCGTTGGGGGTGTGGAGATCGAAGGAGCCATCGGCTTGCAGTGTCGCCCTGGTCTCCAGGTTGCGTGCGTCCAAGCCGTGGCCAACTTCTGTGAGCATGAATTGGCCGCAGACGTTGAAATTCAATAGCTTCTCAAGAAGATCAGCAAGGTCGGGACGGTCTCTGATGAAAGGACTAAGCGTCCCGACGCAGAGGTTCACGTGGATGGTCGCGATGATGAATGCCGTCATGTCTCGGGCGGCAATGACTTGATATTGTTAGCATGCTGTTTTGCATTTCCAGACAGACAATCTCAAGCTCACGATCAAAATGAAAGTTCCAAAACTTTTGGCTCAGGTGTTGGATATCGCCAAGTGACAAGGCTTTGGGGGGTTTCATCAGTCAACATGATCCATGTGCATAATCTCGCTGCTCACCAGCATGGCGGCACATTGATTGTGCTCTTTCATAATGCAGGGCGATAACTTTCTGCGATGCCGGCTCTTGGACGTCTTTGTCGATGTGCCAGACATCTTGCTCGAGTATCGCTCGCGAATGAGACATGACAAGGCGACGTATAACTGCGTGGTGTCAAAGGATCCCCGTGGATTGAACCCGGCCGGAACAAGGGTATGAGTTGAACACTAGAAGAGTCAAAGACTAAAAAGCAACTCTGGATCAGTATGAAGTCGGACGAATAAGTAATTATCACGCATGCGAGTAAGAGATTTTCGATTTTTGAGGCTAATGAGGCTATCTCGACTTATCAACACCTAGCCCCTGTCCCTGGCGAGGAGTCCGAAAGTAAACGTTCACTGAGACTACCACGTCTGTTCGCGTTTGAAGCCAAAGTTAGCCCTGAACGGACCTTTCTCGGAAACTTCCAAACTGGATCCAGCGTCTCGTATCATGCTGCCACATGGCTTACGCTTAAGGGTTGAGATTGAACTGTGGCCAGACTGGCAAAACCAAAGCATTCTCCTTTTTTTTTCTTTTACGTAAATAAGTTTTGGGAACAGCGGAGCTTGATAATCTGCAAGGTCATCCAAGATCCCGTGGGGATAGATCCAAAAACTGCGGTTGAGACCCCATGAGACGAGTGTTTGGTATGGTAGCAAACTGCGGAAAAGGAAAGAAAGCAGACTGATGTCGCTCGTTGGGCTGTCCGTAGTGTGTTTTGGGCGCCCACGACAGGATTTGATTCCGTTTAGGACCCAGCACAGATAATTAACTGACTATAAATCTCAAATACTTCCTATCCAACTATGATTTGGCCACTTCTTTCAGCACTACAAGTCCCACTATGTGTCAAGTTCAGATTATCAAAACATCCTGCAGCACTTGCAATAAAAAATGGAGAGAAGCTCTTGCAAAACATGGTGCGAAAAAACTCTTAGAAAGAGGCGCTCTGGACGCATGGGCTTGCGCCTCTGTTGGGGGCGTAGTACAAAACTTCCCAACAAAATTATCCACCGAACTTGCGATGATTGCTCAGGCTAGGATGCGGCGAGTTTCTTCAACAAATATGCGACTGGGCGAGATTCGTAACCGGCATGAATTTGACCAGGTAGAACGAACTTGACAAGCATAGAGGAGTACAATTATATACTGACGTTGAATTGTACAATCTTGTTGGATGTAGTTGATAGAGAGATGTTTTGATTGCATTAATTATGATTGTGCCTAGTGAGGTTGTCACTGATGGGAGATCCCTCAAAGCATTCTATCGCTGACTGATCTCTGTCCAGGGCCTTGGACTGTCAACGCAGGACTTTCAAGCTTTAATCATCTCACAATAGTAAAGGGGAAACTCTGAGTTCTTCCAACATATGCAATATACAATTCGGTACACACATCGCGCAGAGAGGCGGCGGTGTGAAGGCTAATCACCACTTCTCTGAATCAACGACAAAAATGCCTTGCGACTATCACCGTTGCCGTTGGCTAACCAAATCTGCCAATGCTCACCCTCCCCCTATACGGCAAGTAGATGGTTCCACCATCCATGTTGTGTAATGCTTCCGCGTAGGCATGAGTTAGGAAATATAACAAATGACGGCTTATGTGACGTCAAAGCCGTCTAGGTCCTGAGCCTAGAGCTACGCGGATCGTTTGGCTCGCATTCGCCTAGGACGAACGGTGCTGCCATCACCACTAGCACCTGATTCAACGAGACCACCTGGTCCACTCATTGTTATCCATGCCCAGATGGCCATGGTGATGAGTCCCCCAATAGGACGGAGAGCTCCGCGCCAACCGACGTAGCAATCAAGGTGGGATACTTGTCGGTGTACCACAAGATGACACCGGCCGAGAACTCGATAATGACAAGATCAAGCAGAGCCAATGGAGTCCAGGCCAGATTTTCCCCATGCGGCTTGGTTGCTTGCAGCCTTCGAATATAAATTGGAGCATCGTAGCAGAGGTAATGGCGGTGATAGAGGTTATCGTGGCGCTGATAAGCAACCTACACGCTATCTGCGAGCGTACCCCCATGTCTTCGGCCTGGAGCACGCCAAAGACCATAGCTGTCAGCGACATGACTCCCAGCGTAGCGGCAAAAGTATTGAAGTCGTCGTAATATTGCAGCAGTCGATGGAAGACAATAGTCGATGGCTTATCGGCTAGTGAGGAGAACATAGTTAGGTCTAGGTGTAGAAGATCGTACTGTCAACTTACGTTGAGTCATATTTGGTTTGACGCAAGTCAATGGCCACCGGTTAGATTGTAAGACACAGTATTGACCAGAGGAGTACGTGATGCTGAAGAAGACAGTCGTGGTGTCAGAACATTATTGAGACACGGTCGGTGGGTAGGGCGGAGCAGATGCAGGTTATAACTGAGCGCGGGCATTTCACTGATTCTTTTGATCCCGGAAAGAGTTTCCGTTTCTTGTCCTTCCGCCACGGCTGTAACTTCTGGTGTGAGTGGTTGATCTCCTATTTTCGGTCCCGTCTGAATTAGTTTTAATGCGAGAAGTCGAGGCTAAACCCCTACCTTGTGTACCGCTTGAATTGACTGCTCGCGAGCTGAGATGTCTTCAATCTTGATGCTGCACATCTATCAAGTTGTCGAAAATTGGCTGCAAAATTGACTGGGCGAATTAGATCTAGCATCACTGCATGTTAGGTCTACACCTTGTAACTCGTGAGTCAGATTGATAGCGTTGACATCCACTTCAGCAAAATTGGTGGCTCGGATTGTGTTATGTTGAGAGGTCCATATTGGTCGCCCTCGACGGTCACATTACCTCTGGTCGAGAACGGGATGCTTTGGCGCGTATGTGATGTGGGATTCTAAGCTTGAGTCCGGTAAAAAGGGGACGGGTAGCGTCTTAATGTAATATTAGACGCGCCGATACGCAGCAGTCGAACAACGTAGGTTCCTCAGTATGGCGCTTTAGGACGAAAAGTATAATAATGTCTCTCTGCCGCGAGCTTGCTTAGTTCTCTTGCTGCTCACGTCCGAGGCCTTGCTGCTCGCTGACATTAATGTGTTTCTGTGTCTTATAAACTATGGATGCTCCCTCGTATACTCTGGGCGGCAACAATCAAGAGAGTGAAGAACATGATATATCGGAAAGTTATCCTTATAGCCCAAGTCTGTATACGTCAGTTGTACGGGCCTCTACCACTCGCCCCACGCCAGAGGCTTGCACACATTCCTGGTTAATCAGGGTCGGCTATCTAATCGAATGGATTTGTCCTTCCTGCAGAAACGTAGAACCTGCTCTCTTTTTTGAGTGCCACTATTGTGCACTCAAAAGGTGTAGGGTTTGTGCCGAAGCTCAACACGGTCCTAGCTCCAACGCCTGAGCGTCGGGTCTCGTGCACATCGGAAGAAGCAAAGCTTTGATTGAGCGGACTGCTCGCCATCATACCTTCTGAGATCGACCCAACTACTGGGTATCGAGGTGCAATGGCAGCGGCAGTCACAGCAAGGGTGGAGGCTGTGAGGTTTTCGTACGGCATCCTTGGTGACTTGATCATTGGTAACGCCCCAAAGCCCAAGTGTTGCATAATCGCATTAATTGCTTGATACTTGGTCTATTTTATTAGCCTGGCTAGCCCTCAAACCATTCACACCCATTAACACCGTGGTAACCCTTTATCAAATTCACCCCCCAATGCAGAGGTGTCCGCGTGTTTTGCACGGGAAACACAAAGTCTCGCTTGCGCTGCTATCTTGGAAATACACTGGGCTCCGCCGCGCTTCTATAATCCTGTTGCACTTCCTCCGCTAGTGATGCCATCTGGTTGATGACTTGGAGACATTTGTACAGCATTGACTCGCTCTGGCTTGTTTTTTCAGCCTGTTTCCTGAATCGCTGCGCGAGGTGTTCGTACTCTGCACTCAAGACTCTAGTTCCTTCTGCAAGCGTTCTCTGCTGGCTGTCTCCACCTTCAAACTTTCTTCTATCAAGTACAGCTGACACGTAGTATGTGCGCCCAGCTCCTCATGCGTCATTGCCCCAGACTCGGCGGAGAGGACACTGGAGGCTGGCGGGTAGGTCGATACGCGATACATGCCGAGGCTCAGATGGTCGGCATTAATAGCGGCCTTCGCAAAGGTAACTGCATGGAAGCTCTGCCCGACCTCCCGACAGAGTTCTTTATGCGCCGTCAAGCCGTGGTCGCTCAAGTTTTTCGAAAAGAGATGAGCGACCTCGGCCGTATAAACCCAGGTGTAAACATCGCTCTGTTTGGTTACCAGCCGAACTTTCGACGGTTCGATCGTGATGCCAGTTCTATTTCTTTACTAGAGTCAGCATTTAGCACACTTGTTCCAATCGAATCCGTCTTACTTATATGGGCGGCAAGTTCCTCCCTACACTTTTTTACGAGACACCGCCGTTCTTCAATGGCCTGGCTTTGGCCCAGAGAACTCGTTTCCCGCTCATGGGGTGTTACAACGAAGTTGTCCATAATCGCAAGCTTGAGTTCTTTTGATCGATTGGCTTTGTTTTTAGCCCACCGATGCCGGGTATTGCTGGGTAATTTAAGGGAGACACGGCTGAACGTGTAGGCCTTCGTGCCTGTGCTGTTTCATATTGCACAGCCGTAAATATACTGACATGCGTCGTGTGGTCCACATATTTGACTTCGAATGGTAGGCGAATATTGGCTTTGCGACTGTTGATCAGAAGGCCAAATACTACTTCAAGCATGTTTCTTTCGGCAAGGCCTAATAAGTTTTATTATTTTTTTCTTCTTTTCCCATTTGAGTAATCAAGCATAGCCATCCAAACGAGAATGCAGTACGCGTATCCTAGATACAGGATTCGTCTACTGGAAACAATATGGGATCCTCAGACTCTTCCTCCAAGTCCTCAACTCCTGTGCCTGGTCTGTGCAGCGAGAGCAATCTTTCGATAGTTTGATTTTGCACGTCCTGCACGCCCCGCATGTAGTGGATTGTCTCCTTTAGCTCGCCTAATTCCTGGCTCACCTTGGCCATTGTGTCCAAAAGGCTCTTATGAGACGCCTCTATGTGACTCTCTGCCAATCTTATATCATCGACGCTGTCACGGACGCACGTCGTTGACTGGCTTGCAACATTGGCTGATTCACCTGAATCGTTTCCGGTGAAACCCTCGCGTGCGACATTCGTCCTTATTGTCTGACGTTGCTTGTGGTACTGAGAATGAGAATAACACATGGCTAGTGACTTTGGAGCCAACGGTGTCCCCTTGGTTGGAGATGAATGAAGTACAGAGGTGGTGGATTGGCTAACTGGGCATGCCGATTTATAAGTGTGGTTATATGCCCAGCCTTGCGAACATCAGTGTTACTGCAGCGCTATTCAAGCCGAGGCCCAAATTGGCCACGGGCTGGTGTTCTATCATTGTTTCTATGAATTACATTGCGAGCCCGGCCCATTGACCTTTAGTAAGTGGTTGGCTTCCCTCATAAGCGATCCGATGTCTCCTATTGAAGGTTCACATGAAAGCCGGACTGGTGGATTCGCGTCGAAAGATGATCAGACACTTGGAAGGCAGGTGTAGTAGTATTATAGCTATCTCGTAGTATTCCGAATTCCTTTCCGCCGCGGAGAGGTGAAGTGCGAACACGGCTAGCTTGAGTGGCAAGAGCTGGTAAACCATCCCAAATAATACCAATCCTAGAATGCGAAAGTAATTGAGGTAGCCTCAAGGGTATGCTTGCCTTCTCTGCGTGTAGACACAGAGATGACGAGGCTGATTGAAAGAAGCCTGCATGCCGTCTTTGCGTTTTGTGATCATGAAAATACCACAAAACCCTCGTAGAAACGTAGCAGCTGAATCTATTAGCCAAAGAGGGCATTTGGCAGGCGGCGAGGAAATAAACCTTTTGAGGGCATTTTGTATGCAATATCTGAGCTTTATGCCTTGTCTTCTCGCCTCCCTTCCACGTAGCGTAAACGACCAAGTCCCCGTTGCCTGCATCCTCGCAGCCATCAATGGTCCGGATGTGATCTTCCCAAGAGCCGAAAGGGGGCCTCCACTTTAGCTTTTTAGAATTAGGAAGAGAAAGACCGAGTCTTCGAGAGGATGCGCTGGGAACATGACCACCAGCACCCTCGTGGCGTTTGGTGCCGACCGCCTTGTTCGACTCCTTCATGCCGCTCGACTTTTCAGCGAGCCGATCGAAGTAATCTCGAATCATTTTTCGCCAGAGATTCTGCCATAACCCCGAAGAACTTAGAAAAGTGCCGTGGGGTCCGAGGGATTGCCACTCACCTGAGATTTTCCATAGGCTCCCATGTCCAGTCTTTTTCATCTTCATAACCTTGCCACTTGACTTGGAACATTGTGTTTCCCTACAAAGCAACAGGATTGAAATTGGAGATCAGCCGCTCGATTCTTTCCAAAATGAAATCTTCCGTTTCAAGGCCTCTCGCTGACTGCAATGGGCTCGGGAGAGGGGACAGCATCACAACGGAGACGCATTAAACGGCGAGGGCGGCGTTCTCACATTTTTGTCCACAGTATGCTTCTGAATCGAGTCTACTATGAATCTTAAAGCCGTCAGTACGCATTTGTCATAAGCCCCGTCGCATCAGGCCTTACATGTCGCTCTTAGACTTGCGTTTCCTTTTCTGTTTGACCATGTCGTCAGTGATAGGTTTTTGTCCAACCGAGATGTCTGTCACGTCGGCACGGATATCGTTGCCTATGTCACTAAATTGTCATAGCTTTGTGTCAGAAAATAATCGAAAAGCGATTGAAACCCTCTAGTTTAACCCCAGTTTATAACTGCCCCATTAGGTAACTGACGCATGAGCATCGTGGAGGCAATAAGAGCTCTTGTTGTCGCATATGGCATGAAGTTTGTCGTGTGTCCTACCTTTGCCGGTGAACTCGATGAGACAGATCGTCGTAACAGCACGAAAAATGCCTGTGGTACCCTTTCTGGACTTCTGGGGCGGCTTTTTTTGGACAAGTAACATGGGTCATGCAAGTGGCTGATGACATCGGCCGACTCGTGATAATCGGCCGCAAGAAGACTGCTCTGAAAGCACCGAGAGCGGGACGGGTCAGAGTAATCTGTGCCGCAGTGGTGTGCGTTCATTCTACTTGCAATCGTCCAGAATTGACCCATGGCTTCAATGCAGCATAAAGCATACAGCTCAACGCGTTTATCGAACGCGGTGCTACACGGCCATTAACACTTATTTATCAAGACCGCGCTTGCCACTGGACCGAACTCCAGCGCCAGGGATCGATCAAGAAGCCGCCCGGATCTTTGTGAAACGAAATATCCCGTTCTCAAACTATATCATTCAAATGAAAATCACACCTGCTTTATGTGCCCTGTTTCTTACTATGGAAACTGTTGCTTTGCCAATCAACATGCCCAAGGGGCGATCGATTCTCGACCCCTGGCTAGAAAACACGAAGCGAGACGGCGCAGGATGGTTCAGATGAGCTTAGAACACCGAAGGAGAGTATCAAGTGCGTGGCTGGTGGCTGCAAAGACAGTTGAGAGCTGTCCTCATATACGGATCGAATTCTCGAAGAACTCGAAGTCCATGAGATACCTCAACGATTCCCGACAATCATTGCCCCTAGAGTGACGCTTGCAGAGCAGCAGTTAAATATGCCAATTACAATCAATACCGCCAATTTGGACCACGGCTAGAGTGAACGAACAGCAGAGCGCATCTCGGTCATCGAGCATGTATGCCAAACATATCTACAAGACCGTAAAAGCAATGCCACGATTTAGTAGCCTGAATAAAAGTTCTGGGCGTTCCACCCAAACTCAGCAATCACCTCTTCTGGGATCAGCTGCCGCATAACCTGCAGTTGCCTTGGCCGTGTGTATTGTTTTAGGAGCAATGGGACATGCCTACAGGACGCCACCAGAGTCGCCACTTCCCTATATCTCTTGCTACCCCGAGTCTACAAAAGAGGAACGTGAACCATCTCAGCGACCTGGCGCTTCTTCAGCCGACAAAGTCCTCCACAGGTCAAGGTTAGTGCTCGCGTATGCATCGTAGGTTTCGAATGGCGAAGCGGCCTGACTTCTGACCCATGGTCCCCCCACTCCAGCGCTTCCCCATCTCTTGGCAGCTATCATCGCAGTGTCTCTCTGAGGCATCCGTGTCGGGCCATTCCTAATCCGTGCCTGACCAGATCCAGTCTGGACCCGGTGACCACCAGGCCGTCCATAAAGCTGTACAGGAGATGTCGTAGCGTACACTCAAACACGCAATGGAAGCTTATCGTAATCGACGGAAAGTGTCCGGAAACAGCTCACCCTCCGCAAAGCTAGATATTGGACCATTTTCCCAGTCACGATAGATTTAAACGGAAGACGGATACCTCAGCCAGTCACGTCCCCGATACAGGTTATCCTTTCGTCCTCAAACATAGGCAATATTGCCGTCATGATAACCCGGTCTCAAAAGAAAGCCAGCGGAAAGCTGAGCCTTAAACCCAACAGGGTTCGCCGGAATTACAGCACAACAAAGGAACGTAACAAATGGGAATGTCTACAAATTGATCGCATGGAACTCGAAGAGTCGACCAGACGTTTCGTCATTCTTGTAAAGTGGCCTGATGGCAACATATCCGAGCATGATAAGGAAGAGATCTATATCAAATGTCCCAAAAAGGTGCGTAGAGAGCTACGGCCCTAAGATTGGACAGAAACCTACTAATTTCTCACGGATAGATGTTAGAGTTTTACGAAAGACATATACAATTTGTCGATAGAAAGGATGCTAAAAGGTTTTATTAAACTGTGTAAAGGGTCAGATACTTATGCTAACTTAGAGACTAAGTAGCGACTATTAACGTAAAGGTCTGTGATCTATACGCCGAGCGGCGGTTATAGATAGGCCAAGGGTTGGGTATTTTATGGAAAAACACAATACCTCTAAAATAAAAGAATGAAATTCTTTAAAAATAAATCTTTATAGATATTCACCGGTATATAAGTTACTAACCCCCTGGGGGTTCAATGACCCCCAGAATAGAGTTGCGGGACCATATACAAGGTAATCGGAAAATATCACAATGTGTCTTATTAGTAAGGGACGACTCCCGATTTTATCATCTATACTAGAGCAAAAGAAAGCCCAGGTAACATAATAAGCCGGGGGCCATTACCTAAAAGGCTTAAGAGGTAAGCTAGAGAGCGATATTAGACCACTTTCATCTTGTAGGAATCTCCACCCCAGGACCAATTACAACGGCCATATCTATAACGTGCATGATAAGCATGCCGGTCAAACAAGCTTGCCGGTCAAAAATCCCTCAACCTTTCATCTTCCTACTTAATCAATCAATTCTCAACCATTCAAGATGCCACGATCAAATAATGAGGCAAATATCCTTCTTGCGCTTCAAGCCTATCGAAATGACCCAAAATTAAGTCTCCGACGCGCCGCAAAGATCTATCAAGTCAAGTATAGTACTCTCTTTGACCGAGAGAATGGCGTCACTGCTCGTTGCGATTGGATCCCCAAATCTCGTAAACTATCCGATCTAGAGGAACAGATCATTGTTCAGTTCATTCTCGACTTGGATTCGCGAGGATTTCCCCCACGACTGCGTGGTGTTGAAGAAATGGCCAACCGACTGCTCGCTGACCGCGACGCGCCACCTGTCGGCAAGCGCTGGGCTTCCAACTTCGTCAGGCGACACAAAGACCTCAAGACGCGTTTTCTCCGTAAGTACGACTACCAGAGAGCCAAATGCGAAGATCCGACTATTATTCGCGATTGGTTCAGGCTTGTGGAGAACATAATCGCGAAGTATGGTATCAACCTTGCTGATATCTACAACTTTGATGAGACTGGCTTTATGATGGGTCTGATTGCAAGCGGAATGGTTGTCACAGGCGCAGAAAGGCGTGGAAGACCGAAATCAGTCCAGCCCGGAAATCGGGAATGGGTTACAGTCATCCAGGCTATCAATGCGGAAGGCTGGGCGATCCAGCCGTTTATCGTGGTCGCGGGGCAATATCACCTCTCCAGCTGGTACCAAGAAAGCAACCTCCCGGGCGATTGGGCTATCGTCACGACCAAAAATGGCTGGACCGACAACGAGACGGGCCTTGAGTGGATCAAGCACTTTGATCGGCACACAAAGACCCGATCAACCGGTGGCTATCGCCTTCTGATCCTCGATGGGCATGAAAGCCACCACTCGGCCGACTTCGAGGCATATTGCGAGGAGAACAATATCATCACGCTCTGTATGCCCCCTCATTCGTCTCATCTACTCCAGCCTCTTGATGTCGGGTGCTTTGGACCGCTCAAAAAAGCCTACGGCCGGGAAATAGAGCATTTGATCAGATGCTCAATAACCCACATTTCAAAGACCGAGTTCTTTCCAGCGTTTTACGCCGCCCACCAAGCCGCTATGACAGAAAGCAATATCAAGGGAGGTTTTAGAGGGGCCGGGCTTGTTCCTTTAGACCCGGAAAGTATTATATCAAAGCTTGATGTGCAGCTACGGACTCCAACACCTGTGGGGGAGGAGGCGAACCTCCCCGACCCTTGGGTCTCAAAGACCCCAAAGACCGTCCTTGAGGCTAGCTCTCAGTCTGAATACCTCAAAAGGCGAATTAGAAGGCACCAGAGCAGCTCCCCGGCATCTATTCTTGAGGCACTTGAATCATTTTCGAAAGGAACGAAGGCAATAATGCATCAGATAGCATTACTGAAGTCTGAGAACCAGATCCTTCGACAGTCAAATGAGGTACTTAGCAAGCGGCGCAGAGCAAAAAGAACCCGCCTGCAGAATAGAGGGAAGATGACTCTAGGTGAAGGAAGGGAAGCAATTGATCAGATGGATGCCAATACGCACGTAGCGGCCGAATCGTCGAGAAGTGGTGGTCAAGGAGGGTCAGCGCGACCGAAGGAAAGGCGTTGTGGAACATGCGGCAAGACCGGGCATAACGCAAGGACATGTCAGATAGTTGTTGCGATGTCTGGGGAAGAGTATAGCAATTAGTTCTAATTGATTAGATGCTTTGTTGTGTATTTATTTTAATTTCTAGATTGAGGGTGATAATTTTTGACCGGCAAGCTTGTTTGACCGGCATGCTTATCATGCACGTTAACATGTAATATCTAGATATTATTTACTGGTAAAAAAGAAAAAAAGAAAAAAAGCAGACTATATCGAGAACATCATCGGTGGAAACGAAAACCATCGTAGCCTGTTACTGCTGACCACTACGGCGCACTCAGAGTAGAAACGTGGACAAAGATTAGCGACTTAAATGGGCGCTTTCTAGGCTAGCTAGCCATTCTAAGAATAGGGATATATGTCAAATTCGGGCTTTGGCTACTAGCTGTCTGTTCCGGGTGTGAAGGTGCGCCCTGGGGTCGGAGTGTCGTGGTGCACTGCAAGCCGTCAGGAGTGTGGATGGCTCAATACCGGACGCTTATCAATTTCTTCTATATATATATATCATTCACTATTCCACATCCCCTTCATCATGATAGACTCCAACTCCTATGTAAATCCATGATACAAGCAGGTCAAACTCAATTCAGATCTTGTCGACATGCATCCTGGCGGTTTTCTGGCATCGCCTTGGCGGATCAAGATGATCGAGAGGATTCGCCAGAGCACTAGGGATCAACGTGAGGAATGGATCCGTGCGGCCGGTTACAATCTATTCGAACTCCAAAGTGATCAAGTCTTTATCGACCTTCTCACCGATAGCGGGACCGGAGCGATGAGTGATCGCCAGTGGGCGGCCTTGTTAGTAGGAGATGAGACATACGCCGGGTCATCCTCCTTTTCTCTCCTCGAGGGGAAAGTAAAAGCCCTGTTCGGATTCCCGTACGTCCTTCCGGTCCACCAGGGCCGTGCCGCCGAGAACATCTTATTCTCCGTGCTCATCAACAGGGGCAATGTTGTGCCGGGTAACTCTCATTTCGACACTACACGGGCTCATATCGAATATCGACAGGCGACGGCGGTGGACTGCCCCCTCGACAACGCCTTCTGCATCGGCGAGCATCACCCTTTCAAAGGGAATGTCGACTTGCAGAAGCTCAAGGCCGTCCTGGACTCCGAGAATAACAACGTACCCATGATTGTTGTGACAGTCACCTGCAACAAGACCGGTGGTCAGCCAGTGTCCCTAGACAACATGCGTCGTGTCAGGGCACTTGCTAGAGAATACCGCATCCCTGTGGTTTTTGACTCGGCACGGTTCGCAGAGAATGCCTGGTTCATTCAGAAACGGGAGCCCGGCTACTCCCAAAAGACCATTGAGGAAATTGTCTGGGAAATGCATCAGTGCGCGGACGCCATGGTGATGAGTGCCAAGAAGGACTGTAATGGTAATGTCGGAGGCATCTTGGCGATGCGGGACGAAGATTGGTTTCGAAAAGCTTCGGAAAACGTCATACTTTTTGAAGGATTCACGAAATACGGCGGAATGGCTGGACGAGATATGGAGGCCTTGGCTATCGGCCTCGATGAAGCCACGTGCTCCGACCACTTGGACTTTCGCATTGGCCAGGTCCAGCGGCTTGGAGACAGGTTGACGGCAGCTGGCATCCCTGTCCAGCGACCTGTTGGTGGTCATGCAATCGTTGTCGATGCGACTGCCTTCTTGCCTTTGGTCCCCAAGGACGAATACGCCGCCCAGGTGCTAGCCGTTGAGCTGTACCTTGAGGCCGGCGTGCGAGGCGTAGAAATAGGTACGCTGATGAATGATCGGGACCCGGATACGGGTCGTGATCGTCGGGCAACGGCTGAATTCATGCGTCTCGCCATTCCAAGGAGGGTATACACAAACGATCAGCTGGACGTCGTGGCCAAGGCGCTCATCAGCATCTACCGCCGCCGGCTAACTATAGTCAGAGGCTTTCGTATCCTCAACGAGGCTAAGAGGTTGAGGCATTTCACGGTGACTTTGGAGAGAGCAGGCGAAGTAGTCGACGTACCCGTGAGAACGCCTGCAGGTGAGAGCTTGCAGGAGGCTACGACTACCTGAGGTGAAAAGGCCATTTACAGAGAGGAGTTGAAGGTTCTGGATAGCTATTTTGTCCTTCTTTAGTTAAAAGTCAGCCTGAGGTGCAATAAAATCACTGTGTTCGGATTCATTGTGAATAATAACAGGTCTTTTCCTGCAAGTGTTTTAACTTTTCCAGCCCTGTGTGACTCCGTCAACCATCCAACTTTTCATAGACCTCCGCCATCGACGCCGGCCGGGTCCGGCCCGATTAACTCGTCCCATGAGCTGATCTGGTTGATATTGGGCTTGCGGCGCGGCCATTCTGAATGAGAACTTGAAGATGAAGGTGTCGATGGAAGGAATCAGAGGAGGAAGGCAGGGAATTTATCCCCCTTGGGAATAGGAAAGGTGGCATCTTGTGCTCGAAGACTCACCTTTCCACAATTAACCTTCTTTGACAGCCATAGGAGGTTATTATCATCTAGGTTGCGGTGTTTTACGGCATTGGGTTTTAATGCCGCCGTGTGTAACGAACTGTGTTCTTTGATATTGTGGCCGATGCCCTCTTTGAGAGACGTCATAGCCCTCAACATTAACCACAGTGCAATAAAACTAGATTGTGGTAAATGGGTCGACCTCGGGGACATGATGACATATTTTGAGGGGCTTCGTGAGTTTGAGAGGCGCTTGGGATGTCCTCCTTCAGATGAATACAGGTGCGTCCTCGAAGGAGAAAGTAACAAACTGGCAGGGATTATGCCTGCCACGCTCAAGCTATTGTTCAGCAATTGGTTTCCTTCGCGTTTGGCTTGCCTGCTCCCGGCCGGATGGGGTGCCCAGCGAGTTGGTCGAACATGGAAAAGAGGAAGAGAATAGGTCTAGCCACCAATGTTTCCCAACTGCGAAGGAGCCGTCCAAATATTGCCTATCTGCGGCTTGACTGTTTCTTGAACAGCCTGTTCTGCATCCGTCGTACGGTTGCGAGGATGCATCGCCGATTCGGGGCGTTCGTTCTCCACCCCAACATTTCAAAGCAACCCAAACATGCTGTTTATCGACGGCGTCTCGTTATATGTTCATAACACAATATTCTAAGATAGGCTATCGCTTAGAACTCATCATGGGTGAGAAAACTGCGTGAGCTGGTTTGATTTATTGCTTCTGCCGCCTTTCGTTCTCTCTTTCTTTTTTTGTTTTCTTTGGCTTGATTACAACCTCTGCTACTACCCACAACCTTTCCACCACTCAACAAACTCCCCCCTCCTCTCCGAAAGTCTCCTCCACCATGTTACTCATGTTACCCGAAGAGATCATATGTATGGTCGCAGAGCAGTGCTCTCTGAAAGACCAAGCTTCACTGGCACGCTCGTGTGTCCGGCTTTATGGAATATGTAACCATATCCTATACAGCAACGACGCTCAGAACCACAGGTGTTCTTCTGTGTTTCATGCTATCGCCTGGTGTCACGACCAGATCCTCGCCTTGAAAACTCTCGCGGCAGCCAAGGCAGGTGGAGCAGACTTAAGGCAGTGCCATGATTCTCGTAATCATCATCCCATGTCCCTCCACCACTCCGACGCGACGCTCCATTCCCCTATCCACCTAGCAGCAAGACGGGGACTAGATGGAATCGTCACCTTTCTCATCGACCAGGGTATCCCCCGGATGGACCTGAGGATGTAAGCAGAACGCCGCTCGCAGAAGCCATCTTACACAACCAAGAGTCAACCGCCATCCTGCTAGTGCACCGGGGGGCTTCTATCGGGCTTCAGCCTCCGCAGTTCGAGGCATACTGCGCTGCTGTTCGCCAGGGCCTTGCAGAGCTCACAGGGGTCATAGTGCAGGCAAAGGGCATCGATGTCAACTCCGATGTTGGGTACGGTTGTACGGCATTATTGTTGGCTGCATACTACAGGCAGAGACAGGTATTGCGCGTCCTCCTTGACCTCGGAGCGGAGGCGAAAGTAGCGTTGCGGCATTTTTGCCAGACTCACTCCTTCGCATCTCTTTTGTGGACCTTGGGAGCTGGTGCGTTAGTCTTGCGGAAGTCTCTAGGCCTCAAAGGTCTTGTTGATCTCGTCGTGTCCGTCGCCATGGAACAGGCGGCCCCGATTCAGAAGAGCCAGCAAGTGGCCGCGCTGCAAACTCTACTGGTCCTACTGCAGAGAGAAAAGTCCGGCGTGTATTCGGATCCCGCGCTTCCAACCGACGAGTTAGACCGCTTCCTGGATGCCCTCTTGCAGAGAATGCTGTCGGTTGATCGCGCAGACGCAGCCATCGCGTCAGCACTGCTGCAGCACGGGGCCAGAATTCGCGTGGGCACCTTCCTGCAGCTTTTAGGAGCCCTCAACTCGACGGCCTTTGCCAAGGACACTTTGCGCTGTCTACGGCGGTATCCCAAGCTCCTTCAAAGTTTCGACTTTGTATACTCTTACTGCACCAATCTTGCAGCCACAGAAAGGAGCTTCACGGTCGACTACTTCATCGAGCACGTACCGGATCAAGCTGTTCGGCTCGTGTACGAGTTGAAGCGGCTCGACTTGCCACTTACAGCCAAGGGAATCCAGAGGATGAGTCTCAGAACAGCTAGAGAAGGGACCCGGGCAGCGCAGTCCGGCCGTGCGGCTTAGTCTCTGTTGACAAGTCAGCTCATGCATGACGCGTCGTTCCTTGCCGCGTCTTGGGCGCGTCTGACATCTTTCTCTGGTGATACTGGCGTGCTATCGATAGCTTCTGCGCTTACATGTCGATTAACGGGGGGTGGAAGTTAAATGCTGACACGAGTGCACGCGAAGCTCCTCTTTGTCCGGCTGTGTCGAGGGGGACAGGCTCTGCGGTAGAGTCGGACCACGATACGTGTGATCATATAGACTGCCAAAAGAAGCGGCAGACATGGAGGTCGCGAGGCTCAAAACAGTATACGATGTGCTTGATCCGCCCCTATCCCCATCTTGGCGCATGATTAGTGTCTCTCACCTTCGAAAGCCATGCACAAGGACCTGCGGAGAATGCAACCATCCAACCACTTGTCTGCTGCTTTTTCGCCGCCGCTTCGGAATAAATACCGGTGGAAGCCGTAAAATTTCTGTCATGAACACTAGCAGTTTCAAGCTTTTCCTTTCGGCGCCCACCAGCATCGTTTCTCTTCCATACGCGCATACTTCCATCGATCGTCGGTTTCCTCTCCGGACGTACTCCCACCATCGAGATGGACTCATCGCTTGAGCTTAGTATCTTTGCCGTCACGACGATCATCCCATTGGTATTTCAAACAATTTCGGCGATTATCCTGTATGGTCGCAATTTCAAGTCTGTGTCCGAATCCAAGGCGGTGCACCCGAATGGCGTCCAAAGGATGAAGGCCGCTGTTCGAGGACAGATGTGGTTTGGCGCCATCTCAACGCCCGTGGCATCCATATTTCTGGTGGTCTCTTGGTACTATCAAATCGAAGAATTGCAGAAGGTTTTCTGGGGGCTTATTATCCTATCTTCGTCTCTATTTCAGGTTTGCCAGACATCACTTCCCTTGCACGCAGAGCAAGAGCTAACCGCTTAGATATTCTCCTTGCCAGAAGAAGCCCTTTCAGCCGCCAAATCCCTCCATGCCAGCAGCTCCTACAGCGAGTTTTGGGATCAAAACAAGCCAGTCTTGCAGATCTCCACCGTCCCTCTCATATCTTTTGTGATTACCACGTTCGTCGCCGTCGCTCTACGAATCGCACTGCCCGCTTATTGGCCGGCCGCATGGGCCATGTGGATGGCTCTCGGCTGCGTTTTGAGCGTGGCTCGATCTTTTCGTTACTTGAGCATCCTCGACGAGTCGGGCAATCGCTGGAGGGCCTATACGCTGGTCACAGCTGGCTGTATTATTCTCGGCACCTCGAGTTTGGCCCGAGATCAGGCATCTACTAGAGTCGTCATTCTAGGAGCCAACCATCTTGTTTTGGTAATCAATAGAATGTGGACGATGTGCGGCATGGATAGCGTACTGAGAGCTGGACAGGAGTGCAAGAGTTTAAGGTCTGTATCATCGTTGGTTTTCTCGGATGGAAGCTGCAACAAGGGCGAAGTTTGAGCGGCCTCTCATTGCTCGGGCCGAATCCAACAACCCAGCGTTATCAACGAAGGGGTGATGAAGCAGAGCCGCGGCACAAATGGGGTAAGGGTCAAAGATGGTCGAAAGTCATGTTTGAAGTAGCTCAGTTCACTGAGGTTGCCTTCCCCAGGCCGTGGACGCAAGCTTGGATCACCTCCCAGGGCATCCTACTAGCAGGAACTGCTGTGACCTCCCTCATCCCCAGCGCAACTTCATCTTGAGTCATATAATTCCCAAAACATCGCGTAGAAAAAGAGTTTATTTTATATCTAAGAGTGTACTGCTGAGCTCCTGTCCGGTTATCAACACCCAGTTTCGCCCACCACGTTAACGCTAGTCACAGCCCAGCCACATTCCTCCAATCTCACCTCACTCGTTGGGCCTTGCTGAATCTTTATGTAAATCCTGGAGCTTGATCTAGCTGTCGGTGTATCGGTCGCATGCTCGCCGGATGTCTGCTAGACATTTAACGTATTATTAGCTCCATTACTTCCTCGTTGTTCGCTAGATGATGAGGCTGTAGTTTACCGTGATGTTCACAACGATAGTGACTGGTGAGTTCTTGGCCTTGTGTTTCTGGTCATGCCACTCGCCGTCTTCAGGCCTCGCCGGGGAGGAATAGGTGCAAGGAATGACACCCGTGGGCGTTGTCGGTCCGGGACCCGGCTCCGGTGGTGTGGCCTCGAGGGACGATCTTGGTGCAGTAGCGGAGGAGGCTGAGCCTGGTCTGATAACACCCCCAGAAACCGTAGCATGGTCTGGATCAACACTGCCCTGTACAGGCTCGCGACTTCGACGGATTTTGTTCTTATGTTCTCTTCTCTCCAACCCTGAACGACTTTGAGATCGGAGTTTGTCATCACTCGGGACTGACAAACGGCCCAGTTGTTCAAGCTCCTTCTCGTCTAAAAAAGATTGTGTGTAGAGCGGGCTTGGCATTTTGACTTTGTGCGTTCAGCAGCTTTGGCGAGTTCTCAGGACGAATGTCATGAAGTGGGATGGAGTGAGTCGAGGCAAAGAGAGATGGACGCATCAGCAGCGTGGAAGGTCTGGGAGACTCGACCCCTTTTTAAAGCCACCACCGGTACCACCTCTCCACATCAGCACCCCTGCATTCGTGCGAGAGGATTGAGAGCGTGAAATTTTGGCTCTGAAGTCCTTAGTAAGTCTCACAGAGCATGAGGCGATTGTGCCACCTCCAATCATTAGTCTCCCACACCATCGAAGACAGGGAGAAGGGGGGATGCGAAGGCCCTCGTTGCGCGCGGGCCGTGGCGGGGAGATGCCGACTGAGCTGATGTCACCAAGCCTCGGATTACACTACGGAGAGCCGCCGGGATATTTCGGCAAGTGGTCTGGGCCGTATGAACTACCTTCCCCTTAACGGTGAGTGTGGTTACGGGTAGAAGCAGCACACAGCTACTCCCAAGAGACTAGGCTGGAGATGTACTCTGTCCGAAGCCCCTACGAGGCAAGAGGGTAGTGGGCTGGAATCGGTGATCAAAACACACTCCGGGTGCAGAAAG
Organism: Fusarium virguliforme; assembly: GCA_020883615.1. NCBI lineage: Eukaryota > Fungi > Ascomycota > Sordariomycetes > Hypocreales > Nectriaceae > Fusarium > Fusarium virguliforme. Next base: position 26,157 of record JAJHJD010000014.1, on the reverse strand, counting down.
CTTGCTACTGAGCGTCCTGTCCAGGGAGAGTGAGCGACGAAGGCGGATGAGGGAGGAGAATTTCAGGAGCAATGGTCGAGACAAAGGATTCAGGTGCTTCTGAGGAGACACGGCAGTAGGTAGGACTCCAGGGAGGATGCCTTACATCAGTACAGGGTCGGTCAACTCTGGCCGTGAACAAGCTTTCCACTTCGTAGCCAATCACAGTGGCATTGCAGTTGGATGTTGGCCCAGCAAAGTGGACAGTGATTGGGTCCGCAGAGCTACAATACCTGAGCGCGGAGGGAGCTCCATCCTAGCGAGAGTGCATGTCAAGAGATTTGTGAAGACGTCAATTGTCGACGGTTAGTGAGCAGCAAGTACAGAGTTGCGAAGATTAACGACCAACAATGAAAGAAACATATTCCCGTCGCATGAACGCTGGTAGAAAATCACTAAATTCCATCGGTTTTCCGCCAGCTGCATAGTTCCGGTTGAGACGCCCTACGTTCTGCATTGCCATATCACGATGCATAGGAGCTGTGATCCTGAATTGGTAATTGAAGAAAAGCTTGGCCAAAAGCCAAGGGTTGCATGTGCAGCAATAGGTCCAGCTACCAAACAATCCATTTAGCAGTGGAACGAAGTGCAAGTACAATCACTTCTAACTACTCTGAAGGTGTCAGTTAGACGTGGTCTTTTTATGGACGCGTTTAGTCCGAGACTCGCGGGTAATATCTGGCCCTGTCCGCTTTGGGCCATGGCTTTGAGCCATAGCTTTGGATTGTAATATTCGCCATCGTCGGTCAATAAGAGCATCCAGCGGCTTCAATGATCCGTTTTCAGTTTATGCCAACATTGCCTAACCGAAGATTATATTTCTATTCGATCTAGAGCGCTCATGGGATCAATGCATACCCCTACGCCGTTTTGGAAGGGCCGTCTTACCACCTCTCAGCCCTTACGAAACGCCTCGCGATCGCTTTTCCTTCCGCCAGCATGGATGCTCACCCTCGAGGTAATGGCCCCCCGAAGTCTGTCAAGGCTACAATGAGGGCTCAGCAGTATGTGAGGATGCTTGCCTTTGCTGCGTATCGGTCTCTAACACTGCCTCCAGATATGATCCGGCTGATCAAAAACTACATCTTAACGAGGTCGAGATCCCGAAGCCCAATGAGAGCGAGATATTGGTCAAGGTCGTCGGTGCATCACTCTGCCACTCCGACTGCCTAACCTTCGATCCGGACCTCGCCATGAACAAGGAGGTGAAAGTTCCCACTACCATAGGGCATGAAGCAACCGGCATCATCACGGAGGTCGGGAAGCAGGTGAGGCAGTTCGAGAAAGGGGACGCCGTCGGTTTTCTTGCTTCCAGCGGGTGTTTTGAATGTGATGCCTGCACCACGTGGTAAGTGCACCAAAATACGGTTCAAATATGTTATAATATCGTCGCGTTCGCCCACTCTTGTCGGCAGATCTTGGAATCCGGACCAACACTTCACCGATACCCCCCTCACAAACTTTATGCATGCGACCCAACTCAGCCATGTTGGCGCATCAGGGCTACTCCTGAGACTACATGCGCCAGGGCTCTCGATGGAAGAGACAGCTTTCGACAATGAAGACTTTGCCGAGGTGAAGATGGCGTTCAACCGGGCTATTGAAGAGTTGAAGAAGCGACTAGCCCCGAACAAGGTTGCGAGGGTTATGATGCAGATAGAGCCTCTATATTTGACCCCTCAGCAGAAGCCTCTATGGATATTTGAGACAGACCAGGCTTGCGAAGCACCGCGCATGAATACACAAGCGCGGAGGCGTAACAGTGTGTAGGCGGTCCAGCCATCCCCCTAGGGGGCTCTGGCTTCCTCGGAACCCTCCTTCTTGCTGGGCATGGGCTTATCTGGTTTACATCTCCCACGTTCAGTTCCGGTGTTTTCCGGCTTGTATTTGTGCCCGCAAGGATGGGAGATGTGGAGGCAAGGACGAAGTCCACGGGCTCCTTCCTCTCCGAACAGCAACCCCCCTCCACGAGGACAGCGCCCTGCGTCCGTTGACATGTGCCATTTTATCACAAGCGGCAGCGAAAATCAGGTGTTTGACACGAACATGTGACCAATCAAATCAGCATGAAGAAAACCAGTTGTTCAAGGTAGGTGCCCCCGGGGGTAACCACATGTCATCAAGTCCTCAACCCCTTTTTCACACCCTTCATACCATTAAAAGCCACTGCCTCCATGATCCTCAGTCAAGCCGCTCTATTCTTCTCTCATAACCCTGGGTCTACCGACTGGACAGAAACTCTTCTCTTGCCTTACGTGGCGAATTTGGTTTAAAGAGATATTCGCGGCGTTCAACATAGGTTCGGCGTCAAAACGTTCTCGTATCCAGTCGCTCATTCCCAAGACTTTCCTCGCATGCCGCCATGTCACACCTCCAGGATACCACACAGGGTCTATTTCCATCACTCCAGCCTAGGGAGCAATTATCACCAGACCAAATGCATCCGATGACAATGTATTATGGAAGCTCCCTGTCTGGCCCAAACTACTGCCAACCAGAAACTGTTGACCCATGCCTCACCCTTCTTTCTACAACATCGAGGGTGTTCGAGGGGCACAAGAGACCACTCTCTCTTGCGTGAGCGAGGCGCCGCACTTGGCGGCTGATACACCAGATATGTTCACGGAAAGCTGGGTATTCGGCCCTCGGGAGTACACCTGTGAAGGCTGCCCTCTGCAGGATAGTTCAAGGTCTGTGGCCCCTCTTCCTTCGCAGGTCGACCAAGAGACTACCATGCCTGTCCCCGACCAAGCACTTGCCGTCTGTCACATACGCCCAGAACAACAGCAATGCCAATATGGCGGTCCTCGTCTAGCCAGTGAGACCGGGCACAACCAGGGCATCACTGATGTTATGAACCAGCAACGGGGTTCTACCGGGCCAATTGCCGATTTCCCTAGCAACTGGCCAGAGGGAGATGCACCAACTATCATGATGCCGTGGGACCATTCTTTCATTTTCTATGGTGAAATTCTGGCAGAACCATTCGAGCAGGGACACTTCAACTATAGAGAGCTGCGGTCCGATGCACCAGACGGCGAAGTCCTCCGTGTTCCTGATGACTGGGAGATGGCCTACGCCACGGGAGAAGAGAACGTGAATCAGACAACACTTTTTGGGGCTTGCGAGAGAACGCAAGACCATCCGCAAGGAGAGTGTAGCTTTATCAGAGAAAGGGATGCCTGCTGTACGGAATCGAGGCGCGATCACAACGGTTCAGGGACATCCCTTACAGATTGCAATAGAATGCAAGCCGACAAGAGGGAGGGGAACCCTTTCGACAGAGGTGATGCCTGCTTTGAAATTTGGAAGCTGGTTTCAGAAAGGCCCAAGATAGCGACTAGGGCGAAGAGAGTATGTAGTGGTTTCTAGTGGCTGGACAATAAATTTATTCTAGCATCATATTGTCAATGAACATAAAGAATCATGTTGGCCAGGAGGCGGGATTCTGCTTCTAAAAACCATGATAATCTACATTCTAGGAAGGGAATACTGTAGTGAGTTGCAGCCACAGACAGACAGAGAGGCGGGCGGATAGAATACCATTCTTTCCAGGGCCACACGCCACGACGACGACGGTCGGTCGGTTTGGGCAGTTATTTGATGAGAAAGCCACCAAGCTTTGCGCCAAGTCCGTTTCATAGGCGTAACGACAGAATTCTCGGAAAACATGTATCGTCAATCATGGCAGCCTGTATTGGCCCTCGCTTGTTTCGACGAAGCAAAGGGGGGAAGCGGACAAAAGCCGCGGCATGCTTATCGCCTCAACCAGAAGTATATGAGTGGGCTTTGGCATTCCCTGATGCCTTGCACTTGCGAATGCCACTTTCAAGTTGCTATTGCGCGATTTTCTTCTCGGCCGGCAGCCACATCAACCTGACTTTGCAGGACACCGGTTGCGCATAAACACGCCGCACACACGCTCGAGGGACCTGAGACTTTTCTTTTGTGTGTGTATATGTTTCTTTGTATATTTTTCTTTCTATCCGGACAGACTGTCTTAACGAAATCTGGACCTGTGTAACTCGCCAAGCCACAGGTGTCATCCATACAGGAGTTCAACATCCATCATGGCTGGATGCCCTAGGGTAAGTAGCATTGCCGCTGGCTGCATTCCTGTGATATGTCTCGTACTTAGCTAGGTCGCCGCTTGGATGAATGATGCTAATGCGACTCCCCAGTTTCCTGCACTGCTCGACGAAGCTTCGACGTGGTACCTTCCGGACCCCGAAGACAACTATTGTCGCTTCACAGGCGGGAAGAGCTTCGAGGACTTTGAAAAGCTCCCCGAGCACGAACGCCGTAGTGTATTCCGCGCCTACTTAGCTGAGAAGACGCCTATTTTAATACAGGAGCCTATTGCCTGGACCAGTCAAGAGAGCATTGACGCGTTCTTGCTTCTGAAGAATGGGGCTCGAGACAACGAGGCTGGACAGCGCCTGCTGCAAGAGGCTCGGCAAGTGTTCTACGAAGAAAACTCCTTCATAGTCCTCTGGAGCGACTTGGATCGCTTTTTCGACGACCTGCTTGGCCGGTGGGCCGACGCCACTCCGGTCAAGTCGCTGGTGCGGAGAATCACAGTCAGGATCGAAAGGCATGAGTGTAGATGTGGAAACCTTGGGGACCATCTGCAGCACACCCGCCACTTTGCCGCGAATCTGGAAAGCATCTCATTCGAGTGGTGGGATTCCTGGAAGCATTGGGAAACGAACATTGTCGAGGAGGAATCGGTTGGAGATGGCACAGACGACGACGGGTCGAGCGAAACCCTGAAGGAGTCGTCCTCAATCGGCAGTGTCTGGGAGTTCTGATGAGGGCGAGACCTAGGGCGGCCGTAAACGTTAGATTTTCAGCCAAAAAAGATGGGTCATTGGTAGCAGGCTTCGGCGAAACCAGTGTGCCGGTAACGGGCGCTTGCCAGGGCCGCCAGTCAACGAGATGCGTAGCAATCACTAGGCGCCCCCTTCATGTTGGCTTGGAGGAGCGCACGGCGAAAAGCGGTCGTGGCGGCGGTGGTTCACGAACATGAGTAAGTTGGGCCCACTTATGCCAGCGTCTATCAAGGCCCCTATCCAGCATCGCGAAATGGCCAAATTCGTTCGTGCAGTATCGAAATGAGGACCCCAGATGGGTGTAGCCGAGAAATGAGAGCCCCGCGAATTATCTATAAAAATCTTCTCTGGGATTTCCGCATTTGCTCTGGAAAGCATCCGTGTCATTCACTTTTGTTCGTCGTCTTCCATTCGCCGGTTCCGCTCTCCGCAACACTTGTGTTGACTCAATTAGTGGACTCCCATATAACGTACCATAAATGGCGAAGGTTACAGAAGAGTATCATTTTAAGGTCGTTCAATGCAACGAGCCTCTGCCCTCGCGAGGGGCCTCTGGTAGCGTGGGCGGCGAAGTGACTAAGCGACAATCGTTTCCCTTCTCTAGTGGAAAAGTCTCTCACCGTTATCGCGTAATGCCCGGCGCGCAGTGGTCCCGTTTGCAGAGCTACAGAAGTTTTCGCCGTCAGAAGTTCCCGGCTTCCACACCTCGTACCATTAGCTAATTGGTAAGCGCAGTTCAGGGCACTCGATTCAAGCTCGGAGATTTCGTCAGGGTGGCAAACCGGTTGACCAGCCAGGATAACCCAACGGAGCACGCTGTCAGGGATTTTGAGAGGCCCGAGAGAGACTGGATCGCCTATATACTGGAGATCAGGGCTGCTGGCCCGTACCATGTCTTTGCCCGAGTATATTGGATGTATTGGCCCGAAGACATACCCAAACGTGTCATGCAGAGCTTGACGCGCATTCGTGGACCAGAAATATTCCACAGATCCCATGAACTCATTGCCTCTAACCATAGTAAGTCTTGACTTCTGCAGTGCCCCTCGGTCCCATAGCTCAATCATCGCAGTGGACATCATCGACGTGATGAGCGTCAATGGGCCCGAAACAGTGAAGCCTGTGAGTAATTCACGGCGCAGCACGCGAAGTAGCCAGCTGTTTTGGAAAGAATCTTTTGACTGCTTCCAGAAGACGATGTCGGGGGACGTGGGGTCAAAGCAATAACTTCATCCCATCGTACGGGCAGCTGCATCTATTTGATCCGCAGGCGGCGTGTCAAGGCTTGACGATGGAGCATGAATAGTATTGAGTAGAGACGGTGAAACGGGCGGTTCGCCTCAAGCTAGGATGGCAATCTCCCCAGAATTAACAACGATACCCGAGTCTGGTAGAGTGACACGTTACCGTCGACGCAACCGGATCAAGTTTGCCGCATGGGGATGCCGCGGGCCGTTTCGCTCTGGTCCATCGTTCGGATGATTGTCCGGGATATAAGTGATTCAAGAGAGGTGGAAATAGATGGAAGACAGGGTCCTGGGGTATCTAAATGTATCGGTTGACTCCATTCTATCTTTTCACGGCACTTGGCCGACGAGGCTGTTCCTCGAGCCCTCAAGATCTCCATGTCAACTGGCGCCGAACATCACCTCCGTACCGGTATTCTTTACCGGTGAGCCGGATATCCATAGCGCATTTGGTGTCCATGCGTCCTGTATTACGGTGTCATTCGTCTGACCGTCAACTTTCACGACGTGCCGTTGCCAGTAGGGGTAGAGGCCCACGTGTCGGATGACGATGGCCAAGCCGGAAATCCAGCCACAGGAAGCGTAGAGGATGATCTCGGACGTCTCTGAGGCTACTTGAGGGGGAATGGAAGGCCATTTCTACGGGGTGAAGGCCAAAGTTGACCTTCATCTTTGCGTGCTGGTTCAGTTAAGCGCCGCTGGGTGCTGGTTGCCTATATTTCAGCCACGCCATATCGAGGCGGCCGATATCAGCTGCAACAGCACAAAGTGATTCATTCGGCCGTGATTACACACTTCTTCGAGAGTCAAAGCCTAGTTTGCGCCCAAAGTAACCATACGTCGTATCAAGTACTTGGTCTATGAACCACCCTTTATTAGATTCAGGTAAGGACTGTTATTCGGTCGAGGCCCGCGCTCCACAGCATCGCATCTCCCATCCCGCGCTGTATTTTCATCCTCAGTACCCCAAACAGTCAGCCTCAACACCTATAGGCTTTTCATCTACGCAAAATGGAGTTCGACAAGCTGGAGGCGAACGATCCGAGGGTCACGTCGGGCACGGCGTTTATCCGCGGCAAGACATACCACTATCTGCGAGCTGATCCGGAAAAAGAGCCCCTTGCGACAATCTTCCTCATCCACGGGTTCCCGGATCTTGGCTACGGCTGGCGATATCAGGTTCCACACTTCGCATCACTAGGCTATCAGGTCGTGGCGCCGGACATGCTCGGCTTCGGCGATACTGATGCACCTGACCAGCCGAGCCAGTATGCGTTGAAGAGCATTGCCGAAGACATCAAGGAGCTGGCAAACGCGATTGTCAAAGACAAGAGAATCATCCTTGGTGGACATGACTGGGGTGGCGCCGTGGTCTGGCGCACCGCCATGTGGTTTCCCAGTCTTGTTCAGGGTGTCTTCAGCATCGGCACCCCTTTCACTCCGCCCTCGTCGGTCTTTCTTTCACCAGACGATGCTGCTCGTAGCAAAGGTCTGATGAATTCGAGGTACCAGACACAGTTTAGGGGTACCGAGATCGAAGACGAGATAAGGGACGAAGAAAGGGTTCGACAATTTCTCAATGCCATGTTTGGAGGGACCAGCGCTCAGGGTGAGGTCGGATTCAGCGTCACAGAGGGTGTTCTCTTTGGCAATCTCCCTAAACTAGGCCAATCCCGACTCATCTCGGGCGATGATCTGGACCATTATACTTCAAAGTATTTTCGAAAGGGAGAACCTAGGCTGAAGGGGCCCCTCAACTGGTATCGCACACACGCGCACAATTATTTCGACGAGCTGCAACTCTTGCTAAAGCCGATCAAGTTTTCCATGCCTGCGCTCTTCCTCACCACCACGAGGGACCGAGCATTGCCGCTGAGCATGTCGGATGGGATGGACCAATACTTTGAGGACTTGACTCGTGTGGAGGTTGAAGCATCCCACTGGGCTATGTGGGAATCGCCTACCGAGATCAACAAGCAGGTATCGGCGTGGCTGAAGGTGCTGAGACGAGATGCGCAACAGACGTAGGCAGCGATCAAGCCCTTGGTCAGGAGACATGGGCTCCTCCAGTTCAGGTTTCAGCATCATACAAATCTTCAACATGCTTTTCGACCAGTTCCATCTGCTGGATAATATAGCCGATTGGCTCCGACCCTACACCAGTGAACAAACAACGCACCCCGAACAGCCTGCAAAGTGTCAGGTGAGCCTCCTAGGGCCGAACAACACGCTAGGTAGGTTATGTAGGATAAAGTTGCGGCAATTGGGCTTGTACCAGCTAAAAGCCCTACCTCTCTCTTCTTACGCCCCCTTTTGGCTGCCTTGCTTGACCTTACTCCTCAAGGCATGCCTCTCCAAGTGTTCAACATCCCATCTTCAGCAATTAAAGCATGATCCCCAAATCGGGGCTGTATGTCCTTGCGCCCTGACTCGCACTCATGCTTTCTGTCTCAATTGAGACTTGATTGCTGTCTGCATAACCCATAGTTTGCGTGCATGATTCTCCCCATTCAACGGCGCCATCCCTTCTAACTATGAATGAAAGATTTCTTAACTTCGTTTGTCTTATTCGCCACATGCATCCGTGTTGTGTATCCCCTTCATGCGCCGAGAGAAGCAATGTTGCACCAATCTCAGCTACTTGTCCGTCGTCGCAGATGCTCGGTCCTGCATTACTGCCCTATCGCCGATATCTTGAGAAGCATTCCGTCCCCCGGCTAGCAACACTACTCTTCACATTTCTAATGCTTCCGGGACGGCGGTCGAGTCGTCGCGCCCGAATTCATACGTGCTGAGCAAGCTGCAACCCCCCTCACCACTTGCAAAAATGTCAGAGGCACTGGGGTTCCACCACGATGTCCCACGCACGGTCCATATCTCGATTCATCCTGGTCGGTAATGAAGGCATGGGACCAAAAGTCAAACGAAAACATAAGCCGATATGCTATTCTAATGGGGGTTTCGTGATGCTCTAGGGAATTGATATCGTAACCGATGCCCACCTTTCCGATGATGCCGAGAGTCACTTGGCTCAGCCACTCGAGTACTTCGAATGGCTTAGCGGCCAACTTCTCCCCTCTCATCCCATCCTGCCAGCGATCAGCTAGAAGGAGCGACTTTTCCGAAAAGATGGGACTCAGGGCTTTGATAGACCGGGTCGAGAAGTCGGGAACAAGTGTTTTGCATTGACGACCGTGCTCTTCTCCTCCGGCCGCTAATCTCGTACCGTACGGATTATCTGACACCTCGTAGCAGCCAAAAGAAGCTTGCATTTGAAAGCCAATATCCATTTCTTCAAGCACGGTGCGCGCCCGCTGTTACATTGAATTTCGACCGCGCGCAAGAAGCGCCCACATGGTGGGGATGCACCATCTTTTCACGCGAGTGATGATGGCCGATGGTCACTAGCGTGATGCCCGTTTCAGCCGTACTGCGTAGTATGTAACTTCAATATGCACGCAGGGTTCAGCGAGTGGGGGTTGATGAAGCTTTGTTTAATGAGGGGGTGGAGAGGTAGAAAGCAGTTTGGCGGAATTGTTCCCCATCGTTCAGTCTAATCAAGCCTACTGTCCTTCCGCGTCTTGGCACTGAAGGCATGGGTGATGTTTAGCCTCGGCAAACGGAAAATTGCTTCGGCAAGCGTTAGGCCTGCGAACTCTTTGTGCCATTTTGGCTACCAAGTAACCGTCGACGCGATACCAAGGCGGAGCTTGAAAAAGTGGGCTCTAAAGGTTACGGCTAAGATTGCCGTTGAAATTTTCGGGTCTCAAGCCGATGTTGATGTCGAGCAGAAAGTAGAGATCGGCCAGCCCGGTTTGACTTTCGCTTTTGCGTCTTTTTTTTACCTTTTTTTTTTTTTTTTTTTTTTTTTGGGGGGGGGGGGGGGGGTTGTTTCACCTCTCCCATGCTCTGCGAGCGGAGCCCATTTCAACGACTCATACTTTCTGGCCCATTTTGGCCTTCATTGCCTCGGTATCTGTTTTGTTTGTTCACTTTGTACGTTCCGCAGGTTCTGTCAGCTTTTCACCTCACATTTCGGTCCCATTTGAGCTCTGCGATCGCATGATTCGATACTCGAACACCAGACTCAAATTTCTCCTCTTTCTTAACCGGCCTCTGATGACGTTGAAATAAGCTCATCACGTGATGAGATGTTACTAAGAGGCACTATACCAATTTAGGCCATGGTGACCCAGTAGTTACTCAGCTTCCTAGAGAGATCTGCACCTTTTACCCGCCGACAGTCTAGAAAACTTTTCTCCAATCTTTGCTTCCACTATGACCGTTTGGCCAGCCATGGATGATGCACCGGAAATGGCGCTGCGCGAGACCGACCAAGGTGTGGTGCCCGAGCCCGTGGTGGTACACGTCCAATCAACAGCAACAAACATGTTTGGCGAGAAGTCATTGTTCTTCGTCACCCATCCAAGGTGGCAGATTCGAAGTGTTTCGGAAATGCATGCACAGTTATGTAGGTCGAGGGAGGTCCCTTTTTTGTTTCGACAGTTCTGACGCTGTTTTGTAGAGAAAACCTAAACGCCGGCATTATAAAAACGCCAGTAAGGCTTTGTTTCGATTCGGCAAAGGTCTTCGAGTCATTTGCAAATTCATACAACACAGCACCATTCAATGATATAGAGCTCGTTTTGTCTTACTACGACACATCGACGGCGAATAGATTGTCTGCTCTCTCCAAGTTCTGTGGCCTAAGCCGCTTGCAAGTCTTCTGGAACGTGTTTCCCGAATCATGCCCTTTGCATAGGACCGAAATTGAGCATCAATTTGCCTCGTCTGTCAGGGCTGAATGTGCCGTTGCGGTGACGTTCCAGGAATGGGGAATAACGATGGTCTCGAAAGACTATGCGAAGGCCCTAGACCTGCCCGACCTATTCAACTTTGCTGAATGCAGCACAAACAACGACGACCGGCAATTCTATCACTATCATTTCCCCCGGTCGTACCCACCTCATTCGATGTGTTGCTCAGGGTACTTGGGGAATGTGGCATATGGTTGGGCCAGGCACAAAAACCTCGTAGAGTTGTTACGAGTCTGGTGGCAGCACAGCGGGATATGCCTTCATTGCAAGATATACTACAATGCCTAGGAAGTAACATATCATGATATGGAGGTTGATACTATGTCATAGCCTCCAGTTTGCTTAACTATCCAATCCCTGAGCTGCCTATCTACTCTGTTTACTGTTTGTCCAAGACGCGATCATTTGCGATAGCATCTTGAGTACCTAGCCAGCCCTAACTTTTATTCTCTGCTTCCTTTAGTCTTATTCGAAAACTACTTTCTATTTGACGCGGATCTCCCATCCCAGCCAACAGAATTAGATAAAGTTAGATAGGAAATATGGCATAATATGTCCAAAAGTAGCTATAGGTATTCTTTACAGCCTCTAAAGATCACACTCCGTATTGTGCGACCTTCTCGGGTGACTCGCACTATTCAATCCGGCCACAAGACGGATCGGAGTATATAACTGTTAAAACCTGCAATCATTTGTGTATCGCCAGTCTGCAGGTTAGACTAGTGGTCATTTTGAGCCGATGCTTGTTTGCTAACCCAAAGCATTAAATATAGCGGGGAGAAGGCAAGTTCTTGTAGCTCATAGGAAAGGCTTCTTCCTTTCTTTTTTTTTTCCTTTTAGATAAAACCATAAATCTAGCTTGCAACTTCTAGCCACTAAATAGCTATAGAGCTTATTGTAACCGGTTCCTCTTCCCTGCGAATTGGGTCTTTCCTCGAACGCTGGTATCGGGTGAATCAAACGCCCTCTACCTGGCTTGAGCTATTTCTCGAGGATGTATTGCCATACTCCCCAATCACCCACCTGACAAACTCATCCCACTCTTGCTCCACTGACGATAAACGCGGTCGTATTCGGCGCCATCGAGGCAGGCGTGCTGCAGGCTCCATTGGATAAGCTGCTTCCAGCCGAACAGCCCCATATCAGCCTTGCCTACCATGACCTGGTAGAAGTCGTGTGATAAGTCGACCTGGGTACCTGTCAGTAGATGTAAAGACAGAAACTCGCCAGCAGTGGCTTACCGAAACAGCGTCCCGTTATCTGAGCTGATGGTGCAATGCAGTTGTTAGCCAGCAGTTGATACATCGCATGGCCACTGACACGCGGGGTGAGTCCCAAGACCTCGTTGGAGATGGGACACAGCTCGAGACAGATGCCTCGTTCCTTCATGAGCTGCATGATGTACGGGTGCTTTGCGAGCGCAAAACCATGGCCGATTCGCTTCGACTTGAGGAGCAGTGCGTCGATCAGGTTACCGTCGGTATCCGCGCCCATGTCCAAGGTCTCGCCGCAGTGAAAGAGGAATGGGATCTCCAAGTTCTGATCCGCACACTTCTCCTGGAACGCAATAAGCTCTGGAACAAAGTCCTTGATGGGCCGCCCCTTGGACTCTTCGCCGACGAGATCGAAGCCTATTCTGGAGTCAGCATTTCATCCCTTGCATGTGGGTATCTATTTGCTCACCCGCTATCCACTGTGGCCACTTCTTCTTGAACGCAAGGCATTCGTCAAGGCTTCCTTAATTTGATCGGGACTGAATGACCGGGGCGTGCAGTAAATAACTTTGAGGCCGCCAAAGAACTTGCCTTCGCGTGCCACCTTCGCCTGGAAGCTCTCCACCTCTTTGATGATGAGCTTCATGATGCCCTCATTGTCGATGCGCTCGGAACCGTCATCCTTCCATAGCTGGTTGCTTATCATGAAGTTGGGTCGGATCTCAGCATAGATGATGTTGTCCTCCAGAAAGTTCTCGAGTAATCGCCTTGTGTATGCTTTGTAGGCCGTCTCGTAGTTAAACAGTCCCTTCATCATCCTCGTTCGCCCGTTGAACTTTGCCCATGCCCTAGAAGGTATTAGTTCTTCGCTCCCTGGAAATCCACGCCAAAAAGGCAGCACGGAACTTACCCGGATGCTGTCTGCAGGTGATTATGTGCCTCTTCCTCGTGAAACATGAGCTTATCCAATAACCAGTCATCACCGTAGCCTTGCCATAATACCGGGGAAACCGCTCCATGAACTCTCGAAACTTCATGGTCTGTCCAGGCTGGTATGCAACGGAGAAAAATCGCCCGGAGACTCCTTTTCGGGCTCATGAGCTGAATTGTATCTCGCACCAATCAAAGTTTCCGTGGCCGCTGTCCGAAATGAGGGGCAGATTGCTCATGATGAACATGCGGTCCATGCCCTTGGCGATACCCAACAGCACTTCAGGCTGCAGGCAAGCATTGAAGTGGATGTGCAAGTGACCCCTTGGGCATGCGCTGAGCGACTTTAAATAACTCCGTTTGATCAATGAGCCCCCTGTTGGACAGGAAATGGTCGCCGGCAAACCTAGGATGAGATTGACCCCCATAACCCATCCTAGGTGGAGCTTTCCTGTAAACGTTGGCATCATCCTGGCTTTCAACCCCCGAATGATGGCATCAGCAAGCCGCTCATCCGGTGTGCCACCCTGCTGGCAGTTGAAATCAAAGTCCAGCGCCTTCTCGAGCGATAAAACCTCCTTGCGCAGTTCGCCATACTCTGCTATAGAGCTGGGACTTGCAGTAGAAAGGTTCGCCGCGCTCAAGGGATCACGGGGGCTTCGAGCTGCATATTGGCATCGTGAGCCCGAATGAGACTCCGCGTGGCGGCTTTCTCGTCCCGATTTGGGTCTTCCAAGCAGGGCTGTTTGCTCTCCGCCATCGGGTGGTGTTGTGCTGAACGCTGTGTAGTTGGTTTATCGCGGGTATCTTGTGGAGGTGGATAAAAGAAAACGTTGATGTGTGATGATGGCAGGGTTGAGCGAAAGTCAAGGTGAGAGTTGCACTGATATATATAGTGAGGACTCAATCGCATTCTGGCTTGCAGTATGCCTGGGTGGAGTTCGCCAGCTTCGCCTTCCGAAGCGGGTCCCTGGCCATCCGTCTTGTGTGGGTCAGCCCAAGGAAGACCCTCCTTAGTGACTTGCCTCTTTGTGGGTTCAGAATACCCAAGCCCCTAAAGCAGGCCAAGCAGCCAAGCTCCGTGCCCACAACACCGTAGAAGAGTCACAAATGCCTAGAGGGGGTAGAGTTAAGAGCTGCGGGAATACTTCTTTGATGAACGAGGTGTAACATGACGTGTGAGATGCCTATTTTGAGTGCTATTTGATGTTACGGTGTAAGCAAATGGCAGTCAGAGCAGCTCGCAAGCCCCGCTCCGAGAACCGCCTCGCCGCGGCGTCCCCCACGCACACACAATGGCCGCGGTACCCGTAAATCGGTTCCACGCTCTCGCCGTTCCTCTAGCCGCCCTCGCCCGCCTCCAGGAGCCTAAGTGGAACAATCAGTCAAGTTCGTAGATGTCCCTTAAGAGAGTCCGGCGGATGGCTTACTGGCTATTATTACAGGAACGAAGTCGGGACTGCTTGGTTGATGCTGTCACAGGTGGCCTACGCCGGGCCAGCTTGAAGAGATGCGTGGCATGCCGGAAGCCTCCGGATCACAGAGCCAACGCATCAAAGGAGATTCGCCTTTCCAACGCGCTGCCTTGACTGAATCCTTGGCGATTGGAAAGTCATTACTTGGTCTGATGGGACCTGGGTTACAGGGCGAAGGTATACACGCGCACCGTTCGCCCGCGGACCCGGCGAGGAGGTCGATCCGGCCTGCGGAATTAAATAACATAAGCGGAAGAAGGGATGGATGTTCTGGGGCGGCTTTTCTGGGCTCTCAAACAAGAGCCCTAGGGTCTATTGGGACAAGGATCGGGGCTTGATAGGAAACTACTAGCTGCATTGGATATATCGTTGCGATATACCATGGATGGCATCATCTTCATCCGCATCAGTAGCCCTTCTCGCAATCACGCCAAATACTAGTTGGTCGAATTCTTGTTGCTGAAGTGCCAGGAGATGAAAGGACGGTCAATCAATCAAGGTGCTAAGACATCTTGGCCTGCACACGATCAATGCCATGCCTCGGAAGAAAAGGACCATCCTTCTTTATACCATTAAATCTTCAAAAGTCTACTCTTCTAAAATCGTTTCTGGTTTTAGTGAAGCAGTGACAGCCCAAACACAACCAAGTCGATGCCTAGATAAACTCATGAGATGTTCCACGTAATGAGTGATCAAAAAATGGAGGCAAAGAAGGAAAAGACAATTCAAGCATCCAGACATCACCGCCAAAACACCTCTGTCCCTTTATCTGTAGCTCCATTTGAACTGATGCTTATCTCATCCTAGGAAGTGGAGAGAGCTCATTCTGAAATCGCGAGGCATCGAGGTAACCCTATCATGAACCTACTCGATGAATTAGGGTATCCTACCCTGGATAGGTTACGTCACTTGGAGGTCCTTGTCTTAGAATGTGCCACCGACACGACACGAGGCATCGATATCGATTCCTCGACTACATGAACAAAAAACGCAAGAAAAAAAGAGCAACCCTCTGTTGGCCACAGCATCATAATATCTGACTATCATATGGTCTTTAGCAACGAGGTTCGCTGCCTTTAGTGGACATCTCGACAGGGTCCATTGTTGCATGTTCTCCCGTCACGGAGTGACGCACTTGGTCTTGTTCTCCTTGCAATAGAGTCTCGGCCGTCTGAAAAAGGGGCAGCAAGATGTTCCCAACTAAATTATTCGGCAGTTCTCGTGCTCTACAAACGTTCAGCGTCTCAATATATTCCCTTTGAGATGAAAGATATCACTCACTCCTCGCGCATTGTCGAAACCCTGCAGGCAACCATGTCAAAAAAAGGCAAAGCAGAAGTTCAAGGTCGATACTTACTGTTGTACTACTTCCCTCATTCTATCCAATTCAATCGTCAGCAGGAGCGGCAACGCGGGGGGGGGGGGGGAGGAGCCGAAGACTACTACGTACTGCTGAACCAATTCTCTCGTTCTGCCCGGTATAATGGTTAGCATATAGAGGCAAGAAAGCGAGATCACTCGAACTATCCAAGTACTGACCTTTTGTCTATGTCATGAATTCTAAAGAAATGAAGTGTCAGCGCACGATACGTCAAAGTGAAGCTAAGGCCAATCTAGAGGGGAAGGGTTTTTTTTTTTTTTTTTTTTTTTTTTTTTTGGGAGAATTACTGTTTGCTTTGTACCCTGGCAATCTCAATAATCTGGTTCATGCGCTGCTCCAGCTCCGGATGATTCTGACACGCATTCTCCTCACCGTAGTCACCGACAAAACCCTCACCATAGTTGCCTCTACGATTTGTTCAGCTCGTGCATATTAGAGAGGCTCTCTATGCTGGTATAAAACGAACCTTTCATCTTGGTAGCCGGGACTTTCGTCTCCTGCCGGCCGGTAAGCTGGAGACTGCGGATCAAGCCGGGCAACTGTCCTTTGCCTCAGATGAGTCGGCTGGGGTGGGCCCGCAAACTGTCGGTACTGTCGGTGACGAGACCAAACATTGGGTCTACGTAGCCTCCAGGCTATCCGATACTGGGTCGTGGTGTATGGTTGCGCACGAGAGACATGGGCCCTATGGCGATGCCCTCGCGGAGGATATTTCATGATGAGACGCGCGGTCGAAATTGGGAATGAAAACGATGATTAGAGAAAGCGGACATGAGAAACTGCGGGTGAAATTCTTCGATTATCAAGGGTGCTCGGCAGCACTCGAAATATACACCCACGGGCCTGAAACGCTAACGATGGCAGCGACCAACAGGTGCAACAAGGGGTAACCACCGAGGTCCAGCCCGATGGGAAATGGCTCTTGGCAGGCTCGAACAGCTGTTTGTCTCGTATTGTTCTACCACTCAAAAGGAGCAGATAGTGACTCGTACATCGGCGCGGAACCTGCAATTGTGGGTAAAACAAGGTGCGAGCCTTTTGTCCATCAACTGCCTGATATTGTGCCCATGCATCATTCCATTACCTGCTCATCTCTGTTGCTCAGATCCAAAAGGCAAGAAACGGCCACTATTGTTCCCCGGGCAGCCGGGGTGGGTACTAGTTAGTGCCAGGCCGGCCGTCCGTTGCGCGCCGGCCTATGATTGCCGCGTTGAAAAGAGGCCAATTGATGGTCCTGCCGCGGGGCTCGTCTGGTGCGCCCCGAGTGGAGAGGTGCTGAAATTAGAGTGGATCCAATAGAAGCTAGAGCCACTTCAACTGCGACAAGCGGACCTGATCATCACGTCGGGAATCAGCTGCAATAATGTTAAATGTGGCTACGAAATGACAAATCGATGCAGATGGCCCGATAATATTGAAGTTGATAGGTCATCTAGATACGAAGCCGATCGGAGGGACTGAATTGGGCCGAGGGCAAAGGACACGGAAATCACCTTTTGTTTCCCCACTGCAAAAGCTAGTTATCGCTCTTCGTCAAAGCCCCGAAAGGAGGACTGGATACGAGTCGATTCCTCGCTTACTCGTTTACAGGAACGGATCTTGCCGCAGATATTTCGGACCGTTGAGCGGCATACCGCCCCGCTGATCCGTGCGGGCTCTGCAAGGGTCCAATTCAGCTGCCATTCCTGCATGTAACACCTGTATGTAATACCTGCATGTTCGCGCCGTCATGTTACTTGCTCCCATGGCGGAAAAAAATCCCCAGACGAGAACAGTTCCAGTAGCTCCGTCAGCAGTGGTTCTCGGGCAAGCTGCAATCTGACGTGAGTAAGCATTTGTTGAACAGAGCCAAATTAAATGATCGTTCAGTAGTGTACCGTAGAACTCGGCCTCCCAACGCCTCAACATTCGCCCGAATCCGAACGACGCCATGGTGAGGTGGGGGAAAGGCAACTAAAAGTATGAGGGACTCTTTTGATTACGCTCAGCAGCGCAGAGTGGAAGGAGTAGGCTGTGAAAGGGCGAAATCACCATTCACCATTCTGCGACGGCCAGTCGCAGTAACGGGCACCTATACCGTGACGCCACAGGGCAAAAGATTGGGCCTTGATGGCAATTGGAGCAACCAAGCGGGTGCACCAGCTTCCTTGTAGAGACTATCGGTTACGGGGGCACCAATCCCGTCACACATTCGACCTAGCGGCCATGCGAATATGGCCTCGGCTTTTTGCCCATGTCTACTACCCACAGGAGTGGGGAAGGCGGGCGCTCAGCCGGATCTGCTCATTATCACGTGAGGATGATTTCCTGCGATCGAGACGGGGTTTTCTTGGGGTGGTTTCCTGGTGGAGCGAGCCAATAGACTGACTAGTTGCTACCCTGCGATTATACAGCCAACTTACTCTAGTAGGCATTTGATCTCTAGCCGCCTACAATTAGGTCATCAGAACGTTAAAGGGGGTAGTTTTATTGGGGTTGCCTCACGTGACGACCACACTGCAGAATAGGCTTCCCGGCTTCGGAGGGCTTACTGAGGGGTTTCTTCCCTCTGTATATAGAACCACTGCGATATACAGACACTTTGCCTCCCTACAGGGGAGCGTGGACGGGGCCCTCTCTGACGCCACGGTCTAACGCGTTTACGTATAAGACCGCAGCGACAGGTGACCCGTTGCGGCCAAACCATACACGCTCTGTCCCTCTTGACTGCGTGAGGTCACCAATAAATTACCCTATATCAATAGAACAAAGGCAGAAAACAAAGAGACAAAAAGGGGAAAAAAAAAAAAAAAAAAAAAGAACTCCCCTCACAAAAAACTAATAAAACTGGAGCGGTCCACTCTGAGTGGACCATCCCGCCGAAGACACCAATGGAAACGAGAGTAGATGAATCAACCTGCAGCACATTCGGCTGTCCCTATAACGAACTGAACGTCGGCGGAGCATCGGAGATGAGCTTCGATGCCACTTCTGCTTTGTCTTGTCTTGGTACTACCCCATTGCAACTTTACCTCGGACGATAACGGGGCTAACAAGAGGGCCGGTTGAGATGAGATTCACCAAGCTCTTTGACAGCGGCGGCGCTATTACTAAATTAGGCAGACTAAACACAGTCGGCGACGTGGAGGAGTGTAGTCAAGCGCAGATCGTCCGGAATGGACCACAGGCTATCCGAACAACAGCCATCCGTTGCAGCAGGCAAGCTCCCCTGGTGGCAGTGGGGAGGGGGGAGACGGTGGTGGTCCCCACTAAGAGGAATCTGATCCAACGAAAAGAACTGTTTTCGATAACAGCACACATGGCCATCCATGGAGCCCTGTTCTCAAGGAAGAGTGCCATCCGAAATCCGAAAGAGGTCTTCTCCTAGCGGCCTATGTCGGTAATTGGAAGCAACCCCCTCACTTCAAAACTCAGTCTTAAAGTCCTAGATGGAAACACAGGGACCGTACACCCGTCGGTGGACTCCAATCTTGATAATAACAGTAGGCAGCCCTTCCCCCCCTTTTTCTTCTCTTCCTTAATCAACTGCACTCTACACGACCTGGCGACACCGCATTACGGCCAGCCGAACGGTGCGCAAGGGAGAGACGATGGCAAAACTTCAGCTCTGGCAGAAACTACAACACCCTGTTGTTGTTGCCTTCAACAAGACCCATGGTTTCTGGGGCGGCTCAGTCTATGTCCCTGACGGCGAGGTGCTGCCAGAGGCAAATGAAATGGTACGTGCAAGTCGACGTATAGAGAGGCTCTGGATATAGCTAATGGCGGCGATATAGATTCGAGACATTCTTCGAAGACAGCTCGTGATTACTAGCAGGTTGGCTCGACGCCCCGCCAAGGAAAGAAAGCAAGCTGCGAAGACTAAGGCCTACAAAGTACAGAAGCAGACCGTAGAGCGAAATCTGCTGCCGCGAAAGCTAGCAGTGCATGCCCATCCAGAGCTGCACACCTCTCAGGTCCCCGCTCAACACACGATCGCAGCGGGCGAGTCGGCGCCGGGAAGCACGGGTCCAAGCAGCCCAGGGTTTATGGTGGCCGGACCGCCTGACAATCGCAGCAACGGCGTCACGGCGTGTCGGAATAAGTAGAAGCTTCCTGATTAGTTTCACAACTCAGTCTTCAAGTCCTAAATTTAATAGAGGATAACATGCTGGATGGAAGCACAGAGGATCTAAACTCAGTAGACTCCCTCCCCGCCTCAATAGTAATTATAACAAGCATATCAATCTTACCAAGTACATCTATCGTATCTGCGCAATACTACAATGCCTAGGTGCTGCTCACTTCACGATCTCATCACTATATATATATGTTAATTTTTAATATTTTAATGTTTTAATGTTCTTTTCGGCTTATATGCCATCTCATCTATTCCATCTCCACACTTCAGTCTCTTGATGTCGGATTTTTTAGGCCGCTCACAATAGCCTCATCAGACCTAGCAATAGAGTATTTAATCGAACGCCCCATAACCCACATTTCGAAGACTGACTTCATCTCGGCCTTTTTGCGCCATGTTTCTTGCTCCTATGACGGCTACGGTGGCGTGTGGTACTAGAGCTAATACACAGGCGCCCGTGTCGACAGCGCCGTGCCACACTATGAGTTTTCTGATCCAAGGCTTTGGCGTGCATAGAACTGGAGGCAGCACTTTCCCGGAAGCGCAGAGATTCGACACTGCCTACTTCTCATATCTCGCAGACAAGTGGGACATCCGGAAACACTCCGATTTCAACACGTACATCTCTAAGGCTGTTTGGGATGAGCAAGGTGGGGGATGGGCCATCGAGAGCAAGGATAAGCAGAGATATGTTGTACGATATTTCCTCTTGAATACTGGCTTTGCGATCAAGAGACACGTCCCTGACTAGAAGGGGATTTCCCTCCATCCTATCCGGATATATGTGGTACACGAGCAACTCGCTTCCTCGGACCCTCAACAGCAGGAGCCGGTCAACCTTGGCTTCTGGCCATCCTACCGCAAATAAGTCGTAACCTCAAATAGTGTCAAGCTATCGTCCTTGTCAGCTTCAGTCGGAGTTAAACTTTGATCTCAAACAAGCTTACAACGGAATTCCGGTCCGGCGTGGGTTGGTTCCAAGACACGTAAGCCTGACCAGTCCAGCACCGCGCGGAGGGACTGTAGTAGGCTACGAGATAAGGAACGCCACACATGCGGAGCCTGCGCGCCCTGTTCTCAAGAGTGCGCTCTCTTTTCTGAATGAATTCTGCTTGGTAGAAGCTCTGAAGTCCCTCAGTATTTGCTCTGGCAAAGATTGGTGATGTCTAGGTTTTAAAAAGGAAGAAAAAGAAAACAAAAATAAAAATACATAACGTACATGATAAGCGAGTGCACCAAACAAGTGAGTGCACCAAAAATCTTAACCTTTAGAATAGGAATCACCAGAAAAATACAACAAATCATGTAATCAATTAAGATCAATCGCTACACTCTTCTTCAGATATTGCCACAACTATCTGGCATGTTCTTGCGTTATGCCCGCTCTTTCCGCATCCTCCACAGCGCCTTTCCCTCGGTCGCCCCGACTCTCCTTGACCACCACTTCTCGACGATTCGCCCTCTACCCGCCCATCCACACTCATCTGATCAATTGCTTCCCTTGCTTCCCCTACTGTCATCACTCCTCCTTTCTGTACTCGGGTCCTTTTTGCCCTCCGGCGCCGACTTAGTAGGTCATTTGCTTGTCGAAGGTCGCGGTTCTCTGCCTTCAATAAGGCATTCTCATGCATCATTGCCTTTGTTCCCTTAGAAAGAGACGCCAATGCTTCCAGAATTGACTCTGGAGAGCTACTCTTATGCCTTCTGATTCGTCTATCGAGGTATTCAGATTGACATTGAGCCTCAAGCACCGTCTTTGGCGTCTTTGAAACCCAAGCGGTAGAGGGGGCAACCTCCTCCTCAACCGGTGTTGGAGTCCGTAGCTGCACATCAAGCTTCGAGACCACACTTTCCGCATCAAGAGGAACAAGTCCGGCCCCTCTAAAGGCCGCCTTGATGATTTTTTCCGTCATAGTGGCCTGAAAAGCGGCGCAAAAGGCGGCAAAGAACTCGGTCTTGGAAACGTGGGTTATCGAGCATCGGATCAGATGTTCGATTTCTCGACCATACGCCTTCTTGAGTAGGCTAAAGTACCCGACATCAAGGGGCTGAAGCAGGTGAGACGAATGAGGCGGCATACAGAGCGTAACAATCTTGTTTGCCTGGCAATATTTCTCAAACTCGAGAGAATGGTGACTTTCGTGACCATCGAGGATCAGAAGACGATAACGACCAACCGATCGCGTCTTTGTACACCGGTCAAAGTGCTTCAGCCACTCAAGACCTAGCTCATTATCGGTCCAGCCATTGGGAGATGTTGCAATAGCCCAGTCGTCCGGGAGGTTGCTGTCCCGGTACCAGTTGGCGAGGTGATATTGGCCCGCACCAATGATGAAAGGCGGGATCGCTCGGCCTTCCGCATTGATCGCCTGGATGACAGTAATCCATTCCCTATTTCCAGGCTGCACTGATTTCGGTCTTGCACGCCTTTCTGAGCCTGTGACGACCATTCCGCTTGCAATGATGCCCATGAGAAAGCCAACCTCGTCAAAGTTGTAGATATCAGCCAGGTCGATACCGTATTTGGCGATTGTGTTCTCCACGAGCTTGAACCACTTTCGAATCTCGGCTGGATCTTCGCATTTGGCCCTCTGGTAGTCGTATCTGCGAAAAAACCGCGTCTTGAGGTCTTTATGTCGCTTGACGAAGTTGGAAGCCCAGCGCTTGCCGACGGGTGGTGCATCGCGGTCAGCGAGCAGTCGGTTGGCCATTTCTTCCACACCGCGAAGTCGCGGGGAAATCCTCGCGAATCCAGGTCGAGGATGAACTGAACTATGATCTGTTCCTCTAGATCAGATAGTTTGCGTGATTTGGGGGTAGTATCGCGCTGAGACTGAATGCCATTATGCCGACGACGCAAGGCATAATAGTCAACTTGATAGAGTCTTGCAGTAGGTCGTAGCTTTAATGTTGGGTTATTTTGAAGGGCCTGAAGTGCAAGAAGCAATCTAGCTTCTTTATTTGATTGAGGCATGTTTGGTCGTCGAGAATTAATTGATCAAATGGAAGTGGTGTAGGTTGAGGGATTTTTGGTGCACTCACTTGTCCGGTGCACTCGCTTATCATGTACGTTAAACCTAAAACCGTGCTTCTTCGAGGCCACCACTAGGCTTTCAAGTTGATGATAAGCTGGCGTCCCATTAATTTTATCTTGCTGGCCTGTCTTATCTTACGGGTCAGGGGATCAGTTGGATCCGGTTTACGTGGTCTGTCAAAGTCCCCAAACCACTACTAGTCTAAAGTGTTTGCTTTGCAGCAGGTATTTCTAACTTGAACCAAGTTATTAGAATAGTGGGCCCCTTTTAAGACGGGCCCACGGGTATAGCTATTTCGAATAATCGCAGTGAGACACCAAAATTTTACGTTCGGTTTCACCCAAGTACTTCTAATAGCGCCATTCTAAAGGCTTGCTTTCATCACTCACTTTTTTTATCACCAACCTTTATCACTCACCTTTTATCGCCCGCATTTTATCGCCCGCATTTTATCGCCCGTTTTATCTTCATCTCTCTCACCGTTTCTTTACGCACCTTGGCCCCTTCATTCCGCCTCCCTCTGTATCACCTGCCTGGTGTTGCATCGTCCTGTCTACTGTGGCAGAACGCAACCACCACTGTATCACGATGCAGATGCAGATCTAGAGCTCCTTGTTTCCTTCGTAACGCAACCTCTTTGAGTTCAGTTAGGAAAAAATTTCGCTCTTGACTCAACCAATGCAATGATGACAAGGCGAGGAATCGGGAATGAACGTGGAGATTTGCCCGTACCTCTGACCTAGAGGGCGTTAACGGTGAAGGGAGCTTACGTGGATGGCTGACGTGTCTAGCAGAAAGTCGTCGTGTAAGACTATGACAATCAAAGTGAGGCATCTCATGTAAAGAAGAGTTGAGGATCATAGACACTAGGTCTCTATGCACGAGTTCCTGATCATGTATCTTAACGATTTGTCCTTCCTCAACGGGCCTCAGTTAGAATGGTAGTTGGTAAAAATCCGAAAGCCTAGGATGGCGAAGTTCGACAACTTGCTCAACGTGACTAGCGGGTATAGGAATCTTTTGAGCCGAGCAAAATCACAAAGGGAATCTCTCCAATGACATTGATTCATGTTATGCAACAAAGTCCGCCACCATAGCAACCGAGAGATAAGTTCAAGGTTACATTCAACTCGACTCCCCGTACACAACTCCCTCAGGGCTTAGCGCAGCCCGTGTCGCTCTGTCTCTGTCACACACTCAAACCCAACAGCAGATATCCGCCTCCAGCGGGTATGGCAACTGCAGCAGGCAGCCACGCTGTCTCAACGCTGCCAGTCTCAAGCAATGTCTGGTGGCAAAAGCGAGTAACGCAGCTGCAAAATCTTACTGATCCTAGTTCAACTCATGAGAAGAGCCTGAGTATTCTTGTTTCAAGTCGACTGCATCAAAAACACCACAGGGATGAAATCGAACAAGCAGCTTCGGCTTTCGCCAGAATGTCAGCAGTTTCACCTGCCCAAACCAATCCAGATTCTTATCGACCAGTTCCCAGTCATACGAGTACACCATGGCGGCGAGGATTATCTTGGCCTCGAGATATGCAGGTTGACGCCAAGCAGGCACGAGGCCCAAGAGAAAACGGGCGGCTGGCCTCCTTGATGCTCTTGGAACCGTCTCCGATCCAACGATCGGGATGGAAACCATCCGGGGCGGGAAAGTTCGCGCATCGCGAGACATGACAAAGTTGTCGACCGATACTTCCGTGCCAGAAGGGACATAGTGGCCATCCACCGTTGCACCGGGACAGGTCCGTGGAAGGCCAAGCGGCACTGGAGGAAACAAGCGAAGGCCTTCCTCAACCACAGCGTGAAGATATGGAAGCTTCTTTGTGGAATCTCCATCGATCTCATCCTTGGACGAGAAGGAAGATCGCACCTCGCGCTGCAGCTTCTTCAGGCCGCCGGCGTTGCCAGCAAGCAGTAAGTCACCCCAGCTAGGAAGGTTGCCGTCGTTTCCGACCCGTCAGCAACAAGATCTTGGCCTGTTCCGCCAGCTGGTCCTTGTTGAAGCTGCCGCGGCGGAGGATGTAAGCGAAGAAATCCTCACGCTTGCTTGAATGCTCATCGCGATGCGTTGGGCGACCTTGTCTTTCGTAAGCCTCTCGTGAAGGTTGATACTCCCTCTGAGATCACTGGGCATGAGCCAAGACAGAAGAGATTCCGGAATAGACAGTCGTTTGGCCGCCTGGAGTAGAGTGAAATGCTTCGTAAACTCCAGGATGAGCGATACGTAACATCTGGTTTCCAATTGGCGACAGACCTGAAAGATTCTCCGAATGTAAGCTCGCCTATGTCTGTCAGCCTGTTCCCTCCTCGTGTCAGTGGCATGTCTTACCGATGATGTCAAATGTGAGCCAATTGTACACAGCCGACATGTCGACGCCTCCACTCCCGGGCTACCATGCTTCCAATCTGCTCGACGAAGAGCCAAACGTGGTTCCGAATAATGCCCTCGGTCTCTCGCAGGGCCTTCGCGCTGAAAGCATGAGAGAGGGATCGTCGCTGCGGCCGGTGCTGCTCGGGGTCGATGGTGAAGACGATGTCCGGGTGCACGACAGACGGGCCTCGATCGTAAAAGAATCTGCTCTTGAGGAATGGTTTCTTATCCCCCACAGCGTGGCCGTAGATGTCTTTGTAGGCTTGTGGGGTCTTGAAGCTGAGCTCGTTGGGCGCAACCCTGACCACGTCGCCGTATTCATCATGCGCCCGCCTCATGTCAAATGGATAGTTTCCTCCCGCCCACGCTCGGATGAACCAGAGCTGCGCCGTCTTGAATTAGCATCGGTTTGCCTGGTCAGGCATTGGTTCCGGCTCACCTGACTGCATGCTGCAAGCTTTGGACCGGGATATCCAGCAGAGGGTGGAAGCAGACGCGATAAATGGCCAAAGCCAAGAACGCGAACCCTGCCTGTTGAACGAAAAAAGGTTATTACGACAGATATGAGGGGAGTTGGGCCGTCTGACGTACCGTTGTGAGCAAAAAGACAAGACCGAGAAGGACAGAGCTCTGAGCGAGAATGGATCGAAGAAAGCCATTGTCCAAGACGGTTCGCGACATTTCCAGTGCG